>CM038144.1:280953560-281547129 GCA_021437245.1 Aegilops speltoides
GACGCTGTGGATGTTGTGCCGCACACGGCTGAAGCGCTGATGTACTTGCGCAGGATTCTCCTTCCTTCGGGCCAAAATGTGGAGATCGCTTCTCTGGTCGTGGGGTTTGTGGCCGCCAAAGGAAGGCGCCAACAAACCGATGGCAAAGGTCTGCCTAAGAAGAAATGGAGCTTTCCGGCAAGTGCATAAGCCAAAACGAACGCTCGCCTAAGCACGAAGCGGAAGTAGTTCGCCAATCTTCACACGCCAAAGAGCTCGCACCGCGATGGTGTAGACACCGAGGAATTCCGGGTGTGTCTTGCCATCGCATTTCTCCGCACGCTGGTTTGAAATTCTTCATGCTGGGCCACCGACGCGCCGCAGCTCACGGTGAACGCAGGGCAGCTCGCCACAGACGGTAAGTCGCTCGCTCGCCGGGAAGGCGGCCGCGCAAGTGCTTCCAGCTCGGTCTCGATTGTCGCCGAAGTCTTCGGCGGCGCCGACCGGGTCCGAAGCGTCTTCGCCGCCGATCGCAAGGACTGGCGTTGATCCCGACGAGTTCGCTGGATCCGACGATGCCGTGGAGCCGCTGCCGGCGTTGTTCCGCAGGGCGGCGTTTTTCGCTTCGCGGCGGGGAGTGCACGGTGGTCGCACTTCGGGCGGTCTTGTTGTTGCCGGCCTTCGTCTTCTCGGCTTGCCGCGGCCTTGTGAGGCCACCGCCGCCGTAGACGGCCGTTGTTGGCGAAAGGCGACCAGGCTCGATGGTAGCCTCCAGCCTCGGCCTTGTCTGCTGCCGAGGGAAGTCGAGGAGCATTTGCGCTTGTGAGCGCTTCGCAGAGTGGCGGAAGCGGAGCGAAGCGGTGCGGGAGGGACGCGCCGGACTTCTAACGGTGTTAGAAGGAGTAGGGTCCTGCCCGGCGCTTTGCTTTGCTCGTGTCCGGACGGTGTTCTCGAACATCCCGCGAGCCTCCGATGACGCCCCTCGCTCCAAGAGGGCGGATACCACCTCCCGTGGTATGGCGCTGCTGGGTCAGGTGCTGAGATGGACGTGGATCTGCGGAGACCGAGGCGCGGTCATCCGCCCTGCCCTCGATTCGTGGCGCCATGAGTGCCTCGCCGGTGTCCACCTTCCGCTGGCGCCCTCCACCTACCGCTGGCTCCGGTGGCGGCGGTGAGACGCAGACGGTTCGCGACCTTGAAGCCCTCGCTTCGGGCCATGGCGCAGCTTGTCGGCGAAGTTGCCGACGGCCGGAGAGGTTGATGAAGAACGCGCTGCTGAACGCCGGATCAGGTCCGACAACCTCGACGCTTCTACCGGGCGCGCTTAAAGATGTCGGGCGCGACGGAGGCGCTGAGGGAGCCGCCGCCGCGGGACACCTATGGGGCCGGGCCCTTCGTGTTCGGCACGAGGGCGGAGGAGGCACAGAGAGCGATCGAGGCGATGCGCTGCTGGCGAGTTTTACCCAGCTTCGGGCGCGATGGTCGCAGAAACCCTATCGCTGCTTTGTGTTGTATTGTGCTCGGAGCTTGAAGAGCTACAAGAGAGCTACACCGAGCGTGGAGTTGCAAATGGTTCCAACCCCCCACGCTGTGCATGGGCCCTTTTATAGTGCAAGGGTCACCGACAGTGTCAACGAGGGTAGAGGGGCAAAATGTAAAAGAGGTGGTAGTTGGAACAAGCAAGGGAACAAGCAGTGCCACAAAGGCTTGAACGGTGGATTCTACCTACTTTTTGACAGAGGGGGACAAGGGCATTTAATGCCCGTCGCCGCCGCCCAAAAGCTCCCGCCTCATGCGTCTCCGTCGCCACGGCGATGGATCCACCACCGTGGAGTGCCACCGCACCTCCATGCAGCACAGCCATCCGCCCACGCCTCTGGAGAAAGCTAAAGGCGACGCTGCAGGCGATGAGCTGGAGGCGGCACACAACAGAGCTCTCCGGCAAGTACCTTGTCGGGTCTTGATCTTGCCGGACCCGGGCTTGTCGGGCTTGTAGCTTGTCCGCCCTCGGCCCTCGCCGACGCTGAGATAGCGCCGGGCGGTCTTCTACGATTTAGTCTTCTAGTCTCCCCGGCGAGCTCCTCTCGCCAGGCCTTGCGTGAGTGATGTAGTCTTGAGCTCGGGACGGCCTTCCCAAGAAGTTTTCTTCCCGCAAGCTCCTCTTGCCGGGTCTCGATCTTCTATCTTGTACACTTTGTTCTTGAATGGCTTGATATGGATCGATGGTCTCCGCAAGCGCATGGTAGATCCAGCCGCTGGAGTCAGAATCGCCGTGCACAAGTTGGGGTACCGAGGTACCCTACCTTAGTACAATCGACAGTACACCGGACGAACGGTATTAACGATGGACTTATCATTCTCATACCAAAGATCAACTCACCCGAGACGGTCAATGATTACAGGCCTATAACGTTGCTAAACTGCTGCCTCAAGTTACTTACCAAACTACTTGCTGATATACTCCAATGTGTCATCCTCTCGCTTGTCCACCATAACCAATATGGATTTATCAAGGGGCGCACGATCCAAGATTGTCTTGCATAGGCATACCAATACCTATACCAATGCCAAAGCTCGGGCCAACCAATCATTCTCCTTAAGCTTGACTTTGCCAAGGCTTTTGACACGATTGCACATGAACCAATGATTCGCATTATGCAGCAAATGGGATTTAATGATAAGTGGATCTGTTGGATCAGGTGTCTCTTCTCCTCGGGCCACTCGTCAGTTCTTCTTAATGGGGTCCCCGGCCGGCAATTCCTTTGCCGTTGTGGAGTGAGACAAGGTGACCCCATGTCCCCCCTAATCTTTATCCTTGCCGCTGAACTTTTGCAAGCCGCAGTTAATGATACTTTACGATGTGGAGTCTTCTTTTACCCCTCCCTTGCAACGTTCAACATGACTTCCCGATGATTCAGTACGCGGACGACACCCTACTTGTTCTGCGGGCCTGCCCGCAGCAAGCCCTCCGTGTCAAGCAAATTCTTTCTGACTACCCGTCCTCAATTGGCCTCAAGATTAATTTTCATAAGTCAACTCTCATTCCAATCAACCTTGATGCAACAAACACGTCTGGACTTGCCAACATCCTTGAGTGCAATGTAGGCACCATGCCTTTCGCCTACCTTGGCCTTCCGCTTGGCACTACCAAACCCACCATACAGGAGCTCATGCCCTTAGTTTGCAAAATGGAGCGACGCCTCACTACCACGATTGCCATAATGTCTTATGGGGGGGGCGCCTCTCCTAGCTAAACGCGTCTGTCACCTCTCTTCTAGTTTTTGCCATGTGCACGCTCAAGTTCCCTCCTAAACTGATTGAAATCTTTGACAAGATTAGAAGGAGATGCTTGTGGACAAAGAAAACTGAGCAAGGTGACAAGTGCAATTCTTTGGCTGCTTGGGATATGGTTTGTAAACCCAAGAGCAAAGGAGGATTGGGAGTGATTGATATTAAAATCCACAATGAAGCTCTCTTGTTGAAGTTTCTGCACAAGTTCTATAACAAACTTGACATTCCATGGGTTAACATGCTTTGGGAAAATCAGTACATCAACCAAGTGCCGCATGCGGTGGATTCAGTCGAGTCCTTTTGGTGGAAAGAAATCCTCAAGCTGTCGCCCATCTACCGAGGAATTTCACATGTTCAAATGGTGGATGGCTCGACCACGCTGCTCTTGAAGGATTTGTGGTCCACCGACGTGCTTCAGGCATCGCATCCCCGTGCCTTCTCCTTTGCTTTGCATGAAGACATGTCGGTGGCTGACTTCTAGGCCACCACGGATCTGCATGAAACCTTTCAGCTACCACTGTCTCCTCTGGCTCATAGTGAGGTGCGAGATATTCAGCGGGCCTCGTTCGAAATAAGCCCATCAACAACAACGACCGACGTCTGGCGCTACATTTGGGGCGATGCAGATTATAGACCAAAAGATTACTACAACAATTACTTTAACACTGCAACAGCTCACCCCGCATTCCAAAACCTTTGGAAATCCAACTGTACAATGAAGATAAAAGTGTTCGGATGGCTGCTGCTGCAAGATAAGCTCAATACACGTGATATGCTTCGGAGGAGACACATAACATTGATGATGACTTCACATGTCTTCCCTGTGAGCACAATGTTGATGAGACTCTTGAGCATATGGTTTTCACCTGCCCATTCAGTAGGAGGTGTTGGGCCAAGTTGCACATTGACTGGGGTGATTTTCAAGATAGGCTCACCGCACTACACAATGCACAAACGGGTTGGCCCAATCCCTTCTTTGTCGAAGTATTCTACACCGCTGCCTGGAGCCTGTGGAAAGAAATAAATAACAAGCACTTCAGAGGTATTGCCCCCAACATTGCATCCTGGTTTTCTCGCTTCAAGGAGGATTTGAGACTTCTGCAACATAGAGTTAAGGTAGCCCATAGAGCTGCCCTGCTCTCTTACTGTGACACACTTAGTTGAGTCCTCTCTCTGTGTTCCATTATCTTGTAACATACATTTAGCCTAGTGCTTTTCAAGTTAGTGTGGAGTAGCTGCCCCACCCCTGGTGGTAACACCAGGAGTGAAGATGATGTGTATGTATGGTATATCTATGTAAACACCCCATTTATATAGATATGTGAAAAATATAGTGGGAGTTCTCTCGCACTGTCAATTCGTCAAAAAAAATTGAAATGTATGAAAGATTTGCCATAAATGAGTTACTTTGGATGATAAGGCAGGAGGACAATTTCCTGGTCCTTATTCTTTACCATGAAGTTTTGGAGGTACTCCCTAGCAATTTCACGCTCAGAGTCGCCAAGACTCAAGAAGGACTCGTGCATGTAGTACGGATCCGCCACACAGATTTGCGAGACTTCTTCTCTCTTCATGACGGAGCTCATATGTAGCGCAAAAAGGCGGAGGATTGTAAAATCAAGCCGCCTTGTTAGAAACATCTCGAAGATATGGTCAAACCGCAGGAAGAACACCTCCGCTGGCCATGTGTTGACGTAGCACTTCCCCTCAGGCACACGTGCTGCATATGTCGGATATCCTGGATCCTTTGAGGCTAGTAGGCTTTTCTCAGTTGACAGCACTTGGTCATGCAGTCTCCTGAGATCCCCTGATAGTGCCTCCAGCGGTTTCGACGGTAGCATCAGCTCGCCCGTGACATGGAACATGGCGGCACCTTTGACGGGTACCTCTTCAGAATCCACCGTCTGGCTGCTATGTGCTCTGGCTTGTTTGCAAGCAGCTAGGCCTGTCTTCCCCGATCTCTTTCTCTCCTTTTTTTGGGCACACCTTCCAGATCCTTCCTTAACCCCTGCCCCAGTGTTGCCACGCTAAGCACTGTACGACCCCCAGCTAGTTGAGCTTGTGTTGAGGCGGCATCTTCAGGCGTGGCCTATGAGGATTTCATGAAGAGAGACTTCTTGCAATCCCTGCTAGAACATTCCTGCCCAAGAAAATCATCCATATCCTCATCAGCATGCTGATAGCGCGATTCATCATATGGCTGACTCACCATATCTATGTCACCTTCATAGGCGCCTGTATTGAGGAAACCCATTGGGTCCTCCGTCTCCTCCATCTCATCATCCATTGTTTGTTCTACGGGGCCGTTTACATCAGCCACTATTGGACCCCCTTCATCACGTCGTCCGCCGCTCTCACCCGGCACTACAGGAGCTGGTAATTACGTAGGCATGGTGGTGGTCTCCATACATGCTTGTGGATGTGTGGTTATTGGTGTGCTCTCGGTCGGCTCCAGACGAAGAAGATTCTTCGGCCATAGCAGCACCCAACCCTTGCATCTTCCAATCCGCAGTGGGGTCTCGTAGTCCTCTCCCCCAAGCTGTACTGGAGGAGGCAAATCCTCGTGCCCTGATTTCACACTGGACAGGTTAACCCTCAAGTGCCCAGCGGGCATCGGCTAGTTGTGGAACGTGAGTTGCAAGGGCTTCGTTATCACCCCCTTTCCCACGTCCATCTTCTGGCCTTTGATCAAGTAGAGTATGGTGCAAGGGGTTTCGTCGGCCTGCAAACACATGTCTGTGGCGTAAATCATCCGAAAGGCAACGAAAATGGAATATTCTAGATATATATGTTGGTGCGACATGTAATTACCATGAGGGCATCGAGCTCAGCCAAAGACGAAGGCCCGCCTAGTGCGCCAGAGACTGAGGACAGGCTGCTATGAGTGGGTGCGGGTGTGGGTGCAGGTGCGAGAGTAGGCCCGGTTGTGTGAGCATATGATGGTGCGGTGGTGTTGTTCACCGAGTTGCTCCGACCAAACTGGGCATGGGGAAATCATGTACCGTCTTGTTTGGATTTTCCTTCATCCAGTTGATGATAACCGGGACCAAGTTAGTAGCGAAATAATTTCTGCAAGCATTTACAACTGCATCTACTGCCTGCTTTAGCAAATTAGGTTTCTCCTCAGCTGCTTTTTGCGCATACTCACCTGCTTTTTTCTCGATCGCAAGCTTCACCTTCTCGTCGAAGTCCGCCTGACTAAACTTCTTTTTCTACTTCTTGGCCTCCGGGCCCTCTTTGTAAAACACCTTCCATGTGGCGCCGTCTCCGGCGCCGTGCACACATCCATATTGCGGCCACTGGCACAAAGGAAGTCCCTTAAGTTTGTTCGAAGGCCCGGTTAAGAGGGGTGTCCCACTTGGGCCTCATCGATGAAGTAGAGCTTTCGGCTTCGAGCCGGTGTTGCTTCTCCTGTAGAAGGAACGTGAACCGTTTACGAATGTGCAGTCGACTTGATCAGGAGCTAAATGTAAGGTGGTAAAAGAATAATTACCAGTAATCTAATCAATCTCCTTGTGATCTCGTCCATGTAAAAAACCTTCTTTTTCTTGTTCCCCTTGTAGTGGGCCCTGATGAAGTCACGCTCCAAGGGGTTGGTGAACTTCGCGAAGGGGTCTGGAGACCTGCGGCTTCATGCTCTGCGTCCTCCTTATCCCATATGGGCCTTTTGCCAAGGTAGCCACGGCTTCCGAGGTGATGCTTCCCCGTGTTCCTTTGCTGGAGGCTCTTGAATTTCGCAGCCTTAGCCTTGGCTGCCTCGGTAGCGCAAGTGTCCTTCAACTTTTCGAACTCCTCTTCCGTAAGTGTCGGATTTTCCTCCAGAATCTTGGACAGGGGTTCCTCAGCCTCAATAGCTTGTTTCACCCTCCCTTTCCAAGAGGACAAATCATTGCTGAACATGACCATGGCGTGATTGTTAATATTTTTCATCTTTGGATCATCCCATGGTTGCTCTATGCTATCATCCCGGTCGGGGAACTAGAATCCCTTGTGCAACTTTGTCAAGAGCAACTGCCTCTAATGTTCTTTACTCCTGAAGTCATCATCGTTGATGCTCGCGCATTCCCGTAGGATGCATCCTACTTGGTTCCCATAGCACTTGCAAGGTTCTTCCGGCTATAATGGCTCAAACTTGCCAGGTGCCATCTTTGTGATCACCAGTCGTCCGATGCCGATTTTGTTAGGTTTTCGTATCCTTTGCTTCTTCTCTCCGGTATCGTCGCCAGTATCTTCCCCGCCTGTACCTTCCTCGCAGGTACCTTCCCCACCAGTCTCGGCATCGCCAGCCGTGTCGGCGCCGTCGGTGTCGATGTCGGCTTTAGTACCATCATCAAGGCCGACCTGCAAACCTTGACTTTGCTTAGCAGTCAAATAGTCGAGGTACTCTTGTTCACCCACATAATCCATCTCGTCTGCATCTTGGTCAGAAGGCCCGGTTTATTCGTTGTTCGACTTGTTTCCTACGATTAAGTCTCCTTGTTTAATTCTAAAACTATAGGAAAAATGAGAAGTGACATAAAAAAGATCTATGTTTGCCGGAATGTCGTTCCAGCAACTCCCGACACTCTATATGACTACTTTTAGCACAAGTCATGCCAAAATTCATGAAAACTTTCGGCATGACCTTTGCTAAAAAGTGGACATATTGAGCGCTTGGAATTCACCGGAACGGAAATGAATCAACATTCTGGCAAAACATAGGCCACTCGGATCATTTGCCCTGCACGTCACATGTCCAAATGACATGTCCAAATTCCAAATATGACATGTCCAAATCACATGTCCACATATCACATGTCCACTTTAAATTCACATGTAAAAGGAAGAAAAATATAGAACTTGAAGAAAAATGCAAGAAGTCATGTTTTTTTAAAATATAGAACTAATCTGTCCACTTCAAATTCTATTTTTTAAATAGCAACAATTTCTTTAACTAATTTTTTTTAAATATCAACAATTGTTTTAACTATTTTGTCCTAGGTTTCATACTAATTCTAATTAACTAACTAGCACTATAAAATTTAAATAACAACAATTGCTTTAACTAAAAAATGCAAGAAACCTATATAATCTTTGTTACACTAAAAAATAGCCTAGGGTTCATACTATTTCATACTAATTAGCACTAAATAGCAGACAAGAGGGGAGGGAAGAGGGCTTACAGAGCACAGAGAGAGATGGGGCCAGGGAGACGGCGCGGCAGCGAGGCGAGGCGAGGGCGAGCACCGGGATCGGGGGTCCCCTTGGTCAGGGGAGACGGGGGCGAGCGCGGACACGGGGGCGAGCACGGTGACTGGAGCGAGCGCCTGGTTGGGGCGAAGGCTGGACGGGCGAAGCGCTGGGTCGAGGGCTCGCGGCCGCATTTACACGAGGGAAGAGAGAGGGGCATTTGGGGGAAGAGCAGAGGCAGGAAGAAGCCGTGGGAGTGTGGATTTTGGGGGTTATGTCGATATAGCAGTAGCGCGTTCCGGTCAAATGCGCTATAGCTAAGTTAGCTATAGCGCTTTTGCGAAGAACATGCTACTGCTATTTTAGATAGCTATAGCATTTATTTCAGAAAGCGCTACTGCTACTACAGATATCAATAGTGTTTTCCTGTAGAAAGCGCTACTGCTATTACCTATAGCAGTCTTCCTGTTTGTTTCTTCTATTTGCTTTTCCTTTATTTTCTCTCCCTTTTCTTTTATTTCGTTTTCCTTTTTTCCAGAGTAGCGAACGAAGGGAAGGTGATACAATGTATATAACTAAGGCGATATATATTGCATCATTTGAGGGTTAAGTATGTATACAAAATGGGAACATATATATTACATCATTTGACCAATGCATAATGGCCAAGTGTGTACACAAATGGGAACATATATATTACATCATTTGACTGATAACATGCGGTTCTTCAGCGTTGACGTTTTCCTTTTTGAGTGAGCCTCTTTCCCTTCTTGTTCGTTGAAGAATAATTGAGCCCCTCATTGTGACTTTTCCTCTTCCATGGAGTACGATCTTCCTTAGGTAATGTAGTATTGATTCTTGTTTTGACATATACTTCATCGTCATCATCATCTTCCCTCGTTGCGTTACTGTACTGATCATAGTCTTCCTCATTGGCGGCTCCATGCATTCCAATGATGTTCCTTTTGCCTCTCCTCACGACAACAGCTGGGATTGAACGGGTCGGTTACGAAGAAGCATTGTGTCACGTGCTTAGCGTGTACCCATGGCTCGTTTTTCGCGATAGCATTCACGGTAGCGCTCTTGGCGTAGGGTATAGTCATGGTAGTGAAAAACCGGTTTTCTCTTTCGATATTCTTAGCCCATCTGACATGGAACATCGTCGCGTTGTGCATTCCAGAGTAGTCAAGCTCCCAGATCTCCTCAACCCTTCCATAAAATCTCTCGGTTGCACCGTTGTCGCCGCTGGTCATGCACTCCAACGTCATCCCTGAGTTCTGATCATCACTATCCATATCTTTGGCCTTCGTGTAGAACGTGTATCCATTGATATCGTATGCCTGATAAGTGATGAGGTTGGGTGAGAGGCCATGTGATAAGGCGTATATGAGCAATCCGTCCTTAGATCCCTCTTCCGGGGGATTAGCAATAATATGCTCTTTGAACCAATGCAGGAAAGTGGAGTTGTGCTCTCTAGTAACTTCAGCGTCCTTCCTGCATACCCCCCGGTCACGATACTTCTTTGCGATAATTTCTTTGTGCAGTGCCATGAAAAGATCTACCTTGTCTAGGTGTTGTAGCACTACCAAGTTTGCTCTGTCAAAGTCATTGCATTGATCTGAGTATGCCACGTGCAGTTCCCTATGACCATTGGAGTGACCTTCTCCTTCGAGCCTCCCATCGTGCTTCTTAACAGCCAAACCAACACCAACACCAGGCAGCTGGTCCGCGCAATATAGAAAATTCTCGCAGAAAGAGATGCACATTTGTGTCAGATAGCCCTAGACGATGCTTCCATCCGAATGGGACATGTTACGAATGAATCCTTTGATGATCCCATTCGTCCTCTCAAATGACATCATGTTGTGCAGGAATTACGGCCCCAGGTCTATTAGTGGTCCACAATATGGACACACAGATGCACCATGACGTCAAAGAACGCTGGTAGGAAGTACATCTCAAGCTCATTACGTATCACAAGAATCTCTTCCTATAGCCTTCGGAGCTGTTCACACTGATCGACTTTCGGGAGATGATGTCGAAAAAGTTGCAGAGAGCAATAAGCGTGTCACAGACGTGCTTGTCCATTATCCCTCTAAGGGTAACAGGTAGTATTTGCGTCATCATCACATGACAGTCATGAGACTTCATCCCGCTGAAGCTTTTCTTGTTCGTGTCTAGATATCTTCTTATCTTGCCACAGTAACCGGAACTAACTTTGACTCCCATAAGGCACTTAAAGAATTAATCGATCTCAGCCCCATTTAAGGTGAAGCAAGAAGGGGGGCAATAATCCTCTTCCTTTACTTTTTTGCGCTTCTTCTCCCATGCCTCTATCTTCGTCTCTGTCTAGTCTGACTTTTTACGGGGCGACATGTGCAGATCTTCCCTGATTTCCAAATCTTGCAAGTATTTTCTTGCCTTCGGCCCATCCTTGTTCTTATCCGGCAGGTTCATCAGTGTCACGAGCAAGCTCTCAAGGACATTCTTACAGATACGCATTTGATCAAGGTAATTAGGTGTGTCGAGTTTGTGCCAGTACTCCAAGTCCCAGAACACAGACCTCGTCTTCCATACCTTCCACAGCGGCTCCAACACCTTTTTCATCGTCTTTCCCGGCACGGGGCATTAGTCCCAGTTTTTCAACAACTCATCGATTTTGGCGTCGCTCTGCTTACGTGGAGGTCCTCGATGCTCAGCGTGACCATTGAATAGATCTCCACGGTTTCTCCATGGGTTGTCCTTCTCGAGCCATATTCGATGCCCCATGTACACGATTTTCTTAGACCCGCCCTATTTCCTTGACGTTAGCTGCTGAGAAGTCGTATCATCCATGCACCGCGTGCATCCGCAATATCCATGGCACACCTGGCATGCAACATATCCGTAACCGAGATAGTCGTGCACCGTCGTGATCAGCATGGCTCTCATGTAGAAATACTCGCCTTTGTTGGCGTCCCATGTCTTGGCCAGTGTTTTCCATAACATGTCTAACTCCTCTTGAAGTAGCCCCTAATATAGATTAATAATATTTCCCGGTTGTTACGGCTTTGAATCAGCATGCTCATGTGAATGTACTTCGACTTCATGCACAACCAGGGGGGAGGTTGTACATCCATACAAACACGGGCCATGTGCTATGGTTGGTGTTCTGGTTGCCAAATGGATTAGTGCCATTGGTACACGTGCCGAGCATGATGTTCCTTGCATCACATTCGAAATACCGATAGAAGCCATTCAACACTGGGGAGATTTACAAAATACCGTTGGAGATGGGGAGTGATCGGTAAGTACCATACAACTTTCTGGGGAGATTTCTTCCTGGCTTTCTTGTACGGAGAAGCATTGCACACCGGACAACCAATTTTTTCTCTGTGCTCCTTCCGATAAATTATGCAATCGTTGATGCATGCATGGTATCTAACATGTGGCAGATCAAGAGGGCACACGATCTTCTTGGCCTCATCCACACTAGTAGGACATAGATTCCCTGCGGGAAGAACATCCTTTAGGCTTGAGATGCTCATCGAGGCTAGTGTCGGTCCATTTGTTTTTATCCTTCCTCTTCAGGAGTTGGAGCGTGAAACTCAAGCGGGTCACCTCAGGATTGCAACCATCATACAATGGAGTGTTCGAGTCTACCACCAGTTGCTGCAGCTTAGCCTCCTCTCTAGAATCAACTCTCTCAGTATTCATCTCCTTGCGAAGCAGTGCTTGAACATGAGGGTCCCGCACGATTGAACTTAGTAACAATGAACTCTATGGCATGGAGTCCATGTTCGCTCCGCCGCCATGTCTGGCCCCTTCTCCGCCGCCATGTCCAGCCCCTTCTCCTCCTCCATGCCCGGGCACTTCTCCGCCGCCATGTCCGGCCTCTTCCCCGCCATCATTGTCGATCATCTCTTCGTCTTGCCCCATGTCGGCATTGCATGCCCCATCGGCGTCCTCAACATCATCATCCTCATCTTCAATTATCCATGGAGTATAGCCATCCATGAAATCAGTCATGAGCAGGTGCGCTTGGACAGGACAACCATCATAGGGGTCGAGCCAAACTATTCCTTTGCATCTTCGACACGGACGTAAAACCTCTGTCAGGTTATTTTCTTTCATGTCTTGCACCACCGACCGCAACCACCTGTCCACCATCGTTCCACTGATCATCATGAATGCCTGCACGGTAATAATGAACAATTTGAGTATAAAAATGTGTGCATGCATCAAAGTCAAACAAAAATTCGGTATGACCTTCCCTAAAAATAGGACATATAGAGTTTGCCCGAGATTCGCCAATATAAATCGACATTTTGGCAAAACATAGGCAACTCAAGCACAATTCAGCGGCAACTCAAGCCACACACGCAATTTCCATCATATGACGCAATTATGTCATATCGCACACATACACATATTTCCATTCTTGGAAAAGCACAAATTTTTAATCACCTATCTCGAGATCGAGCATGGTGATGATGATGTCGATCGCTGTCACCACACACCTTGGGAATGATCAAAAGTGGACAAAGCTTACTTCTTGAGATGGCTAGATCTAGTTAGGGAGGTACATAGCTCACTTCATTAAATGGATAGATCTACCAAGCTAATTGGGGAAGGACATGATCATCTAGTGGAGGGAGAGGAAAAAGAGAAAGGAGATGCATTATTGGAGGTGGTGTAAGTTAGCTAGGAGCAATAAAGAGAGAGAAAGTTAGGTAGAAGAAGGAGAGTAATGGGGGGAGAAGTAGTGAGGAAGAAGCAAAGTGAGGGAGAGAGGAGGTGGGAGGTAGGGAAAGTGAGGAAGAGAGGATGGGGGAGGGGAAAAGGTGGCATATGGTGCGGCTTAGCAGTAGCACTGGTCATGAACCGTGCTACTACTATAAACATAGCAGCAGCCACTACAAAAAAAAGACACATCCGTGACATTTTGGGCCGAACGAATTTTTTCTGTCATACTTATGACACTTATATGACGATAATTGTGACAAAACCCGGTATCATCACAGATGTGGTGGGCTCCTACTTCTATGACAAAAAATCATGATAGAAAATGGAGTTTTCGTCCTGGGCGGGCTGGACACGCAGCTGCATGACATTCTTTGGGCCGTCCATGACAGAAAAACCATGGTAGAAGCAAGGGCGAGGAAAATTTTTGGGAGTTCCCGATTACGGTGGGTGGTTGGGCGCCTAGCGATGCGCGTTTCTCTCATACACGTACGCGTGTGTGTGCGAGGCATTGGCTCTAACTGAACCCGAGCGAGGCATTGCGCTCTAACTGAACCCGAACGATTGCACTGCAGGCTACGCGTTACTGAACCCGAGCGATCAATCGATGGCTATTAACTGAACCCGATTAAGCGATTCTTTCGCTACTGCTAATAACTGAAGTCGATCGATGCTGCCTCTGGATGAACAGTGGGTGTTGCTGGGGGGGCTTTGGATGAACAGTGAGCGGTGGGGGTGGATGAAAAGGACCCCATGGTACTGCTTCTGGATGAACAGGACGTCGATCGATCGAGATGGTTGGGGCTAGATGAACAGGACCCCATGGAGGGCTAGATAAATAGGATGACCCTGTGGAGGGCTGGATGAACAGTAGACGGTGGAGGGGTGGATGAACAGTAGCCCGTGGAGGGGTGGTTGAACAGGAGCCCATGGAGAGGGGTGGTTGAACAGTAGCCAGTGGAGGAGCGCGCGGTGGAGGCTGGATGAATAGGAGCCCGTGGATGAACAGTCGCAGGTGGAGGCTGGAGGAGGTCAACAGTGGATGAACAATAGCCCGTGGAGGCTGGAGGAGGTCCAACGTATCTATAATTTTTGATTGTTCCATGCTATTATATTACCCCTTTTGGATGTTTATGGGCTTTATTTTACACATTTATATCATTTTTGGGACTAACCTACTAACCGGAGGCCCAGCCCGTATTGCTGTTTTTTTGCCTATTTCAGTATTTCAAAGAAATGGAATATCAAACGGAGTCCAAACGGAATGAAACCTTTGGGAGCGTGAATTTTGGAACGAACGTGATCTAGAGAACTTGGAGTGCAAGTCAAGAAGCTTGCGAGGCGGCCAGGAGACAGGAGGCTGCCCCCCCTCTGGGCGCGCCCCTATCTCCTGGGCCCCACAGGCAGCCACCGACGTACTTCTTCCTCCTATATATACCTACGTACCCCGAAACCATCCAGGGAGCCAACGAAACACAATTTCCACCACCGTAACCTTCTGTATCTGCGAGATCCCATATTGGAGCGTTCGCAGTCGCTCCGCCGGACGGGGAATCTACCAAGGAGGGCTTCTACATCAAGACCATAGCCCCTCTGATGAGTTGTGAGTAGTTTACCACAGACCTTCGGGTCCATAGTTATTAGCTAGATGGCTTCTTCTCTCTTTTTGGATCTCAATACAATGTTCCCCCCCTCTCTTGTGGACATCTATTCGATGTAAACTCTTTTTGCAGCGTGTTTGTCGAGATCCGATAAATTGTGGGTTTATGATCAAGTTTATCTATGAATAATATTATTATCTTCTCTGAATTATTTTATATATGATTGAGTTATCTTTGCAATTCTCTTCGAATTATCAGTTTGGTTTGGCCTACTAGATTGATCTTTCTTGCCATGGGAGAAGTGCTTAGCTTTGGGTTCAATCTTGTGGTGCCCTTACCAAAGGATGTAAAGGGTTGCAAGGCACGATTGTATTGTTGCCATCGAGGATAAAAAGATGGGGTTTATATCATATTGCTTGAGTTTATCCCTCTACATCATGTCATCTTTCTTAATGCGTTACTCTGTTCTTATGAACTTAATACTCTAGATGCATGTTGGATAGTGGTCGATGTGTGGAGTAATAGTAGTAGATGCAGGCAGGAGTCGGTCTACTTGTCACGGACATGATGCCTATATACATGATCATACCTAGATAATCTCATAATTATTCGCTTTTCTATCAATTGCTCGACAATAATTTGGTCACCCACCGTAATACTTATGCTATCCTGAGAGAAGCCACTAGTGAAACCTATGGCCCCCGGGTCTATCCTTTATCATATAAACTTCCAATCTACTTTTATTTGCATCTTTACTTTTTGCATCTATATTATAAAATACCAAAAATATATTTATCTTATCATATTATTTCTATCAGATCTCACTTTCGCAAGTGGCCGTTAAGGGATTGACAACCCCTTTATTGCGTTGGTTGCAAGTTCTTTGTTTGTTTGTGTAGGTGCGTGGGATTTTTGAGGAGTGTCGGTGTCAAAACAGGCGGATCTCGGGTAGGGGGTCCTGAACTGTGCATCTAGGCGGATGGTAACAGGAGACAAGGGACAAAATGTCTTTACCCAGGTTCGGGCCCTCTCGGTGGAGGTAAAACCCTACTCCTGCTTGATTGATATTGATGATATGGGTAGTACAAGATTAGATCTACCATGAGATCAAGGAGGCTAAACCCTAGAAGCTCGCCTATGGTATGATTGTTGTTCGTCCTATGGACTAAAACCCTCCGGTTTATATAGACACCGGAGAGGGCTAGGGTTACAGAGTCGGTTACAATGGTAGGAGATCTACATATCCAGACGCCAAGCTTGCCTTCCACGCCAAGGAAAGTCCCATCCGGACACGGGACGAAGTCTTCAATCTTGTATCTTCATAGTCTTGGAGTCCGCCAATGATGATAGTTCGCTATCCGGACACCCCTAGTCTAGGACTCCTCAAGAGCTCTCGAACCAGGCTTCAATGACGATTTAGTCCGGCAAGATATTGTCTTTGGCATTGCAAGGCGGGTTCCTCCTCCCAATAATTCATAGAAGATTTTGAACACAAGGATAGTGTCCAGCTCGCAAAATAAATTCCACATACCACCGAGAGAGAATAATATTTACACAAGTTCAATCTCACGACGATTTCGTGGCATGACGTCACACCACGCCAAGCCTTTACTCGAATCGTTTTTATTGTTCCACCTCAGTGCGTTTAGCGAAGCGGTTTCCTTGGCACGTCTTGTCAAAGCAGAGATCGTGTCCCCTTATTCCGGGATTCTCATCAATACGGACGTGGGTAACGCAACCGCGCCATTGATTGCGGCGCTTGGGAGATAAGCGAGTTTTACCGGGCTGGTGGGGACTCATAGTTTCATACGCCCATATATAAGGGGATAAGGATCCACCTTTTCACCTACGCCTTCTTCCTCCTTTGCTTATCCATCTCCGCGCACTCGAGCTCCAGCATTCAAGTCCGCACATCTCACCTCAACCTTCTCCAACCATGTCTGGAGCGGGAGGCAAGTGGATGGCATCCTCCATCATGGAGGGGCACATCAAGAAGCTGCGCAAGGCCGGATATTTGTCCAGCGATATCGCGCACCGGCTCCCTGACGAGGGGCAGCTCATCCCCACCCCCGGGCCCCATGAGAGGGTGGTATTCCTTCCCCATTTCCTCCGCGGACTGGGCTTCCCACTCCACCCCTTTGTCCGGGGCTTATGTTCTACTATGGCCTGGATTTCCATGATCTGGCCCCGAATTTTATCCTCAACATCTCGGCGTTCATCATCATGTGCGAGGCTTTCCTCTGCATCCAGCCCCACTTCGCTTATGGCTAAAGACTTTAATGTCAAGTCAAGGTAGTGGGTGGCAGCCAAGCGGAGGCGGAGGCGCCATGGTGGGCAAGATGCCCAACATCACCTGGCTCGACGGTGCCTTCGTGGAAACCATCAAAGGGTGGCAATCGGGGTGGTTCTACATCACCAAGCCGCGTGACCCTGAATGGGCAGCGGCCCCCGAATTCAGATCTGGCATTCCCACACGGCTCACCTCCTGGAAAGAGAAGGGCCTGCTGTGGGGCGATTCGAGGAGCCGACTGACTCCAATCTGCCTCCAAACCCCGTGAACAAGAAGCTTAAGCTTGTCAACATAGTCCAGGTCATGCTCATCCGCCGGATTCTCCCGTGCCAACAGTGGGACTTCAACTTGTGGGAGTTCGATCCGGCACAGCACTAGACTTTGAGTAGGCTCTTCGACACTACGTATGAAGAGGCCTGGAGGGTGTTGTTCAAGGGCGCCGAGGCTCCCGCATCCGCTACTGAAGATCGCGGATTCAGCTCGCAGCGTCAGGCTGGCGAGGTAAGCTATATTATCCTTTACGAGACACTTGCTTTCCATAGTTTGACTCTATGTGGGATCTAAACTTCCAATACCTTTAACAGGCTTGGCAGAAGACGTCCGGATAGGTTAACTGTCCGGCTCACCTTCCAGAAGACCCAGCGGATGCCCGTTTGACAGGGCTGCTGGTCCCGGTGCCTTACGTGGTGCCGGAGAAGAAGGCCAAGAAGAAGGCCACGGGAACCCGGAGGAGTTCCCGGCGCCAGGTGTTATCGGACTCATCGTCCGACGACTCCAAGGCGGACTCCTCCCACGAGGACGAGGAGGAGAAGAAAGAGGCCTCTCCCCCAGCGGGGGGAGAGAAGAAAAGGAAGGCTTCCCCAACGGGGGAGGCCGAAGGGTCCAAGAAAGGAAGGACCCTTCCCCTGGACTGTTCCACCAACGCCGACGACGGCGAAGAGGAGTGGCCCCCGAGGGCCAAGCCCCTGGCGAGATCGTAAGTGTCCGGATTCCAGCATAACTCATGTTTTTTCTTTCGCCGCATAGTGTCTTCTAACACCGAACACCGCCGTGTAGCCCGCCCAAGGATGATCTCCCTGCTTCATCGAGCGGGTCCCTGGGTTCGTCGGATGTGAATAGCGCTTCACTTCCGACCGCCTCCTCCCCCCGTGACGCAGACGACGCCGAGGTGGGGTCCCAGAAGGGGACCAGCCAGGAGGAGGAGGCCCCGGAGGTGCCACAGGGCAACCTCCCGGACTTTGGACGACTCGCACCGAACCTTGATGGTTCCGAATCCGGCGGGCGGCCCTTCAGAAGAAGGGCGAGATCGCACGCCGTGACCTCCGCCCAACCGAGGCGCGGATAATTTGCCGGAGGCGCCAACGGCGCTTCCATCAAAGAGGAACACCGCACCGTTATGAGTGCGATGATTCAGAAGTTCAGTCCGCCAAGAGCGGGCTGACCGAAGCCTGCACCAGCCTTCTAACAGGCTTTGAGGTAAGGGTTTCAAGATATGTAAAATAGTACCAAGATAGACAAGATCCTCGATGCTCGCTTTGGTGTTCGGAAAAGAAAAGCCGAACTGAGGATCTAAAAAGATATACGCAGGAGTCTATCAGAAATAAGTCAATATGGGAATGCAGGCTGCGCTGCTGACCTCTGCCGCACTGACTGTGGAGGTCAATGCCTTAAAGCAGAGCCTCCAGCGGTCCGTGAGCGAGCTCGGCCGTGCCAAGAAGCAGCTCGAGGACAAGGAAGGTAAGTAACACCTGATGAAAGCTGTACCTTATAGAAAATAGTTCCCGTTTCGTTGTGATCGTGAGGATTCGTTCGTCTACGTGTGGTTCGTCTTCGTGGCTTCATCTTCTTCATGGACTCGTTCTTCTTCCTTGCGGGATTTCAGGCAAGATGGCCGCTACCCTGGATCTCACTACTATCATTGCTATGCTAGTTGCTTCGTTCTATCGCTATGCTGCGCTACCTATCTTTTGCTCATCAAGCCTCCCAAATTGCCATGAACCTCTAACCTTTGACACCCTTCCTAGCGAACCATTGCTTGGCTATGTTACCGCTTTTGCTCAGCCCTCTTATAGCGTTGCTAGCTGCGGTGAAGTTGAAGATTGCTCCATGGTGGATGTGGTTTTGTTGGGATATCACAATATCTCTTATATTATTAATCCATCTATATATTTGGTAAAGGGTGGAAGGCTCGGCCTTATGCCTGGTGTTTTGTTCCACTCTTGCCGCCCTAGTTTTCCGTCATACCGGTATTATGTTCCCGGATTTTGCGTTCCTAATGCGGTCGGGTGATTTATGGGACCCCCCTGATAGTTCGCTTTGAATAAAACTTGTCCAGCAAGGCCCAACCTTGGTTTTACTATTCGCCTCACCACCACCTACCTTTCCCTTGGGAGTAATTAACCCAAGGGTCATCTTTATTATAGCCCCCCCGGGCCAGTGCTTGTCTAAGTGTTGGTCCGAATCGAGCAACTTCATGGGGCCACCTCGGGAAACTCGAAGTCTGGTTTTACTCGTAGCTTGACTTATCCGGTGTTGCCCTGAGAACGAGATATGTGCAGCTCCTATCGGGATTGTCGATGCACCGGGCGGCTTTGCTGGTCTTGTTTTACCATTGTCGAAATGTCTTGTAAACCGGGATTCCGAGACTCATCGGGTCTTCCTGTGAGAAGGTCTATTCCTTCGTTGATCGCGAGAGCTTGTCATGGGCTAAGTTGGGACACCCCTGCAGGGTATAAACTTTCGAGAGTCGTGCCCACGGTTATGTGGCAGATGGGAATTTGTTAATGTCCGGTTGTAGATAACTTGACACCAGATCCGAATTAAAACGCATCAACCGTGCGTGTAGCCGTGATGGTCTCTTCTCGGCGGAGTCCGGGAAGTGAACACGGTTTCTATGTTATGATTGACGTAAGTAGGAGTTCAGGATCACCTCTTGATCATTACTAGTTGACGACAGTTCCGCTTGTTTCTCTTCTCGCTCTCTTTTGCGTATGTTAGCCACCATATCATGCTTAGTCGCTGCTGCAACCTCACCACCTTACCCCTTCCTTTCCCATTAAGCTTTGCTAGTCTTGATACCCATGGTAATGGGATTATGGAGTCCTCGTGGTTTCACTGATTACTACAACAATAGTTGCAGGTACAGGTTATGCGATGATCATGACGCGAGAGCGATGTTTGCTTGTTTGGAGTTCTTCTTCTGCTTCTTCTTCGATCAGGGGATAGGTTCCAGGTCGGCAGCCTGGGCTAGCAGGGTGGATATTGTTTGAGTTTCTGTTTATGTATCATCCGTAGTCGGATGTTGATCTCTTGAATGATGATGTTGTATTCGTGTGGCATTGTATGCCTTTTGTATGTATCCCCACTATTATGTAATGTTGATGTAATGATATCCACCTTGCAAAAGCGTCTTCAAGATGCGCTTCTATCCTTGGTGGGACCTTCGAGTTCCTTTAGGATAGGGTCGCATCTTGGGCGTGACAAGTTGGTATCAGAGCCTCGACCGACCCTAGGAGCCCCCCTTGATTGATCGTGTAGTTTGGCCGTTGTTGAGTCTAGAAGAAAACTGTTTTCTGAGTCTAGTTATATCGGAGAGTAGGAATTCTTTTTACTCCTCTGCCCCTTCGTTGCTCTGGTGAGGATTCTTGACGTAGGTGTTTTGATTTACTCCTCTTCCCCTTCAAATTTTTCTTTAGGATCACGTAGTTGGTTTTTTTCGATCATTGTTCCTCAGCTCTTTGCATCCGGTGCATTTCTCGTCAATGCGGTTCGACCCTATTTGTCTTTCGCGAGATCAATCCTCAGTTCTTCCTCCGACGTCGTTGTTTTTCCCTGTCCGAAGTTGTCTTTGTTTATTTTCCCACCCTCCCTCCCTTCTTCTTCTTGGAACCGGAGTCCATAATCGAGTATCCATCCTACTCGTGCGAAGTCTTTGCTTTCTTTCCTCAATGATTTCAACCGGTGTTTTTCTCTCCAAGATATTCGTTGGTTCTTCCTTCCAGGTGCTTTTGTTTTGCCACCCTCCCACCCTTTTACTTCCCGGAGTATGACTCTCTCTCAACCATCAATTCCATTCGTACGGAGCCTCTTCAGTCTTCCCTCAATTATTTCAACCGGTGAATTCTCGTCTCGTTTGACACTCTTCATCTCTTTTCCTTTTCCGGTGGAATCAATTCAAGTTTTTCGGTGTTGATCATCTTCTTTTCCTCGGCTTGAGTGTTTTCCCTGCTCGTTTGCCTCTCGCCAGTTTATCATCCCGGAGTTCGGAAGACATCTCAGGAGTTTTGTCGGTGTTCGAATTAATTCGAGGTGGTCACCTCATTCAAATATTTCATTGTTCCGGTGCTTCATCTATCTGTTCAACAATCCTTTCAACGGTGTTTTCTTTTAGTGGGCCCTAACCCACAGGTCTTTTCCCAGGATCTTACCTGACTCTTCTAATTCCCCGGAGTTATTCTCAAATCCTTTTCGAAGTATGACGTAAGTATGAATTTCATCAGTCGGACACTTTTCCAATATCGATTTCAAATTCTTTTCATTGTTGGCTCAACCTCTTTGCTTTTCATTCTTCCGGAGTATCTCAGTAATTTTGGTGGTGTTTTCTCGTCATCATTTGAAGATCGAAGAAGAGTTTTTCCTCTAAATCTTGTCCGTTCTCCCGGAGATTCGCGATGCTAGCTCGATGTTATCCTATCAAATTGTTTCAAGTCATGCAAATTCTTTTCATCCATCTGGAGCATTTCAGGAGTTGCTTTCTCTCTCGATTATCCGGAGGCCATCTTTTCGGAAGATTTCTTCGTTCTAAGTTTTCCAAATTTGTTCTCCAATTATTCTATATTCGTGCCCCTTCGTTCGTCTCAATATTCTTCCGGTGCTTCGTTCAAGTGTCCTTTAATCAGTTCACGATCTCTTTGTTCTTTTGCATCTAAATTCCCTCTAGCATATTTGTTCTTCTAAATCTTCCCGGTGATTCATTCTCTTTCATTAGTCATTTTGAATTCTTACGGTGGTTCTTTTAGATTCTTTTCCTTGTTCATCATATTAATCCATTCGTTCTTTTCATCCTACCGGTGGTTCAGGAAGACCTTCTCAAGTTTGTGATATGTCACTTCTCAATTCTTTTCAACAAGAATAAGTAGTATGCAAAATCCATTGCTTGTCATCAATTCAATTTGATGAAGGATAATCATACAATAAATCTTATTCTTATTTCATCCAAGTGATTAATCCTTTTCTTCGGAGTTTGTTCTTCATGAATAAATTCTAGTTCCAAGTATTTTCATCTTTTCTTTTCCGGAGTTCAATTTTTCCTTGGCCATCTCGTTGGAAGCCCCATCTAAATCATCGCAAGGCTCATCTTATTCTTTCATCCTTCATTCAATCTCATCATCGTTTTGTCACCGGAGTTCTTCATGGTGGTTCTTCATGATTTAATTCATTCTTCAAGAGTTCATCAAGATTCTTGTTCAAGGAGTTCTAGTACCTTTTCTTCTTGCATCTCGAAGTGCAATTAAATCTCTGTATCCTTTTGAAGTGGAGTTTTGCATTTCTTCGTTCTTCTCAGCTATCCAATCATTTTCCGCTTGTGGTCGGAGATCACCTCATAATCTTGAGATGGTACCTATAAGTCCACAACAAGATTATTCTTTTCGTTGTTGATTTTCTCAACAACTCCGTTCAATCTTTTCTTCTAAGGTTGCTTTCTATTTCATTCGTGGCACAAGTTGTCATTTTCTTCTCCGTTCTTTTCATTCAACTCCTTCAATTATTTCCGGAGGTTTTGTGTCATGTCTTCATCAAGTATCATTCCATCCTCTCAAACTCGTGTTCTATTCCCCCATGTTTCAGCCGGAGTGCTGCCTAAATCCTTTCAGTCTTATTCGTTTCTTTTCTCATTCTAACCACTCTGGTTAGAACGAGTGGTTTCATAGTCTATCTGATTCCGTGAGTTTTCGATTCTCGTCATTCTAGTTGTTCCCCTCTTCTTCTCTTGAGTTTTTGTTTCACTCAGCCCTTTTCCCTTCCGTCTCGGTCCTAAGATCTCGGGACGAGATCTCTTGTTAGTGGAGGAGTGTTGTAACGCCCCGGATCCGATGCGCCAGGTGTCCGCCAATTATTCGCCATCCTTGCCATGTCTTCTGCTTGCATGTTGTATGTTGCCATGTCATCATCTGCATTTCATATCATGTCATCATGTGCATCGCATTTGCATACGTGTTCGTCTCATGCATCCGAGCATTTTCCCTGTTGTCCGTTTTGCAATCCGGCACTCCTATGTCATCCGGCCTTCCCCTTTTGCCTCTTTTCATGTGCGGGTGTTAAACTTTCTCGGAATGGCCCGAGGTTTGCCAAGCGCCCTTGGTATAGCACCGGTAGACCGCCTGTCAAGTTTTGTGCCATTTGGAGGTCGTTTGATACTCCAACGGTTAACCGGGTAACCGTAAAGGACTCTTTTGTTGCAGCCCAACACCCCTTTCAAAGTGGCCCAAAACCCATCTAACTCCCATCCATGCTCTAGGTCGTTCGATCACGATCGCGTGGCCGAAAACCGCTCCTCATTTGGACTCTCCTAGCTCCCTCTACCTATAAATATGCCCTCCCCTTCCATTTTTCGCGGATGAAAACCCTAGCCTCTTCCCCCGCCGCCACCGGACATGTCCGGACCCGACCGGACACGTCCGCCCCGCCGCCCGCGCCCAATCTGAGCCTGCCACGTGGCGCACCGCCGCCCACCGCCGCTGGCCCATGAGCCCGCAGCGGGCTGCATGAGCCTGCAGCAGGGCCCATGAGGCCCGTCCCGCCGCCCGACCCCAGCGCCGTGCTCCTCACTTTGTGCCCGCCTGCTGCGCTGGCGCCGCCCGGGCGCACCTCTCGCCACCTCGTCGGCTCATGAGCCGGCCTCGCCCTGCGCCGGCGCCCGCGTCTCCAGCGCCCGTCGCCTCGCTGTTGCCGCTGGCGACCCTCCGCCCGCGCCGGAAGGCGCCGCCGCCGGACCCGTCGTCTGCTGGAGACCAGCGCCCAAGGCCCCGACCCGCCTCCGCCAGATCGCGCTGGTTCCCAGCCATGGCCGCCTGCCAGCGCAGCAAGGGCCGCGCCGCAAGCACGCCGCCCGAGTCGCCCTCGGCGCCGCCGCCCCGTCACCGGAGCTTCGCCTCCGCCGGATCCGGGAGAGGTGGACGAGATCCACCGGTCCCGGGAACCAAACGCCCCGCATCCGTCCCGATCCACTCCATCCCGTACCTCCTCGTCCAGTTTTCGCGGGGTAAAAATCCACCAAGTCCTCATCTCTTTTCATATTTTCATGCCATGTTTGACCTGCTGCATCTCCATGCATACAGCTCCGTTTCGTGCGTGTAATATGTCAAATTGTTCGCCTCGACGATTACTTCATTTCATTCCATTGCATCATTTTCATTTGAGCTCATCTTGATGCCCGAAATGCTGTTGGAAGAGTGCATGCTGATGTTAATCTGCTGAAACTGTTATAACTTGCTCATTTGTCATTTTTGCCATGATCGATGTGTGCATCCTATGAGCATGAGCTCTACATGTGTTTTGATCTTTTCTATGTCATATTTCCAGAGGTGCAACCCATATATTTTTGTGAGTTGTGTGTTGAGTGTATCAAGCTTGCTAAGTAGGGTAGTTGCTGTTGCTGTTTTCCTGACAGATTCTGTTATATTTTGTTGCTATGTTAACATGTTGCTACTAATCATTCTATGCATAATCTGGAGATGTCCTATAAACATGTTTTGATCTACATATCATGCACTATCCATTCATGCCCTTGGTTGCAATTACAGCATGCTGGAACATGTTGTTATCTTGCTCCAAAGTTGCTTGGAAATGTTGCTATCAGCCTGTTAACATTATGTTCACTAGTTCCCATGTGTTTTGCTAGTGATCCATGCACCCTATGAACTTCTTCTTGCCATGCTTAGCTTCATAAACATGCCTTCTTGCTGTTGGTTGCCTTGCCATGCCATGTATTGCTCTGTGGTGAGTGGTTCAAGCTCACGAACATGCCTACTTGTTGTTTCTGCCATGTATGAATCTGTAATATAACTTGCCATGTTTACATGGGTGCCATCATATTTGGGTGCCATCATATTTTCTATGCCTTTTTGGCTCATGGTCAGTAAGGGACTCTTGTTCTATGCCATTAGTAGATTCATGCCATGCCTTTGTTTACCATGATAAGTTCCTGTAACATGTTGTTTGATAGCTCTAAACATTGCAACCTGATGTTATTTCTGCTAAAGTCTGGAACTGTTATTATTTGTAATATCTCCATGTCTTTTTGAGCATGTTCTAGTTGTTTCTGGAGATAGCTCAGTGTTCATGTTTTGTTGTGCTTTACCTGTACTTCATGCTCATGCCTTTTGTTCTTATGTTGGGGTGCTGTAGCTTATTGTTTTGATGCTTGTAATATGCCTAGTTGCTGTTATGGACAGATTGTTGCTATGACTTGTATAGAGTGTATGTGTTACACCGTTGCTCCGTTTTGAGTGTGCTCTATATGAAACTTGCTTGTTTTTGCATGTAGCTTCATATTATCATGTTGCATCCTTGTTTTGGTGTGTTTGCTTGATGTTTGGGTGCATTTTGCATCATTGCCATGCTTAACTTGTTTTGCTCATATCTTCTAGGCCGTAGCTCCGAATTAAATGAACTTCATATGTAACTTGACTAGAATTTCGTGTAGATCATCTTGGTGCATCTTAACTTGATGTTTAACAACTTGAACATAAAGTTTGTTCAGTTCTGGACCAATTTCGAAATATGCATATGAGGACTTACCGAAATTGTTATATGTTGTTTCCGGCCTCATTTAAACTTGCCTTGATGTGTTGTTCTTGTTTGCATCATATCTTGCCATGAGTAGCTTCATGTAGCTTTGTCATGCATCATGCTTGTTGTGCACCATGTCTTGTTCATGTGTGGTGTGTTTACTTTGTTGTGTGCTTCTTCTCGATAGTTCCGCTTCGCTATGAAGCGTGAGGATTCGTTCGCTCACGTGTGGTTCATCTTCGTGGCTTCATCTTCTTCATGGACTCGTTCTTCTTCCTTGCGGGATTTCGTGCAAGATGGCGCTACCCTGGATCTCACTACTATCATTGCTATGCTAGTTGCTTCGTTCTATCGCTATGCTGCGCTACCTATCTTTTGCTCATCAAGCCTCCCAAATTGCCATGAACCTCTAACCTTTGACACCCTTCCTAGCGAACCATTGCTTGACTATGTTACCGCTTTTGCTCAGCCCCTCTTATAGCGTTGCTAGCTGCAGGTGAAGTTGAAGATTGCTCCATGGTGGACAGGGTTTTGTTGGGATATCACAATATCTCTTATATTATTAATGCATCTATATATTTGGTAAAGGGTGGAAGGCTCGGCCTTATGCCTGGTGTTTTTTTCCACTCTTGCCGCCCTAGTTTTCCGTCATACCGGTATTATGTTCCCGGATTTTGCGTTCCTAACGCGGTCGGGTGATTTATGGGACCCCCCCGAGTTCGCTTTGAATAAAACTTGTCCAAAGAAGGCCCAACCTTGGTTTTACTATTTGCCTCACCACCACCTACCTTTCCCTTGGGAGTAATTAACCCAAGGGTCATCGTATTATAGCCCCGGCCGGTGCTTGTCTAAGTGTTGGTCCGAATCGAAGCAACTGCAGGCCACCTCGGGAAACTCAAGTCTGGTTTTACTCGTAGCTTGACTTATCCGGTGTTGCCTCGAGAACGAGATATGTGCAGCTCCTATCGGGATTGTCGGCGCATCGGGCGGCTTTGCTGGTCTTGTTTTACCATTGTTGAAATGTCTTGTAAACCGGGATTCCGAGACTGATCGGGTCTTCCTGGGAGAAGGTCTATTCCTTCGTTGATCGCGAGAGCTTGTCATGGGCTAAGTTGGGACACCCCTGCAGGGTATAAACTTTCGAGAGCTGTGCCCGCGGTTATGTGGCAGATGGGAATTTGTTAATGTCCGGTTGTAGATAACTTGACACCAGATCCGAATTAAAACGCATCAACCATGTGTGTAGCCGTGATGGTCTCTTCTCGACGGAGTCCGGGAAGTGAACATGGTTTCTGTGTTATGATTGACGTAAGTAGGAGTTCAGGATCACCTCTTGATCATTACTAGTTGACGACCGTTCCGCTTGTTTCTCTTCTCGCTCTCTTTTGCGTATGTTAGCCACCATATCATGCTTAGTCGCTGCTGCAACCTCACCACCTTACCCCTTCCTTTCCCATTAAGCTTTGCTAGTCTTGATACCCATGGTAATGGGATTACTGAGTCCTCGTGGCTCACAGATTACTACAACAATAGTTGCAGGTACAGGTTATGCGATGATCATGATGCGAGAGCGATGTTTGCTTGTTTGGAGTTCTTCTTCTGCTTCTTCTTTGATCAGGGGATAGGTTCCAGGTCGGCAGCCTGGGCTAGCAGGGTGGATATTGTTTGAGTTTCTGTTTATGTATCATCCGTAGTCGGATGTTGATCTCTTGAATGATGATGTTGTATTCGTGTGGCATTGTATGCCTTTTGTATGTATCCCCACTATTATGTAATGTTGATGTAATGATATCCACCTTGCAAAAGCGTCTTCAAGATGCGCTTCTATCCTTGGTGGGACCTTCGAGTTCCTTTAGGATAGGGACGCATCTTGGGCGTGACATCGAGCATGCAAAACAGAATGTTTATTTGAAGGTTTAGAGTTTGGCACATACAAATTTACTTGTAACGGCAGGTAAATACCGCATATAGGTAGGTATAGTGGACTCATATGGAATAACTTTGGGGTTTAAGGAGTTTGGATGCACAAGCAGTATTCCCGCTTAGTACATGTGAAGGCTAGCAAAAGATCGAAGCGATTAATCGAGAGAGCGACAATAGTCGTAAACATGCATTAGAATTAATTTACACCGAATACAAGCATGAGTAGGATATAATCCACCATGAACATAAATATCATGAAGGCTATGTTGATTTGATTCAACTACATGCGTGAACATGTGCCAAGTCTAGTCACTCAATTCATTTAAAGGAGGATACCATCCCATCATACCACATCATAATCATTCTAATAGCATGTTGGCACGCAAGGTAAACCATTATAACTCATAGTTAATCAGGCATGGCACAAGCAACTATAATATCTAAATGTCATTGCAAATATGTTTACTTCATTATAGCTGACTCAGGAACGATGAATCATCATATTTACAAAAAATAGAGAGGTCGAGTTCATACCAGCTTTTCTCTTCCTAATAAGTCCATCATAAATCATCATTATTGCCTTTCACTTGCACGACCGAATGGTGTGTATAATAATAAGAGTGCGCGTGCATTGGACTAAGCTGGAATCTGCAAGGATTCAACTCAAGAAAGAAGACAAGTAATATGGGCTCTAAGTTAAATAAACAATCATGCATATGAGAGCCACTAAGCATTTTCAATATGGTCTTCTCGACCCCCAAAAGAAAGAAAAGAAAATAAAAACTATTTACACGAGAAAGCTCCCAACAAGCAAAAGAAGAACGGGAAATATTTTTGGGTTTTCATTTTAATTCTACTACAAGAATGGAAAGTAAACTAACTAATTTTTTTGGTTTTTCCTTAAGTTTATCAAACACACAAGAAGAAAGCTAGAAAAAAAGAATGTAAACTAGCATGGATAATACAATGAAAAAGTATGAGCACCGACATCTAGCAATGAGTGTGTGTGAACATGAATGTAATGTCGGTGGGAAATACGTACTCCCCCAAGCTTAGGCTTTTGGCCTAAGTTGGTCTATTGCCAGGGATAGCCTGGCGGATACCCGTAGGTGAAGCTGGGGTCATACTGCGACGAAGAAGGCTCCGGCTGCCACTGGTTGGCAACCTCCTCTGGATCCCAAGAATAAACAGATAGTCGTGGAGGCTCATCTTGTGGCTCCGGTTCCGGGGCTGGTGCAGGATTTTGATAGGCTTGAACAGCCGACCACGGAACGATGTGAGGACCTGCAGATAAGTTAAACAAAGAAGGAGCAGGCAAAGTAATAGTCTCAGGGTGATGTTTAGCAAAGTATAATTTGTATTTGAGCTCCCCTTCGCGACTCTTAACAAGAAAATCATGCGCTATCATACTCTTATAATCTAAATAAGCACGCGGCAGCGCTGTTTCTTCTTTCTCCTCATGCCTAATAGGTATTTCAAAATGTTCAGCTAGGCATGAAGAATAAATGCCTCCAAAGATGGGGCCCTTAGTACGGTTCAGACTTAACCGTCTAGCAACAATTCCACCCATACTAACAGAGTTATTGCGGTATAAACCATGGAACAAAATAATAATATCAGGAATACTAAGGTTCCCACAGTTCCCGCGTCTAATCAAGCAACGACTAGCAAATAAGGCAAAGTAGCGTAAAACAGGAAAATGTATGCTAGTGATCCTTGCATAAGAAACCTTCCTGGTTTCTCCCACAGTGATAGTGTTAATAAAAGCTTCTACTTCGTTACGGTGTGGTTCATCCAAGGTGCCCTCAAAGGGTATTTTGCAAACCTCGCAAAATTCAGCTAATGTCATCTCTTTAACAACGTCATATAAATGAAACTCTACTGTTGGAGGTGATTTCTTAGGGAAAAAGTAGAAGTTTTGCACAAAAGTATTTGTGAGTAAGAGATACTGATGACGTTGGTCGTGGAAGAAGTTGGTGAGGCCAGCATTCTCAATCAATAAATAGAAAACCTCATAAATCCCGGCTCTCCTCAAGAAGTAATCGGAAGGCCATTCACACGGTTGGACTTCCGCGGTGCGAGGCAAATTAAAATTGGGCTTCTGCTCTTCTTCCTTTTGTTTTTCCTTAGAGCTTTGACTCGACGAGCCCCTCAAAAGTCTCTTCATTATTTCTGAAACAATCTGAAATTTTTAGTAACTTCAAATAAAAGTGAACTAACTTCAATATAATTGATAGCAACAACTCCCATACGTGCCTAGAGCCTATGTAAAGCATTGGAACTACTTGGAACCATATAAATTTGACATGCAAACTCAAGAACATGGTCACCTATGCAGCACAAATTTGCAATGAATAAAGCACTAGAACAAAAATTAATTGAACCAATGGAGGAGTCACATACCAAGGAACAATCTCCCCAAGCAGTTTTGCAAGAGGTGCTTTCAGCAAGGAGATCGAAAATCACAGCAACGGAGGCTGGAACTCGTGCTTGAGTTGGTTTTTCGTGTTTCTGTGAGGCAGAGGAAGAAGATGGGTGCAGGGATAAGTGGAGGAGGGCCACCGTGGGCCCACGAGGCAGGGGGGCGCACCCAGGGGGGTAGGGCGCACCCTCCACCCTCGTGGCCAAGTGGCAGCTCCCCCGCAGTAATTTTTGCACAGTAAATTCTCAAATATTCCCGAAAAAATCATATTAAATTGGCATGGCATTCTGAGGACTTTTATTTTCGGGATATTTTTATATTGCACGGATAAGTCAGGAAACAGACAGAAAAATATTATTTTACTTTATTTCTACTAAATAACAGAAAATATAAAGAGGGTACAGAAGGTTGTGCTTCTAGTTTCATCCATCTCGTGATCGTCAAAATGAACCCACTAACAAGGTTGATCAAGTCTTGTTAACAAACTCATTCCGAATAATCACGGAATCGGAGAAATTTTGAATAACACTAATTTACCTCAACGGGGATATGAAAATCCCCAACAATAAGAATATCATACTTTTTCTTGACAGTAGGGAGAGGAAATTCGAAACCTCCAAATATAATCGATGGAATTTCTCCAATAGAATTGATACTATAAACTTGAGGTTGTTTCCTCGGAAAGTGTACCGTGTGCTCATTGCCATTAACATGAAAAGTGACATTGCCTTTGGTGCAATCAATAACAGCCCCTGCAGTATTAAGGAAAGGTCTTCCAAGAATAATAGACATACTATCATCCTCGGGAATAGCAAGAATAACAAAGTCCGTTAAAATAGTAACGTTCGCAACTACAACAGGCACATCCTCACAAATACCGACAGGTATAGCAGTTGATTTATCAGCCATTTGCAAAGATATTTTAGTAGGTGTCAACTTATTCAACTCAAGTCTACGATATAAAGAGAGAGGCATAACACTGACACCGGCTCCAAAATCACATAAAGCAGTTTTAACATAATTTCTCTTAATGGAGCATGGTATAGTAGGTACTCTTGGATCTCCAAGTTTCTTTGGTATTCCACCCTTAAAAGTATAATTAGCAAGCATGGTGGAAATTTCAGCTTCCGGTATCTTTCTTTTATTAGTAATGATATCCTTCATATACTTAGCATAAGGATTTGAGCACGTCAGTTAATCGCATACGCAAAAAGATGGGTCTAATCATTTCAGCAAAGCGCTCAAAATCCTTGTCATCCTTTCTCTTGGATGGTTTCGGAGGAAAAGGCATGGGTTTCTGAACCCATGGTTCCCTTTCTTTACCATGTTTCCTAGCAACAAAATCTCTTTTATCATAACGTTGATTCCTTGATTGTGGGTTATCAAGATCAACAGCAGGTTCTACTTCTACATCATTATCATTACTAGGTTGAGCATCAACATGAACATTATCATTAACATTATCACTAGGTTCATGTTCATCACCTGATTGTGTTTCAGCATCAGAAATAGAGATCATTCGCATTCTCAGGTGGTTCAGCAATAGGTTCACTAGAAGTTTGCATAGTCCTATCATTTTTCTTTTTCTTCCTTTTAGAAGAACTAGGTACATCAATATTATTTCTCTGAGAATCTTGCTCGATTCTCTTAGGGTGGCCTTCAGGATACAAAGGTTCCCGAGTCATTCTACCAGTTCTAGTAGCCACTCTAATAGCATAATCATTTTTCTTACTATTCATTTCATCAAGCACTTCTTTTTGAGCTTTAAGTACTTGTTCTACTTGAGTGGTAACCATAGAAGCATGTTTGCTAACAAGTTTAAGTTCACCTCTAATATCAGCCATATAATCACCCAAGCGTTTAATCATAAAGGTATTCTGTTTTAATTGTCTACCAAAATAAGCATTAAAGTCATCTTGCTTAAACTTAAAGTCATCAAACTCATCCAAGCACTGACTAGAAATTTTAGTAGGAGGGACTTCAGCTTTATCATATCTATAGAGAGAATTTACCTTTACTGCCTGTGTCGGGATATCGGGAGGTTCTTCAGTAAATAAGTGATTAAGATCAAATACTTCTTCAACAGGCGGTAAATTAAGACCATGTATTTCTTCAATAGGAGGTAAATTCTTAACATCTTAAGCTTTAATACCTTTCTCTTTCATAGATTTCTTTGCCTCTTGCATATCTTCGGGACTAAGAAATAAAACACCTCTCTTCTTCGGAGTTGGTTTCGGAATAGGCTCAGTAATTGGCTCTGGGACTGGCTCAGGAGGTGGCTCAGGAGGTGCCCAATTATTTTCATTTGTCAACATATTATTCAATAGAATTTCAGCTTCATCTGGTGTTCTGTCCCCGAAAAGAGAACCAGCACAACTATCCAGGTAAGCTCTGGAAGCATCGGTTAGTCCATTATAAAAGATATCAAGTATTTCAGGTTTCTTAAGAGGATGATTAGGCAAAGCATTAAGTAACTTGAGAAGAAACCCCCCAAGCTTGTGGGAGACTCTCTTCTTCAATTTGCACAAAGTTGTATATTTCCCTCAAAGCAGATTGTTTCTCATGAGCAGGGAAATATTTAGCAGAGAAGTAATAAATCATATCCTGGGGACTTTGCACACAACTAGGATCAAGAGAATTAAACCATATCTTAGCATCACCCTTTAATGAGAACGGAAATATTTTGAGTAAATAAAGGTAGCGCGATCTCTCATTATTAGTAAATAGGGCAGCTATATCATTTAACTTAGTAAGATGTGCCATAACAGTTTCAGATTCATAGCCATAAAAAGGATCAGATTCAACCGAAGTAATTATATCTGTATCAACAGAAAAATCATAATAATCCTTATCGGGAACAAAAATAGGTGAAGTAGCAAAAGCAGGGTCGGGTCTCATTCTATCTCTAAAAGATTCTTTACTCCATTTAACTAACAGCCTCTTAAGTTCATATCTATCCTGGCAAGCAAAGATAGTTGCAGAAGATTCCGCATCAAAAAGATAACCCTCAGGAATAGCAGGCATATTCTCATCATCACTATCATCATCATATTCAGGTTCAATAATTTCTCTTTCTCTAGACCTAGCAATTTGCTCACCAAGAAATTCACCAAGGGGCACAGTAGTATCAAGCATAGAAGTAGTTTCGTCATAAGTATGATGCATAGCAGAAGTGGCATCATCAATAACATGCGACATATCAGAATTCATAACAGAAGGAGAATCTAGTGCAAGGCTAGATGGCAGTTCCTTACCTCCCCTCGTAGTTGAGGGCAAAATAGTAGTTCGATCGTAGTTCTTCATAGTGTCCAGCATATATAAATCCCAAGTGACTCAAAGAATAGAGCTATGCTCCCCGGCAACGGCGCCAGAAAAAGGTCTTGATAACCCACAAGTATAGGGGATCACAACAGTTTTCGAGGGTAGAGTATTCAACCCAAATTTATTGATTCGACACAAGGGAAGCCGAAGAATATTCTCAAGTATTAACAGCTGAGTTGTCAATTCAACCACACCTGGAAACTTAGTATCTGCAGCAAAGTGTTTAGTAGCAAAGTAATATGATAGTGGTGGTAACGGTAACAAAAGTAAAGACAGCAAAAGTAATGTTTTTGGTATTTTGTAGTGATTGTAACGGTAGCAACGGAAAAGTAAATAAGCGAGAACCAGTTTGTGGAAAACTCGTAGGCACCGGATTAGCGATGGATAATTATGCCGGATGCGGTTCTCATGTAACAGTCATAACATAGGGTGACACAGAACTAGCTCCACTTCATCAATGTAATGTAGGCATATATTCTGTATATAGTCATACGTGCCTATGGAAAAGAACTTGCATGACATCTTTTGTCCTACCCTCCCGTGGCAGCGGGGTCCTATTGGAAACTAAGGGATATTAAGGCCTCCTTTTAATAGAGAACCAGAACAAAGCATTAGCACATAGTGAATACATGAACTCCTCAAACTATGGTCATCACCGGGAGTGGTCCCGATTATTGTTACTTCGGGGTTGCTGGATCATAACACATAGTAGGTGACTATAGACTTGCAAGACAGGATCAAGAACACACATATATTCATAAAAACATAATAGGTTCAGATCTGAAATCATGGCACTCGGGCCCTAGTGACAAGCATTAAGCATAGCAAAGTCATAGCAACATCAATCTCAGAACATAATGGATACTAGGGATAAAACCCTAACAAAACTAACTCGATTACATGATAAATCTCATCCAACCCATCACCGTCCAACAAGCCTACGATGGAATTACTCACGCACGACGGTGAGCATCATGAAATTGGTGATGGAGGATGGTTGATGATGATGACGCGACGAATCCCCCTCTCCGGAGCCCCGAACGGACTCCAGATCAGCCCTCCCGAGAGATTAGGGCTTGGCGGCTACTCCGTATTGTAAAACACGATGATTTCTTCTCTCTATTTTTTTCTCCCCGAAAGCCAATATATGGAGTTGGAGTTGACGTTGGAGGGCCACCAGGGGGCCCACGAGGTAGGGGCGCCTGGGGGCGCCCCACCTCGTGGGACAGGTGTGGCCCCTGGTCTTCATCTTTGGCGAGGATTTTTTATTGTTTTTTCTTAGGTGTTCCGTGGAGTTTCAGGTCATTCCGAGAACTTTTATTTTCTGCACATAAAACAACACCATGGCAATTCTGCTGAAAACAGCGTCAGTCCGGGTTAGTTCCATTCAAATCATACAAGTTAGAGTCCAAAGCAAGGGCAAAAGTGTTTGGAAAAGTAGATACGACGGAGACGTATCATCGCTCCCTCGGCGGAAACGTCCACATCAGTAGGACCTGCTGCTACTTTGGCTCTTGCTCTCGCTGCTGCTCTGTTCTTGCTCTCGGTCCGCTGCCTGGTCTGCTCTTGCTCTTGCTCTTGCTCGTGCTGATGCTCTCGCTCTCGCTCTTGCTTGCACTGCTGCTCCAATTTATCTACACATGAGTCGACTGAATCGACTTTTGGGTAAGTCGATTTTTAGGGGGTGGGTGCCTCGCCGGAGTTGAGGAAGAACCAGCCGCAGCGGATAGGGGGGCTCGCGGGAGAGGTACCCCGCTATCTATCATAGGGTTCAGGGTGGGGCGGTGGTCACCGGCGGTGGTGGGGCGGTGGCGTGGTGGGGCCAAGAGGGACGGCCGGGGCGGCGGTAGACCGGTGGTGGGGAGTGGTTTCGGGGCGGGCGAGGCAGCGCTTCCGCGCTGCCGGACGGCGGTTTGGCTGGTGGTGGCTAGCGGCTCAGGGGGTGGAGGTTGAAGATGAACTGCATGCCCTTGATTTCGTATCCAACGGCAGGCAAATTGACTGGCCAGAGATGGAAAAGTCAGTCGACCCTGCCTGCTGCTCTAGTCTTGCGCGCGCTGTTGCTGGACGAGCAGTAGATACTGCTCTTGCTCGAGCCCCTGCTGCTGCTACCCAAGATGCTACTACAAGACCAGCTGCCCAGGCTCTCGCACACATTGCTGCTCCTAGTGCTGCTGCTACTACTGCTGCTTTTCTGCTACTAGTGCGTTCAGTTTTGACACTAAAATTCAGTTTCCATAGCAAAATTCAGTTTCAACAGTTAAATTCAGTTTCGATAGTTAAGTTCATAGATGAGCAGCTGATGTGTTTTACATCTAGCACTTTGTGGTTATGTATTTTACGTCATCTATTGGAGATGCTATTAGAATTCCACTCAGGTTAACATTGTCTCTCTTGTCCTGCCTCAGCCTCGCCATCGTATAACTCGCCGGAGCTGCTCCAACGATGAAACCCTCCATCACAGCGGAGCATTACCTTGAGCTCTATCTCCAGATGCCTAAGATCTTCTTCCCCTCCTCCGATAGCCAAATCATCCAGAGCATCCTCACCGACCAACCCAATCACGCTGAGATCGACATGGCTTCGCCAAAAAGGTTGTACACTTGATGCATCTTTTTTTACTCTACATGTTATATATATTGTCCACTAAGCACACGTAGTAACATGAAATATGATTAGTTTCTCCTACTATATGACAAGCAATGAGGTACCAGGCAACTTTGCTATCCGTGATGGACTCTCTTGAACGCCATCATTATTTATCTCTGCGCGTTTGAGCTGTGCATTTGTAGATGGGCCTGGGAGTTGAGCTAGTAGGGCAGTGGCTTGGGTCCAAAGTAGTCGAAGTTGCACAAAATGATTTTTTGAGTGTAGGATTTTCCCTTCTCAAGCCGGCCTACTAGAATTACCAGTGCTTGAAAGGAAAAGTGAAGGAAAAACATAGGAATTGGAACGTTTCCTATGGTATTACTATTCATGCATTTGGTTCCAAGGAATGGAGCGAAGCAAAACTGTAGGATTTATTGCTTTAGTGTCTCCTTGAAATCCACTTGTCCTACTTTTCAAATTCCTATTCATGAAGCACAAGACTAAGAAATACTAGCATAATAGCATTATAACCCTACATTTTCTTGTAGTTTGACTTAATCTCCCCATGTTTCTTTGCATCCTGTGATCTTCCAATTCTTGTGAACCAAACACCCAGATTGGCAGAAATCCTATGTTTTTAAATTCTTTGTTTTACACGTGCATTCCTATCCTATTCATGTGTATTTATGATATGTCTCCAAGGTATCTACATTTCCTAACGCTTTTCCTCTTGTTTTGGACTCTAATTTGCATGATTTGAATGAAACTGACCCCGGACTGACACTCTTTTCAGCAGAACTAACATGGTGTTACTTTTGTGCAGACATAGAAGTTCTCGGAATGGAACAAAACTTCGTGAGGATTTTTTATATCAAATAAGAGAAATTTTGGAGCCAGGAGGGACCTGAGGGGGGCAGCTGGGTGGGCACAACCCACCAGGGCGCGCCTGTGGTGGGTGCTACCCACCTGGCGGCCCCGCTGACCCTCAAACCGACACTATTTCCATATTTCTAGAAAAAAAATAGGGAGAAAGAATTATCGCATTTCACGAGACGGAGCCGCTACCAAGCCCTGTTCTTCCTCGGGATGGCAGATCTGGAGTCCGTTTGGGGCTCGGAAGAGGGGGATCTTCGATCTTCATCATCACCGACACATCTCCATCGCCAATTCCATGATGCTCCCCACCGGGAGTGAGTAATTCCTTCATAGGCTCGCTGGTCGGTGATGAGTTGGATGAGATTCATCATGTAACCGAGTTAGTTTTTTTAGGGCTTGATCCCTAGTATCCACTATGTTTTGAGATTGATGTTGCTATGAGTTTGCCATGCTTAATTCTTGTCACTTTGGGCCCGGGTGCCATGATTTCAGATCTGAACCGTTTATGTTATCACCATTATATCCATGTCTAGATCCGATCTTGCAAGTTATAGTCACTTACTATGCTTTATGATCCGGCAACCCCGGAGTGACAATAGTCGGGACCACTCCCGGTGATGACCGTAGTTTGAGGAGTTCATGTATTCACCGTGTGCTAATGCTTTGTTCTGGTTCTCTATTAAAAGGAGGCCTTAATATCCCTTAGTTTCTAATAGGATCCCGCCGCCACGGGAGGGTAGGACAAAATATGCCATGCAAGTTCTTTCCATAAGGACGTATGACTATTTACGGAATACATGTTGTCGTGGAATAGTCACGGCAGATGTCCTAGTGAAAGGACTTAGTCGTGGAGCCATCGCAACTAGGTAGCTTAAAGTGGTTAAAACGGAACAAAGGACATGGGAATTTGTACTGGTTCGGTCCCTTGCGGAGAAGGTAAAGGCCTAATCCAGATTGAGGTTGTATTGCTTATCTCTCGATCACCAGGGAGCGAATCTGCTTGACCTATCTTTCGATCTGTTGTTTCTTGTCCTGAACCGCCGCCGGGTCGTCCCTTTATATACACAGGTCGACACCCAGCGGCTCACGGAGTCCCGCCCTGCTCATAGACAACGTGTCCGGCTCGGTGACTATCTATACATGCCTTACGATACAAGTCTTACATATATGGCGGTTTATCTCTACGGGCCTTAAGTCGTCCTTTGGGCGTTGGGCCCTGACCTTGAACCGCCATCTTTAATATCCTCGCGGGCTTCATATGATGACTTGCAATAGGTATAACCCGGCCCCTCCTGGGCGGGTCATACCTGATGGTTATATCCCCAACACATGCCTACATTATGTTTATGAACTGGAGCTAGTGCGTATCGCCCTAGGTTATAACTGTCTCATGATGAATATCATCCAACGAGTCACCGATCCAATGCCTACGAATTTATCATATACTGTTCTTGCTAAGTTACTACTGTTTCTACTGCTGTCATTACTACTATATTATCACTACTATCACTGTTATTGTTACCGTTACTACTCCTGCAATCATCAAAACTATCATACTACTATGCTACTAATCACTTTGCTGCAGATAATTAATCTCCAGGTGTGGTTGAATTGACAACTCAGCTGCTAATACCTTCGAATATTCTTTGGTTCCACTTGTGTCGAATCTATAAATTTGGGTTGAATACTCTACCCTCAAAAACTGTTTCGATCCCCTATACTTGTGGGTTATCAAGACCTTTTTCTGGTGCTGTTGCTGGGGAGCATAGCTATATTTGTTGAGTCACTTGGGATTATTATCACATTATCACTATGAAGAATCTGAAGGATGCTAAGAATATGATTTTCCCTCAAAGACGAGGGGAGGTAAGGAACTGCCATCCAGTTCTGCTATAGATTCACCTTCTGTTATAAGTAAACTTGCAACACCACAACATGCTATGAATTCTGATATGTCGCAAATTATTGATGATGCTACTTCTGCAATGAATGCTACTCATGATGATGCTAGTACCTTGCTTGATGATGATGTGCCACTAGGTGAGTTTCTTGATGAACAAATTGCTAGAGTAAGACAACATGATATTTTTGAATCTGATGATGAACTTGAAACTGAAAATCTTGAAACACCTACTAGAACTAGTCCTCCTAGATATGAACTTTCAAAGCTACCGAAAGGTTATACTATGAGTGAGGAGACAAGTAGAGATATTCTTGCTTATAAGGATGGAGATGGTCTAGAGAAATTATTATACAAGTATAAAGAAAGATCTCTGAATGCTAAAATGAAATGTGATCCTGAGTTTGCTACTTCACTTATTTGTTATTGCTGATAAGGATTATGAATTCTCTGTCGACCCAGAGTTAATCACTTTGGTTGAATCTGATCCTCTCCATGGTTACAAAACTGAAACTGTAGTGGCACACCTTACTAAGTTGAATGATATAGCTACCCTTTTTGCTCATGTTGAGAATATTCGCTACTATTATATTCTCAAGTTATTTACGTTCTCATTAAAGGCTGATGCTAAAGCTTGGTGCAATACTCTTACTCCTGGTTGTGTGCGTGCTCCCCAAGATATGATCTATTACATCTCTGAAAAATATTTCCCTGCTCATAAGAAACAAGCTGCCTTGTAGGAAATATTTAACTTTGTGCAAATTGAAGAAGAGAGTCTCCCAAAAGCTTGGGGGAGGCTTCTCCAATTGTTTAATGCTTTGCCTGATCATCCTCTTAAGAAAAATGAAAAACTTGATATCTTCTATAATGGACTAACCGATGCTTCTAGGCACTTCCTAGATAGTTGTGCTAGTTGTGTTTTCAGGGAACAAACTATTGGGCAAGCTAAAGAATTATTGAATAGCATATTGAAAAATTATGATGATTGGCCTCCTCCCGAAGCACCTATTAAACCCACTCCGAAGAATAGGGGTATCTTATATCTCAGTCCTGAAGATATGCAAGAGGCAAAGAAATCTAGGAAGGAAAAAGGTATTAAGGACGAGGATATTAAAAATTTACCACCTATCGAAGAAATACATGGGCCGGAAGCCCTAAGTTGGTAGAGGTAAAATCTTTAATGAAATTCAATGATAGTGATGATCCTCGTAATAAACATCCTATCTAATGCCTTTATGAGTTTGATAATTACATTAGAAAGAAAGATCACTTCAATGCAAATGTTATGAAATGATTGAAATACAACTCTGATACGATTGCTCGCTTAAGTGACTTGTTATGTAGAATCTCAAATGATGTTACAGGTGTAGGAAAACATGCCTCTATGGTTCAAACTCAATTAGAACAAGTTGCTAAATTTCAAAGAGAGTTACTTGATGAAATGAACAATAATATAAGTGACTTTGCTGTTAGAGTACCTACTAGAGGAGGTAAAATGACTCCGGAACCACTTCATCCTAAGGGACACCCTAAGATAATTGAACAAGATTCTCAAAGGAACAACACCACTATACCTAGTTCTTCTAAAAAGAAAAAGAAGAAGAAAAATGATAAGACTTTGCCTACCTCTAGTGAACCTGTAATAAAAAAACCTCCTAATAATGATAATGAAGTTTATATCTCTGATGCTGAAACTCAATCTGGTAATGAACACTCACCTTCTGATAATGAAAAATATAATGATGAGGTTCATGAAAACACTCAACCTAATGAGAAAGAACCAGAGAAAGATGTTGAGATAGAACCAACTATTGATCTTGATAACCCACAACCTAAGAATAAAAGATATGATAAAAGAGACTTTGTTGCTAGAAAACACGGAAAGGAGAGAGAACCATGGGTTCAAAAGCATATGCCCTTTCCACCTAAGTCAACTAAAAAGAAAGACGATGAAGAATTTGAACACTTTACTGAAATGATTAGGCCAGTCTTTTTGCGTACTCGCTGGATTGATATCTTGAAAATGCCTCCTTATGGAAAGTATATGAAAGACATCATCACCAATAAGAGAAAAATACCGGAATCTGAAATCTCCACTATGCTTGCTAATTACACTTTCAAAGATGGAGTACCTAAAAAACTTGGAGATTCGGGAATACCAACTACACCTTGTTCCATTAAAATAAATTATGTGAAAACTGCTTTATGTGATTTGGGAGCTAGGTTTAGTGTTATGCCTTTCTCTTTATATAAAAGACTTTATTTGAATAAACTCACACCTACTGAAATATCTTTTCAAGTGACTGACAAATCAACTACCATCCCTATCGGTATTTGTGAGGATGTGCCCGTTGTTGTTGCTAATGTTACTATTTTGACTGATTTTGTTATACTTGAGATGCCTGAGGATGAAACATGTCAATTATCTTTGGTAGACCCATCTTGAATACAGCAGGGGCTGTTATTGATTGCAATAAAAGCAAGGTCACTTTTCATATCAATGGTAATGAGCATACGCTGCACTTTCCGAAGAAACAATTCCAAGTGAACAGTATTAACGTTATTGAAAAATCTTCGAAAATCACTATTGGAAGTTTTCAACTACCTCTACCGACCGTTAAAAAGAAATATGAAATGCTTATTTTTGGGGACATTCATATCCCCATTGAGGTAACTTAGTGATTTATAAAAGTTCTTCGGTTTCATGCTAATCGAAAGTGGTTGTTAATAAGACTTGATCAACCTTATTAATGGATCATTTTTGAGAGGTATGAAGTTGATGAATTTATTAAGCACTGCCTTCTATCCCTACCTTTTGTTTTCCGTTTTTATCAATTAAAAAAATGCCATGCTTTGTCTGTTTTCTCAGTTTTCCGTGCAATAAAAAATGACCCAAAAAGAAAAGTTCTCAGAATGCTCTAAAAATCTGATATGATTTTTTTCCTGAATATTTATGAATTTCTGGTGCAAATAATATCAGAGGGAGGTGCACCAGGTGGACACAACCCACCTGGGCGCGCCAGCACCCCCAGGCGCGCCCTGGTGGGTGCTGCCCACCTGGTGGGCCCCCTCACTTACTTCTTCCTCCCACACCACTCCATTCACTCAGAAAAAATCACCAACACACTCTCTCTTGTGTTCTTGCATTCAAAACCGCGGATTTTGATCTCTTTGCTCGAAGCTCCATTTCTAAAACTGTTTTGGGGATTTGTTGCTTGGTATGTGACTCCTCCATGTATCCAATTAGTTTTTGTTTTAGTGGTTTATATTTAGAATAATTAGTTACTCTTGGTGCCGTTGTATATGATCTTGCATGTTGAATTTTTAGAGTTCTAATTAGTTTGAATACTTGCTATGGCGTCTATACATCCCTATGAGTAGTTGCTATCAATTTTATCAAGTTTAGTTCAAAAAAATTCAAGAACAAAAATTTTCAGAAAATTGTACGCAAACATTATGAGCTTCTTTGGAAGGAGTTCTTCAAGGAGGAGATCCTCGGAGGCATCCTCTAGCAGCAGCTCCGTTCGCCGGACCTATGCTGAACCAAGCGAAAAGTCCATTTGAAGTGCCACCACCAAAACATGCTTTGTGCAATTTCTATCAAGGAGGAATTTGAGCAATTAGTTCATAATGCCGAACTCGGTCCCTACATTTCAGATAAGTGCGACCAACTCCTCATCCTCAACGAATTATTTGTCAAAGGATTTAAGTTCTTTCCCCGTGAGTCTAGGTTGTCTTTTAAACTTTATGATAATCCATTTACAGTTTCTCTAGAAAGGTTTGCTTACCTCTGCAAAATCCCATTCTGGGGTTCACTCGATGAACCACCTAGGTCTGAGTTTGAAGCATTCTAAACTAGCCTTTGCTTTGGTGAAACAAGGGGAGTGGCACAAGGTAGAATAAAGATCATACATTTCCCTGCAATTCAATACTTCACATTATTTAATGAAAATGCATAGTAGGCAAGCAAGACTGTAGTATGCTTTGTGCTCTAGACTTGAGACTCATACGTGTCGCTCTCACCGGTGAAAGGAGTTATAATCTTGGAGCAATTTTGCATGTAGACTGCAACATAACGCTAAAAGTGGCTATTTCTATGGTGGAATTTATGCCACGCGTTTAGCACGAGAGCTGGGTGTTTCACCTTTGCCCTTTGAACCTATCCTACCCACGCAGTATTTAGACTTTGATGCTTTAAAAAGTCATAAGATGCTCAAAGGAAAAAATCATGACTTCACTTGCAATCTGTTGTTTAACCAAACTTTTGTTGTGCACACATATTTGCCTGCGCCTGCTCTTTTTGACTATCACAGCAAAGGAAGATGTTTTGTTCTTGAGAGCGAGGCTCAAGCTCGCAACTCAGCGGTAAAGGCAACATGGCGAGCTGAGGCATCGGCACTGAGGGCCTTTGTGAGCTACCACGCCAACTACCATCCAGGATACTGATTGATTACCAAGTTAGGCCAAAAGCCTAAGCTTGGGGGAGTACGTATTCCCACCGCATTACATTCATGTTCACACATTTCACTTCAGTTGTCGGTGTTCACACTTTTTCATTGTATCATCCATGCTTAAATTATTTTTCTCGCTTTCTTCTTGTGTGTTTGAAAGACTTTGAGAAAATACCAAAAATATGTTTCTTGCTTCTTTTTGATTTTTCTTCCTAGTATAATTTGCTGTAGTACTAAAAAGAAAACCCAAAAGGTTTTCCTTGTTCTTCTTTTTACTTGTTTGGAGCTTTCCCATGTAAATAGTTTTTCTTGTTTTTGCTTTTCCCTTTTTCGTTTGCTTGCTTTCAAAAAACCAAAAAGTCCAAAAAAAATCAGTGTGTTTCTCTGAATTTCTTTTTCTTTTATCGAGTCATACCAAGGAGAAGACCACGATGAAAATGTTGAGTGGCTCACATTTGCATTATTGTTGATCTAACAAAGAGCCCATATCACCTTGTCTTCTCCTCTTGAATAAAATGTTTACAGATTCCAGCTTAGTCCACGGCACTCTTGCACTATTATTATTTCAAATCATTCGGTCGTGCAAGTGAAAGGCAATAATGACGATATTAGAGAAACTGGCCGTGGAAGAGAGAAACGGGTATGAACTCGACTTGTTCTGGTTTTGTAAATATGTTTAACCTAGTATCCATGCTTCGGCCTATTATGATCACACATGTTTGCAATGACAGTTAGAGATTATAGTTTCTCATGCCATGCATAAGTAGTTAGGAGTTAATGATGATTTATCTTGGATATCAACATTACATTAAAATGATTGTGATGTAATATGATGATATGGTATCCTCCTCTGAATGTTCGAGTGGCTTGACTTGGCACATGTTCATGCATGTAATTGAATCAAATACAATATAGCCTCTATGATATTTATGTTCATGGTGTTCATATCCTACTCATGCTAGTATGCAATTTTACTTATGACATAATGCATGTTCATGACCGTTGTTGCTCTCTAGCTGGTCGCTTCTCAACCTATTTGCTAGCCTTCGCCTATACTAAGTGGGAACTCTTCTTGTACATCCAAAAACCTGAAACCCAAGTTATTCTAGATGAGTACACCATACATACCTATATGTGGTATTACCCTGCCTTCCTAAGTAAATTTGCATGTGCCACCTCTAAAAACTTCAAATAAATATGGTTTTTGTGTGCTTGGATCGTTCATGGAACGACAGGAGGTAGTCAGTATCTTCCATGCTAAGCCCGTTATTCTCAGGTCGAGTGTTTATTCACTCTTCATCGCATGAGAAAATGGGCGGTAATAACGATGCCCAGTCCCAAACTGCGAAAAGAAAAGAGCTTACAAATAATCAAAAAAACTCCCAATGGAGACATAGCCTTTACATTTCTACTTGGGAACCGCCACTAGCGTGCTTAGCATGGAAGATATTGATAACTGGTGGTCGTGAAGTGAATAAGAAGGGTGGATGTCTCAAAATATCATTTACCTCTGTTTTAAAACTTGAGCTCTGGCACCTCTGCAAATCACTTCTTCACTCTGTGAAGGGACTAACTATTTACTTTTATGTTGTGTCATCACCTTCTCAAATAAGCGCCAGAACTAAGAGCACTGCTTTCATGCTGATGCATTGTGTATAGCTAATGTTGGGTGCATCATGACTGGATCTTTTCTACCATGAATTACAATGTTTACTCGCTGCTTGAACTTTGGGGGTGCTCTGCATTTATGTTTTGCGGTGACAGAAAGGGCTAGCGAGATACCACTATTGTCATATTATATCATGGTTGTTTTGATAATGTGTTGCTATTTGAGATATCTTATTATTGCTCTCTAGTTGTTTATGTCATTGATATGATTTAATATAATTTTTAAGAGTTATTTTTGACATGGTTAGTTATAATCCTTGCTAAAAACTTGGGTGTTGTTTAAGCATATTTATGAAACAAGAGCGAAAGAGTTCGTAAAAGTTTTTCTTTTTCCACTTTCAATTTATCAACTGAATTGCTTGAGGACAAGCAAAGGTTTAAGCTTAGGGAAGTTGATACGTCTCCAACGTATCTACTTTTCCTAACGCTTTTCCTCTTGTTTTGGACTCTAATTTGCATGATTTGAATGAAACTAATCCCGGACTGACGCTGTTTTCAGCAGAACTACCATGGTGTTATTTTTGTGCAGAAATAAAAGTTCTGGGAATGGAACGACACTTTGCGATGATTTTTATATCAAATAAGAGAATTTTTGGAGCTAGGAGGGACCTAAGGGGGGCAGCTGTGTGGGCACAACCCACCAGGGAGCACCAGCCCCCCGATGCGCGCCCTGGTGGGTGCTGCCCACCTGGTGGCCCCGTTGACCCTATAACCGACGCTATAAAACCCCATATTTCACGAGATGGAGCCGTCGCCAAGCCCCGTTCTTCCTCGGGAGGGCAGATCTGGAGTCCGTTTGGGGCTCCAGAGAGGGGGATCTTTGATCTTCGTCATCACCAACAAATCTCCATCTCCAATTCCATGATGCTCCCCACTGGGAGTGAGTAATTCCTTCGTAGGCTCGTTGGTAGGTGAGGAGTTGGATAATATTCATCATGTAATCGAGATAGTTTTGTTAGGGCTTGATCCCTAGTATCCACTATGTTTTGAGATTGATGTTGCTATGACTTTGCCATGCTTAATGCTTGTCACTTTGGGCCCAGGTGCCATGATTTCAGATATGAAACGTTTATGTTATCACCATTATATCCATGTTCTAGATCCGATCTTGCAAGTTATAGTCACCTACTACGCGTTATGATCCGGCAACCCGGGAGTGACAATAGTCGGGACCACTCCCGGATGACCGTAGTTTGAGGAGTTCATGTATTCACGGGAGGGTAGTACAAAAGATGTCATGCAAGTTCTTTCCATAAGCACGTATGACTATTTACAGAATACATGCCTACATTATATTCTTGAACAGGAGCTAGTGTCGTATCGCCCTAGGTTATAAATGTCTCATGATGAATATGATCCAATGAGTCGACGATCCAATGCCTACGAATTTATCATATATTATTCTTGCTAAGTTACTACTGTTGCTACTACTATCGTTACTGCTATAATGTCACGCCCAATATGCGATACTATCCTAAAGAGACTCGAAGGTCCCACCAAGGATAGAACCGCATATTGACACGCTTTGGCAAGGTGGATATCATTACATCAACATTACATAATAGATGGGGATAAATACAAAAGGCATACAATGCCACACGAATACAACATCATCTTACATAAGAGCACCATCCGATTACGGATGAAACACAAACAGAAAACTCAAATGACATCCACCCTGCTAGCCTAGGCTGCCGACCTGGAACCTATCCCCTGATCGAAGAAGAAGGAGAAGAAGAACTCCAAAACAAGCAAACATCGCTCTTACGTCATGCTCATCGCATAACCTGTACCTGCAACTGTTGTTGTAGTAATCTGTGAGCCACGAGGACTTAGCAATCCCATTACCATGGGTACCAAGACTAGCAAAGCTTAATGAGAAAGGAAGGGGTAAAGTGTTGAGGTAGCAGCAGCGACTAAGCATATATGGTGGCTAACATACACAAATGAGAGCGAGAAGAGAAGCAAATGGAACGGTCGAGAAGCTAGAAGTGATCCTGAAACTACTTACGTTCTAACATAACCCACAACCATGTTCACTTCCCGGACTCCGCCGAAAAGAGACCATCATGGCTACACACACGGTTGATGCGTTTTAATTAAGTCAAGTGCCAAGTTATCTACAACCGGACACTAACAAATTCCCATCTGCCACATAACCGTGGGCACGGCTCTTGAAAGTTTATACCCTGCAGGGGTGTCCCAACTTAGTCCATCACAAGCTCTCACGGTCAACGAAGGATATTCCTTCTCCCAGGAAGACCCGATCAATCTTGGAATCCCGGTTTACAAGACATTTCGACAATGGTAAAACAAGACCAGCAAAGCCGCCCGATGTGCCGACAATCCCAATAGGAGCTGCACATATCTCGTTCTCAGGGAAACACCAGATAAGTCAAGCTACAAGTAAAACCAGCCCTCAAGTTTCCCCGAGGTGGCCCCACAGGCTGCTCGGTTCAGACCAGCACTTAGGGAAGCACTGGCCTCGGGGGGCTAAAATAAAGATGACCCTCGCGAGCACGACTCCTAAGGGAAAAATATAGGTGGTGGTGAGGCAAATGGTAAAACCAAGGTTGGGCCTTGCTGGAGGAGTTTTATTCAAAGCAAACTGTCAAGGGGTTCCATAAATCACCCAACCGCGTAAGGAACGCAAAATCAAGGAATATAACACCGGTATGACGGAAACTAGGGCGGCTAGAGTGGAACAAAACACCAGGCATAAGGCCGAGCCTTCCACCCTTTACCATGTATATAGATGCATTAATTAAATAAGAGATATTGTGATATCCCAACATAATCTTGTCCATCATGGAGCAATCTTCAACTTCACCTGCAACTAACAACGCTATAAGAGGGGCTGAGCAAAAGCGGTAACGTAGCCAAGCAACGGTTTGCTAGGAAGGGTGAAAAAGTTAGAGGCTGACATGGCGTTTTGGGGAGGCTTGAAGAACAAGTGATAGGTAGCACAGCATCGCGATAGAACGAAGCAACTAGCATAGCAATCATAGTAATGAGATCCAAGGTGACGGTCATCTTGCCTGAAATCTCGCTAGGAAGAAGAATGAGTCCATGAAGAAGACGAACGGATGAAGCCGAACCAAGCGTAGGCGAACGAATCCACACGATCGCAACGAAACGGGAACTATCGAGAAGAAGCACACAACATGGTAAACACACCACACATATACTTTAACGCCCCGGATTCGATGCGCCAGGTGTCCGCCAGTTATTTGTTGTTGTTGCCATGTCATTTGCTTGCGTGTTGCATTTTGCCATGTCATCATCTGCATTTCATATCATGTCATCATGTATATTTCATTTTGCATACGTGTTCGTCTCATGCATCCGAGCATTTTCCCCGTTGTCCATATTGCAATCCGGCACTCCTATTTCCTCCGGCGTCCCCCTTTTGCCTCTCTTTTGTGTGCGGGTGTTAAACGTTCTCGGAATGGACCGAGGTTTGCCAAGCGGCCTTTTTTTAGCACCGGTAGACCGCCTGTCAAGTTTCGTGCCATTTGGAGGTCGTTTGGTACTCCAACGGTTAACCGGGTGACCGTAAAGCCCCTTTCACTTTGCAGCCCAACACCTCTTCCAAAGTGGCCCAAAGCCCAGTAAACTCCCCACCATGCTCTCGGTCGTTCGATCACGATCGCGTGGCCGAAAACCGCTCCTCATTTGGACTCTCCTAGCTCCCTCTACCTATAAATATGTGCATCTCCCCTGAAAGCCCGGTCTAACCCTAGTCCTCTTCCTCCCGCCGCCGACGGACACGTCCACCCGCCGCCCGGACATGTCCGCCCCGCCGCCGCGCCCAATCGGATCCCGCCACGTGGCGCGCCGCCGCCGTCCGCCGCCCGCCCGCCTGCCCGCAGTTAGCCCGCACGGCCAGCAGCGCCCGACCGCCGCCCGCGCGTCCCGCTCTGCGTCGCCGCCGCCGGCCGCCCATGCCCAACTCCCGCCGCCGGCGCCGGAGCCGCCGCCGGTCCTGCCCGCCACAGCCTCGCCGCCCGTCCGCGAGCTCCGCCGCCGCCCGGTCCGTCGCCGCCCGCGCCATCTCCCTTCCTTCTCTCCCTGTCCTTCTCCCTCTAATCCATCTCTTCGGCAGAGTTCACCGCCTCCATGGATGGTCGCCGCCGGCCGTGGAGCTCGCCGGTCGGCCTCGCCTTCGCCGGATCCACCCGTCCCGGCCCGGATCCACCATGCGCCCGCACCCCCACGACGCCCCTCAACCCACTCCGGCCGGATCCGGGCTTCTCCTCGCCGGATTCGTCCGTCCCCGATCAACTCCCTCCTCTCTGGCGGATCTCTCCGGCGAACCTCGTGGAACGGCCCTTCTCCAGATCTGGGATGAGGTTACCCCCGAAAACGCCTGTCCCTGTATTTTTGCATAATCATGCCATGTTCATCATGCCGTATCTCTGCATCCGTAGTTCCGTTTGGTGCGTCTAATATGTCAAAAAATTTCGTCTCAACGAGTACTTCATTTCATTCCATTGCATCATTTTCACTTGAGCTCGTCTTGGTGCTCGAAATGCTGTTGGAAGAGTGCATATTGCTGTTAATCTGTTGAAGCTGTTATAACATGCTCTTTTGTCATTTTGCCCTGTTTGATGTGTGCATCCTATGAGTATGAGCTCTACATGTGTTTTGATCTATGCCATGCCATCTTTCCAGTGGTGTCATCCATGTATTTTTGTGAGTCTTGTACTGAGTGCATAGCTTGTTAAGTAGGGTACTTGTTGTTGCTGTTTTCCTAACTGTTTCTGTTATATTTTGTTGCTATGTAAACCTGCTGCTACAAGTCATTTTGTGCATTATTCTGGAGATGTTCACTAAGGATGTTTTGTTATACATGTCTTGCTCTATCCATTCATGCCCCTGGTTGCATTTATAGCTTGCTGTAGATTGTTCATATCTTGCTCCAAAGTTGCTACATAATGTTGCTGTCAGCCTGTTAACATTGAGTTCAGTTTTGGCCATGTGCTTTTCTAGTGATCCATGCACCCTCTGAACTTGATATTGCCATGCTTAGCTTCATAAACATGCCTTCTTACTGTTGGTTGCCTTGCCATGCCATGTATTGCTCTGTGGTGAGTGATTCAAGCTCACCAACATGCCTACTTATTATTGTTCCTGCCATGCATGAATCTGTAATATAACTTGCCATGTTTACATGGGTGCCATCATATCTTCTGATCCTTTTTGGCTCATGGTCAGTAAGGGACTTTTGTTCTATGCAATTAGTAGATTCATGTCATGCCTTTATTTGCCATGATATGTTCCTGTAACATGTTGTTTGATAGCTCTAAACATTGCAACCTGATATTATTTCTGCTAAGCCTGAAACTGTTATTATTTGCAATCTTCCCATGTCCTTTTGAGCATGATCTAGTAGTTTCTGGAGTTAGCTCAGTGTTCATGTTTTGTTATGCTTTACCTGTACATCATGACCATGCCTTTTGTTTTCATATTGTGGTACTGTAGCATGTTGTTTTTGTGCTTGCAATATGCCTATTGTTGTTTTGGACAGCTTGTCCTTTGAACTTATATAGAGTGTATGTGTTGAACCGATGCTCCGTTTTGAGTGTGCTCTATATGAAACTTGCTTCATTTTGCATGTAGCTTCATATTATCATGTTGCATCCTTTTTTTGAGGTGTTTGCTTGATGTTCGTATACATTTTGCATCGATGCCATGTTTAACTTGATTTGCTCATATCTTCTAGGCCGTAGCTCCGAATCTAATGAACTTTATATGTAACTTGACTAGAATTTCGTGTAGATCATCTTGGTGCATTTTAACTTGATGTTTAACAACTTGAACATAAGGTTTATTCAGATCTGGACCAATTTCGAAATTTGCATATGAGGACTTACCGGAATTGTTATATGTTGTTTCCGGCCTCATTTAAACTTGCCTTGATGTGTTGGTCTTGTTTGCATCATCTATTGCCATGAGTAGCTTCATGTAGCTTTGTCATGCATCATGCTTGTTGTGCATCATGTCTTGTCTATGTGTGGTGTGTTTACCATGTTGTGTGCTTCTTCTCGATAGTCCCATTTCGTTGCGATCGTGAGGATTCGTTCGTCTACGCTTGGTTCGTCTTCGTGGCTTCATCTTCTTCATGGACTCGTTCTTCTTCCTAGCAGGAGTTCAGGCAAGATGACCGCTACCCTAGATCTCACTACTATCATTGCTATGCTAGTTGCTTCGTTCTATCGCTATGCTGCGTTACGTATCATTTGCTCTTCAAGCCTCCCAAATTGCCATGAACCTCTAACCTTTGACACCCTTCCTAGCAAACCGTTGCTTGGCTATGTTACCGCTTTGCTCGGCCCCTCTTATAGCGTTGTTAGTTGCAGGTGAAGTTGAAGATTTCTCCATGGTGGACAGGGTTATCTTGGGATATCACAATGTCTCTTATATCATTAATGCATCTATATATTTGGTAAAGGGTGGAAGGCTCGGCCTTATGCCTGGTGTTTTGTTCCACTCTTGCCGTCCTAGTTTCTGTCATACCGGTGTTATGTTCTCGGATTTTGCGTTCCTTACAAGGTCGGGTGATTTATTGGACCCCCCTGACAGCTCGCTTTGAATAAAACTCCTCAAGCAAGGCCCAACCTTGGTTTTACCATTTGCCTCACCACCACCTATACCCTTCCCTTGGGTCGGCCAACCCAAGGGTCATCTTTATTTCAGCCCCCCCGGGCCAGTGCTTGTCTAAGTGTTGGTCCGAACCGGGCAGACTGCGAGGCCACCTCGGGGCAACTCGAGGGCTGGTTTTACTCGTAGGCTGACCTATCCGGTGTTGCCCTGAGAACGAGATATGTGCAGCTCCTATCGGGATTGTCGGCGCATCGGGTGGCTTTGCTGGTCTTGTTTTACCATTGTCGAAATGTCTTGTAAACCGGGATTCTGAGACTGATCGGGTCTTCCTGGGAGAAGGTATATCCTTCGTTGATCGCGAGAGCTTATCATGGGCTAAGTTGGGACACCCCTGCAGGGTATAAACTTTTGAGAGCCGTGCCCGCGGTTATGTGGCAGATGGGAATTTGTTAATGTCCGGTTGTAGATAACTTGGCACCAGATCCAAATTAAAATGCATTAACCGCGTGTGTAGCCGTGACGGTCTCTTCTCGGCGGAGTCCGGGAAGTGAACACGGTTTCTGTGTTATGATTGACGTAAGTAGGAGTTCAGGATCACCTCTTGATCATTGCTAGCTTCGCGACCGTTCCTTTGCTTCTTTTCTCGCTCTTATTTGCGTATGTTAGCCACCATATATGCTTAGTCGCTGCTGCAACCTCACCACTTTACCCCCCTTCCTTTCCCATTAAGCTTTGCTAGTCTTGATACCCATGGTAATGGGATTGCTGAGTCCTCGTGGCTCACAGATTACTACAACAATAGTTGCAGGTACAGGTTATGCGGTGATCATGACGCGAGAGCGATGCTTGCTTGTTTTGGAGTTCTTCTTCTGCTTCTTCTTTCAATCAGGGGATAGGTTCCAGGTCGGCAGCCTGGGCTAGCAGGGTGGATGTCGTTCGAGTTTCTGTTTGTGTTTCATCCGTAGTCGGATGTTGATCTTATGTAAGATGATGTTGTATTCGTGTGGCTTTGTATGCCTTTTGTATGTATCCCCATTTATTATGTAATGTTGATGTAATGATATCAACCTTGCAAAAGCATTTTAATATGCGGGTCTATCCTTGGTGGGACCTTCGAGTTCCTTTTGGATAGGGTCGCATATTGGGCGTGACATATACATGACATGATGCACAACAAGCATGATGCACGACAAAGCTACATGAAGCTACTCATGGCAAGAGATGATGCATACAAAAGCAACACATCAAAGCAAGTTTAAATGAGGCCGGAAACAACATATAACAATTCCGGTAAGTCCTCATATGCAAGTTTCGAAGGTGGTACAGATCTGAACCAAAAATTAAGTTGAAGTTGTTAAACAGAAAGTTAAATAACACCAAGAGGATCTACACAAAATTCTAGTCAAGTTACATATAAAGTTCATTTAATTCGGAGCTACGGCCTAGAAGATATGAGCAAAACAAGTTAAACATGGCATTGACGCAAAATGCATCCAAACATCAAGCAACACTCTCAAAACATGGATGCAACATGATAATATGAAACTTCATGCAAAGTCAAGCAAGTTCCATATAGAGCACACTCAAAACGGAGCAACGGTTCAACACATACACATGAAACAAGTTTAGAGGATAAGCTGTCCAAAACAGCAACTAGGCATCTAGCAAGCATCAAAACGATATGCTACACATCTCAGCGTTAAAACAAAAGGCATGGGCATGAAATACACGTAAATCATGACAAAACACGAACACTGAGCTATCTCCAGAAAACAACATAACATGCTCAAAAGGACATGGCAAGATTGCAAATAATAACAGTTTTGCAGACTTGGAAGAAATCACTGGACATGGCAGAAATAACATCAGGTTGCAATGTTTAGAGCTATCAAACAACATGTTATGGGAACTTAACATGGCAAACAAAGGAATGGCATGCTAATACTAAAGAAAAAGAACAAAACTCCCTTACTGAACTAATTCAAAAGATCAACAGAAAACATGGTAGCATCCATGCAAACATGGCAGCTGATATGACAGATTCGGACATGGCAGGAATAACAATAAGTAGGCATGTTGGTGAGCTTATACAACTCATCACAGAGAAATACCTGGCATGACAAGGTGACCAACAGTAAGAAGACACATTTATGAAGCTAAGCATGGCAAGAGCAATTTCGTAGGGTGCATGGAGCACTAGCAAAGCTCATGGCAAAACTGAACTTAATGTTAACAGGCTGACAACAACATTGAGTAGCAATTTGAGAGTAAGATTACAACAAGCTACAGTAGGCTATAAATACAACCAGGGGCATGGATGGATATAGCATGACATGTATAAGAAAACATCCTTAGTGAACATCTCCAGATTATGCATAGAATGACTTGTAGCAGCAGGTTACATAGCACCATGGTATAACAGTTTCAGACTAGCAAAACTGTAACAAGTACCCTACTTCCCGAGCTCGATGCACTAACTACAAGACTCAAAAAAGATACATGGATTTCACAACTGTGAATATGGCATAATGTAGCTCAAAACTCATGTAGACATCAAGCTCATAGGGCAAAATGCAATGAAAAAGACAAAACAGCAAGTTCTGTTAACAGACAGCAGTTAACATCATATAGCACTCTTGCAACGATGATTTGGGCATCAAGATGAACTCAAACAAGCATGGCACAATAGAAACAAATGAATATCATTTCACAATGAACATTTGGATATATCATATGCATGAAACGGAGCTACGGTCCAGTAGTTATGATGCGATGAACATGGTCTGAAAATAACATAGAGCTCTAGGACTTGGTGGAATTTCACCTCCGCGAAAAAGTCAACCCAGGACGGAGGGATCCGGGCGCAGGGATGATGTTTGGTTCGAAGGATGGGTGGATCTGGTCCAGCTTCGTCTCCGGCGAGGTGGGGTTCTCCGGCGAGGTGGGTGCTTTGGCAAGGAGGCGGCGGGGCCGACGAGGTGGTGGCACGGCGGCGGGTCGAGCAGAGGGCAGGCGCTGGGCGCGGCACCGACCGGCGGTAGGGAGGCGGCACCGGGCGGCGGGCGATCGGCGCCGAGGAAGATTGTCGGCGGCGGTGAGCTGCCGGCGGAGGTTCGGGCGGACCCCGGTCGCCGGCGGGAAGGCGGGCAACGGCAGCAAGGGCGGACGGGCGATCGGGCGGGCGGGCGCTGGGCGGCGCCGACGAGGAAGAACAGCGGCGGGCAGCGACTATCGGCACGGCTGGACGTCGGGCGGCGGGTCGGGCGCGAAGGCTGGGCAGCGACGCTGGCTCTGGTCGGGCCGCGCTGGGCTCGCAGGCCGGCGGCGGAGGGAGCTGTGCGGAGGCTGATGTGGCGGTCCCTGGATGGGCGCGGGAGGCGACGGTGGTGAGGTGGCGGCTCCGGATCGGCCGGGACGACGTGGTTGGACGGTGGAGGACGCGTCCGGTGCGGAGGCTGACATGTCCGGCGGCGGGGAGGAGTTAGGCTAGGGTTTCATCCGGGAAATGGAGAGGGAGGCACTTATATATAGGTAGAGGGAGCTAGGAGAGTCCACATGAGGAGCGGTTTCCGCCCACACGATCATGATCGAATGACCGAGAGCATGGAGGGGGTTTTGATGGGCTCACGGGCTGTAGTGAAGAGGGGCTTTGCTGCAAAGAGAGAGGGGTTACGGGCTACGCGGTTAACCATTGGGGCATCAAATGACCTCCAAATGGAACGAAATTTGACAGACGGTCTACCGGTGATATACCAAGGCCACTCGGCAAACCTCGGTCCATTCCGAGAACGTTTTTCGGCCGCTCACGAAACAAGGTCTGAGAGGGGCGACGGGGCACGTGCGAGTGTGGTCGGGCTCAGAACGGACAACGGAGAGAACCGGCAGAACCCGAACGGATGCAAGTTTTGAAAAACATGCAGATGAAATGTAGATGATGACATGGCAAAATGCAACACGCAAGCAATGACATGGCAACAACAATGAATAGCTGGAATACACGTGGCGCATCGGATCCGGGGCGTTACAACTCTCCTCCACTAACAAGAGATCTCGTCCCGAGATCTTAGGAATGAGACAGAAGAGAAAAAGGAAGAGGTGAAGTAAGAATGCAAGAGAGAAGATGAACAAAGTCGAGAGCACTCGGTTAGGAAAGATGAACAGCGAATATGACGAGAAACAAAAGCTCATGGACTAAGGCAGACTCTGAAACCACTCTAGTTAGAACAAGATATAAAAGGAATGAATAAAAGAATTTGGGCAACACTCCGACTGAAAATGGAAGGAATAGAACATGAACTTCACAAGATGGAATGACACTTGACGACATAAGCAACGCAATGCCTCCGGAAGAATTGAAAGAATGGAATGAAAAGAACTTAGAAGGAAAGGTTGAATGGAGTTGTTGAGAAAATCAACAATGAAAGAATAAGCTTGTTGTGGACTTATCAAAAACAACTGAAAACTTGAGGTGAAATCATACCACAACCAAAAGTCTGAATAACTGAGAAGAATGAAGAAATGCAAAACTCCACTTCATAAGAAAAGGAAGAATTATTTGCACTTCGAGACGCGAGAAGAAAAGATACTTGAACTCCTCCAACAAAATCTTGATGAACTCTTGAAGAATGAATTAAATCATGAAGAACCCCCGTGAAGAACTCCGGTGACAAAAAAGGATGATGAGATAGAATGAAGGAAGAAAGAATAAGGTGAGCCATGCGATGATTTAGATGGAGGTTTCAATGAAATGGACGAGTAATTTTAAACTCCGGAAAAGAAAAGATGAAAACACTTGAAACTAGAATTTATTCACCAAGAAAAAACTCTGAAGGAAGGGATTACTCACTTTTAGGAAAATAAGAAAAAGATTTATTGTATGCTTATCCTTCATCGAATTAAATTGATGACAAGCAATGGATTTTGCATACTACTTATTCTTCTTGAAAAGGATTAAGGGGGTATAGCACAAAACTTGAGAAAGTCTTCATGAACCACCGGTAGGATTCGAAAGAACAAATAGATTAAAATGATAATCAAGGAAAAAGAATCTTGAACGAAACACCATAAGTATTCAAAAATGACTGATGAAAGAAACTGAATCACCGGGAAGAATTAGAAGAACCAATATGCTAGAGGGGATTTAGATACAAGGGAACGGGAAGAACTCGAGCTGATTAAAGAACATTTGAATGAATCGCCGGAATAAATAGAGAACGATAACTGGAATGATGGCCTCCGGTGAAAAGAAATGGGAAAACAACTTCCTACATACTCCGGATGGGTAAGAAAAGGAATATCTGACCAATGGAATAATTCTAGAGAATAACATGAAGCTAGAACCACGAATCTTCGGGAGAACGGGCAAGATTTAGAGGAAAAACTCTTCTTTGATCTTCAAATGACGATGAGAAACACCACCAAAAGTTGTTGAGACACTCCGGAAGAATGACAGGCAAAGAGGTTGAGCCAACAATAAAAAGAATTTGAAAGAGATCTTGGAGAAGGCATGTGACTGATGGGATCCATTCTTACGTTACCTTGAAAAGAATTAGGAATATCTCCAGAATAATTAGAAGAGTCAGGTAAGATCCTGGGAAAAGTCCTGTGGGTTAGGGCCCACTAAAGAGAAAACACCGTTGGAAAGGGATGTTGAACAGATAGATGATGCACCGGAACAATTGAAATATTTGAATGAGGTGACAACCTCGAATTAAATGGAACACAGACGAATCTCCTGAGATGTCTTCCGAACTTTGGAATAGTTAAATGGCGAGAGGCGAACAAGCAAGGAAAACACTTGAGCCGAGGGAGAGAATATAATCACTACCGACAATTGGAATTGAATCCACCGGAGGAGAAAAAGAGATGAAGAATGACAAACAAGGCGAGAATTCACCGTTGAAATAATTGAGGGAAGACTGAAGAGGCTCCGCGCGAATGAAATTGATGCTCGAAAGAGACTCAGACTCCGGAAAGAAGAGGGTGGAAGGGCGGGAAAACAAAGGCAACTTGGAAGGGGAAAAACCAATGAATAACTTCAAGAGGAAACACCGACTGAAATCATTGAGGAAAGAAAGCAAAGTCTTCGCACGAGGAAGGATACTCGATTACGGACTCCAGCTCCGAGAAGAAAAAGGGTGGGTGGGTGGGAAAATAAGACAACTGAGGATTGAACTTGGCAAAGATGAAAAGGCTCGAGTCAACTTGACGAGAAATGCACTGGATAAAAAGAGCTGAGGAACAATGATCGAAAAACCAACTACGTGATCCTAAAGAAAGTTTGAAAGGGAAGAGGAGTAATTCAAAACACCTACGTCAAGATTCCTCACCAGAGCGATGAAGGGGTTGTGGGGTAAAAAGAATTCCTACTCTCTGATATAACTATACTCAGAAATAGTTTTCTTCTGGACTCGACAACGACCAACTACACGATCAATCAAGGGGGGCTCCTAAGTTCGGTCGAGGCTCTGATACCAACTGGTCACGCCCAATATGTGATACTATCCTAAAGAGAGTCGAAGGTCCCACCAAGGATAGAACCGCATATTGACATGCTTTGGCAAGGTGGATATCATTACATCAACATTACATAATACATGGGGATACATACAAAAGGCATACAATGCCACACGAATACATCATCATCTTACATAAGAGCACCATCCGACTACGGATGAAACACAAACAGAAAACTCAAACGACATCCACCCTGCTAGCCCAGGCTGCCGACCTGGAACCTATCCCCTGATCGAAGAAGAAGCAGAAGAAGAACTCCAAAACATGCAAACATCGCTCTCATGTCACGATCATCGCATAACCTGTACCTGCAACTGTTGTTGTAGTAATCTGTAAGCCACGAGGACTCAGCAATCCCATTACCATGGGTATCAAGACTAGCAAAGCATATACGACAAAGGAAGCGGTAAAGTGGTGAGGTAGTAGCAGCGACTAAGCATATATGGTGGCTAACATACGCAAATGAGAGCGACAAGAGAAGCAAACGGAATGGTCGAGAAGCTAGAAGTGATCAAGAAGTGATCCAGAAACTACTTACGTTCAAACATAACCCAAAACCGTGTTCACTTCCCAGACTCCGTCGAAAAGAGACCATCACGGCTACACACACGGTTGATGCTTTTTAATTAAGTCAAGTGTAAAGTTATCTACAACCGGACATTAACAAATTCCCATCTGCCACATAACCGCGAGCACGGCTCTCGAAAGTTTATACCCTGCAGGGGTGTCCCAACTTAGCCCATCACAAGCTCTCGCGGACAACGAAGGATATTCCTTCTCCCAGGAAGACCCGATTAGTCTCGGAATCCCGGTTTACAAGAAATTTCGACAATGTTAAAACAAGACCAGAAAAAGCCGCCTGATGTGCCGACAATCCTGATAGGAGCTGCACATATCTCGTTCTTAGGGCAACAACGGATAAGTCAAGCTACGAGTAAAACCAGCCCTCAAGTTTCCCCGAGGTGGCCCCGCAGGCTGCTCGGTTTGGACTAGCACTGGCCCCGAGGGGCTAAAATAAAGATGACCCTCGGGAGCGCGACTGCTAAGGGAAAAATATAGGTGGTGGTGAGGCAAATGGTAAAACCAAGGTTGGCCCTTGCTAGAGGAGTTTTATTCAAAGCGAACTGTCAAGGGGGTCCCATAAATCACCCAATCGCGTAAGGAATGCAAAATCAAGGAATATAACACCGGTATGACGGAAACTAGGGCGGCAAGAGTGGAACAAAACACCAGGCATAAGGCCAAGCCTTGCACCCTTTACCAAGTATATAGATGCATTAATTAAATAAGAGATATTGTGGTATCCCAACAGTATCCTGTCCATCATGGAGCAATCTTCAACTTCACCTGCAACTAACAACGCTATAAGAGGGGCTGAGCAAAAGCGGAAACATAGCCAAGCAACGGTTTGCTAGGAAGGGTGAAAAAGTTAGAGGCTGACATGCATTTTGGGGAGGCTTGAAGAACAAGTGATAGGTAGCGCAACATAGCGATAGAACGAAGCAACTACCATAGCAATGATAGTAATGAGATCAAGGTGACGGGCATATTTCCTGAAATCCCGCTAGGAAGAAGAACGAGTCCATGAAGAAGACGAACGGATGAAGCCGAGCCTAGCGTAGACGAACGAATCCTAACGATCGCAATGAAACGGGAACTATCGAGAAGAAGCACACAACATTGTAAACACACCACACATAGACATGACATGATGCACAACAAGCATGATGCATGACAAAGCTACATGAAGCTACTCATGGCAAGAGATGATGCATACAAGAGCAACACATCAAAGCAAGTTTAAATGAGGCCGGAAACAACATATAACAATTCCGGTAAGTCCTCATATGCAAGTTTCAAAGTTGGTCCAGATCTGAACAACCATTAAGATGAAATTGTTAAACAACAAGTTAAGGAGCACCAAGAGGATCTACTCGAAATTCTAGTCAAGTTACATATAAAGTTCATTTAATTCGGAGCTACGGCCTAGAAGATATGAGCAAAACAAGTTAAACATGGCATTGATGCAAAATGCATCCAAACATCAAGCAACACTCTCAAAACATGGATGCAACATGATAATATGAAACTTCATGCAAAATCAAGCAAGTTTCATATAGAGCACACTCAAAACGGAGCAACGGTTCAACACATACACATGAAACAAGTTTAGAGGATAAGCTGTCCAAAACAGCAACTAGGCATCTAGCAAGCATCAAAACAATATGCTGCAACATCTCAACGTGAAAACAAAAGGCATGAAGTACAGGTAAATCATGACAAAACATGAACACTGAGCTATCTCGAGAAAACAACATAACATGCTCAAAAGGACATGGCAAGATTGCAAATAATAACAGTTTCGCAGACTTGGCAGAAATCACTGGACATGGCAGAAATAACATCAGGTTGCAATGTTTAGAGCTATCAAACAACTTGTTACAGGAACTTAACATGGCAAAAAAAGGCATGGCATGCTAATACTAAAGAAAAAGAACAAAACTCCCTTACTAAACTAATTCCAAAGATCAACAAAAAACATGGTAGCATCCATGCAAATATGGCCACTGATATGACAGATTCGGACATGGCAGGAACAACAATAAGTAGGCATGTTGGTGAGCTTGTACAACACACCACAGAACAATACATGGCATGACAAGGTGACCAACAGTAATAAGACCCATTTATGAAGCTAAGCATGGCAAGAGCATGTTCATAGGTTGCATCGAGCACTAGCAAAGCTCATGGCAAAACTGAACTTAATGTTAACAGGATGACAACAACATTAAGTAGAAATTTAAGAGCAAGATTACAACAAGTGACAGAAGGCTATAAATGCAACCAGGGGCATGGATGGATAGAGCATGACATGTATAAGAAAACATCCTTAGTGAACATCTCCAGATTATGCATAGAATGACTTGTAGCAGCAGGTTACATAGCACCATGGTATAACAGTTTCAGACTAGCAAAACGGTAACAGCAAGTACCCTACTTCACGAGCTCGATGCACTCACTACAAGACTCAAAAAATACATGGATTGCACCACTGTGAATATGGCATAATGTAGCTCAAAACTCATGTAGACATCAAGCTCATAGGATGCACACGCAAAATGCAATGAAAAAGACAAAACAGCAAGTTCTGTTAATAGACAACAGTTAACATCATATAGCACTCTTGCAACGATGATTTGGGAATCAATATGAACTCAAACAAGCATGGCACAATGGAAAAAAGTGAATAGCATCTCACAATGAACATTTTGATATGTCATATGCATGAAACGGAGCTACGGTCCAGGAGTTATGATGCGATAAACATGGTTTTAAAATAATATAGAGCTCCGGGACTTGGTGGAATTTCACCTCCACGAAAAAGTCAACGCGGGACAGGCTCGACCCGGGACGGAGGGATCCGGGCATAGAGATGATGTTTGGTTCGAAGGATGGGTGGATCTGGTCCAGCTTCGTCTCCGACGAGGTGGGGTTCTCCGGCGAGGTGGGCGCTCCGGCGAGGTGGTGGCAACGGGCGGTGAGGCCGGAGCAGAGGGCCAGCACGGGGGCATGGGCAATGACCGGGCAGAAGGGAGGCGGCACCGGGTAGCAGGGCGATCGGCACTGAGGAAGATGGTCGGGCGGCGGCGAGCTGCCGGGCTGGGAAGGCCGGGCGACGGGCGGCGTGATGAGGGCTTCGGACGGCGGGCAGCGACCGACGGCGGGCGCTTCGACCGTGCCGGGCGAGGAAGATCGGCGGCGGGCGGCGACGACAATGGGCTAGACGTCGCGGCAGGGTCGGCCGTGGCGTGGGCGGCGCGCGGTCTGGGCGGCTGCGCTGGCTCATGGGCCGGCGACGGAGGGAGCGGCGCGGAGGCTGACGTGGCAGTCCCTGGATGGGCGCGGGAGGCGACGGTGGTGAGGTGGCAGCTCCGAAATGGCCGGGGCGACATGGTTGGACGGTGGAGGACGCGTCCGGTGTGGAGGCGGACATGTCCGGCGGCAGGGAGGAGTTAGGCTAGGGTTTCTTCCAGGAAATGGAGAGGGAGGCACTTATTAGGTAGAGGGAGCTAGGGGAGTCCAAATGAGGAGCGGTTTTCGCCCACACGATCGTGATCGAACGACCAAGAGCATGGAGGGGGTTTGGATGGGCTCATGGGATGTGTTAAAGAGGGGCTGGGCTGCAAAGAGAGAGGGGTTACGGGCTACGCGGTTAATCGTTGGGGCATCAAACGACCTCCAAATGGAACAAAATTTGACGGGCGGTCTTCCGGTGATATACCAAGGCCACTCGGCAAACCTCGGTCCATTCCGAGAATGTTTTTCTCTCGCTCACGAAACAAGGTCTGAGGGGGGCGATGGGGCACGTGCGAGTGTGGTCGGGCTCAGAATGGACAACAGAAGGAACCGGCGGAACCCGAACAGATGCAAGTTTTGAAAAACATGCAAATGAAATGCAGATGATGACATGGCAAAATGCAACACGCAAGCAATGACATGGCAACAACGACGAATAGCTGGAAGACACCTGGCACATCGGATCCGGGGCGTTACATATAATATCACTGCTATCAATGTTATTATTACCGTTACTACTCCTGGTATCATCAAAACTATCATACTATTATGCTACTAATCACTTTGCTGTAGATAATTATTCTCTAGGTGTGGTTGAATTGACAACTTGGCTGCTAATACCTTCAAATGTTCTTTGGCTCACCTTGCGTCGAATCTATAAAGTTGGGTTGAATACTCTACCCTCGAAAACTGCTGCGATCCCCTATACTTGCGGGTTACCAATTTCCTATCCCTGCATTATTAGAATCCTAAAATTCAAACAAGCCCTTACACAATTACTTATGTTATAGATATGTGTCAAAGAAAACCTTGTGTGGTTTGCTCCACTCCTGTTGCGCTCTGTTCCACCCCAGCTCAGCTGCTCCAATGATGAAATGGTCCACCACAGCAGGGATCCACTCTCCAGACTGTCTTTTGCCACCTTAGATCTTCTTCCCTGCCATTGGCAGCCACGACAACTGCATTACCATCATCAACTGAGCTGATGGCCTTGACGACTACACAGGTCCGCAAGAGAGGTCGCACTCTTTCGTGTCTGCTTACGTTATGCATCGCTTAATATGATGACATGCTACTTTATTGTTCTATTCACCTATTAGACTCCGAGCCATGTCCAAACTAATGCTGAAACTTGAGTTTTTAAATGGTTGTGGGGTACATATTGGGGCAACAATCAGTACTATCTCTACTATCTGGTTAATCTTGGTGTCTACTATGAGTTTCATGTTGGGTGCAAACAAACATTAAAGGAGCCATTATCAGTATTTTTTAACTAAAGCTATTATCTGCCTACTATCATTGGTTTTGGGTCTATCCACGGTTTTCTACCATCACTCTGGATTTTTGCATGCACTCCTTACATAATCTCACTATGTTTTATTCCTATGCATGTTAGTTATTGTACACAATGGAACTGAAAAGCAAAAGAAGCGAAACTTGCATGGCAATAAAATTTCATGCAGACGTCGCTCCATGGTGGGTGCAAAGGCAGCCCCCCTCCACCCATTTCGGATTGTAATCAAGAGGAAGTAATTGCTCTGAGGGGGATTCAGAAGGAGAAGACCACTCCTATTTACCCCCTGAGGTCTTCGCTCTAACTTGGCATGCTGATGTTGGTAATATCATACATATGGTGCCTTGCATTGCTTACTTTATACATCAAATATGTCATCTTCTTAGTTTAGACATGCTTTATGTGAATGCCATCTGTTTAGTTTCTTTATCGTATATGTGAATCATGCAATGCCATCTTGTTTAGCCAGACATCATATATGTCAATTTTGCAATGCCACCCTGGTTAGCCAGTCATCTTATATGTGAATTATATCATGCCATCAATTTTTTATTATGTATTACATTTGTCAACAATTTTAGTACATTCAATTACCCTTCCTATGCATCAGCCATTTGACACAGTCATGGAAAAATCTAGAGTGGAAACAAGGTCTTCAGAGCAAAAAATGCTATCTAACGAAGCACATGTCTTGCTGGTTACGGATAGCTCCTCGGAGGAGGATTCAGAGACAGGTGACCAGTCCTATCCCCCCCTGAGGTGCATGCTCTAACTTGGCAGCGTTATGTTGCTCATATCATGCGTATGGTGTCTTGCATTGCTATGTAATTTGCTTAGTTTAGACATGCTTTGTGTGAATCCACCAGTTTAGTGTCTAATTGCCATATATCTGAATTATGCAATGCCATCTTGTTGCAGGACATTATATATGTGAATTAATGCAATGCTATCTTGTTGCAAGGCATAATATACGTGAATTATGCAATGCCATGCTGTTTAGCCAAACGTCATATATGTGATTATATCATGTCGTCCTTTTTTTGTATTTCTCATTGCATTTGTCGAAAATGTTTGTATATTCAACTGGTCTTCCTGTGCATCAGCCATTTGAATTGGTGATGGAGAAATCTAGAGTGAAAACAAGGTCTTCATGGCAGACAATGCTACCCGCTGAAGCAGATATCTTGCTGGTTACAGATAGCTCCTCAGAGGAGGATTCAGAGGCAGATGACCAGTCCTGTTATCCCCCTGAGGTGTATGCTCAAACTTGGCAGGGTTATATTACTCATATCATGCATATGTTGTATTTTAATGCTTAGTTTTTGCATCATATACACAATATTTAATGGCATCTCCTTAGTTGACACATCATATATGTGATTGCCCTGCGCTCACTTGGTTAGTATATAAATCATATATTTGAATTATATCATGCCATGATGTTTATATAGACAGCATGTATCCGAATTATGGCATGACAACCCATTTTCTAAAGACATAATATAGTTATATCATCTCATCTTGTTTACATAGTCATCATTTTTGGATTATGTCATTCTATTCGTGAATTATATCATGCCATCATGTTTCCATCGATGGCATGTTTGTGAATTATGGCATGCCAACCACTTTAATAGACACATCGTATAGTTATATCATGTCATCCTATTTACATAGTCATCATATTTTGAAGTATGTCATTCTATCATGTTTAGTTAGCCATCATACATGTGAAATTTTGTCATGCTATCCTGTTTAATTAGCCATCATATATATGAAATTGTGTCATGCTAATCTGTTTGGTTAGACAACATGAATGTGAATTATTTCATGCCCTGTTTTCTTCCCTACTATCCATTGCAGCTGTCTATCTTACAATGTTTGTACATTCAATTTCTTTTCTTGTTTATCAGCCATATGATTGCAGGGGTGATGGCAGTATCTGTGGGAGTAAAAACACGGTCTTCAGAAAAGATCGTGCTATGATATGTCTCCAACGTATCTATAATTTTTGATGTATTCATGCCATGTTTATAATATTTTACATGCTTTTGGTATGATTTGGTTAGAACTAACCCAGACTGACGCTGTTTTTCAGTAGAACTGCCGTGGTGTTGTTTTTGTGCAGAAATAAAAGTTCTCGGAATGCGCTAAAAATCAACGGAGATTTTTTCTGGAAAATATAAAAAAATACTGGAATAAAGAGGATACTCGTGGGGCCCACGAGGGTGGAGGGCACGCCCACCCCCTTGGGGCGTGCCCCCTTCCTCGTGGACACCCCGTGGGTCCTCCTGACTTGTTCTCGATGCCAAACCCTCCTATAAATACAAAAACCTCTAGAACATAACATAGATCGGGAGTTTCGCCGCCGCTAGCCTTTGTAGCCACCAAAAACCAATCGGGACCCTATTCCGGCACCCTTCCGGAGGGGGGATCCCTCTCTGGTGGCCATCTTCATCATCCCGGCGCTCTACATGACGAGGAGGGACTAGTTCACCCTTGGGGCTAAGGGTATGTACCATTAGCTATGTGTTTGTTCTCTCTCTCTCTCTCTCTCTCTCTCTCTTGTTCTTGATTTGCCACGATCTTGATGTACCGCGAGCTTTGCTATTATAGTTGGATCTTATGATGTTTATCCCCCTCTACTCTCTTGTAATGGATTGAATTTTCCCATTGAAGTTATCTTATCGGATTGATTCTTTAAGGATTTGAGAACACTTGATCTATGTCTTGCATGTGCTCATCTGTGGTGACAATGTGATATTCACGTGATCTACTTGATGTATGTTTTGGTGATCAACTTGCGGGTTCATTGACCTGTGAACTTATGCATAGGGGTTGGCACACGTTTTCATCTTGACTCTCCGGTAGAAACATTGGGGCAATCTTTGAAGTACTTTGTGTTGGTTTGAATAGATGAATCTGAGATTGTGTGATGCATATCATATAATCATACCCACGGATACTTGAGGTGACATTGGAGTATCTAGGTGACATTAGGGTTTTGGTTGATTTGTGTCTAAGGTGTTATCCTAGTATGAACTCTAGGATAGATCGAACGGAAAGAATAGCTTCATGTTATTTTACTACGGACTCTTGAATAGATCGATCAGAAAGAATAACTTTGAGGTGGTTTCGTACCCTACCATAATCTCTTCGTTTGTTCTCCGCTATTAGTGACTTTGGAGTGACTCTTTGTTGCATGTTGAGGGATAGTTATATGATCCAAGTATGTTATTATTGTTGAGAGAACTTGCACTAGTGAAAGTATGAACCCTAGGCTTTGTTTTTTACCATTGCAATACCGTTTACGGTCACTTTTATCGCTTGCTACCTTGCTGTTTTTATATTTTCAGATTACAAATACCTATATCTACCATCCATATTGCACTTGTATCACCATCTCTTCACCGAACTAGTGCACCTATACAATTTACCATTGTATTGGGTGTGTTGGGGACACAAGAGACTCTTTGTTATTTGGTTGCAGGGTTGCTTGAGAGAGACCTTTTTCAGCCTACGCCCCCCACGGATTGATAAACCTTAGGTCATCCACTTGAGGGAAATTTGTTGTTGTCCTACAAACCTCTGCACTTGGAGGCCGAACAACGTCTACAAGAAGAAGGTTGTGTAGTAGACATCAAGCTCTTTTCTGGCGCCATTGCCGGGGAGGCGAGGTAAGCGGCACTAACACCCCGTCAACAATGCTCTTTTCTGGCGCCGTTGTCGGGGAGGTGAGTGCTTGAAGGTATATCTTTAGATGTTGCAATCAAATCTTTTAGTTTCTTGTTTTATCACTAGTTTATTCTATAAAAGAAAACTAAAAAAATGGAATTTTGGCTGCCTCATATGCATCATCTTTTTAATGTCTTCCGTCAAAACAAGGATTCCAAAAATTGAGCTCAAGTACTAGAAGAAGAATTACATAGAATGCTTGGCACAAAATATGTGAATGATGAGCATGATTGCAATGTTATTAGTATGAATTCTTTGAATACCCATGATGCTAATGATATGCAAAGCCACAAGCTTGGGGATGCTATGTTTGATGAATATGATATTTTTTGTCCCCCAAGTTTCAATGAGCAAATTTATTATGATGAAAGCATGCCTCCGATTTATGATGATTATTGTGATGATATGTATGCCATAAATAATAAACATAACTGAGGGAGTCCTGGACTAGGGAGTGTCCGGATAGCCGAACTATCATCATCAGTCGGACTCCAAGACTATGAAGATACAAGATTGAAGACTTCGTCCCATGTCCGGATGGGACTTTCCTTGGCGTGGAAGGCAAGCTTGGCGATGCGGATATGTAGATCTCCTACCATTGTAACCGACTCTGTGTAACCCTAGCCCTCTCCGGTGTCTATATAAACCGGAGGGTTTTAGTTCATTGGACGAACAACCATTACAACAATCATACCATAGGCTAGCTTCTAGGGTTTAGCCTCCTTGATCTTGTGGTAGATCCACTCTTGTACTACCCATATCATCAATATCAATCAAGCAGGAGTAGGGTTTTACCTCCACCGAGAGGGCCCGAACCTGGGTAAAAACATCGTGTCCCTTGTCTCATATTACCATCCGCCTAGACGCACAGTTCGGGACCCCCTACCCGAGATCCGCCGGTTTTGACACCGACATTGGTGCTTCAATTGAGAGTTCCTCTGTGTCGTCACCGATAGGCTTGATGGCTTCTTCAATCAACAACAACGTAGTCCAGGGTGAGACTTTTCTCCCTGGGCAGATCTTCATGTTCGGCGGCTTTGCATCGCAGCCAATTAAGCAGCCATCCGGAGCAGATCGAAGCTATGCCCCGCCATCGGTCAGGTTTGGAAGCCTAAACTTCACGGATCGACATCCGCGGAGACTTGATCTTTGATGGATTCGAGCCACACCGAAGCGCGCCAGACTTTATCACGATGGGCACGATTTAGCTCGCCACCGGACAAGACTGGAGGCCGCACATGAGTCCGCTCGACCCATAGTTGAGCCGACCGTGCAGTCGAGGACAGGTGGTGGACACCGCTCGGGGCTGCAACTTCTACGGCGATGGAGCCGAATACTGACCTAGTCCCTTGCAAAGCTCGTGACTCCGAGGTGCCGGACTCCTTGCCGGACTCCGAACCTCCTGCGCCCCTGCTGATCGAATTCGATTGGGCGCCAATCATGGAGTTCACCGCTGCGGACATCTTTCAGCACTCACCCTTTGGCGACATCTTGAATTCGCTAAAGTATCTCTCGTTATCGAGATCCTGGCGGATCTGCGGTCAGGATGGTTGGGATGCGGACGACGAAGAAATTCAAAGCCCACCCACCACCCACTTTGTGGCCACTGTCGACGATCTAACCGACATGCTAGACTACGAGTCCGAAGACATCGACAGTATGGACGACGATGCCGGAGACGACCAAGAACCAGCGCCTACAGGGCACTGGAAGACCACCTCATCATACGACATATACAAGGTGGACATCCCAAAGGATGGGAACGACGAAGAAGCAGCGAAGGCAGATTCCTCTAAGAAACAGCCCAAGCGCCGACGTCAGCGGCGCCGCTCTTAATCCCGCCATAGCAAGAATGGAGATTCCGGCACCGGAGATAATAACACCCCAGAGAGTGCCGAAGACAACCCCCTCCAGCAAGATTCAGCACAGGAGGATGGAGAAGCCAGCCCACAAGAGAGAGCGGCAGACGAGGAGATAGAGGATGACAATTACATGCCTCCCTCCGGAGACGAGGCAAGCCTCAACGACGACGAATTCGTCGTGCCCGGGGATCCCGTCGAACAAGATCATTTTAAACGCAGGCTAATGGCCACGGCAAACAGCCTAAAGAACAAGCAGCAATAGCTTCGAGCTGATCAAGACCTGCTGGCCGACAGATGGACCGAGGTCCTCGCGGCCGAAGAGCATGAACTCGAACGCCCCTCCAAAAGCTACCCAAAACGCAAGTTGCTCCCCGATTAGAGGAGAAGGCATATAAACCTTCATCACCAGCGCACAATACGGCAGACCGACCACCTCGTGGCCGTGACAGAGAGGCTTCTAGGCCCTCCACCAGAACCGTACCCTAGCACCGCTCGAAAAGCACGAAGCCACGGGGGAATGCGCCGGACTTGCGAGATATATTGGAGGACAAGGCAAAACAATCAAGATCTATCTACGGATCACGTGGGCGCCCCACGATCCACGACGACTACCGTCGCGCCCGAATACAAAGAACTCCGCCGGGCGAACACAGCAGACAAAGCTCTCTTGAGCTACGTCGTGATATTGCCCAGTATAGAGGTGCCGCACACCCACTATGCTTCACAGATGAAGTAATGGATCATCAAATCCCTGAAGGGTTTAAACCCGTGGACATTGAGTCCTACGACGGCACAACAGACCCCGCAGTTTGGATCGAAGATTATCTTCTTCATATCCATATGGCCCGCGGTGACGATCTCCACGCCATCAAGTATCTCCCACTCAAGCTTAAAGGACCAGCTCGACATTGGCTTAACAGCTTGCCAGCAGAGTCAATTGGGTGTTGGGAGGACCTGGAAGCCGAATTCCTCGATAACTTCCAGGGCACATATGTGCGACCACCAGACGCCGATGACCTAAGCCACATAATTCAGTAGCCAGACGAATCGGCCAGACAGTTCTGGACACGGTTCCTAACAAAGAAAAATCAAATCGTCGAATGTCCGGATGCAGAGGCCCTCGCAGCCTTCAAACATAACATCCGCGACGAATGGCTGGCCCGGCACCTAGGGCAGGAAAAGCCAAAATCCATGGCAGCCCTCACATCACTCATGACCCGCTTCTGTGCGGGGGAGGACAGCTGGCTAGCTCGCAGTAACAACCTCAGCAAAAATTCTGGCAGTCCGGACAACAAGGACCGCAATGGCAGGTCGCATCGTAACAAAAACAAACGCCGCGTTAACGGCGATAACACTGAGGATACGGCAGTCAATGCCGGATTCAGAGGCTCTAAACCCGGTCAGCGGAAAAAGCCATTCAAACGAACTACTTCGGGTCTGTCCAATTTGGACCGAATACTCGAACGCTCTTGCCAGATACATGACACCCCCGAAAAACCAGCTAATCACACCAACAGGGATTGTTGGGTGTTCAAATAGGCAGGCAAGTTAATTGCCGAAAACAATGACAAGGGGCTGCATAGCGATGATGAGGAAGAGACCCGGCCGCCGAACAGTAGAGGACAGAAGGGTTTTCCCCCACAAGTGCGGACGGTAAAGATGATATACGCAACCCACATACCCAAGAGGGAGCGAAAGCGTGCACTTAGGGACGTATATGCGATGGAGCCAGTCGCCCCGAAGTTCAATCCATGGTCCTCTTGCCCGATCACTTTCGATCGAAGGGACCACCCCACCAGTATCCGCCATGGCGGATTTGCCGCATTGGTTTTAGACCCAATTGTCGATGGATTTCACCTCACCGAGTCCTCGATGGGGCGGCGGCAGCCTGAACCTGCTTTATCAGGATACTGTGCGCAAGATGGGCATAGACCCCTCAAGGATTAAACCTACAAAGACGACCTTCAAAGGCGTCATACCAGGTGTAGAGGCCAATTGTACAGGCTAAGTCACACCGAAGTGGTCTTCGGATCCCCGGATAATTTCCGAAGCGAGGAGTTAATCTTCGACATAGTCCCGTTCCGCAGTGGCTATCACGCTCTGCTCGGACGAACCGCGTTTGCAAAGTCCAACGCGGTACTGCATTATGCATACCTTAAGGTCAAGATGCCAGGCCCTCGTGGAGTCATCACGGTCATCGGAAACTCTGAACGCTCCCTCCGAACGGAGGAACACACAGCGGCTCTCGCGGCAGAAGTACAGAGCAGCTTCTTAAGGCAATTTTCGAGTCCGGCCGTTAAACGACCGGACATGGCCAAACGCGCCCGGAGTAACATACATCAAGACCACCTGGCACGTTCCGAGCACGTAGCAATGCGGCCCCAACCCCAGCCCTTGCATGATTGCAAGACTAGCCCTTCGCGTACATCATTACGCTCTGGAGATACCATGGGCATAGGGGGAGGGGCACGACCACGACAGGCCCAGAGTGCGGCTCAACCACACCAGGGGCTCCCAAGTGTGTCGCTCTTTTTCTTTTCCTTTTTTTATTTTTTATTTATCCATAGGACTCCGTTCACCAGAGGCCCTGTCCAGCAGTGGACCTGCCGAACTCACGATGCAACAGCCAGGGAAGGACGATGGCTACGACGAACACTCGGGTGGTCTCCATTATGAGCATTAAATCTGTTTAATACACCATTCCGCAGCCTACCCCTGGAGGGAGACATGTCTAATAGTCCAATCCCTTGCTTACCGCACTATTTGTATCGTCCTGCACTCATGGCAGAATTCCTGGAATAAACAATGCATCACTTTTCGCTTATAATTGCATTCCTTTTTTACATATATGTTCATTTATGACATCTTGCATCCGTACACTTTGGTACGGCCGAATACACCAGGGGCTTATGTTCCCCGCGTTATGGTGTGATAAGTCCGAACACTTTCACAAGTGCGGCACCCCGAACTTATAGCACTATATGAATCGGCTCCGAATCATGTCTTGGGTCAATAGTTGGGTTTGCCCGGCTCCCATGTTTTGGTACCATATGTTCCGTTCTATCGGCTAAGGTAGCACTGGGAGAACCACTGCGATTGCGCCCCGGTTGAGCTGGGCGAGCGCCTCAGTGGAGAAAGCTAAAACTGACCGTCATGATAAGGCGAGAGCTGGTGGCTGTTCGAGAGGTCTTTTCGAGTCCCTAAAGACTTATGCCGCTTAGAGCGAGGAACCGGCTTTGTCCGGCCCAGGCGTGGATAGTGCCCCGAACTCGGTCTTCTGAACACTAGGGGCTTCGCTGAAATTTAAAATTATAGAATTCTATGGCTAAGAGAGAGTGTTCAAGCATTATAAGTCTGGTTGCCTCGTTCGTCGTGTTGAACGCCTCCCTAGATGGACCCAAAAATGGGAACAAGAGCGCTCAAGTTTATCCCGAACACCCCAGCACTCGTGGCATGGGGGCTGAAGCCGACGACTTGCCATCTCTCAGATTTGATAAACGGCCGCACAGAAGGTAATATTTTTAAATTAATAAGCGTTGCTTAGCTCATATGAACAAAAGTTTTCAGCGCACAGGATAACACATTGCGAGTCTACTCAAATATTACATCTTTGGAGCACTCATCCGCAATCTTGCGGGCACCCTTCAGGACACTCTTATAATACATTTCGGGCATGCGACACTCCTTGCCTGCCGGCGGCGCGTCCGTCAGAAGCTTCTCAGCATCCAGCCTGCCCCAGTGCACCTTTGCGCGGGCAAGGGCCCGACGGGCACCTTCAATGCAGGCGGAGCGCTTGATGACTTCCACCCAGGGACACGCATCCACCAGCCGCCGCACCATGCCGAAGTAGCTCCCAGGCATGGCCTCTTCAGGCCACAGCTGGACTATGAGGCCCTTCATGGCCTGCTCGACTACCTTGTGGAGCTCGACCAGCTGCTTCAGCTGGTCGCTAAGGGGCACCGGATGTCCAGCCTCAGCATACTGAGACCACAAGACCTTCTCCGTTGAGCTCCCCTCCTCGGACCGGTAGAATGCGGCAGCATCGGACACGCTGCGAGGAAGATCTACAAACGCTCCTGGAGAGCTCCGGATTCGGGTAAGTAATAGGTAATTCACTTTAACATGCTTGCTAAGCATGAAAAATGCCTTACCCGCCGCTATTTTCTTCACCGCCTCAATATCCTGGAGGGCCTTATGGGCCTCGGCCTTAGCGGCTTTGACACTCTCAAGAGCCGAGGCAAGCTCGGACTCCCGAGTCTTCGAGTCGCGCTCCAAACTCTCATGCTTTTCCATGAGAGCCCGGAGCTCTTGCTGCAACTCCGCTACCCGCGCCTCCTGCTTCTCCCGCTCCACTCGTTCCGCGGCCGCATTACACTCGGCCGCGGACATGGCCTCCTTCAGGGTCGCCACCTCGTTCGTGGCCCCTGCAGTGCCCACGTTATCCTTGTTATTTCTCTTGCAACCAAAATCTTTTTCTGTAAGGTACAAATTTAATACGGTGTTACTCACCTTCTTTGTCCTCGAGCTGCTTTTTGGCAAGGCCGAGCTCGTTCTCGGACCGCTCGAGGTTTTGATTCAAAGCATCGACCTCCGCAGTCAGTGCGGCAGAGGTCAGCAGCGCAGCCTGCAAACCCATATTGACATAATTTTTAGAACTCGTGCGTATATCTTTTTAGATCCTCAGTCCGGTTTTTCTTTCCGAACGTCGAACCGAGCATCAGGGGCTACTGTCTGTGCGGTATTACATTACATATTTTAAATTTCTTACCTCAAAGCCCGTTAGAAGGCTGCTACAGGCTTCGGTCAGCCCACTCTTGGCAAGCTGAACCTTCTGAATCACCGCACTCATAATAGTGCGGTGTTCTTCCTCGATGGAAGCGCCGTTGAGCGCCTCCAACAAGTTGTCCGGCGCCTCCGGTTGGACGGAGGCTGCCGGTGTGACGGTCTTGCACTTCTTACGAAGGGGCCGCCTGCCGGACTCCGGAACCACTGCGGGTTCCGGGGCGGAGTCCGGTGCGAAGTCCGGGAGGTTGCCCTGTGGCACCTCCGGAGCCTCACCCTCCTAGCGGGTCCCCTCCTGGGATCCCACCTCAGCGTCCTCAGCATCAAGAGGGGTGGAGGCGGTCGGAATGGAATCCACATCCGAAGGAGCCAAGGTCCCGCTCGAAGAAGCGGGAAAATCGTCCTCGGCCGGACTACAGGTTGTATGCGGCATTAGAAGGACACTATGTGGCAAAAAAGAGAAATTATAAATCATTCAGGAATCCGGATACTTACGATCTTGCCGGGGGCTTGGACCTTGAGGGCCACCCCTCGTCGCTGTCCATAGGAAGGGTCCTTCCCCTCTTGGACCCTTCGGCCTCCCTCGTTGGGGACGCCTTCCTCTTCTTCTCTCCCCCCTCCGGGGGAGAGTCCTCTTTCTCCTCCTCGTCTTCGGGGGAGGAGTCTGCCTCGGAGTCATCGGATGATGAGTCCGATACCACCTAGCGCCGGGAACTCCTTCGGGTTCCCGTGGCCTTCTTCTTGGCCTTCTTCTCTGGCACCACATAAAGGGCCGGAACCAGCAGCCCCGTCAAACGGGTGTCCGTTGGGTCTTCAGGAAGGGGAGCCGGACAGTTAACCTGTCCGGACATCCTCTGCCAGTCCTGTTAAAGGCATTGGGAGTTTTAGATCCCACATAGAGTCAAACTATGAAAGAAATAAGTGTCCCGTAAAGGATAACAAAGCTTACCTCGTCGGCCGGGCGCTTGGTGCTGAATCCGCGATCTTCAGTTGCGGATGCAGGGGCTTCTCCGCCCTTGAACAGCACCCTCCAGGCAGCTTCGTACGTCATGTCGAAGAGCCTGCTTAGGGTCCGGTGCTGTGCCGGATCAAACTCCCACAAATTGAAGGCCCGTTCTTTGGCGGGGAGAATCCGGCGGACGAGCATGACCTGGATCACGTTGACAAGCTTAAGCTTCTTGTTCACCAGGGTCTGGAGATAGGACTGGAGTCCTGTTAGCTCCTCCGAACTACCCCTTAGCAAGCCCTTCTCTTTCTAGGAGGTGAGCTGCATGGGGATACCAGATCTGAACTCGGGGGCCGCTGCCCATTTAGGGTCACGCGTCTCGGTGATGTAGAACCACCCCAATTGCCACCCTTTGACAGACTCCACGAAGGCACCCTCGAGCCAGATGATGTTGGGCATTTTGCCCACCATGGCACCTCCGCACTCCGCTTGGACGCCCTTCACCACCTTAGGCTTGACATTGAAGGTCTTTATCCACAAGCCGAAGTGGGGCTAGATGGACAGGAAGGCCTTGCACACAACGATAAATGCCGAGATGTTGAGGATGTAGTTTGGCGCCAGATCGTGGAAGTCCAGGCCGTAGTAGTACATGAGCCCCCAGACGAAGGGTTGAAGTGGGAAGCCCAGTCCGCGGAGGAAGTGGGGAAGAAATACGATCCTCTCATGAGGCCTGGGGGTGGGGATGAGCTGCCCCTCGTCGGGCAGCCGGTGCGCGATGTCGCTGGATAGGTATCCGGCGCCGTGCAGCTTCTCGATGTGCCCCTCCGTAACGGAGGAGGCCATCCACTTGCCTCCCGCTCCGGACATGGCTGGAGAAGGTTGAGACGTGATGTGCGGACTTGGGTGCTGGAGCTCGAGTGCACGGAGATGGATAAGCAAAGGAGGAAGAAGGCGTAGGTAAAAAAGGCGGATCCTTATCCCCTATATATGGGCGGACGAAGACTATGCATCCCCACCGGCCTAGTAAAACTCGCTTATCTCCCAAGCGCCACAATCAATGGCGCGGTTGGGTTACCCACGTCCGTATTGATGGGAATCCCGGAATAAGGGGAACACGATCTCTGCTTCGACAAGACGTGCCAAGGAAACCCGCCGCTAAACGCTACCGAGGTGGTATAATAAAAACGATTCAAGTAAAGGCTTGGTAGTGGTGTGACGTCATGCCACAAAATACGTCAGCAGATTGAACTTGTGTACATATTATTCTCTCTACGGTGGAATGTGGAATTTATTTTGCAGAGCCGGACACTATCCTGGTTTCACAAATCTTCTATGAATTATTCGGAGGAGGAACCCGCCTTGCAATGGCGAACAATATGCACGACGGACTCATCGTCATTCAAGCCTGGTTCAGGGGCTACTGAGGGAGTCCTGGACTAGGGGGTGTCCGGATAGCCGAACTATCATCATCGGCCGGACTCCAAGACTATGAAGATACAAGATTGAAGACTTCGTCCCGTGTCCGGATGGGACTTTCCTTGGCGTGGAAGGCAAGCTTGGCGATGCGGATATGTAGATCTCCTACCATTGTAACCGACTCTGTGTAACCCTAGCCCTCTCCGGTGTCTATATAAACCGGAGGGTTTTTGTCCGTAGGACGAACAACCATTACAACAATCATACCATAGGCTAGCTTCTAGGGTTTAGCCTCCTTGATCTCGTGGTAGATCCACTCTTGTACTACCCATATCATCAATATCAATCAAGCAGGAGTAGGGTTTTACCTCCATCGAGAGGGCCTGAACCTGGATAAAAACATCGTGTCCCTTGTGTCCTGTTACCATCCGCCTAGATGCACAGTTTGGGACCCCCTACCTGAGATCCGCCGGTTTTGACACCGACAATAACCATTAAACTTGTCATCATGATTTTAATTTTCAATTGGATTGTGCTCCACATGATAGTTATTTTGTTGAGTTTGCTCCCACTACTATTCATGAGAGGAAGTTTGCTTATGTGGAGAGTAGCAAAATTTATATGCTTGTGCATCATGAAAATAATGCTTTATGTGATGGTTATAATGTTGAATTCATTCATGATGCTATTGAAAATTATTATGAAGGAAGAACATATGCTTGTAGGAATTGCAATAATATCAAGTTTCCTCTCTATGTGCTTAAAGTTTGAAGTTATGCTTGTTTTGCCTTCCTATGCTAGTTGATTCTTGTTCCCATAAGTTGTTTTCTCACTAATCCCTATGCATAGGAAGTGGGTTATGCTTAAATGTGCTAGTCATATGCTTCATGATGCTCCCGTTATGCTTCAATTCTTATCTTTTATGCGAGCATCATTGTCATCATCATGCCTAGCTAGAAAGGCATTAAAGAAAAGTGCTTGTTGGGAGACAAGCCAATATTTACCCTTACTCTTTTTGTGTGTCCACATGATTATGCTACTGTAGTAATCATGTTTGATAGCTTTTGTTTAATAAATTGCCAAGTAAGACCTTTAGGATAGCTTACGGTGATAGTTGTGGCTAGTAAATTAGTTTTGATAATTCACAGAAATGCTCTTTTAATGTTATTATTTTTTATCTAGATTGATACACAAATTTCTCAGGCTCTCATAATTTGGTAGGCTTTTTGGAGTTACATAAGTATTCAAGAGTTACAGATTACTATAGACTGTTCTGTTTCTGACATATTCTGTTTTCTATGTGTTGTTTGCTTATTTTGATGAATCTATGAGTAATATCGGAGGGTGTGAACCATAGAGAAGTTTGAATACAGTAGATAATACACCAATATGAATTTAGAATAAGTTCATAACAGTACCTAAGTGGTGATTTATTTTCTTATACTAACGGAGCTTACGAGTTTTCTATTAAGTTTTGTGTTGTGAAGTTTTCAAGTTTTGGGTAAAGATTCGATGGACTATGGAATAAGGAGTGGAAAGAGCCTAAGCTTGGGGATGCCCAAGGCACCCCAAGGTAATACTCAAGGACAACCAAGAGCCTAAGCTTGTGGATGCCCCGGATGGCATCCCCTCTTTCGTCTTCATTCATCGGTAACTTTACTTGGAGCTATATTTTTATTCACCACATGATATGTGTTTTGCTTGGAGCGTCATTTTGTTTTATTTTGTTTTGCTTGACGTTTGAATAATATCCCAAGATCTTAAATTCTTAAATGTTAGAGAGTATTCACATAGTTCCATAATTATTCGACTACTCATTGATCTTCACTTATATCTTTCGGAGTACTTTGTCATTTGCTCTAGTGCTTCACTTATATCTTTTTAGAGCACGGCGGTTGTTTTATTTTGAAGAAATAGATGAACTCTCATGATTCACTTATATTATTTTGAGATTCTTTAGAACAGCATGGTAATTTGATTTGGTTATGAATTCAGTCCTAATATGATAGGCATCCAAGAGGGATATAATAAAAACTTCCATATAAAGTGCATTGAATACTATGATAAATTTGATACTTGATAATGGTTTTGAGATATAAAGGTGGTAATGTTAGAGTCATGCTAGTTGGGTAATTATGAAATTGAGAAATACTTGTGTTAAAGTTGGCAAGTCCCGTAGCATGCACGTATTTTGAACATTGTGTGACAAATTTGAAGCATGGGTTGTTCTTTGATTGCCTTCCTTGTGAGTGGAGGTCGGGATCGCGCGATGGTTAACTCCTACCAACTCTTCCCCTAGGAGCATGCATAGTAGTACTTTGCTTCAAGGGCTAATAAACTTTTGCAATAAGTATATGAGTTCTTTATGACTAATGTGAGTCCATGGATTATACACACTCTTACACTTTCGCAATTTGCTAGCTTCTACGGTACCGTGCATTGCCCTTTCTCACCTTGTGAGTTGGAGCAAACTTCGTCGGTGCATCCAAACCCCATGATACGATACGCTCTATCACACACAAACCTCCTTATAACTTCCTCAAAACACCTACCATACCTACCTATTATGGCATTTCCATAGCCATTCCGAGATAATATTGCCATGCAACTTTCCACCGTTCCGTTTATTATGACACGCTCCATCATTGTCATATTGCTTTGCATAATCATGTAGTTGACATCGTATTTGTGCCAAAGCCACCTTTATAATTCTTTCATACATGTCGCTCTTGGTTCATTGCATGTCCCGGTACACCGCCGAAGGCATTCACATAGAGTCATATTTTGTCCTAATTATTGAGTTGTAATTCTTGAGTTGTAAATAAATAGAAGTGTGATGATTTCCATTATTAAAGCATTGTCCCATGTGAGGAAAGGATGATGGAGACTATGATTCCCCCAAAAGTTGGAATGAGACTCCGGACGAAAAAAAAGAAAAAAAAAGAGAGGCCAAAGAAGCCCAAATAAAAAAATGAGAGAAAAAGAGAGAAGGTGCAATGCTACTATCCGTTTACCACACTTGTGCTTCAAAGTAGCACCATGATCTTCATGATAGAGAGTCTCCTATGTTGTCACTTTCATATACTAGTGAGAATTTTTCATTATAAACTTGGCTTGTATATTCCAATGATGGGCTTCCTCAAAATGCCCTAGGTCTTCGTGAGCAGGCAAGTTGGATGCACACCCACTTAGTTTCTTTTGATTAGCTTTCATACATTTATTTCTCTAGTGCATCCGTTGCATGGCAATCCCTACTCCTTGTATTGACATCAATTGATGGCCATCTCCATAGCCCGTTAATTAGCCGCGTCAATGTGAGACTTTCTCCTTTTTTTGTTTTCTCACATAATCCCTATCATCATACTCTACTCCACCCATAGTGCTATGTCCATGGCTTACGCTCATGTATTGCGTGAGGGTTAAAAAGGCTAAAGCGAGTTAAAAATTATGAACCAATTGCTTGGCTGAAACTGGGTGTGCGTGATGGGAGCATTTTGTGTGACGAAAATGAAGCATGGCCAAACTATATGATTTTGTAGGGATAAGCTTTCTTTGGCTATGTTATTTGATAAGACATAAACTGCTTGGTTAGCATGCTTGAAGTATTACTATTTTTATGTCAATATTAAACTTTTATCTCGAATCTTGTGGATCTGAACATTCATGCCACAATAAATAGAATTACATTGATAAATATGTTAGGTAGCATTCCACATCGAAAATTCTGTTTTTATCATTTACCTACTCGAGGACGAGCAAGAATTAAGCTTGGGGATGCTTGATACGTCTCCAACGTATCTATAATTTTTTATGTATTCATGCCATGTTATTATATTTTTACATGCTTTTGGTATGATTTGGCCAGAACTAACCCGGACTGACACTGTTTTCAGCAGAACTACCATGGTGTTGTTTTTGTGCAGAAATAAAAGTTTTCGGAATGCGCTAAAAATCAACGGATATTTTTTTTGGAAAATATAAGAAATACTTGAATAAATAGTTACCGGAGAGGAGGCTAGTGGGGCCCACGAGGGTGGAGGGCGCGCCCACCCCCTGGGGCGCGCCCCTGCCTCGTGGACACCCCGTGGGTCCTCCTAACTTGTTCTCGATGCCAAACCCTCCTATAAATACAGAAACCTCTAGAACATAACTTAGAACGGGAGTTCCGCCGCCGCAAGCCTCTGTAGCCACCAAAAACCAATCGGGACCCTGTTCCGGCACCATACCCGAGGGGGGATCCCTCTCCAGTAGCCATCTTCATCATCCCGACGCTCTTCATGATGAGGAGGGAGTAGTTCACCCTCGGGGCTGAGGGTATGTACCAGTAGCTATGTGTTTGATCTCTCTCTCTCTCTCGTGTTCTTGATTTGCCACGATCTTGATGTACCGCGAGCTTTGCTATTATAGTTGGATCTTATGATGTTTCCCCCCGTCTACTCTCTTGTAATGGATTGAGTTTTCCCTTTGAAGTTATCTTATCAGATTGAGTCTTTAAGGATTTGAGAACACTTGATGTATGTCTTGTATGTGCTTATCTGTGGTGACAATGGGATATTCACGTGATCTACTTGATGTATGTTTTGGTGATCAACTTGCGGGTTCAGTGACTTTTTGAACTTATGCATAGGGGTTGGCACACATTTTCGTCTTGACTCTCCGGTAGAAACTTTGGGGCACTCTTTGAAGTACTTTGTGTTTCTTTGAATAGATGAATCTGAGATTGTGTGATGCATATCGATAACCATACCCACGGATACTTGTGGTGACATTGGAGTATCTAGGTGACATTAGGGTTTTGGTTGATTTGTGTCTAAGGTGTTATTCTAGTACAAACTCTATGATAGATCGAGCGGAAAGAATAGCTTCGTGTTATTTTACTATGGACTCTTGAATAGATCGATCAGAAATAATAACTTTGAGGTGGTTTCGTACCCTAACATAATCTCTTCATTTGTTGAGGTATAGGTATATGATCCAAGTATGTTATTATTGTTGAGAGAACTTGCACTAGTGAAAGTATGAACCCTAGGCTTTGTTTCTTACCATTGCAATACCGTTTACGCTCACTTTTATCGCTTGCTACCTTGCTGTTTTTATATTTTCAGCTTACAAATACCTATATCTACCATCCATATTGCACTTGTATCACCATCTCTTCGCAGTGCACCTATGCAATTTACCATTGTATTGGGTGTGTTGGGGACACAAGAGACTCTTTTTATTTGGTTGCAGGGTTGCCTGAGAGAGACCATCCTCAACCTACGCCTCCCACGAATTGATAAACCTTAGGTCATCCACTTGAGGGAAATTTGTTTCTGTCCTACAAACCTCTGCACTTGGAGGCCCAACAACGTATACAAGAAGAAGGTTGTGTAGTAGACATCATGCTACTGGTCGATGCAGATAGAACCATAGTTCTACTTGCCCAGGAACCAGCCCCACCACACATAACCCGACTCACGCAGATTGTACCCCTACCTAGTTGGACAGACAACTAGCTACACCCCTTCTAACCCCAACCCCAACAGATAGTAACCCAGTTCTGTTTGACACAGCACCGTCCCCACCATAGAGCACCCAAACACGAGCAGTTAGTATGGCAACTGCAGTGCCCAAAGCACGTGGACCACCACTCCGAACCCCAAGTCAACACTTAAAGTAGAAGAAGAATTGTTCTCTGGTCAGGTTCCATATCTATGGTTCATACTCCTTTGCTCTTGCATCACTTTATTTACTCATACCAACTAATTTCAAATTTGACGGATGCAATTGAATCTCCAATGGCGCAACAGGTATGTTTTAAACCTGTTTCTTTAACGTGTTTGCTGTTGTAACTTGCTCTATGTTGATTTCAGTTTCAATTCAATAAACAGTTATGTTCTCATGCCATGCACATTACAAGTGTTGTTATTGCTGTGTAGTTTCCCACACTTATATTCTGTGTATGCAGCTTTATCTTGAATAGATATGATTTGAACTTTCTCTATCTTGATTTGGCAACATAAACTAGAATCATATAGACTATACAGTGACCATACTAGATAGATATATGTTTGTTTCATGATGTTATCCTGCCCACCTTACCACTGAACTGGTTTACCAAAATGAGAGAAACGAAGACAACACGGTAAACCTGTGATGTGTTTGTTTGTTTCTCTTTTATAATGCGGATAAAATATTGGAGAAGAGTATCCCGTTATGCAATAGTAAGGAAGTAATGCAGGTAAGGTTCAAGATAGTGAGACATCCCTGTTGGTCTCCAAGAAAGTTGATAAAAACTATATTGAAGACAGTGAGACAACCCCAAAGTCTTGTCTTGATGCAGTGTTCGAGTTACTTGCTACTACTGCTGGCACTGGCTCTTCGAACTCGCTGCCTGAATCAGTTCGACTTCTTGAGTCTCAACTTCAAGTTGAAAGACATCGATCAGATGTTATGCGACAGGAAGCCGAAGGACTGAGGAAGTCCCTGTAGAATTGAGATGCATACTTTCTGGTGCAACAGCAAGTGCTGGAGGATTTAAGCGTTAAACAAGATAGAGTTAATAAGCTTGCTAAGCATCTTGCCAGCATTATGGGTACCCAGGATATTGTTTCTTGAGCTCTTCTAAAATGGTTTCAGTTTTGGACTTGTTTTGCTGCAGCGCTTATTTGCACCGGTCGCCAACTTTGACAACCAGTGTATGTGATATGCTGCTTTGTTCCCTATATTTGCACTAGTGGAGAACTTTGATGCCCAGTGGATGTAATATGTCTAATAGTCGTGATATCGTAGCGTAAGTTGCTTGCTTATTTATTTCCTTGTTTATTTCTTTGCTTGTAGTCAGTGCAGTTCTTTTTCCGTGGTTTTTTAGTGGCCGCAATAACCTATTTTTAAAAACTAGGCCACAATAACCATGGGCTACATATTTACTGTAGTGACCCCGGGCCTCCTACGGGTCGTAGAAACAATGGTCCTTCTATGGGCCGTAGAAACAATGGAACTTCTACGGGTCATATCATCAATGGCCCTTCTACGGGCCAATAACAGACCACATTATGAGCTGTAAACGTGCTAAAGTTGGAATCGTCCGTTTATGGGCTGACTATAATGGGCCGTCATTAATCGTCCGTATTTGATGACGCTATGAAAAAGGCCCAACAGATTAATGGGCCACAAATGAGCCGACTGTAACCACATGCTAAATTTGGCCTACAAGCAGAAAGGGACAGTAACAACCCGTAAGTAACCGAATGCTGGAAATGAGCCCAAGAATAAATGGGCCCTGAGAAGGCCAAAAGATAACATGGTCTGGAAACGGCCCAATGGAATAATGGGTAGTTAATGGGTACAAAGTGCTACATTGTTCATTACAGGCCAGTTTCACCATGGGCCATTAATGGGCCAAGAGTTACAAAGGGCCTCATATGGGCTGAAAATCGTCATGGGCCACACATGGGCCGGAAGTTAAAACGGGCTGGAATCATATAGGACGGCCCAGATGACGCTACTTGGCCTAATTCGGATAGGCCGTAACGGGCCCTGGGTTAGCGGGCTGTAAATGGGCTATATGCGAACAAGCCGTTAATAGGCTTTCTGTGGGCCGGCACACTACCTTTTGACCAAATCATATGGGTCGGCCTTTTCACACGAATGGGCCTCTGTTGGGCCATGCCACGTGTCGACGTATCATAGGCGCCTTCGGTCCAATGAGTGGAGGACATCTGTCCCAACGGTGAGTCGACACGTGGTTCCTCTGGCCAATGAGAAATTTACATGTGGAAAATCCCCATTGGTCGTGGCAGTTAGTGGGTTATCGGATCCAAAACCGGACCCGATAGCTTAACGGTGACCCATTACGGTGGATGCCACGTGTGGGTCACCCTTGACGAAAGTACTTCCATGACGCATGAGTTATCGTCATGGAAGTGGACACTTCCATGATGATAATTTTGGTAATGTCATAGAACACTTCTACGACAACACAGGTATGACTATCTGGATTCTATAATAAAATCGTCATGGATGTACAAGCATGAAAAAAAACGTGACCTACTGTGACAAACACGTATCATCACGGAAGTGTATTTTTTTGTAGTGGCAAGACGATCTCCCACGGCATGTCCTATGAAAGAATTTGTGTTATTTCCCCCAAACACACACAAGCATATGCGCTAAGCGTGTGTGACTGGAGGAGCTATCACCGATGGTTTCTGGGTCATGTGGGAAGGACACCCCTATTACACACACGAGCAACGCAACGGTTTAAAACTCTATGGCAGAAAGGGGTTAAAATCCATTTGTATACGACGTCGCTGCACCAGTGTTACCATTTGGAACATTTATAACTATCTCATTGATTTCATGCTCAGTAAAGGCTATTCCAAATCATCAAAAATGTCCTAGTATGTTGCTGATTAAAAAGAGAAGCCAGATCAAAATGCATTTTAGTGTCTTGAGAAGTGCCCAACCTCCTCTTGAATGTCCATAGAATAGTGCCAGGGTATGATTATCTATGGGACCAGCGAGGATCCCTTTGCATTTTGGCTTAGGAGATCGATGAGCACAGAGTGCAAATCCAAGAGTGCATGCGAGAGGTTTTCTCGAGTTCGGGCCACCATGGAGGCATAAAACCCTACTCCTATCTTTGGGTGGTTTGACTTGGGGCTCAAGTTACAAGCATAGCTTGTCAAAAAAACATGAGCATGGTGCGGCTACTGTGTAAGCCTGAGAAAAATGTTGTCTCGTGCCAAGGTAGCCATGGGCCTCATTTTATAGACAAATAGGGGGGGTCACCATAGTGGCAATATGGTCATTACATCTTGTCTATAGTGGTCTCGATGCTATACAACCTAATCTTGCCGGACTAGGACAAGGGCATTTAATGCGCTGTGAACTGATAGCAATCCTGTGGAAAAAGGCATCTCTCCTTGTGTGCCGTTGACGTGGACAATCCTATCTCCTTAACATGTCCACTAGACAGATGTCAATAAAGTTGATCTACATGCAACGTGCTAACACGCGTCCTGATGATCCTCCCCAAGTCGCTAGCCCGCTCGACACCTAATCTTGACAAGCCATCAGCTAGCCGATGAGGTGGAACGATCGAAAAGCATGAAGGGTGAACTTCCTTTCAAGGGACTTGTCGGGTCGTGTCTTTCCGGTGCGGAGGTTGTCGGCAACAGAAATCTTGATCTTCAGTACAAACTTAGTACTTGTCGATCACCTACCCGGAGGTCTTCTTCACGGTCTTGGCGTCAAGTGTTGAGGCTTGGGCCGATTTATCCTCGGGCAAGGCCTTGCCGTTTAGAGGGATGCAACTGCCTATGCACGAATCTGGGGTACTAAGGGACCCCAAATTCAGTACACCGACAAATAGCTGCCTTCATTTCATGTTTAGAGATGCCTATCTGATCTTCATTTTGAAGGATAGCAATGTGATTGTGCCTATGATTAACTATTAGTCTTGTGTGAAAGAATTTTGTATTTTCATCCCCAAATTTCACACCCTTTATTCTAACTCTTTGCATCCAATAAATCCTCTTGTTTTCCAGAAGTGTCAACAACTCTTCCTTCAAAATAAACTACAGTTTCATTCCAAGGGCCGAAGTCTCTGAATTCTTCAAAAAGATCTAATAAGAAATTGTATTCACTTGAAGCAACAATTGGATGCTATAAACAAGATAGAGACTGAGCCACTTCTTGAGAGCCCTCCGTAGATTTTTAAAAGCATTAATCTTCTTGGCAGAGTCTGTAAACCAACAAGTATATTCCAAGCATTAATTACCACATCTCTGAAGGAAGAATATTGAAGCCAATAATTGTCAAACCTCGAAACTTTTGCTTTAGTAATGGAAGTGACCACTTTAATCATACATGGTAGGTGATCATAAATAGGCCTAGCCAAGGGTAAAGCAGTCTTGTGAGGTAAGGTGGTCATCTAGGAAGCAAAAATGAAGAACAGTCCAATTTTTCTAGGAGCGGGCTATCTTGCACATTACTCCAACTGTATTGTCTTCCTTTCAATGGAAATTCAATCACCCATGCCGGCGTTCTGGGAACGGGGGTCCCCAGACTTGCCTACCTGCGGCCCGTGGCGTGGCTCCACCAGTGGCCCAGTGTGGCCCATCTTCATCAACCAACACTCAAGACCCTCGCGAGGGGCCAAGCCTCGTGGGGCGGACGATGCAAAGCCTCCTCAGGAGAAGACTCACCAGGCAGGCTCGCGAGAAGGCGGAGAGATCAAGGCAAGGGGTACCTCGCGAGGTTCCCGTGACGCAAGCCATGACAACCAAGGCCAGACGGGCGGCAGGCAGGCACGAGCCCGCGAAGTGTCCTTGTTTCCTCTTTGGTGCTAAGGGGGCAAGCGCAGGCGTGGAGTACCGAGTCATCGGGCAAAGGTTTCCATATCGGTGCAACAAGACCAAGACTAGTAGGACGGCAGGACGGAGGTCATCATGGAACCCAAGACGGCGTCACCACCAGCGCTTTTGACAGGTGAAGACCACCTTTAGTCAGGATAGCTTGTACTAGTTGTCCCCTTTCAAAATAGCCGTTGTTGGATCCCTTCCCGCTCAATATTTTGGAAGAGGACCAGGGCCTCTATAAATAGGGCTAGCCACCACAATAGAAAGGGAGAGGTTAAGTTCATCTACACACCACACCAGCTCAAGAACACCTCTCCTCGCGAGGCTGTACTTCCCTTGTACTGTTCATCATCAGCCCAAGAGGCAATCCACCACCACCACACACACGAGTAGGGTATTACACCACAACGGTGGCCCGAACCTGTATAAATCTTGTGTCTCTTGTGTTGTGTGTTCATCGAGCTAGCTTAGGGATCGCGGCGAGGCTGAGGTCGTGTTTCGGTAGGGGAAACCTTCGTGTGCACCCCAGTGTTCAAACCAGAAGGGTTTTGCCGGAACCCGATATCCTACATTTGGCGTGCCAGGTAGGGGAGCCCAGAGCTTAGTGTTTGGCCTCATCGCAACACCTCCCCTCGGGAGCGTCGCGCGAGGGGGCTAGGCACGGGGGCTACGCCTAGGTCACGCCCGAGCGTACGCCACCCAGTCAGGCCCTCCCAACCTAGCCGTCACGCACCCGTCCCCGAGCGAAGCCTAGGTATGAAGATCGTTTGAACGTCAAGGGGGACTCCTGAGCATCGCGACTCAGGAGCCTAACTTGTCACGTAGCCCCTCACTCCTTGGTCCCGTCCTGGAGATCCGCTCGGGGCCAACGACGGTTGAGGTATACGCGGGGCCGTGCTCTGCCAACGTAAAACATGAAGCAAATAGGAAGGAAACCGCAAAATCTCGGAGCAAATCCCGGAGCAAATATTACAAACCATAATTGTCTTCACAATACCAGACGCAAATTTATACGCCTCCATGAGCCATGGTGCATGTTGCAGGAATTAAGCAGGAAATAAGTCGTCACCCTTGGACATCGCCGACGCCCGCCAGAGACTCCACCCCTATGGTGGCACCACTCGGGGCCGTAGGATCAGCAGCAACGCCTGCCTTGGGCGCAGGAGGGAAAGTTCGGAACTTCCCCAGTAAGGCCTCCACCTGGCTCTTCATGGCTTCACCAGCAGCGGCAAAGCACTCGTTGTCCATAGGTTCCAGCAGCTCATCAAGATTGGTGTCAGGGTCACGGAGATGGAGGTGGCTGAAGACGCACGTCAGCGCCACGGAAGAACGGACGCGAGCTTCTACTTCTACCATGGGGCCAATGCCGCTCACGACTTCCTCAGGCGCCTCGACCAAGTAAGGAAGCAGCAGGGCGGGGCGGTCCTTGTCGGTAGCCAGAGGCTTCTCCAGGCCCTTCTCATAGAGTGTCTTCAGCGCCACGCGAGACCTCTCCTCAAGGAGTGCGACGACCACGCGGTCCTCGGCCAGGACCTTCGCCTTGGCGTCCAGCTTGGCCATCTCCACCCTCACCTTCTGCTTCAGCATTTCCAGTCGGCCGCGCTCAGTGGTCTGCGCCTCCGCTAGCTGTGTCAGCTCGGCGTCGCGGTCCCTAACGGCGTCCTCCCAAGCCTTCACCCTCTCCTTCTCCGCCTTGCGGCCACGAGCTTCTTCGGCGTGCTTGTCGTGCAGATCCTTCAACTCGGGCTCCAGTGCCGTGCAGCGGTCCTGGGCGACCGCGACATCCTTTAGTGCCGCCTCGCGAGCGGCTGCGGCCTGGGCGGTTACCTGCTTCTCCTCCCAGAGGCTGCCACGACCCGCCTCAGCGCCGCTCGGACAGAGGCGTCAGAATTAAGCCAGCTGGAGACCAGCTCCAAGCGCCCGGCTACCAGATGGGAGTCGGTGCCTTGGAGGTCATCTCGCAGCTGGGCCAACTCGGAAAGGGCGCGATCCAATACATATGAGGAGGCAAAAGGACCTAGAACCAGCGGCGCAGCAGAAGGAGGAGGCGACAGCGTAACCACGCTCAGGAGACAGGGGCGCCTGAGCCTTGGCTACCTCAGCAACAACATCTGGTATCGGCACCTCCGGAGCCAGCGGGGCCATGGGGGCTAGCGCCCCACCAGGATGCTCGTCCAGGCCTCGCGAGGATGACCGGGCAGGGGAGGTGCGGACGTCGTCATCTCCCCTCCCCAAAGATGAAGGAGCGTCCGCGGCAGATGAGTTTGCCCCAGACGGAGTCACCAAGTCCCCCTTCATCTTCTTCACCGCACGCGGCAACCTAACCAATCGACAGAGAACGTCAAGCTCCAGCAGCATAATCAAGAATAAGATGAAGCACGATCACTTACTGGTCTACCGCGGCGTAGTTCACCGTCCTCTTGCCGAGCTTGAAGCCCGAGAGCCTCGAGGCTCGGGGTGCAGCCGCAAGGGCTTCAGGAGCAAGGGAAGGCGTAGCAGAAGGGCCGGAAGCATCTCCAGGTGGCGCCTGGGCAGAAGCAGCCTCTCGGGAGGTCAGCGCCGACCTACCCTTCTTCGGGATCGCGGGCAGGTACTCCTCCTCTTGGGCGGTGTCAGCCTCGTCGTCGTCTGGCAAGGTGCGGAGGATGTCGGCCCTGCGTGGGGGGAGGTCTCCCGCGTCCCCTCGAGGGTCGTCTCCGAGTCACGCTCCTCGTCTTCTTCCTCTCCACCTCCTCCGCGGGAGTTACCCGAAGACACGTCCACCGGCGCCAGCACCCCCTGGACAACAGGGAGCGCCACCGGCACCAGGCCGCGCCCATCAAAGGTGGGCACAACAGCCACCACCTGTGCCCTGTCCTCGCGGAGGAACAAGGGGGCAGGGGCACCCGCCGGATACTCCTGGTCATACCCGACCAAGAGGCGGAGAGCTGAGGCCAGCTCATCATCAGCCAGATCCACCGGATTCAGACAAAGCTTGTCGTCTCCACCCTCAAGCATCCATAAGGGGCGCGAGCACGCCTGAAGTGGAGCCGCCCGCTGCGTCAGGAACTCCCCCAGGAGCGTGGCCCCGGTCAGCTTCGTAGCCTTCACATTGCCTGGCTTCTGGTCGGTGTTCATCTTCTCCAGCACCAACTTCGCCCGATTGTCAACGAGCTTCGTGCCAGACCACCCTTCGTCAGGCTGGGGCACCTCCATTGGCAGCGTCAACCAGGGTTGGACACTTGGCATCCATCATGACCCACTTGCTCTAGAAGTTGTCGGCCTTCTTCCCGGTCTTCGAGATTGCGTTGGCCTTGTCGTACGTGACGAAGTTGGCGCACGCTGAGGTGTGGTCGCCATTGGTTCGGCGAAGGAAGAAGTGGCACAGCAGAGCCACAGATGGCATCACCCCGACATGCGCCTCACAGTAGTAGGCGCAAATCGACCAGAGGAGAATAGAGTTGGGATGTAGATGAAGGGCCTGCAACCTATAATGGCGGAGGACGGCGTAGAAGAAGTTGGAGAAGGGAGGAACTAGGCCAGCCACGATGGCATTCGTGAAGAAGGGGTAGAAAGTGCTTTCCTGAGCCTCCAGCACGCCGGAGCCAGCCCGGAGTTTGGTCTCCCCCTTTTTCGTTGCCCTCCACCGCCGTCATCAGGCGCGTGGCGGTGAGATTCTTCTCCGACAAGTTGGGGGCATCTAGGGCCGGAGCGTAGCAAGCTGGCTGCGCATCAATCTTGACCTTGCGGGGCGCCATCGCTCGCTGAAAGGGAAGGGATCGAAGCGGATTTGGAGATTGCGGAAGCAAGGAGCAAGGAAGGGGATCTAGAGCAAGAAGAAGGAGAGCAATGAAGGCAAGTCTTGCCCGCGCCAGCCTTTTGTCAAGTCGGGCAGTTGCCGAGGCAGCGCGGGGAAGCGGAGACGCCCACGTCCAATAAGTCACCATGCGTCAGCCAAGGCCACTGGCTGTTGGGGCCCGCGGCTCTCCGCACTTGCCCCTTGGCTTTGCCGCTAAGCACAGTCCGAGCTCACCTTGGGCCCAGGGGCTACTATCGGCGTTCTGGGAACGGGGGTCCCCAGACTTGCCTGCCTGCGGCCCGGGGCGTGGCTCCACCAGTGGCCCAGTGCGGCCCGTCTTCATCAACCAACACACAAGACCCTCACGAGGGGCCAAGCCTCGCGGGGCGGACGAAGCAAATCCTCCTCAGGGGCGGCGTCGCCAGGCAGGCTCACGCGAAGGCGGAGAGATCAAGGCAAGGGGTACCTCGCGAGTTTCCCGTGACGCAAGCCATGACAACCAAGACCAGGCGGGCGCCAGCCCGCGCAGTCTCCTCGTTTCCTCTTTGGTGCTAAGGGGGCAAACACGGGCGCGGAGTACTGAGGCATTGGGCAAAGGTTTCCATATCAATGCAACAAGACCAAGACTAGCAGGATGGTAGGACGGAGGTCGTCGTGGAGCCCAAGACGGTGTCACCACCAGCGCCTTTGACAGGCGAAGACCACCTTTAGTCAGGATAGCTTGTACTAGTTGTCCCCTTTCAAAATGGCCATTGTTGGATCCCTTGCCGCTCAATATTTGGGAAGAGTACCAGGGCCTCTATAAATAGGGCCAGCCACCACAGTAAAAAGGGAGAGGTTAAGTTCATCTACACACCACACTAGCTCAAGAACACCTCTCCTCGCGAGGCTGTTCTTCCCTTGTACTGTTCATCATCAACCCAAGAGGCAATCCACAACCACCACACATAGGAGTAGGGTAGTACACTACAACGCTGGCCCGAACCTGTATAAATCTTGTGTCTCTTGTCTTGTGAGTTCATCGAGCTAGCTTAGGGATCGCGGCGAGGCTGAGGGCGTGTTTAGGTAGGGGGAAATCTTCGTGCGCACACCAGTGTTCGAGCCTTAAGGGTTTTGCCAGAACCCGATATCCGACAACCCCCAAGTTGCTAATGGCTTCATTGAACAGATGCATTTCGTTGACATCCCGCCAGGTCTTTCTGTCAAAGGGATCCCTGATAAATTTAAAGTCTCCCATGATGATCCAATTAATATCAGCTGACATATGAATTTTAGAAAACCAATTGAAGAACTTCACCTTTTCAACATGCTCACAAGGCCCATAAATGTTGGTAAGAATCCAACTCTGGTTAGACATAAGGCTGGTAAATTGGATAGAAATTGAAATTTTGTTTTGGAAAAGAACATCTCCGTCAAACAAAGAAATCCCTCGGAGGCCCCAATAGAAGGGACAAAAGCAAACTTAGAAAATATGTGAGGACAAATTTTTTCATATAAGCAAGATCAAAGTGTTATCTCTTGGTTTCTTGTAAGCTAACAATGGCAGCAACACTTTCTTCAATTTTCTGATGTAAATCCAACCATTTCTCTGAGGCATTCAAACAAGATACTCCAATTTACATTGTGATTAATACTAAAATCATGCTGAAAATCTCATAACAGACAAGGGTTAACCCTAGCCAGACAAACATAGACATGCAACAATAACTACAAGTCCACACATGATATTCAGATAGGTTAGTAAACATAAAGTACCATAGTTCATACAACTTTGAATCATAGTCCACATTATACCGACAACACATATTCCGGAAATAGACCCAAAATAACTCACACTACATATAAAAAAAAGTGTCCATCTCCACACCATCTTCTATAAGGCTGCACTTCAATTGGAACTTGCTGGAGATGACTCCTTCTCCTTGGACAAAGACACCTTAGCCAGCTATTCCTTAGATTTTTTTTCTTCTGCCTTTTAGCAAGCTTTTCCTCCAGCTCATCCTTAGCAACCTTGCAAAAAGTTTCTGTTAGGTTCTTGACCACCTTTTTTGCAAAAACCATGAATAACATTACATGGCAGACATTTACTGCTAGAGCAAGAATTCCTCTGAAAGCCCTTCTTTTCTTTTCTAATTATGTCACTCCTTCTTACCTCACATTCTACTAGAGGAGTTTTCCACCCCTTCTCTTCCTGGGGTTATCAGCACCAAAAGGCATAAGCAGGGCTTGCTCCAAGTTAGCATCAACATGATTGGGAGAGTTCCCATCATTCCCTGTGTCATGTTCATTGGAAGCAGCCAGGGTCAGACAGACAGGTGCCTTAGACACCATACACTTGTCAGGTATATGGAAAAGCACATATTTTTCAAGATCATTACTTGCAGTCATAATTTCCCATAAAGATGATTTTAACATATTGATTGCCCAACCTAACTTTTCTTGAGTCATGAGAAAATGGATAATAAAGTTCAACCAACTTATAGGGATCTTAACAGAGAAAATTCATTTAGCCCCTTTTGATTTGTTTGCAAAATACCTGTCCCATAGCTGGACTCCCTCATCTGACATCGCATTGTCTAGGGACAAGGCAGCCGTAAGTTGAATATTTTTCATACATAAAAGGTAAGCACCCTGGTTGAAAGATTTGTAGTGATCATCTAAACCATCATGCCAAATCTGATGGGAAAACTCACCATTGGGAGCAGAACTCTTCGAAGAAGGTCCAACAAGAATAGATGAAGGAGCAAATACATCCTCATAACCAACCTGAGGAGCAGGTGTAGCAGGCTTCTCGGTGTGGAGCGCATCCTCCACAGTGTGGGCCCCATGTCCAGACTGAATAATAAACCAGCAGCAAACAACTAAGTTCAACAAGGGCATCGGGTGCCACAAAGCCCTCACAGGCAGGAAGCACTAAAACATTCTCATGGACAACCTTAGAATTAATTACAATAGATGTAGAAGGCACAGAGACAACTAAAACATCAAAACCTGAAGGGGGCTCCTCCTGAGCAACGGAAATTAAAGCCTCGGTAACAATGGGCAGATCATCACCAACGCATGCATATCAAGGTCTTCTTCGGGATAAGCCTCCATTAGATTAGCAAGCCCAACTCCAAGTCCAACAAGGGGAGGTGGAATTGCGGGCTGAAACTAACTAACTGATTAACTACCCACTTGAGACACTATTTTGCGAAAAAGCCCCATTAGAGAGAGATAAAGTGGTTGTGATGCAGTTGTTGGGCTCATGCATGGGTGGATCCTCATTATCAATGGCCATCTCTTCTTGCTCTGGCAAGACATGCTCTTCAAGGTTATTTTGTGCATCCTGGTGAGGAAAAGCCCAGTCATCATCTAAATCCCAGCCCTCATTCTCATCTTCAACATTGTTCTGGTTGTTTTCAGGTGGCTGGAACCCAGGAAAATCATCCTCTGGCAATGGGTGAGGAGCAATGTCCGGAGGAGGGATTGGATCCTAATCTGCTAGGCCACCTTCGAGCATCTCCTCGAGAAGAACTTCCACAGGACAGGACCAGGTGTCCTCTTCAAAATCCTCCATTTCTGACCATCTCGGACTCTTTGGAATATCAATCGGTTGGGAAACTCTAACTTGAAGGAGCAGCCTGCCCTTCCTAGTTTCATCCTTGTCCCACATTAGCAGTTTCCCAAATTTGTAGACTACAAGAGACAAATCCTCTGATGACCAATAATCGAAAGGGACACCAGTTAGCATCAACCAACAAGTTCTATTAAAATAAGTATGGCACCAATTATTGCCCTCATTCTGCTAAACAAACATGAGAATCTCCAACTTGATGCGGGCTATCCCTGACCATCCTATCTATGTCTCTCACCCACGAAAAATGCACATAAGCTTATCCAAGATGGCATCTCTGCACACTCCTAACACCAGCCTTATTCTCTTCCAGAAATTCCTCCACTACAACTCTAACATTGGGGGAAACATACTTGTGCTAGTAGTGGATTGATGGTGATGATCGCCCAGTCCTCATCGCGACAGGAACGGCGCGACACCATCACCCTTGAAACCCAATTGCGCCTGGGGATGTGCTGAATCACAGACCCAAGAGGCATAAACAGACGCAGGTCAACGGAGATGTTGGCCATGTAGGTAAGTCAGTGCAGAGAAGCAGAATCGCCGGGGGTGTGTAGGATCGAAAGTATGTCTAGAGGGGGGGTGATTAGACTACTTGACAATATAAAAATTCTGCCTTTTGACAAAGAACAGTTTTTGACAGATTCACAATTATGATCAAGTCAAGTATCACCCTACACATGCAATTCTAGAGTATAGGCAGCGGAAAGTAAATTGCACATGTAGTAAAGAGAGGTGGAGAAGAGCAAACGCAATTTTGGAGACGCGGTGATTTTTCTCGTGGTTCCGATAGGTGGTGCTATCGTACTTCCACGTTGATGGAGACTTCAACCCACGGAGGGTAACGGCTGCGAGAGTCCACGGAGGGCTCCACCCACGAAGGGTCCACGAAGAAGCAACCTTGTCTATTCCATCATGGCCTACGCCCACGGAGGGCTAGCCTTACTCGGGGTAGATCTTCACGAAGTAGGCGATCTCCTTGCCCTTACAAACTTCTTGGTTCAACTCCACATCTCGATGGAGGCTCCCAAGCGACACCTAACCAATCTAGGAGGCACCACCCTCCAAAAGGTAATAGATGGTGTTGATGATGATGAACTCCTTGCTCTTGTGCTTCAAATGATAATCTCCCCAACACTCAACTCTCCTCACCGATTTGGCTGTGGTGGAAGAAAGGATTGAGTGGAAAGCAACTTGGGAAGGCTAGAGATCAAGCTTCATATGGTGGGAGTGGAGCAACTTGATCTCAACACAAGGGTAGGTAGTTCTCTTCTCAGAAATGTAAGGTAGGAGTGGTAGTTCTTTCTGATGGCTCTCTCCACGAGTGAAGAGGGGGTGGAGGGGTATTTATAGCCTCCACACAAAATCCAACCGTTACACACATTTGACCAATCTCGGTGGGACCGAAGTTGACATCCCGGTGAGACCGAAAGTTCAAATAATGTGAATGTTGGGATTTTCGGTGGAACCGAAAATACAATCTCGGTGAGTCCGATTCGTGCAAAGACAAGAGCTTGCCAATTTCGGTGGGACCGACTTCATCATCTCGGTGACACCGATTTGATGACAGAAGGTTACAGAAGCTTGGCAACTCATTTTTCGGTGAGACCGAGTTCAGAATCGGAAAATCCGAGTTTTCTAGGGTTTGGCTTTATGGCTGAGGTGGTTCATCTCGGTGTGACTGAGTTTGGAAAATCGGTGGGACCGAGACTACTTATGAGTGTATATGGCAGTGAGAGTTGCTGATAGTTTAGGAGATGTATCACTAAGCACTTGAGCAACCAGATCATCATCATAACCTCATCCCCTTTTAATAGTATTGGCTTTCCTATGGACTCAATGTGATCTTGGATCACTAAACCAAAAATGGAGTCTTGAGCTTTTGCCAATGCTTGCCTTAGCATTTTGAGGGGTCCACTTCTTCAGTCCTTGCCATACCCATATCACTTGAACTTTTCGAAATGATTCTCAAGTAACTATTAGTTCAATGATATATATGTTGTTATTAATTACCAAAACCACCCGGGATTAGTTGCACTTTCAATCTCCTCCTTTTGGTAATTGATGACAACATATAGATCAAAGCTTCGACAAAGGATATAATCAATGAATAATATAAATCGCTTTGAGAAGTATGTGATATGCAAGAGCTCCCCTAAATTTGTGCATTATTTAAGATTCGCGTTTGAATGCAAATGCACAATCGATTAGGATCATGGGTCACTCTTCCATGTCACATACATCTTGGTGGAGCGCACAAAATGATAAGAATGAACAGCATGCACCCAATCACAAAGACATGAGTAAATGGTCATACAAGATAGGAATAGCATATGATAAGCATTAAGCACACATTAAAGCATAGTACGACCAAGCACTCATTAAGGTAGAATCAAACGTAGTATCAAACACACTGAATGTCTCGAAAACCAAAAGTATCTCAAAGAAACCGCAAAAGAACAAAAGAGCAAAAGCGCAAAGACAACAAAGACTCTCTCGAAGTCCTATGATCTATACAATTTCTCCCCTTTGGCAACAAGTTACCAAAAGTTCGAAAAAGCATAGAGCTAAGCGTCCTTTGGGGACTCTCTGGCGGCTCTGTGCAGGTTGATGTCGGAGTGGATATGACATCGGCGAAGACTTGGTGATGTCTGTCTTTGGAGGAGTGGTCACCTTGGAGCTGGAGCTGGAGTAGGAGCAAGCTGGGAACTGTGGAGGTCTTTGAAGCTGTAGTCTGGTGTCATCCTTTCGAATAGCGGTGATCGGGTCTGTGGGAACCGGAGCGATCTGTTGATAAGCATCTGGACTAAGTCATCCTGCATCTCACGATAAGCTCTTCCTTCTCCGCTTTGCTTCCTCAATGTCGCCTCAAGCTTGTTGTGATCACTTGCACTTGATCGACTTCACGTCCAGAGCGTGGATCTTGTCCTCAACAATCCTCTCTAAGCTCTCCTGAGACTGTACAATGCTGGCCAGGCGTTGTTCAATCCTTTGGGTAGCTTCAAGAATTTGCTCTCCGAAGCTCTTCGGTTTAGCTGCTGCTGCTGCTGCTGCTTCCTTGTCAGCTTTGGCTTTCTTGGCAGCTTCAATCTTGGCTTGACCTTCAACAGAAGTTGGATCCTCCTCATCCATCACAACAACATTGTCTTCATGCTCTGGCTGCAGTGGTAAGTGTTCTCTATCCAACAAGAATGTGCCCGTGCCAAACTTGGCATTGATAAGCATCTGAATCTGTGGGGCAAATCCACATGACCTTTTCTGGTCAGCTGTAGTCCTCTTAATGGTTTCTACCATCAAGTCCATCACTTTGAAAGGTGCCTTCTCATCAAGTATGTGCAGCATGTTGATAGAGTATCCTCTGATCATGCGATGATCTCCAGACTTGGGCATCAAGGTATGCCTCAAAATAGTATTAGTGGTAGGTAAACCTGCCTGGAGATAGTACACTGAGCCGAGCTTCCAGATTCCCAAATCCTTTGCTGGAACCTCTTTGTACATGTTCTTCATGGATTCATGATTCTTCTTTGGAATCCCATATACATCTATATCATCCTCTCGTTGCACTGGAGCATTCAGAAGTTCTGCCCATTCTTCAACAGATGAAGAAAATCTTTGGCCTTCAGTCATCCACACAATCTTTCCATCTGGCTAGAAATGAGCTGTGGCATAGAATTGCATTATCATCTCATCATTCCACCTTGTCAATTTCTGACCTACAAAGTCTGCAACACCACAAGCAGTGAAACTTTCATGCACATGTGGAAAGAAATCTCTGTGCTCTTCGTTGTCAATGTACCTCCAGTCAACGTATCTTGTGTCTGCGACTATGGGCTTCTTGTCCATCAGCACGGTCTCATAGAAGTCCTGCTGCTCTCGTGTGAAATCTGGGATCAACAGCAGTTCTTCTCCTCACGGCATATGGGTCACTTGTCTCCATAGCCCGAGACCTCTATCTTTCCTTGCCTTCATATCCTCGGCTTGAGGATGAGCATCATTATGTAGTGGCAGTTTTGGACGAAGTTTCGCAAAACTGGTGCTTCATCATCGACACACTGGTGGCACATCATCCTTGTTCTTTTCGACGCTGGAATGTTCTGTTGTCTTCTTGGGCTTGGCAGCAGGCTTTCTTTGGAGCTGCCTTAGCTGGAGCAGATTGCTTGGGCTTTGATGTGGCTCCGGCCTTAATGGCATCACCCATGAACTTAGGCTTCGAGGAGGAGGCTGGGGTGCTTCCTCATCCTCATCTTCTTCTCGCATCATGCACTAATCTCTTTCTCTTGGAGGTTTTCTTCACTTTGCTTGCGATTGCCTTTTCCAAATTCAGCTTCTTGGCAACAGTTGACTGCTTGACTTTCCTGGTGCCCTTCTTAGTTTGCTGACCTTGTGGCTCTTTGGCAACAACCTTCCTTTTGGGCTTTGAGGTTACCTCTTCCTCAACGACAAAGTCTGAATCTTCATCATCTGAGTTCCTCTTCTTTCTGGCTCTGGTGGCTGCAGGAGGCAAACCACTTGGTGTACTCCTCTCACCATCATCAGATGAGCTACTGGGATCAGGACTAGTGCCTGCCTCTAGAATATCTGCAATGGGTGTCTCGACCTGTTCTCGATCCACCGGCATCGACATGGCCGACAACCTGTGAATAGATAAGGTGTAGGCAGAGAAGAAGAGTCATCACAAATGCGAAGTTTTTGCAAAAAATGAGTTCAAATTCTAGTATTAGGTTTTCACGAAGACATTTCGGTCGACCGAGTTTAAAATTCGTGAATCCAAGTGTTAAATGAAGCTTTCACACCACTTTCGGTTTGACGAAGTGGGTTTCGATCCTGCCGAAACACTAGGGTTTCACAGAATCCTCATTTCGTCACACCGATTTGCACAACTCGGTTGGACCGAAGGATGCTGAAGGTAATGGCCATAGGCCAAATCGGTCTTACCGAAAATCTAAAATCGGTCTCACCGAGATGTGTTCGCGGAAACCTAACCCTAAAACTTTTACTCGAATCTAGTTCAAACGAACTAATCTGTGTCTGGGAAGATTTCAATCGTGGGAAGATACTAGGCAAACCAAACGTGCATTGAATCGGAGATGGGAGCACGAGTGGGATCAAAACTCACCCTAACTTGGTGGAGTTTTTCACGGCGCAACGGCGCGGAGGAGATGTCCGCTGACGGCGACGGAGACTGCGGCGAGGCGACAGCGGCGGCACGGTGACGATCCGGAGACCAAGGCGACGGCAAAGGGTGTGGGGCTAAACGTTTGAAGGAGAAATCAACACGCGGCCCTCGGAGTATATATACCCTTTTTTGTCGGTGGGACCGAGTTGTAAAACTTCGGTGGCACCGAGATGGATAACTGCTAGGCGATTATGCACTTCGTCACGCCGAAAATCACAACTCGGTTTCACCGAGGTGAAAACCTAGATCAGTCTAAATGCTTTCGGTTCGACCGAGTTTGAGTGAGTTGGTCCGACCGAAATCAATTAGAAGGTTTTGGAAGTTAGCCCTTGACGGATCGGTGGCTCGAGTGCTCCTCACCCGAGGGTCCAAAATGACTTGTTCAAAATTTGTGATGTAAGCATGAATAGAATTTGAGACAAGAAAGCATAGATAGCTAGGGGAGGTACTTAGGCATTCTTGTCCATCCATTTGGTCGAAAAATCAAAACGACCAAAACAACAAATGGATGTCCTCGAATGGATAAAATCATGCATCCAACATGCTCACACAATAAGATAGCAAATGAAATATGTGTCAAACATGCACAATCAAAAACTCTAGCAACTAACACACAATTTGTCGATGACTAGGTCATCTTTATATGAGTATATTGACTTAGGAGCCAAATGAGAACATTTGATCATAGGTCATACTCATCGTTTAAGCACAAGTGGGGTTACCACTTTTACATAAAGCATTGATGTGTTCACATCATTTGAAGATGCTTTAGCTCAATTTTTATAGCAAAGCTCCCCCTAGATGTGAGAACCCCTTTTAAAGGGTCAAACTAACCTTGGGTTGTCGCAGAAGACTTCATGTAGATGTTGAAGATGTGGATGCTCAATGTTGATGGTGATCATCAAGAGTTGGGAGCTATCCTTTGGATTCGGGCACTTTCAATACCTACATGGGTTAGTCCCACAAGGAACAAACAAGGATATGCATGGACATAGATTGAAGTTCACAATAGATGATGTCCATGAAAGCAATGATTACCTTGTCCCTTGACTTACCAACAAGAGTGTTTGTGACTCCATGAACTAGTGCACAATGTGGAAGTTGATTGCACAAGTTTTTGCCAAAATGAATGTGAGTGAAGTATGTTGGCGGAGTCACCCTCAAGAACTTTCTAGTTCTTCTTCTTCGGGATCCACATCATCTTGATGGGAATCCTTGGGGTTGTAGTTGAGCTTGACGAAGTAGAACTTGACGTTTCCTTGGGAACCCACTTGACCATGGCTTGAGGTGCTTCAACAAATGCATCAATCTCCTCTTGAAGCTTGTCCTTGCCTTTTAGCTTGTGGTCTTGTGGTGGAAGGTCATCTTGAGCTTGTTCCACATTGGAAGAAGTAGGATCATACTTCTCCTTTTGAGGAACAAACTGTGGAGTAGGATATTGACCTTCTTCCCACTCAACACCTTCGGCGTTGAACTTTCGCTCAAAACCAATTCCTCGATTCTTCCGGTGCCTTCCTTGCTTGCGAACAATTTCCTCAAAGTTCTTGCTTCCGGCAAGGCTCTTGTAGACACCTTTCTCTATAATCCCTTTCAATAAACTATTTTCTTGCTCAAGTGTAACTTGGCTTGAAACATTGTTAGTGGAATCAAGAGAACTACTAGAAGCAACAACATTGGATTTAGCATGGTTATTGTTACTACTAGAGAAAGAATTTTTCTTATGCTTGTCATGCTTAGTTTTAATGGTTGGCAAGAAATTAGACATGAGAAGTCGTTTGGCAAGATATGAAGAACTCTTCTTTTGAAGATCGTCATTGATTGCTTTTAGAAACTCATGTTCTTGCTCTAGAGTGAGCTTCTCGAAGCGTAGCTTCTCATGAGATCTTAGGAGCTCTCTATGATCTTCTTGAGTAGTTTCATGAGCTATCTTAAGAGTGTTTAGTTCTTTAGTTAGACGCTCAATCTCCTTCATAGCATTGTCATTCGACTCTTCTCGACTATAAAGACTACTAGCATGTTCATCATTACTAGGTTCATTGGATTTATCAAGCAAGAGCTCATCTTCACCAAGCAAGTCATCCTCATCACTATCAAAGTCAATGAATTCAGGGTGTGATACCTTGGGGCCTTTAGCCATGAAGCATCTTCCAATTCCCTCATTTGGTGAATCAAATAAGTCATAGGAGTTGGAGTTGGAGGATACGAGAGCAAGACCGGCAACACCTTCATCTTGACTGTAGTCAGAGTTGGAGTGATAGCTTCCTTCGGATTGATTGTCGGAGTCGGAGCCGGAGACCCATTCACCTACATGAGCTTGATGTTTTCTTCTTGTGTAGCTCCTTGATGACTTGTCTTTCCTCTCCGAATCCTTGCTTCTCCGAGAGGATCTTCGTTCATAACGATCATCTCTGCTCCTTCTCTATTTCCGAGGTGACTCATCTCTTGAGCTTCTTCTTCTTGGAGATTCTTCTCTTCTCTTGTGGGGAACCGTACACTCATTTGAGTAGTGTCCGGGTCTTCCACAATTGTAGCAGATTCGATCACGACTAGAAGATCTCTTTTCATCATATGATCTAGACTTTGAGCTTCTCTCTTTGCTTCTATTCTTGTAGAATTTGTTGAAGTTCTTGACCATTAGGCTTATCTCTTCATTGGAAACTAACTTGTCACTTGAGGTTGTGGGAGCATCACTTGTAGCTTTGTAAGCACCACTTGACTAGTTGTGAAGCTCTTCCTTATCCTTAAGTGTCATCTCATGAGCAACAATTCTTCCAATGACTTCGGTTGGCTTGAGATTCTTGTAGTTTGGCATCATTTGGATCAAAGTGCACACGGTGTCATACTTTCCATCCAAAGCTCGAGAATCTTCTTGATGATGAATCGGTCGGTCATTTCTTCGCTTCCTAAGCCGGCAATCTCATTTGTGATGAGAGCAAGCCTAGAGTACATTTCAGCGACTCCTTCACCATCCTTCATCTTGAACTTGTCAAGTTGACCTTGAAGAATGTCTAGCTTTGATTCCTTCACGGACTCGGCACGTTCGTGCATTTCAACCAAGTATCCCAAATCTCTTTTGCATTCTCAAGACGGCTGATTTTGTTGAACTCCTCGGGACACAAGGCATTGAAGAGAATGTCACAAGCTTGAGCATTGTTTTGCAACATCCGCAATTCTTCCGTTAGAAGCCGCGATCCGAACTTTTCCTTCCTCAAGAATTCACCTTGCATACCAACACAAATAATGCCCCATGCGGCTGGGTTATGGCCAAGAATATGCATTTTCATTTTATGCTTCCAACTAGCAAAATTTGTACCATCAAAGTAAGGACCTCTATGAAAATTACCCTCACTAGACGCCATACTCTCCTAGGTTGTGAAACCAAGCTTATGGAGTCCAATGCAATGGAAACCAATACAATGGAGACCAAAGCTCTGATACCACTTGTAGGATCGAAAGTATGTCTAGAGGGGGGGTGATTAGACTACTTGACAATATAAAATTCTGCCTTTTGACAAAGAACAGTTTTTGGCAGATTCACAATTATGATCAAGTCAAGTATCACCCTACACATGCAATTCTAGAGTATAGGCAGCGGAAAGTAAATTGCACATGTAGTAAAGAGAGGTGGAGAAGAGCAAACGCAATTTTGGAGACGCGGTGATTTTTCTCGTGGTTCCGATAGGTGTTGCTATCGTACTTGCACATTGATGGAGACTTCAACCCACGGAGGGTAACGGCTGCGAGAGTCCACGGAGGGCTCCACCCACGAAGGGTCCACGAAGAAGCAACCTTGTCTATTCCATCATGGCCTACGCCCACGGAGGGCTAGCCTTACTCGGGGTATATCTTCACGAAGTAGGCGATCTCCTTGCCCTTACAAACTTCTTGGTTCAACTCCACATCTCGACGGAGGCTCCCAAGCGAAACCTAACCAATCTAGGAGGCACCACCCTCCAAAAGGTAATAGATGGTGTTGATGATGATGAACTCCTTGCTCTTGTGCTTCAAATGATAATCTCCCCAACACTCAACTCTCCTCACTGATTTGGCTGTGGTGGAAGAAAGGATTGAGTGGAAAGCAACTTGGGAAGGCTAGAGATCAAGCTTCATATGGTGGGAGTGGAGCAACTTGATCTCAACACAAGGGTAGGTAGTTCTCTTCTCGAAATGTAAGGTAGGAGTGGTAGTTCTTTCGATGGCTCTCTCCACGAGTGAAGAGGGGTGGAGGGTATTTATAGCCTCCACACAAAATCCAACCGTTACACACATTTGACCAATCTCGGTGGGACCGAAGTTGACAACTCGGTGAGACCGAAAGTTCAAATAATGTGAACGTTGGGATTTTCGGTGGAACCGAAAATACAATCTCGGTGAGTCCGATTCGTGCAAAGACAAGAGCTTGCCAATTTCGGTGGGACCGACTTCATCATCTCGGTGACACCGATTTGATGACAGAAGGTTACAGAAGCTTGGCAACTCATTTTTCGGTGAGACCGAGTTCAGAATCGGAAAATCCGAGTTTTCTAGGGTTTGGCTTTATGGCTGAGGTGGTTCATCTCGGTGTGACTGAGTTTGGAAAATCGGTGGGACCGAGACTACTTATGAGTGTATATGGCAGTGAGAGTTGCTGATAGTTTAGGAGATGTATCACTAAGCACTTGAGCAACCAGATCATCATCATAACCTCATCCCCTTTTAATAGTATTGGCTTTCCTATGGACTCAATGTGATCTTGGATCACTAAACCAAAAATGGAGTCTTGAGCTTTTGCCAATGCTTGCCTTAGCATTTTGAGGGGTCCACTTCTTCAGTCCTTGCCATACCCATATCACTGAACTTTCTGAAATGATTCTCAAGTAACTATTAGTTCAATGATATATATGTTGTTATTAATTACCAAAACCACCCGGGGATTAGTTGCACTTTCAGGGTGTCAGATGGCTCAAGGGGTTTAGCAGACTGCGAGGGAGGAATAGTGTTTCGTACAAAGGAAGACGAGGAGGCAAGTGATGTCTGGGGATGGAAATTGGGAAAAATTCCCTCGATCAACTCACTAAAAGAGGAAACCTGCTTGACGGGTGGGGCTGGGCCCTCAGCACAAAACCAGGCCTCAACCACGCCCTCGGCCCTAGCCTCTTCAGGTGGTCCATAAAATATGTCGAAGCCCATAAATGAGCAGAGCCAAAAGAGCCTCAAGACCAGGCAATATTGGACCAGATGGCACAGTTGGTTGCATGCATGGCAACAAACGTTGCCCCAAGCACGTCTATCAGCAGAATTCTAGTGAACCTCTCCTGAAGAATGAGCACTCTCACATAACGGCGGATTAACTTCCAGTCCACCCTGATTAAGCTAGGCGTTATCGATGCGTGAAAGACACTGGAAGACTGAAATTATTCTAACCACTAGAGTAGTATTCTGATGATCACCGGCGGTAGATGTCGTGGGAAACGAACACCTATGGGGCAGGGCCCCTTTCGGTCTGGCAAGGGAGCGGAGGGCGCACGAAGAGCAGATCGAGGCGAAGTACGTGAGGGATTTTACCCAGCTTCGGAGCTCTCCGGGGAGATAAAACTCCTACTGCTGCTTTGTGTTTGTATTCTGTTCTTGCTTGAGAGCGTGGGTGTGCTGTAGTCTCGAATGAGTCAAACCCCTTCTACGTGCGCATGGGCCTCCTTTTTGTAGTCTAAAGGGGTCACCGACAGGTGGCAACACAGAGAGAGGGCTAAAAAAGTAAAAACGGGGGTTGGTACAACCGCTATCAACAGTGTCCCCTACCTAACTCTGACGGCAGGGGACAAAGGCATTTAATGCCCGTCCGGTCGCCCCAACAGTGCAGGAAACGACCGTTAGGGGCGCCACCGATCGCCACGATGGCCTTCTAGTCATCTTCGCTCGCCACCTCGCACCGCTTGGCTGCACAGCTACCCGCCACGTGCGCCAGGAGCGATCCTGCGGCGACACGTCGTCGGATGCGCTGGAGCGTGGGCGCAGAGTGGTGGCTTTGCCGCGGCAAGCGCCTTGCCGCGGTCGCTGTCTTGTCGCACCCGCAAGCTTGTCGCTCGCCGGGCCTTGCCGGGACGCACGGCGCGTCGCGGCAAGTTCTTCGCAGTGCCTTGGTTGGCCTTCCCGGCAAGCTCCTCTTGCCGGGGTCTTGTCCTTCCCGGCAAGCTCCTCTTGCCGGGGCCTTGTCTCCTCAGTTAACACTTTGTTCTTGAATGGCAGTAATAGGAATAACGGCGATCTTGGCGACGCCGGCAAGCCTTGTCACGGGTGCTGCTGTTGCCCGTTTATAAGTTCGGGTACTAAGGTACCCTACTTTAGTACACCGACAGAGCCCCGGGCTGGGCCATACACTACGGTGAAGCGCTGTTGGGCTAGGCCCAAAACAGGCACGGCACGCTGCCTAGGTCCAAACCAAATCTGACTCCGTATCCACCGCACCCTCCCGTAACGGCACGCGTCAATCACGGCGTCGTGGGAGAGATCGTGGGCAATTCTTAAATCAGGAAATGCGTAACGTTCGCCTCCCCTGTTTATAAGCAGAGGGAACAGGGGCGTTCCCCCACTTTCGCCACTTGCAGTTCCTTCCTCCGAAAGCTCCGCCGCTCCCCCCCGCCACCTTCCTGGGCCTTCTCCTTGTTGCGGTGCTCGTATTCAGCTTTCTGTAGCTCTACCATCTGCTCAACCTTCTTGCAAGCTTGGAGGTCATGGCCCTTGGTGCGGTGGATCTTGCAGTACTGCTTGCCAGAGCCATCCTGCTTGTAGGCGGCCACCACAGCCTCGCCGGAGTCACCAGCTTTGGCCTTCTCGGTGCCACCTCCGTTGCCGGACTGCTCGACAACTAGCACGTCCTTAGCTTTTCTGTTCCTGTTATTCCGCCTCCGGTTCTTCTTTACCGGAGGGGCGTCCTCACCGCCGATCCTTCATTTCTGCGTTCTCTCCGGAGTTTCTCCTCCTCAAAGATGTGCACACTTGTCGACGAGCATATAGCTCACGACATCTCTGATTTTGCACATCGCCATCTCCTCCCTCATCTGCTGGTTACGCACGCTCGATGGAACGACCGATAACCGCGGGGTGGACATCGGGATGTTGCGCCGCACCTAGCTGAATCTATGTATATACTTGCGCAGGGGTTCTCCTTCCTTCTGGGCGAGCAGATGAAGATTGCCCTCCTGGCCATGGGGTTTGTGGCCGCCTGTGAAGGCACCGACAAACTGATGGCACAGGTCCGCCCACGAAGAAATGGAGTTGTCCGGCAAGTGCATGAGCCATGATCTGACGTTGGGCTTGAGCACCGCGGAAGTAGTTGGCGAGATCTTCGTCGTCGCGCCCGCAGCCTGCACCGCGATGGTGTATCTGTTGAGGAACTCGACGGATGTATCCTGCCATCGTACTTCTCGGTACATCGGCTTGAAGTTCTTGGTATGAGCCATGGACTCTGCCGCAGCTCACGAGTGAACGCAGGGCAACCTACCGCATACGGAAAGTCGCCTGGTTCCCCTGGCGCATGCATATCGACAGTGGGCCCAGCGCGCTGGTCTGACTGGCGCCGCGCTTCTCTTCGACGCTCGCTGCGAGTGTGAGCGTCTTCGTGTCGTCGTTCTTGGAGAAGTTGGCATTGATCGCGGCGAGCTCGCGGGTCCGACGACGCGGTGGAGTCGGTGTCGAGGTTGGTCCGGCGAGTCGGCGATCTTGGCCTTCGGGGCGGGGAGTGCATGGTGGTGGCACCCCCAGCGGTCTTGTCGGCGTCGGCTTGCGCCTGGGCGTCTTGCCGGGGCTTCGACGTGCTCGGTTGCCGGGGCTTGTCGCCGTTGGCGAAGCCGATGAGGCTCTGAATGGTGGCCCTCCAGTCGTTGATCTTGTCTGGCGCTGGAGGGTAATCTAGAAGCAGCTGGGCTCGGGCTAGCGCTTCCTCTGGAGTTTTCGGCGGTGGGGGCGAACGACGCGAGGTGCGGGATATGCTCAAACTCCTAACAGTGTTAGAAGGAGCAACATCCCGCCCAGGCGACCATACTGCGCTCGTGCCAGCGTGTTGGCGTGCATGTTGGCCTTGAGCGTCCCGTGATCCGCCGGCTTGGCCTTGTTCTAACGCGAGCACGGTGCTAGGAGCACCATGGCATTGTCGATCTTGCACCTCCTGGGAGGGGTGTGGTGGATGTACAGATGCTGAAGCTTGCGGGGCCTTGTCCTTGGACCTGGTGACGAGGCGAGTCCTCCTGTCGGCGCCCGCTCCTCCGCCGGCGTCTACCCCACCGCCCGTTTGCTCCGGTGGCGGTGGGATCAATGCGGACGGACCAGCCACCTCCGAAGTCTTCTTCTTCGGTGGCATGTCGATGAAGATGTTGATGTAGCGCACACGAACACCGGATCAGGTTCGCACAACCTCGGCGCTCCCCTACCTGGCGCGCCAAAGATGTCGTGGGAAACGAACACCTATGGGGCAGGGCCCCTTTCGGTCTGGCAAGGAGCGGAGGGCGCGACGAAGAGCGGATCGAGGCGAAAGTACGAGGATTTTACCCAGCCGGAGCTCTCGGAGAGATAAAACTCTCATCGCTGCTTTGTGTTTGTATTCTGTTCTTGCTTGAGAGCGTGGGTGTTGTAGTCTCGAATGAGTCGAACCCCTTCTACGCGCGCATGGGCCTCCTTTTATAGTCTAAAGGGTCACCGGCAGTGGCAACGCAAAGAGAGGGTAAAAAGTAAAAATGGGGTTGGTACAACCGCTATCAATGATGTCCCCTACCTAACTCGACGGCGGGGACAAAGGCATTTAATGCCCGTCCGGTCGCCCCAACAGTGCAGGAAAGACCGTTAGGGGCGCCACCGATCGCCACGATGGCCTTCTAGTCATCTTCGCTCGCCACCTCGCACCGCTTGGCTGCACAGCTACCCGCCACGTGCGCCAGGAGCGATCCTGCGGCGACACGTCGTCGGATGTGCTGAGCGTGGGCGCAGAGTGGTGGCTTTTCCGTGGCAATCGCCTTGCCGCGATCGCTGTCTTGTCGCACCCGCAAGCTTGTCGCTCGCCGGGCCTTGCCGGGACGCGCGGCGCGTCGCGGCAAGTTCTTCACAGTGCCTTGGTTGGCCTTCCCGGCAAGCTCCTCTTGCTGGGGTCTTGTCCTTCCCGGCAAGCTCCTCTTGCCGGGGCCTTGTCTCCTCAGTTAACACTTTGTTCTTGAATGGCAGTAATAGGAATAACGAAGGATCTTGGCGGACGCCCAGCAAGCCTTGTCGTGGGGTGCTGCGACTGCCCATGCACAAGTTCGGGGTACTAAGGTACCCCTACTTTAGTACACCGATAGGAGCCCCCGGGCCTGGGCCATACACGGTGCCGAGCGCTGTTGGGCCAGGCCCAAAACAGGGCACGGGCACGCGCGGCCTGGGTCCAAACCAAATCTCACTCCGTATCCACCGCACCCTCCCGTAACGGCACGGTGGACTCATATGGAATAAATTTGGGGTTTATGGAGTGTGGATGCACAAGCAGTATTCCCGCTTAGTACAGGTGAAGGCTAGCAAAAGAGTGGGAAGCGACCAACTGAGAGAGCGACAACAGTCATGAACATGCATTAAAATTAATCAACGCTGAGTAGAAGCATGAGTAGGATATAATACACCATGAACATAAATATTGTGAAGGCTATGTTGATTTTGTTTCTACTACATGCGTGAACATGTGCCAAGTCAAGTCACTCAAATCTTTCAAAGGAGGATACCACCCTATCATACCACATCACAACCATTTTAATAGTATGTTGGCATGCAAGGTAAACCATTATAAACTCCTAGCTAATTAAGCATGGCATAAGCACCCATAATCTCAAATTGTCATTGCAAACATGTTTATTCATAATAGGACGAATCAGGAATGATGAACTCACCATATTGACAAAAACAAGAGAGGTCGAGTTCATACCAGCTTCTCTCATCTCAATCAGTCCATCATATATCGTCATTATTGCCTTTCACTTGCACGACCGAATGGTGTGTATAATAATAATAGTGCACGTGCATTGGACTAAGCTAGAATCTGCAAGCATTCAATTCAAGGGAGAAGACAAGATAATATGGGCTCGTAGTTAAATCAATAATCATGCATATGAGAGCCACTAAACATTTTTCATTATGGTCTTCTCCTCTCGACCCCCAAAGGAATGAAAAGGAAGAAAACTATTTAAACGGGAAAGCTCCCAACAAGTAAAAAAAGAAAAAGAAATATTTTTGGGTTTTAATTTTGATTACTACTACAAGCATGGAAATTAAACTAACTAATTTTTTGTTTTTTATTAAGGTTTATCAAACACACAAGAAGAAGACTAGAAAAAGAAATTAAACTAGCATGGATAATACAATGAAAATGTATGAGCACCGACAAATAGAATAAGTGTGTGAGCATGAATGTAATGTCGGTGAGAAATACGTACTTCCCCAAGCTTAGGCTTTTGGCCTAAGTTGGTCTATTGCCACGGACCACGGCTACTCTCCCCGGTGTACTGAGGAGTGTCATCTGGATACCACTGGCTGGCGATCTCCTCCGGATCCCACTGATAACAGGATGGACGTTAAGGGTCCAGTGGTGGTTCCGGCTCAGGCTCTGGAGCTGATATCTGGCCTCGGTGCGTGTACACGGCCGACGGAAGACGAGGTAAGGACCTGCAGTTAAATCAAACAAAGAAGGTGCAGGCAGGGTAATAATTTCATTGTGTTTCTTATTAAATCTCAGGTTATACAGAAGCATCTTATAATCATTGTCAACAATCAATTCATGCGCTACCATGCTCCTGTAATCTAAAAAGGTAGGGGGTCATTAGTGTCTCCTCTTTCTCATAATGCCTAATAGGTATCTCAAAATGTTTAGTAAGGCGTGCAGCATAGATACCTCCAAAGATTGGGCCCTTTGTACGGTTTAGACTTAATCGTTTAGCAATAACGGCACCCATACTAAAAGTGTTATCAACAAATAAGGCATGGAACAGAATAATAATATCAGGAACACTGAGGTTTCCACAATTTCCGCGACCAATTAAGCATTGACTAGCAAATATAGCAAAGTAGCGTAAAACAGGGAAATGTATGCTAGTTATTCTTACATCAGAAACCTTCCTCGATTCCCCTACAGTAATAGTATCAATAAAACCATCCACATCTTTACGATGTGGTTCATCTAAGCTGCCCTCGAAGGGTATTCTACAAGCCGCGCAAAAATTACGTAATGACATTTCCTTAGCCTCATCATATAAATGAAAAGATACTGAAGGAGGTGAATTCTTAGGATAATAGTAAAAGTTTTGCACGAAAGAATTGCTAAGTAAGAGATACTGTTTGATCCGGTCATGGAGGAAGCCGGTGAGGCCCGCATTATCAGCCAAAGAATAAAATCTTCATAAATCCCGACTGCTATCAAGAAATTATCACAAGGCCACTCACACGGCTTTACTTCCGCTACATGAGGAAGATTATACTTGGCATTTTCTTTCTCCTTAGCTTGTTTATCTTTGGAGCCTTGGCTAGAAGAGCCCTTCAATAATCTCCTCATGATTTTTCTGAAAATTTCTGAAATTTTTAGTAACTTCAAAATAAAAGTGAATCAAACTAAACAAGATTGATAGCAACTACTCCCATAAGTGCCTAGAGCATATATCATGCATTAGAATTACTTGGGACCTCATAAATTTGACATGCAAGCTCAAGAATAGGGTCACCTAGGCAGCAAAAATTTGCAATGAATAAAGCACTAGAACAAAAACTAATTGGATCATTGGAGGAGTCACATACCAAGGAACAATCTCCCAAAGCAGTTTTGTGAATGGAGCTTTGAGCAAGGAGATCGAAAATCGCAGCAAAATGAGCTAGAACTCGTGCTTGAGCTGGATGGGGATTTTTTGGGAGGAAGATGGAGTGTGTGGGTGCAGGAATAAGTGGAGGGGGCCACCATGGGCCCACAAGGCAGGGGGACATGCCCAGTAAGAGTGGGCGCGCCCTGGACCCTCGTGGCCAGGTGCTTGCCCCCCCTGCTATGTTCTCAGTGCCTAAATTCCTCAAATATTCCATAAAAAATCATACTAAATTTGCAGGGCATTTGGAGAACTTTTATTTTTGGGATATTTTTTATTGCATGGATAATTTAGAAAATAGACAGATAATACTATTTTTTCTTTATTTATTCTAAATAACAGAAATTAAAAAGAGGGTATAGAAGGTTGTGCCTTCTAGTTTCATCGATCTCATGATCATCAAAAGGAATCCACTAACAAGGTTGATCAAGTCTTGTTAACAAACTCATTCCGAATAACATGGAACCGGCGAAATTTCGAATAACACTAGGTTACCTCAATGGGGATATGAACATCCCCTATAATAAGAATAACATATTTTTCTTGACAGTAGGAAGAGGAAATTCAAAACCTCCAATAATGATAGTTGGAATTTTTCCAATAGAGTTGATTCTATGAACTTGAGGTTGTTTCCTCGGAAAGTGTACCGTATGCTCATTACCATTAACATGAAAAGTGACACTGCCTTTGTTGCAATCAATAACTGCCCCTGCAGTATTCAAAAAGGGTCTACCAAGGATAATCGACATACTATCTTCCTCGCGAATATCAAGAATAACAAAGTCCGTTAAGATAGTGACATTTGCAACCACAATAGGCACATCCTCACAAATACCGACGGGTATAGCAGTTGATTTATCAGCCATTTGCAAAGATATTTCAGTAGGTGTCAACTTATTCAATTCAAGTCTACGATATAAAGAGAGAGGCATAACACTAACACCGGCTCCAAGATCACATAAAATAGTTTTAACATAGTTTCTTTTAATGGAGCATGGTATAGTTGGTACTCTTGGATATCCAAGTGTCTTAGGTATTCCACCTTTAAAAGTATAATTAGCAAGCATGGTGGAAATTTTAGCTTCCGGTATCTTTCTTTTATTTGTAATGATATCCTTCATATATTTAGCATAAGGATTTACTTTAAGCATATCAGTTAAGCACATACGTAAGAAGATAGGTCTAATCATTTCAGCAAAGCGCTCAAAATCCTCATCATCCTTTTTCTTGGATGGCTTTGGAGGAAAAGGCATGGGTTTCTGAACCCATGGTTCTCTTTCTTTACCGTGCTTCCTAGCAACAAAGTCTCTTTTATCATAACATTGATTCTTTGATTGTGCGTTATCAAGATCAACAGCAGGTTCAATCTCTACATCTTTATTATTGCTAGGTTGAGCATCAACATGAACATTATCATTAACATTATCACTAGGTTCATGTTCATCACCAGATTGTGTTTCAGCATCAGAGATAGAAATATCATTGGGATTCTCAGGTGTGTCTACAACAGATTCACTAGAAGCATGCAAAGTCCTATCATTTTTCTTTTTCTTCTTTCTAGAAGGACTAGGTGCATCTAAATTATTTCTCTGAGAATCCTGCTCGATTCTCTTAGGGTGGCCTTCAGGATACAAAGGTTCCTGAGTCATTCTACCAGTTCTAGTAGCCACTCTAATAGCAAAGTCATGTTTATTATTTAATTCATCGAGCAAATCACTTTGAGCTTTAAGTAGTTGCTCCGCTTGAGTGGTAACCATAGAAGCATATTTGCCAATGAGTTTAAGTTCACCTTTAACTCTAGCCATATAATCACTCAAGCGTCCAATCATGTGAGCATTACTCTTTAATTCTCTACCAACATAAACATTAAAACATTCTCGCCTAGCCATAAAATCATCAAATTCATCTAAACATTGGCTAGGAAATTTAGTAGACGGGATTTCAACTTTATCATATCTATAGAGAGAATTTACCTTTACTACCTGTGTAGGGTTATCAAGACAATGTGTTTCTTCAACAGGCGGTATATTAAGACCATGTATTTCTTCAATAGGAGGTAAATTCTTAACATCTTCAGCTTTAATACATTTTTCTTTCATAGATTTCTTTGCCTCTTGCATATCTTCAGGACTGAGAAATAGAACACCTCTCTTCTTCAGAGTTGGTTTCGGAATAGGCTCAGGAGTTGGCTCATTTGGCTCAGGAATTGGCTCAAGAAGAGTCCAATTATTTTCATTAGTCAACATATTATTCAATAGCAATTCAGCTTGGTCGACGGTTCTTTCCTTGAAAACACAACCAGCACAACTATCCAAGTGGTCCTTGGAAGCATCGGTTAGTCCATTATAAAAGATATCAAGTATTTCATTTTTCTTAAGAGGATGATCAGGCAAAGCATTAAGTAATCAGAGAAGCCTCCCCCAAGCTTGTGGGAGACTCTCTTCTTCGATTTGCAAAAAATATATATTTCTCGCAAGGAAGCTTGTTTCTTATGAGCAGGAAACTATTTAGCAGAGAAGTGATAAATCATATCCTAGGGACTACGCACACAACCAGGATCAAGAGAATTAAAGCAAGTTTTAGCATCACCCTTTAATGAGAATGGAAATATCTTAAGGATATAATAGTAGCGAGGCTTCTCATCATTAGTGAACAGGGTGGCTATACATTTAACTTAGTAAGATGTGCCACTACAGTTCATATTCATAGCCATAAAAAGGATCAGATTCAACCAAAGTAATTATATCGGGATCAACAGAGAATCCATAATCCTTATCAGTAACAAAGATAGGTGAAGTAGCAAAATCAGGGTCATATTTCATTCTAGCATTTAGAGTTTTCTGTTTAAGTTTAGCTAGTAACTTCTTAAGATCAGATCTATCATTGCAAGAAAGAAGATCTCTAGCATTTTCTTCATCCATAACATAACCCTCTGGAACAACATGCAATTCATATTTAGGGGGAGAACCTTCATCATCACTATATTCAATAGTTTCATCATCAATAATTTCATTCTCTCTAACCCTAGCAAGTTGTTCATTAAGAAATTCACCTAATGGCAATGTAGTATCAAGCATAGAAGTAGTTTCATCATAAGTATCATGCATAGCAGAAGTGGCACCATCAATAACATGCAACATATCAAAATTCATACCAGTAGTAGGTTTAGGTGTCGTAAGCATACTCAAAACAAGGAGAATCTAGTGCAGAGCTAGATGGCAGTTCTTTCGTCTTTCAAGTTCCTCATAGTGATCAGAAGATATAAATCCCAAGTGACTCAAAGAATAGAGCTATGCTCCCTGGCAACAGCGCTGGAAAATAGTCTTGATAACCCACAAGTATAGGGGATCGCAACAGTTTTCGAGGGTAGAGTATTCAACCCAAATTTTATTGATTCGACACAAGGGGAGCCAAATAATATTCTGAAGTATTAGCAGTTCAGTTGTCAATTCAACCACACCTAGATAACTTAGTATCTGTAGCAAAGTATTTAGTAGAAAAGTAGTATGATAGTAAAGGTAACAGTGATAAAAGTAACGATAGCAGTTTTGTAGTAATTGTAACAGTAGCAACGGTAAAATAAATAAGCAAAGCACAATTTGTGAAAAGCTCGTAGGCATTGGATCAGTGATGGATAATTATGTCAGATGCGATTCCTCATGTAATAGTTATAACATAGGGTGACACAGAACTAGCTCCAGTTCAACAATGTAATGTAGGCATGTATTCCGAATATAGCCATGCGTGCTTATGGAAAAGAACTTGCATGACATCTTTTGTCCTACCCTCCCATGGCAGCGGGGTCCTAATGGAAACTAAGGGACATTAAGGCCTCCTTTTAATAGAGTACCGGACCAAAGCATTAGCACATAGTGAATACATGAACTCCTCAAACTACGGTCATCACCGAGAAGTATCCCGATTATTGACACTTCGGGGTTGTCAGATCATAACACATAATAGGTGACTATAGACTTGCAAGACAGGATCGAGAACTCACATATATTCATGAAAACAAAATAAGTTCAGATTTGAAATCATGGCACTCGGGACCTAGTGACAAGCATTAAGCATAGCAAAGTCATAGCAACATCAATCTCAGAACATAGTGGATACTAGGGGCCAAACCCTAACAAAACTAAGTTGATTAGATGGTAAATCTCATCCAACCCATCACCGTCCAGCAAGCCTATGATGGAATTACTCACGCACGGCGGTGAGAATCATGAAATTGGTGATGGAGGATGGTTGATGATGACGACGACGACAAATCCCCCTCTCCAGAGCCCCGAACAGACTCCAGATCAGCCCTCCCGAGAGAATTAGGGCTTGGCGGCGGCTCCGTATCGTAAAACGCATTGAAACTTTCTCTCTGATTTTTTTCTCCCCGAACATGAATATATGGAGTTGGAGTTGAGGTCGGTGGAGCACCAGGTGGCCCACGAGGCAGGGGGCGCGCCTAGTGGGAGGGGGCGCGCCCCCACCCTCGTGGACGGGGTGTGGGCCCCCTGGCCTTGATTATTTCACCAGTATTTTTTATATTTTCCAAAAGTAATCTCCGTGGATTTTTAGGTCATTCCGAGAACTTTTGTTTTCTGCACAAAAATAACACCAAGGCAGTTCTGCTGAAAACAGTGTCAGTCCAGGTTAGTTTCATTCAAATCATGCAAGTTAGAGTCCAAAACAAGGGTAAAAGTGTTTGGAAAAGTAGATACGTTGGATACGTATCACCGGACACCATTCACTTTGAACAAATATGTGCATCACAAACAGTTCTTTTTCTTTACGTGCATATGATGAGTTTGAGCATTGAAATTTTGGTCAAAATTTCCCTAGGTACGGTGCTCATCCACGTAATTGCATAATTTGACACCACTTGCTAATTTGGGTACACAAAAGATCCTAGAGCACACAAACCACACTTACTGAATCATGAAATTTAGTAATTGAACAAAGCCACTTGAACTTAACATTTCTCTAACAAAAGACCAACATTATAAACAAAGGCTAGGTACACATAGTTTTAGCAAAGCCGTTGACGTGCCGCCCTATGCTTCCGTGTTGTACGATGTCGCTAACTTGTCTTGGCGACATGCCGCCGTTGGTCGACTCTGCGTCCCCCAGGCAGAAGTCGACCACATTGTCGTCCTCGTCCTTGGCACCACCCTCAAGGTTGTAGTAGACATAGTAGTGGTTGCCCAGAGCTCGCATTGGTACTCCATCACAGATTCCTCGATGGACAGGATCATCTCTACCTCCTCCTTAGCCAGGTGCAGCTCCTCCTCCCAATGCTCCTCGGTCTCCGCAACCTCCTCATCTCTAGCTCCCTCTCAGCAATCACATGAGGAAGGGAGGTGCTCCATAGATTCCGCCGCCTTTTCGGACATGGGGTGTGTCGGTGTAAAAACAGGCAGATCTCGGGTAGGGGGGCCCAAGCTATACGTCTGAGGATCAATAGTAACAATGGACAAGGGACACACTGTTTACCCAGGTTCGGGCCCTCTTAATGGAGGTAAAACACTACTCCTGCTTGATTACATTCGAGGGTATAGGGGTTACAAGAGTTTATATACCATGAGATCAGTTCGGCTAACCCTAGATACCTAGCCTAGCAATGTTGTGATCCTGCCTCCGCTCTACCCTCCGGTTTATATAGACAACGGAGGGGCTTAGGGCTTGTACAAAGTTGGTTTTTATAGAAAGGAATAATATATCCGAACATATATACTTGCCATTCACGCATGCGAGAGTCCCCACCGGATATGGGAGAGGATCTTCGGTCTTGTATCTTGACAGCTCATTAGTCCGACCCACATCAGTAAACCGGAAGGCCCGAGGACCCCCAAATCCAGGACTCCCATAGTATCCCCTGAACCAGTCTTCAATGTTGATATGTTCGACGCTCAAATTGTCTTCCACATTGCAAGGCGGGTTCCTCAAAGAATACACATCGGCTTTCCTTTGTAAAAGGAAGTGTATCCGGCTTTTCGTAACAAACACAACATTAGCCACGAAGGCTAGATATGCAAAAAATGAGAACAGCGTCCTTTATGGACAACTCTTTCCATGAAGCGTCGGGCTCGACCCTTCGCCATTTCGAATCATTTTCATGCTCCGCATTCCGTGCTTCGAGGTCACACCCTATTTGCACGTCCTGTCGAAACAGAGATCGTGCCCACTTAACACGGGATTGCATATCAATGATGTCTAGGTAATCCAACCGTTTGTGGCACGAATCCATCAGAAACAGGCGAGATTCAAGGCACGAGCGGGGGACGGTTGGTATTTTCACTACCTGTAAGAGGGAAAGTGACCCCCCACTTTCCTCCCCATGCCTTCACATCTCCCTAGCCTCCCAATCTTCCCAGCTCTCTGCGCTCGCAAAGTCTTCGTCTTTCTCACCACCACCACCGTCCACTCCGACCATGCCCGGAGCTGGCTCCAAAGGCAAGTGGGAGGCCTCCTTTGTGACAGAGGAGAACATAGTAGATCTATGGAATGTGGGGTATCTCGCCGCCAAAATTAAGAACCGGCTTCCATCTCAAGGTCAAGTCCTTCCCACTCCGGAGCCTGGCGAACGGGTCGTCTTCCTACCCCATTTCCTTAGAGGTTTAGGTTTCCTACTCCACCCATTCGTCTGCAGGCTTATGTACTACTATAGGCTAGATTTCCACGATCTAGCCCCAAACTCCTTTCTCCACATATCAGTGTTCATAGTCGTGTGTGAGGCTCTCCTCCGCGTCCGGCCACACTTTGGCTTATGGCTCAAGGTCTTCAACGTGAAGCCGAAGGTGGTCGACGGGCAGCATGCGGACTATGGCGGGGCCATGATTAGCAAGCTACCGAACACCACTTGGCCCAAGGGGGCCTTTTTGGAGACCGTGAAGATCTGGCAACAGGAGTGGTTCTACATCACCGAACCACGCCGCCCCAACTTGGTAGCCATCCCGGAGTTCAGATCCGGACCCCCCATGAGGCTCACTTCCTAGAACGAGAAGGGCATCGACTGGGGGTCCCAGACGGAGGTGCTTGCGCTGCAAATGTGCATCACCAACGTGCTGGGAAAGAATGTTGGTTTAACCAACATGATACAGATCATGCTTTTTTGTCGTATTCTCCCCTGTCAGCGCCGAGCTTCCCCTATGTGGGAATTCAAGCCGGAGGATCCACGAACGCTGGAACACTTCTTCGGCACCATGTGCGGAGGGATGTGGAAACTGCTTTTTAGGGCGCAGAAGAGCAGCTGGCCCATGGAGACCATAGACATGGGTATCTGCGTCGCGTATCCGGCCTCTCCAGTAAGTGTTCGGTCTCGCCGAAGTGATATCTAGTCTTATGTTTACACAAATATTCGGTCTATGCCGAACTCATCAACCCATCTCTTGTTGCAGGGTTGAACCAAGAAGTCGGAACAGATCAAGTGTCTAACTCCGTTGCCCGAAAACCCAGCTACCCCTCAGCTAGAGAAGATGCTGGTTTCGGCACCTTATGTTGGAAATATGCCCTAGAGGCAATAATAAAAGTATTATTATTATATTTCCTTGTTCATGATAATTGTCTTTTATTCATGCTATAATTGTATTATCCGGAAACCGTAATACACGTGTGAATACATAGACCATAATATGTCCCTAGTAAGCCTCTAGTTGACTAGCTCGTTGATCAACAGATAGTCATGGTTTCCTGGCTATGGACATTGGATGTCGTTGATAATGGGATCACATCATTAGGAGAATGATGTGATGGACAAGACCCAATCCTAAGCATAGCACAAGATCGTGTAGTTCGTTTGCTAGAGCTTTTCCAATGTCAAGTATCTCTTCCTTAGACCATGATATCATGTAACTCCCGGATACCGTAGGAGTGCTTTGGGTGTATCAAACGTCACAATGTAACCGGGTGACTATAAAGGTGCACTACAGGTATCTCCGAAAGTGTCTGTTGGGTTGACACGGATCGAGACTGGAATTTGTCACTCCGTATGACGGAGAGGTATCTCTGGGCCCACTCGGTAATGCATCATCATAATGAGCTCAAAGTGACCAAGTGGTTGGTCACGGGATCATGCATTGCGGTACAAGTAAAGTGACTTGCCGGTAACGAGACTGAACGAGGTATTGGGATACCGATGATCGAGTCTCGGGCAAGTAACGTACCGATTGACAAAGGGAATTGTATACGGGGTTTGATCGAATCCTCAACATCGTGGTTCAACCGATGAAATCATCGTGGAACATGTGGGAGCCAACATGGGTATCCAGATCCCGCTGTTGGTTATTGATCGGAGAGTCGTTTCGGTCATGTCTGCATGTCTCCCGAACCCGTAGGGTCTACACACTTAAGGTTCGGTGACGCTAAGGTAGTTAGGAAGACTTGTATGTGATTACTGAATGTTGTTCAGGGTCCTGGATGAGATCCCGGATGTCACGAGGAGTTCCGAAATGGTCTGGAGGTGAAGTTTTATATATGGGAAGTTGTCATGCGGACACCGAAAAGTTTCGGGGGCATATCGGTATTGTACCGGGGCCACCGGAGAGGTTCCGGGGGTCCACCGGGAGGGGCCACCCCTCTCGGAGGGCCACATGGGCCGCAAGGGGCAGGAACCAGCCCTTGGAGGGCTGGGCGCGCCCCCCACCTTGGGCCCATGCGCCTAGGGTTGGGGGGAAACCCTAAGGGGGGCGCCCCCCTTGCTTGGGGGGGCAAGTCCCCCTCACAGCCGCCGCCCCCTCTAGATCCCATCTAGAGGGGTCGGCCCCCCTTGCCCCTTCCCCTATAAATAGAGGGGTGAGGGGAGGGCTGCTGGACACAACTTAAGGCGCATCCCCTCCCCTCCCCTACACCTCTCCTCCTCCGTTACGTGCTTGGCGAAGCCCTGTCGGAGTACTGCTGCACCAACACCACCACGCCGTCGTGCTGCCATTGGAGCAATCTTCCTCAACCTCTCCTTCCTCCTTGCTCGATCAAGACGGAGGAGACATCGTCCGTCCCATACGTGTGTTGAACGCGGAGGTGCTGTCCGTTCAGCACTTGGTCATTGGTGATCTGAATCATGGCGAGTACGACTCCATCATCACCATCCCCTTGAACGCTTCCGCACCCGATCTACAAGTGGTACGTAGATGCAAAATCACTCCCTTGACTCGTTGCTTAGATGAACTCATAGATGGATCTTGGTGAAACTGTAGGAAATTTTTTAATTTTCTGCAAAGTTCCCCAACAGTGGTATCAGAGCTAGGTCTATGCGTAGTTCTCTATTGCACGAGTAGAACACAATTTAGTTGTGGGCGTGGATCTTGTCAACTTGCTTGCCACTACTAGTATTTTCTTGCTTCAGCGGTATTGTGGGATGAAGCGCCCGGACCAACCTTACACGTACGCTTACGTGAGACCGGTTCCACCGATAGACATGCACTAGTTGCATAAGGTGGCTGGCGGGTGTCTGTCTCTCCCACTTTAGTTGGAGCAGATTCGATGAAAAGGGTCCTTATGAAGGGTAAATAGAAGTTTTCAAAATCACGTTGTGGTTATTCGTAGGTAAGAAAACGTTCTTGCTAGAACCCAATTGCAGCCACGTAAAAGATGCAACAACAATTAGAGGACGTCTAACTTGTTTTTGCAGCGATTGTCATGTGATGTGATATGGCCAGAAGTTGTGATGAATGATGAATGATATATTGTTATGTATGAGATCATGTTCTTGTAATAGGATTTACGACTTGCATTTCGATGAGTATGACAACCGGCAGGAGCCATAGGAGTTGTCTTTATTTTTGTATGACCTGCATGTCATTGAAGAACGCCATGTAAATTACTTTACTTTATTGCTAAACGCGTTAGCCATAGAAGTAGAAGTAGTCGTTGGCGTGACAACTTCATGAAGACACGGTGATGGAGATCATGGTGTCATGCCGGTGACAAGATGATCATGGAGCCCCGAAGATGGAGATCAATGGAGCTATATGATATTGGCCATATCATGTCACTACTATATAATTGCATGTGATGTTTATTATGTTTATGCATCTTGTTTACTTAGAACGACGGTAGTAAATAAGATGATCCCTTACAACAATTTCAAGAAGTGTTCTCCCCTAACTGTGCACCGTTGCTAAAGTTCGTCGTTTCGAAGTACCACGTGATGATCGGGTGTGATAGATCCTTACGTTCACATACAATGGGTGTAAGACAGTTTTACACATGCAAAACACTTAGGGTTAACTTGACGAGCCTAGCATGTATAGACATGGCCTTGGAACATAGAGACCGAAAGGTCGAACACGAGTCGTATGGAAGATACGATCAACATGAAGATGTTCACCGACGATGACTAGTCCGTCTCACGTGATGATTAGACACGGCCTAGTCGACTCAGATCATGTAACACTTAGATGACTAGAGGGATGTCTAATCTGAGTGGGAGTTCATTGTAATAATTTATTAGATGAACTTAATTATCATGAACTTAGTCTAAAACCTTTGCAAATAGGTCTTGTAGATCAAATGGCCAACGCTCATGTCAACATGAACTTCAACGCGTTCCTAGAGAAAACCAAGCTGAAAGATGATGGTAGCAACTATACGGATCGGGTCCGGAACACGAGGATCATCCTCATAGCTGCCAGAAACAATATGTCCTAGAAGGACTCCTAGGTGGCGCTCCGCCCGAGAGAACCAAGGCGTTATGAGCGCTTGGCGATATCGCGTGATGATTACTCCCTCGTTCAGTGCGGCATGCTTTACAGCTTAGAACCGGGGCTCCAAAAGCGTTTTGAGCATCACAGAGCATATGAAATGTTCGAGGAGCTGACACTAGTTTTTCAAGCTCATGCCCGGGTCGAGAGATATGAAGTCTCCGACAAGTTCTATAGTTGTAAGATGGAGGAAAACAGTTCTGTCCGTGAGCACATACTCAAAACGTCTAGGTTGCACAACCGACTGACCCAGCTGGACATTAACCTCCCTGATGAGGCGGTCATTGACAGAATCCTTCAGTCGCTCCCACCAAGCTACAAGAGCTTTGTGATGAACTACAATATCAGGGGATGGTGAAGACCATTCCTGAAGTATTTTCAATGCTGAAGTCAGCAGAGGTTGAAATCAAGAAAGAACATCAAGTGTTGATGGTCAATAAGACCACTAAGTTCAAGAAGGGCAAGGGTAAGAAGAACTTCAAGAAGGACGGCAAGGAAGTTGCCGCGCCCGGTAAGCAAGTTACCGGGAAGAAGTCAAGAATGGACCCAAGCACGAGATCGAGTGCTTTTATTGCAAAGGAAGGGTCCTCGAAGCGGAACTGCCCCAAATACTTAGCGGATAAGAAGGTCGGCAACACCAAAGGTATATTTGATATACATGTAATTGATGTGTACCTTACCAAGACTGTAGTAACTCCCGGGTATTCGATACGGTGTCGTTGCTCATATTTGTAACTCACAGCAGGAGTTGCGAATAAACGGAGGCTGGCGAAGGATGAGGTGACGGCGCGTCGGGAATGGTTCCGAGTCGATGTGATCGCCGTCGCACGCTGCCTCTACATTTACCTACGGGATTAGTTTTAAACCTTAATAATTGTTATTTAGTGCCAAGTTTGAGCATGAACATTGTATCAGGATCTCATTTAATACGAGATGGCTACTCATTTAAATCCGAGAATAATGGTTGTTCTATTTATATGAGAGATATGTTTTATGGTCATGCTCCGATGATCAATGGTTTATTCTTAATGAATCTTGAGCGTAATATTACACATATTCATAGTGTGAATACCAAAAGATGTAAAGTTGATAACGATAGTCCCACATACTTGTGGCACTGCCGCCTTGGTCACATTGGTGTCAAGCGCATGAAGAAGCTCCATGCTGATGGACTTTTAGAGTCTCTCGATTATGAATCATTTGACACATGCGAACCATGCATCATGGGAAAAATTACCAAGACTCCGTTCTCCGGAGCAATGGAGCGAGCAACCAACTAGTTGGAAATCATACATACCGATGTGTGCGGTCCAATGAGCGTTGAGGCTCGTGGAGGATATCGTTATGTTCTCACTCTCATTGATGACTTGAGTAGATATGGGTATGTCTACTTAATGAAACACAAGTCAGAGACCTTTGAAAAGTTCAAAGAATTTCAGAATGAGGTAGAGAATCAACGTGACCGAAAGATAAAGTTCCTACGATCGGATCGTGGAGGAGAATACTTAAGTCACGAATTTGGTACACACTTAAGGAAATGTGGAATCGTTTCACACCTCACGCCGCCTGGAACACCTCAGCGTAACGGTGTGTCCGAACGTCGTAATCACACTCTATTGGATATGGTGCGGTCTATGATGTCTCTTACCGATTTATCGCTATCATTTTGGGGATACGCTCTAGAGACAGCTACATTCACTTTAAATAGGGCACCGTCTAAATCCGTTGAGATGACACCGTTGAATTATGGTTTGGGAAGAAACCTAAGCTATCGTTTCTAAAAGTTTTGGGATGCGATGCTTATGTCAAGAAACTTCAACCTGAAAAGCTCGAACCCAAGTCGGAAAAATGTGTCTTCATAGGATACCCTAAGGAAACCATTGGGTATACCTTCTACTTAAGATCCGAGGGCAAGATCTTTGTTGCCAAGAACGGATCCTTTCTGGAAAAAGAGTTTCTCTCGAAAGAAGTAAATGGGAGGAAAGTAGAACTCGATGAAGTACTGCCTCTCAAACGGGAAAGTAGTGCAGCTCAGGAAAATGTTCCTATGATGCCTACACCAACTGAAGAGGAAAATAATGATGATGATCAAGGTACTTCGGATCAAGTTGCTACTGAACTTCATAGGTCCAAAAGGACACGTTCCGCACCAGAGTGGTACGACAACCCTGTCCTGGAAATCATGTTGTTAGACAATGGTGAACCTTCGAACTATGAAGAAGCGATGGCGGGCCCAGATTCCAACAAATGGCTTGAAGCCATGAAATTCGAGATAGAATCCATGTATGAAAACAAAGTATGGACTTTGACAGACTTGCCCGATGATTGGCGAGCGATAGAAAACAAATGGATCTTTAAGAAGAAGACGGACGCAGATGGAAATGTTACCATCTATAAAGCTCGACTTGTTGCTAAGGGTTATCGACAAGTTCAAGGGATTGACTACGACGAGACATTCTCTCCCGTAGCGAAGCTGAAGTCCGTCCGAATCATGTTAGCAATTGCCGCATACTATGATTATGAGATATGGCAGATGGATGTCAAAACATCATTCCTTAACGGACATCTTAAGGAAGAGCTGTATATGATGCAGCCGGAAGGTTTTGTCGATCCTAAGAACGCTGACAAAGTATGCAAGCTCTAGCGATCCATTTATGGGCTGGTGCAAGCATCTCGGAGTTGGAACATTCGCTTTGATGAGATGAACGAAGCGTTTGGGTTTATGCAGACTTATGGAGAAGCCTGCGTTTACAAGAAAGTGAGTGGGAGCTCTGTGGCATTTCTCATATTATATGTAGATGACATACTCTTGATGGGAAATGATATAGAACTTCTGGACATCATTAAGGCCTACTTGAATAAGTGTTTTTCAATGAAGGACCTTGGAGAAGCTGGTTATATATTAGGCATCAAGATCTATAGAGATAGATCGAGACGCCTGATAGGTCTTTCACAAAGCACATACCTTGATAAGATTTTGAAGAAGTTCAAAATGGATCAGTCCAAGAAGGGGTTTTTGCCTGTGTTGCAAGGTGTGAGATTGTGCTCGGCTCAGTCCCCGACCACGGCAAAAGATAAAGAAGAGATGAGTGTCATCCCTATGCTTTAGCCATAGGATCTATTATGTATGACATCTGTGTACTGCACTGATGTAAACCTTGTCGTAAGTTTGGTAGGAAGGTACCAAAGTAATCCCGCAAGGAACACTTGATGATGGTCAAGAATATCCTAAAGTACCGAAAAGGACAAAGGACATGTTTCGTTTATGGAGGTGACGAAGAGCTCGTCAGAAGGGTTACGTCGACGCTAGCTTCGACACAGATCTGGATGACTCTAAGTCACAAACCGGATACGTGTATATGTTGAATGGTGGAGCAGTAAGCTGGTGCAGCTGCAAGCAGAGTGTCGTGGCGGGATCTACTTGTGAAGCGGAGTACATGGCAGCCTCGGAGGCCGCGCATGAAGCAATTTGGGTGAAGGAGTTCATCACCGACCTAGGAGTCATAACCAATGTGTCGAGGCCAGTGAAACTCTTCTGTGACAACACTGGAGCTATTTCCCTTGCCAAGGAGCCCAGGTTTCACAAGAAGACCAGGCACATAAAGCATCGCTTCAACTCCATCCATGAAAATGTTCAAGATGGAGACATAGAAATTTGCAAAGTACATACGGATCTGAATGTCGCAGATCCGTTGACTAAACCTCTCGCGAGCAAAATATGATCAACACCAGAACTCTATGGGTGTTCGTTTCATCACAATGTAACTAGATTATTGACTCTAGTGCAAGTGGAGATTGTTGGAAATATGCCCCAGAGGCAATAATAAAAGTATTATTATTATATTTCCTTGTTCATGATAATTGTCTTTTATTCATGCTATAACTGTATTATCCAGAAATCGTAATACACGTGTGAATACATAGACCATAATATGTCCCTAGTAAGCCTCTAGTTGACTAGCTCGTTGATCAACAGATAGTCATGGTTTCCTGGCTATGGACATTGGATGTCGTTGATAACGGGATCAGATCATTAGGAGAATGATGTGATGGACAAGACCCAATCCTAAGCATAGCACAAGATCGTGTAGTTCGTTTGCTAGAGCTTTTCCAATGTCAAGTATCTCTTCCTTAGACCATGAGATCGTGTAACTCCCGGATACCGTAGGAGTGCTTTGGGTGTATCAACCGTCACAACGTAACTAGGTGACAATAAAGGTGCACTACAGGTATCTCCGAAAGTGTCTGTTGGGTTGACACGGATCGAGACTGGGATTTGTCACTCCGTATGATGGAGAGGTATCTCTGGGCCCACTCGGTAATGCATCATCATAATGAGCTCAAAGTGACCAAGTGGTTGGTCACGAGATCAAGCATTACGGTACGAGTAAAGTGACTTGCCGGTAATGAGACTGAACGAGGTATTGGGATACTGACGATCGAGTCTCGGGCAAGTAACGTACTGTGGGGACCCCGACTCGCAAGTCGTGATCACCGAATGCACGTGTACAGTGATCCCAGAGATCAATGCTCACTGAACACACAGAAGCTGAATAACAAGAGTCTTACATCCATGCATACCGTCTTACACAAATTATGACCATTATGGTCAAGTCTTACATCGATAAAGCCTTAAGGGCTGAACATCAAATAAAACAAAGCAGCGGAAATCTTCGCCGATAAGTAGAACCCATGCCATCTGCCTTAACCCTACGGGCATTCATTTGGGAAGCGTCCTAGTTCGCATGATCGTCTCCAAAGGACTCTTCTTCGAACTCCGGTTCTTCCATGCCTGGTCAATTAATTACTAGTGGCAAGCCAATGAGTACTTTGAATGTACTCGCAAGCAACCCATGATTTGGTTCAAGGTACAATAATGCATGACATAGGTAAAGTTTTGCATAAAGCTAGTTTTGAGTGCAATGACATGTTCAACATCCCATAAAGCATGCATCAAGAGAATTCAAGTAACCATGAGATCAGGTCACAGATATTAACATAAATAGAGTGGGCACCAACCCATTGTTATAAACAAAATGGGTACCAACCCATTATCATAAATAGAGTGGGCACCAACCCATCTCAATCGTGTCAAGTCCGTTGACTCGACCCAAGTCATTCCCATCATCACACACACTAGGTTGAAAACTCTGGACATAGTTTAAGCAGCACCGCCCAACCGTCCTTGACCGTGGACACGGCTATTCAATAGTTTACACTCTGCAGAGGTTGCACACTTTACCCACTAGATCCGGGGAACTTCCGTGTCATCCACGACCCGCGGTACCTCAAGTACCCGGGGTAAGCACCCGATCACTATCTTTCCCTAGACGACACTAACATGGAGTCCACTCGATTGGTAGTAACCCCCGTGCCAAACATTTCTCATCTTAAAGTTGTGGAGACTCGCTCCCATATTCATCACATACCACAAGCACGGGTACCAACGGTGTGTCCGTCTTGTAAAAACAGACATGGCCGCCCTACAGCACGACCCGCCCCGAGAGAGAGCACCAACTCTCCCCCGTCACTAGTAATGCGGGCTCCAAGCTAGTATCGGACTAGGTACTCAATAATGCCCTTCCCCATATAAGGGTAGAGTGGTCGCGCATGTAGGGTTGGGACAGTCATCAAATCTTAAATCTAATCCGTTTTCGAAAACAACACACACTTGCCTCGGTACACCACTTCGTCATCAAGTGGTTACCTTACTCATCATCTCCCTCGGGCATATATGGCACCCGATGGGGTTTTCGAAAGTTGTTTGAAAAGTATTTTGTCTCCATCACATGCATACTCCCGTCCCTTTTTGCGTAGCAAACTACTTAGTACCCTATCTACTCCCATCGTCATAACCCTCATAAGGAGGTAGGGTCATGCACAATGCAAGTGTCATCGAGAAAAGTAACGGAGGCAACCCACCAAGGTGGTTACCCATCCTTCATGATTCCGATGCAACAATAATAAGTACTATATGACATGCATAAAAAGGGTTTCATAGACATGGTCAAAGGGCTGCTTGCCTGGCTCAACAAAGTCTTCGGGATCTTCAAAGTCTTCTGGTCCAACTCCTTCACAAGAACGCAATCTATAAATCGCAAAATAATAACGGGAAAATAAGGCAATAATAAACCAGAAAAATCAAAGTGCTCAGAAAAATGTCAACTCTTTTTGTAAAATATTAGATGGAAGTATAAGATGGGGAAAATTGCTAGTTTTGGATTTGAAGTGGTGGAACAGAAGATATGGATTTTCAAAGGCTTATTTAAATGCTAAAATCACATTTAAATATTTACAGAGAATAAAAGGTGGTTGGATTTGAGTGAAAGTTGCACCATTAAATAGGTTGCAATATTTGGAGATTTTAGAAATTGGAATTAATCCATTTGGACAATTATTTAATCCGATGGAATATTTGGAATATGAGATGTAAAAGAAAAAGAAAAGAGGCCTTGTGCCTCTGGGCGAGAACAGTGCTGAGGCGTGCGCCAGTGGGGAAAAGAGGCCAGGCGAGCGAGCCAGCCAAGGCCAGGTTTTTAAACCCGACGAAGGGCCCAGCTGCCAGATGGGAGAGAGAGGAGCGAGAGGAGGTGAGGATGACAGGCGGGGCCCGCCTGTCATCTCCGACCTCGCGACCAGAGGGCCGGCGAGCTCACCGGCGGCGATGCAGGGCACGGCGGGTCGAGCTGATGGCACCGCTGGGCTCCTAGTCGTGTCGCCGTTCGGGTGGTGCCGGAGTTGGCCGCCGGAGTGCAGGGGTTCGCCGGCGACGAGGTTTGCGGCGGAGGAGCTTCGGGAGGCGGCTGCTCCGGCCGTTTCAAGCTGCAAAAGAGAGGGGAAAAGGAGGGGAAACGCTCAGGGAGGTGCAGGGGTTCCAGATCGAGAGAGAGAGACGGCGACGGAGGCCTATACCACGAGTTCGCCGGAGTCCCGAGGCGGCGGAGCTCGAGCTCGATCTCGAGCTCGGGCGCTCCTGGAGAGGAACTGGGGGTGCAGGGGGAAGTGTTGGTGGTGCAGAGAGCGAGGTGAGGTGGAAGGGTTCGGGAGGCCCTTTTATAGGAGAACGGAGGTCCACCGTGGGCTCGTCGCCGGCGGGCTCGTGCTTTCGCCGCCACGGGCCTCGGAGGGCGCTGCACCGTGTCTAGGGGCTCGTGGGGTCGACTACTCCTGTGGGATGAAGAGAGAGAGAGCAGGGGCGAGGCGCGCGTGTGAGCACGCCACCGGTGCGCTCGGGCGGCCCTTGTTCGCTTCTTGTGAGGCGCGGGAGGAGAGAGAGGAGGGGACAAGGCCGTGGCGTGTCGCGGACGTCGAGGCGCCTCGGTGGCGCGAGGGGTGGCCCGAGGTGGCCGGAGCCGTTAGGCGAGGGCGGCTCTGATCGGGAGGCGATCAGAAGGCCTCTGGAGCGTGCAAATGGCCGGCATGGCATTCTTTTTGGCAATGTGGGCGTGCCTTTGGTGTCTGTAGCGCTTGGGGGTAGTAAAGGAGGGTTTAGAGGCATTGGATGCCACAGGGATCCTTTGGAGTGAGGAGGAGGTTGAGAGAGAGAGAAATGCAGCTGTCCAGAAGGGTAAATGGGGGGTTTTCACCCCTCAATCATTGAACTAGGGCTTGCCATTGTTACTGGAGGTGAAAGTGGACTAGAAAGAGCTGTGGTAAAAATTGGAGCTCTCCAAGAATAGTGAAAGGGGTCAAAACAGTGATTTTAGCAAAATGTCAGAAGGTGTTTGATAGAGTTTTGAGCAAGCAAATGGACTCCAATTGCCATGAGGCTCCACAAGGTGAAATGACTCATATAAATATAGCCTTCCACCAATTAGGGGATTATTTGGGCAAAGTTGCCAATGCAACTTTTGTGAACCCTAGAAATGAGCAGAAATGGATTGGTGAAGATCTAGTTGAGCATGACACTTCTCCTTGATGAACCACTTTGAGTAGTGGCCTCATTTGGTCATGTGAACATGCTCACAAAAGTTGGTGTCAATGGAAGAAAGTTGGTAGAACAAAGTTGTTCAAATTTATTTCTGGTCAGGGAGGGTTTTGAGGCACTTTGACCAAGATTTCCTCTTCTCCAACCTGTGCCATTTGGTCCAGATGCATCATTAGACCAATGAAGCATGTCCACCAAGTTTGAGCACATTTGGACATACTTGGCAATGTAAAGTTGATCAAACTTCAGAATGGACAGAAATAGTTTTGAGGGGTTGTGATGATGTTATCTTGTTCTCCAAGTCATGAGACTTGGCAAGATCATCAAATATGTCATATGTGACATGATAGAATTTTCCTGGAATTTTTGGAGAATATTTCCTTTGTAAATATTTCAAAAGCTTGAAATATCCAGAAGGGTTTTAGAGGATTTGACCAATATTTTGAACATGACCATGTGTTGAAACTCTTATATATGGACAATATATGTCCTATGAGTTTCCCTAATTTTTGTCAAATATTTTTAAAACAATAAAATAATTTTCCTATTAAAGACCATTTCGGCCTTAAGAAAAAGCTTTTAAATAAAATAGTAAAACAACTTTTAAAATTATATTTTTGTGGTTTCGGGTATCCTATATCTAATAGGAATCAAACATATTTTTGGAAAGATTTTACTGCCCTTAATCAAGTACTTGCAGTGCAAACCTCAATTCGTGGGTTTTTGGAAAAACTAAATTTTGAAAATACTTTCGGCCAAATTATTTTTGTAAGAAAATTCTATATTGCACTATACACATGGCATGGTCATTGGTGGGGAGCTTGGGGTAAGGAGATGAAATATAGAGGATGGAGTAGTTGACTATTAAGAGCACTTGAAAAACCTCATAGGAGAAATCAACACCAAATAAAAACCAAATAAAGCAAAAAGTTTTGTTGGTCCAAATTTTCATGCTTTATTAATGAAAATGAAATGTTACAAAATGCAGGTGTGACAGACCTACCCCCTTACAAGAATCTAGCCCCGAGATTCCTAGACTAAACTTTAAAGAGATACGGAATTCGGATCTAAGGTAGTCTTCACGCTCCCAAGTTATACCTTGAGTGGTTGCTCCATTGGACCTTGAAGTACTTGATGGTTCGGCTTGAGTGTGTCGCTCGGCCTCATCCGAATGCAGATGGGCCCTCTCGATAAGTCAAATCAGTGAAGGTCAATGGCTTGGTGATTGACGTCCTTGTAGAGATCAGCTTATGCGGAACTTGGAGACACTTCGGAGTTGTGACCGTGGAACACGTTGTGCACATCAGAAAGTTCAGGTGGAAGTTCCAACTGGTAAGCCACTTCTCCTCGTCGTTCCATGATCTTGAAGGGGCCAATGTATCTCGGAGCGAGCTTTCCTTTGACATGGAAGCGCTGGGCTCCTTTGAGAGGGGTGACCCGGAGATAAACATGGTCTCCAACTCGGAAGTTTATGTCTCTACGACGTGAGTCGGCGTAGCTCTTACATCTTGACTTGGCAGACTTCAGACGCTCTCGACAAGCTGGACTTGCTCTTGACTTCACGGAGGATATCCGGCCCAAGACAAGTCCTTCACCGATCTCGACCAATTGAGAGGTGTCTGGCACTTCCGCCAGTATAACACTTCAAATGGTGCCATCTGCAGCTTGCACGGTAGCTGTTGTTGTAAGAGAACTCGGCGAAAGGGAGGCAATCTTCCCACCTAGCTCCATAAGCTAAGACACAGGCTCGGAGCATGTCTTGAGTATTTGATTCACTCGCTCGGTCGACCTCCGATGCGTGTGGGTGGAAAGCAAGATCTTTGAAGGACAGCTTAGTCCCCATGGCCTCTGGAATTTCTTCCAAAACCTTGAGGTGAACTGGGTTCCTCGATCGACACAATCTCCTTGGGAACACCATGAAGGCTCACGATTCGGTTGATGTAGAGAGTTGCCGGTGGTTGCCGTCATGGGTAGTCTTAACAGGAATGAAATGGGCCACTTTGGTCAAATGATCGACTATGACCCAGATGGAGTCATGTCCCTTGTTTGACCTTGGTAGTCCCGTGATGAAATCCATCCCGACTTTATCCCATTTCCACTCGGGAACCTTGAGTGGTTGGAGTAATCCAGCAGGTCGCTGGTGCCCAGCTTTGACTCTCTGGCATACGTCACACTTTGCAACATAGGTGGCAATCTCCCTTTTCATCCCGTGCCACCAAAATCTTTCCTTCAGGTCTTGATACATCTTGGTGCCTCCAGGGTGGATGGAATATGGGCTGTCATGAGCTTCTTGCAAGATCAGGTTCTTGAGCTCAACCTTGTTGGGCACGCAGATGCGATTCCCAAACCACAGTCCCTTCCTCATCCTCTCGAGAATCCACGAGGCTTTGCTCGCCTTGATCTTCCTCTTGATGCCTTCAACACTCTCATGCCCCTTCTGAGCTTTCTTGATATCATCCATCAAGGTAGGCTTAACTTCGAGGTTGGCCAAGAATCCTGGTGCAACCAGTTTCAACCCGAAGCTTTCGAGTTCTACATACAAGGCGGGTAGCTTGTGCTTTAGCATAGCATTCAAGGAGCAAGCCTTCCGCTCAACGATCCGCTACCACATTAGCCTTTCCAGGTGGTCTTGAACACCGAGGTCGTAATCCTTTATCAACTCCAGCCATCTTCTCGCCTCATGTTCAATTCCTTTGGTGAAAATATACTTCAGACTTTTGTGGTCGTGTATATTTCACACCGCTTACCCAAGAGGTAATGTCGCCAAGTCTTGAGCATGAACCACGCTGCTAGCTCAAGGTCGTGAGTAGCATAGTTCTCTTCGTGAGGTCGCGATTGCCTTGAAAGGTAGGCTACGACTCGCCTTCTTGCATCGAACACCTCCCATCCGATTCTTGGCGCATCACAATATATCACAAACTCCTTGTGTATATCTGGTGTGGCAGAAGCTGGGCGATGGTTAGCCTCTTCTTGACTCTGGAAGCTCTCTTCGCACTTGGCGTCCATTCGAACTTCTTGTCCTTCTTCAAGAGCTGAGTCATGGGTCGGGCAATGCTCGAGAATCCTTCAACGAACTTGCGGTAATATCCTGCGAGTCCGAGGAAGCTTCTGACTTCCTTTACATTGCTCGGGATTGCCATTCATCACGGCTTCAACCTTAGCAGGTCGATCGACAATCCCTCTTGATTAGAACATGACCCAGAATCCAACTTCACGCAGCCGAATTCACACTTGCTGAACTTGGCGTCAGGTTGGTGCTCTCGAAGCTTGTCTAGGACCATCCTCAAGTGTTGCTCGTGTTCTTCTTCCGACTTCGAGAAGACAAGGATGTCATCAATGAAGACAACGACAAACTTGTCCAAATATTCCATGAAGACCTTATTCATGAGGTACATGAAGTAAGTGGGGCATTGGTCAATCCAAAGGACATGACCGTGCATTCATATAGGCCATATCTGATTCTGAATGCCGTCTTTGGAATATCCCGGGTCTGATCTTGATTGGTAGTACCCAGATCCGAGGTCGATCTTGGAGAACACCTTGGCCCCATTGAGTTGATCAAACAGATCTTCAATCTTGGGAAGTGGGTACTTGTTCTTGATTGTAACTTCATTGAGGGAGCGGTAGTCAATGCACAAGCGGATGGTACCGTCCTTCTTTGCCACAAAGCATAGCAGGCGATCCCCAAGGGAGGCACTAGGGCGGATAAATCCTTCCTCAACTGCTCTTCCACTGCTTCTTCAATTCGCTAACTCCTCCGATCCCATTCTATAAGGCTTCTTATAGATGGGTCCTGCTCCGGGTATGAGCTCGATGATGAACTCAATGTCTCGGTCAGGAGGCATTCCTGGTAACTCATCAGGAAAGACATCGGGGTATTCGCATACTACCGGCACTTGCTCCAATCTAACTTCAGTCAGACAATTGACTTGGTTGGCTTGAGCAGAGGAGGGGTTGGAGGCGAACTTAACTTCGACTCCTTGGTCATTGGTCACAGTGACAGACCGGTTGGCGCAATCTATCAAGCCTTGGTGCTTGCTGAGCCAATTCATTCCCAAGATCACATCCAAGCCTTGTGATTTTAGGACGATAAGGTCTGCTAGGAAATCTACTCCGTTAATGGTAATCCCGACTCCTTTACATCCTGTCTTGGCTCTCATCTCTGCTCCGGGGGTTTGTACCACCATAGGGTTATATAGGAGTGTAGGGGTCATGCCACTCTTTAATGCAAAACTTTGGGTGACAAAAGAATGCGTGGCTCCAGAATCAAACAAAACAGATTCTTGGTGCTGAATTGACAATGAACGCACTCAAAGACGACGTCCGGTCTTCTGGGCTTCTTCCGATGACATGATTCACGCGACCCTTGCCATTGTTGGGCAGGTTGCGGGAGCTTGGTTCCTTGGTGGCATTCCACGGCCTTGGCACAGGTTACTGCGCATTAGGGCGGGCGTCGGGCTTCTTGTTGGGGCAATTCTTGGAGTAATGCCTGGCTGTCCACATCCGAAACAAGTGACTTGGTTGGGGACGACGCCTTGCCAAACATTGTTGTTGGGGTTGTTGTAAGCTGGCACAGGGGTTGGCATACCGCTGAGGTGGGTAGTTGGTGCGGGTGCAGGAGCTCTTGGTTCTTGATAGGTTGGCTTGACCGGGGCTGGCTGCCACAGGCGAGGCTTCGTTCTTGGAGCTACCCTTGCCGATCATCTTGCGCTTGCGAGTGTCATCCAAGGCACGTCGCTTGTCCTCGAGCATGAGTGCCTTGTTCACCAGATCAGGAAAGGTCGGGCGATCGCACACAACAAGCTTAGCATCGCAGAGTCTGGTTAAGGCCTTCCATGAAGCGCTCCCTTTGGCAGCATCGGTCTTGACATCCTCGGGGCATACCTTGAGAGAACACCGAACTTCTGCATGTACTCCTTGACGGTGCTACTACCTTGCTTGAGGCTCGGAACTCACGCTTCTTGATGGCCATGATTCCGGAAGGAATGTGGGCCTTGCGGAATTCTGTCTTGAAGGTGTTCCAAGTGATGTCTTGCTCAACATGCATAGCCTTGAATCCATCCCACCAAGCTCTGGCAGTACCCCGAGACATGGCAAGCATACGCCACTTTATCACGGTCCTCGGTGCATCCGACTAGTGCCAGCAGATCCTCAATGGTGCGGACCCGATAAATGCATCCGTGGGGTTCAGCGATCTCGATGAAAGTGGGTGGTGCATGCTTCTTGAACTCCACCGGTGTGGAACGTCCATGGCCGTGTCCCTTGGTGGCGGTTGACAGCTTGAGCAATCATCTGGAGGGCTGCGGTGTTGGCTTGGCGTTCCTCTCGGAAGGCTTGGAGAAGCTGAGCCATGTCCATGCTTGGAGGGGTGGTGGGGTGGAGTCTGTCCTCGGGCTTGGTCCTGGCTGTCTCCCGCTTCAGCAGAACCTCCGCTTCTTCTTGCCGGGTAGAGGTACCGATCGTGTTACAACAGCATCTGTTGGAGTGGTCAAGGTTCATGATTGGGGAAAGATGGGGAAAGCAACATAGATGGGATGCCTAGTAAGGGGTTGGTATGACACTAATTGTTTTCATGCAAGGGCCGAAGAGCCAAACACATTCATTAAAATCCAAATGGGTGATGTAGTCGTTTACAAGTTCGAAGGAAAGCACGACGTCCATCAAACACAGCAAAAGCAAACACAACACTACATGGTTTCATAAGAACCATTACATGGACTCGACTTAGCATAGGGGTACACGACCTATCCTACCAGAGGGTTACTAACGGGCATATCCAAGTTGTGAATGATGCCTAAGTGGTGGAATACTCGGTCGCGTAGTCCTGCTCTTTCAGGTCTTCCTCCTCTTCATCAGGAGCGCGGCTTTCTTCACTGCTTGAAGGGGTGGGGGAGTGGAGGAGCTCAACGCGGCGTTGCTTTGCTGGTGGGGTGAAGAGCTTGCGGTAATCCCTTGCGCTCATGCGGGGTTGCTGTGGTGGTTCTCCATCCTTTGGGGGTCTTCCGCCTCAGATGCGATTGCGGGCTGTCCGTGGGGAGCACCTTCCTTCTTGATCCTATCCGTCTTCTCTTGTGCTTGGCGAAGAAGTGCCTTGGTCTCATGAAGTTCCTTTCGGAGTTCCATTGATTCCGTGGCCAAGTGTTGTGCCAAACTATCGGCACAAAGGCTGAAGTAGGTCTGGAATCGGAGTGGAAGTCCTTCTTCTAATGGTGGAGCTGGTGCATTGCTCTCATCCTCGCCTTCCTTCCGATAAGGCAAGAAACGGGTTGCCATCTCGTCGCCATCTCGGAAGAAGGTCTCGGAGGCGCAGTGAGTGCCTTGAGGGTTGCCGTCTCGACGGCAAGAACTAGTGTTGCCATCTGGGGTCCCTCGAAGAACCAGCTTGTTGGAGAGTCATTGGCCTTCACGATCACTTCCACGTGATACTCCGTCTCGGCGTCATTGATCCAATGCTCATGGTAGGTGAAAGTGGGGCTCGGTGGGCGGCACCTCTTGAGGCTATCCTCGAGAAGCACGGAAATCCGTGGTCGGGAAGTCTTTGGGTACGGCAGCCATCTATAAAGGTTGAATGGGAGAGGTCAATAAGGGAAAATTCATCTTGGGTGGGGTAAGCTTCAGAAAAGAAGAGAGGTTCAGATGGTCTCAAGTTTAACTAACGCCCATGCTAACTAAGGCTTCCTACAGTCAGGATGGCTCGATACCAGCTCTGTGGGGACCCCGACTGCAAGTCGTGATCACCGAATGCACGTGGTACAAATGATCCCGAGATCAATGCTCACCGAACACACGAAGCTGAATAACAAGAGTCTTACATCCATGCATACCGTCTTACACAAATTATGACCATTATGGTCAAGTCTTACATCGATAAAGCCTTAAGGGCTGAACATCAAATAAAACAAAGCAGCGGAAATCTTCGCCGATAAGTAGAACCCATGCCATCCGCCTTAACCCTACAGGCATTACGATTGGGAAACGTCCTAGTTCGCATGATCGTCTCCAAAGGACTCTTCTTCGAACTCCGGTTCTTCCATGCCTGGTCAATTAAATAACCAGTGGCAAGCCAATGAGTACTTTGAATGTACTCGCAAGCAACCCATGATTTGGTTCAAGGTACAATAATGCATGACATAGGTAAAGTTTTGCATAAAGCTAGTTTTGAGTGCAATGACATGTTCAACATCCCATAAAGCATGCATCAAGAGAATTCAAGTAACCATGAGATCAGGTCACAGATATTAACATAAATAGAGTGGGCACCAACCCATTGTTATAAACAAAATGGGTACCAACCCATTATCATAAATAGAGTGGGCACCAACCCATCTCAATCGTGTCAAGTCCGTTGACTCGACCCAAGTCATTCCATCATCACACACACTAGGTTGAAAACTCGGACATAGTTTAAGCAAAGACCGTAACCGTCCTTGACCGTGGACACGGCTATTCGAATAGTTTTACACTCTGCAGAGGTTGCACACTTTACCCACTAGATCCGGGGAACTTCCGTGTCATCCACGACCCGCGGTACCTCAAGTACCCGGGGTAAGCACCCGATCACTATCTTTCCCTAGACGACACTAACATGGAGTCCACTCGATTGGTAGTAACCCCCGTGCCAAACATTTCTCATCTTAAAGTTGTGGAGACTCGCTCCCATATTCATCACATACCACAAGCACGGGGTACCAACGGTGTGTCCGGTGCTGTAAAGACAGACATGGCCGCCCTACCTGGCACGACCCCGTCCCGAGAGAGAGCACCAACTCTCCCCCGTCACTAGTAATGCGGGCTCCAAGCTAGTATCGGACTAGGTACTCAATAATGCCCTTCCCCATATAAGGGTAGAGTGGTCGCGCATGTAGGGTTGGGACAGTCATCAAATCTTAAATCTAATCCGTTTTCGAAAACAACACACACTTGCCTCGGTACACCACTTCGTCATCAAGTGGTTACCTTACTCATCATCTCCCTCGGGCATATATGGCACCCGATGGGGTTTTCGAAAGTTGTTTGAAAAGTATTTTGTCTCCATCACATGCATACTCCCGTCCCTTTTGCGTAGCAAACTACTTAGTACCCTATCTACTCCCATCGTCATAACCCTCATAAGGAGGTAGGGTCATGCACAATGCAAGTGTCATCGAGAAAAGTAACGGAGGCAACCCAGCAAGGTGGTTACCCATCCTTCATGATTCGATGCAACAATAATAAGTACTATATGACATGCATAAAAGGGTTTCATAGACATGGTCAAAGGGCTGCTTGCACAGCTCAACAAAGTCTTGGGATCTTCAAAGTCTTCTGGTCCAACTCCTTCGTCAGCAACGCAATCTATCGTCGCAAAATAATAACGGGAAAATAAGGCAATAATAAACCAGAAAAATCAAAGTGCTCAGAAAAATGTCAACTCTTTTTTGTAAAATATTAGATGGAAGTATAAGATGGGGAAAATTGCTAGTTTTGGATTTGAAGTGGTGGAACAGAAGATATGGATTTTCAAAGGCTTATTTAAATGCTAAAAATCACATTTAAATATTTATAGAGAATAAAAGGTGGTTGGATTTGAGTGAAAGTTGCACCATTAAATAGGTTGCAATATTTGGAGATTTTAGAAATTGGAATTAATCCATTTGGACAATTATTTAATCCAGTGGAATATTTGGAATATGAGACAGAAAAGAAAAAGAAAAGAGGCCTTGTGCCTCGGGCAGACACATTGCAGGCGCTGGCCAGGGGAAAAGAGGCCCAGGCGAGCCAGCGCGCGCGCGCGCCAGGTTTTTAAACCTGACGGGCGGGGCCCAGCCGCCAGTGGGAGAGAGAGGGAGCGAGAGGGAGGTGAGGATGACAGGCGGGGCCCGCCTGTCATCTCCGACCTCGCGACCAGAGGGCCGGCGAGCTCACCGGCGGCGATGCAGGGCACGGCGGGTCGAGCTGATGGCACCGCTGGGCTCCTCGTCGTGTCGCCGTTCGGGTGGTGCCGGAGTTGGCAGCCGAGTCTGGGGTTCGCCGGGCGACGAGGTTTCTGCGGAGGAGCTTGGAGGCGGCTGCTCCGGCCGTTCAAGCTGCAAAAGAGAGGGAAAAGGAGGAAAACGCCAGGAGGTGCAGGGGTTCCAGATCGAGAGAGAGAGACGGCGACGGAGGCCTATACCACGAGTTCGCGGAGTCCGAGGCGGCGGAGCTCGAGCTCGATCTCGAGCTCGAGGCGCTCTGGAGAGGAACTGGGGTGCAGGGGAAGTGTTGGTGGTGCAGAGCGAGGGGTGAGGTGGAAGGGTTCGGGAGGCCCTTTTATAGGAGAACGGAGGTCCACCGTGGGCTCGGCGCTTGGCCGGGCTCGTGCTCGCCGCCACGGGCCTCGGGAGGGCGCTGCACCGTGTCTAGGGGGCTCGTGGGGGTCGACTACTCCCAGGGGATGAAGAGAGAGAGAGAGCAGGGGCCAGAGGCGCCGCGCGTGTGAGCACGCTCACTGGTGCGCTCGGGCGGCCCTTGTTCGCTTGCGCGGAGGCGCGGGGAGGAGGAGAGAGGAGGGGACAGTGCCGTGGCGTGTCGCGGACGTCGAGGCGCCTCCGGGCGCGAGGGGTGGCCCGAGGTAGCCGGAGCCGTTAGGCGAGGGCGGCTCTGATCTTGAGGGAGCGCATCAGAAGGCTTCTGAGCGTCAAATGGCCGGCATGGCATTCTTTTTGGCAATGTGGGCGTGACACCGTGTCTGTAGCGCTTGGGGGTAGTAAAGGAGGGTTTAGAGGCATTGGATGCCCAGGGATCCTTTGGAGTGAGGAGGAGGTTGAGAGAGAGAAATGCAGCTGTCCGGAAGGGTAAATGGGGGTTTTCACCCTCAATCATTGAACTAGGGCTTGCCATTGTTCTTTGGAGGTGAAAGTGGACTAGAAAGAGCTGTGGTAAAATTGGAGCTCTCCAAGAATAGTGAAAGGGGTCAAAACAGTGATTTTAGCAAAATGTCAAGGTGTTTGATAGAGTTTTGAGCAAGCAAATGGACTCCAATTGCCATGAGGCTCCACAAGGTGAAATGACTCATATAAATATAGCCTTCCACCAATTAGGGATTATTTGGGCAAAGTTGCCAATGCAACTTTGTGAACCCTAGAAATGAGCAGAAATGGATTGGTGAAGATCTAGTTGAGCATGACACTTCTCCTTGATGAACCACTTTGAGTAGTGGCCTCATTTGGTCATGTGAACATGCTCACAAAAGTTGGTGTCAATGGAAGAAAGTTGGTAGAACAAAGTTGTTCAAATTTATTTCTGGTCAGGGAGGGTTTTGAGGCACTTTGACCAAGATTTCCTCTTCTCCAACCTGTGCCATTTGGTCCAGATGCATCATTAGACCAATGAAGCATGTCCACCAAGTTTGAGCACATTTGGACATACTTGGCAATGTAAAGTTGATCAAACTTCGTAATGGACAGAAATAGTTTTGAGGGGTTGTGATGATGTTATCTTGTTCTCCAAGTCATGAGACTTGGCAAGATCATCAAATATGTCATATGTGACATGATAGAATTTTCCTGGAATTTTGGAGAATATTTCCTTTGTAAATATTTCAAAAGCTTGAAATATCCAGGAAGGGTTTTAGAGGATTTGACCAATATTTTGAACATGACCATGTGTTGAAACTCTTATATATGGACAATATATGTCCTATGAGTTTCCCTAATCTTTGTCAAATATTTTAAAACAATAAAATAATTTTTCCTATTAAAGACCATTTCTGGCCTTAAGAAAAGCTTTTAAATAAAATAGTAAAACAACTTTTAAAATTATATTTTGTGGTTTCGGGTATCCTATATCTAATAGGAATCAAACATATTTTTGAAAGATTTTTACTGCCCTTAATCAAGTACTTGCGGTGCAAACCTCAATTCGGGGTTTTGGAAAAACTAAATTTTGAAAATACTTTCTGACCAAATTATTTTTGTAAGAAAATTCTATATTGCACTATACACATGGCATGGTCATTGGTCAGGAGCTTGGGGTAAGGAGATGAAATATAGAGGATGGAGTAGTTGACTATTAAGAGCACTTGAAAAACCTCATAGGGAGAAATCAACACCAAATAAAAACCAAATAAAGCAAAAAGTTTTTGTTGGTCCAAATTTTCATGCTTTATTAATGAAAATGAAATGTTACAAAATGCAGGGTGTGACACGTACCGATTGACAAAGGGAATTGTATACGGGGTTTGATCGAATCCTCGACATCGTGGTTCAACCAATGAAATCATCGTGGAACATGTGGGAGCCAACATGGGTATCTAGATCCCGCTGTTGGTTATTGACCGGAGAGTCGTTTCGGTCATGTCTGCATGTCTCCCGAACCCGTAGGGTCTGCACACTTAAGGTTCGGTGATGCTAGGGTTATTAGGAAGACTTGTATGCTATTACCGAATGTTGTTAGGAGTCCCGGATGAGATCCCGGATGTCACGAGGAGTTCCGGAATGGTCCGGAGGTGAAGTTTTATATATGGGAAGTTGTCATGCGGACACCGGAAAGTTTCGGGGCATATCAGTATTGTACCTGGGCCATCGGAGAGGTTCCGAGGGTCCACCGAGAGGGGCCACCCCTCTAGGAGGGCCACATGGGCCGCAAGGGGCAGGGAACCAGCCCCTAGAGGGCTGGGCGCGGCCCCCACCTTGGGCCCATGCACCTAGGGTTGGGGGGAAACCCTAAGGGGGGCGGCCCCCTTCCTTGTGGGGCAAGTCCCCCCTCCCTGGCCGCCGTCCCCCTCTAGATCCCATCTAGAGGGGTCGGCCCCCCTTGCCCCTTCCCCTATAAATAGAGGGGTGAGGGGAGGGCTGCTGGACACAACTCAAGGCGCAGCCCCTCCCCTCCCCTACACCTCTCCTCCTCCGTTACGTGCTTGGCGAAGCCCTGTCGGACTACTGCTGCACCAACACCACCACGCCGTTGTGCTGCCGTTGGAGCAATCTTCCTCAACCTCTCCTACCTCCTTGCTGGATCAAGACGGAGGAGACGTCGTCCGTCCCGTACGTGTGTTGAATGCGGAGGTGCTGTCCGTTCAGCACTTGGTCATCGGTGATCTGAATCACGGCGAGTACGACTCCATCGTCACCATCCCCTTGAACGCTTCCGCACGTGATCTACAAGTGGTATGTAGATGCAACCTCACTCCCTTGACTCATTTCTTAGATGAACTCATAGATGGATCTTGGTGAAACCATAGGAAATTTTTTAATTTTCTGCAACGTTCCCCAACACCTTATCAGCCACCGAAGAAGGGCAAGAATAAAAGCAAAGGGCTCAAGAGTGGGCCCCACCAGAAGGGCCCTCCGGCTGCAGCGTCCGGAGAGGCCGAGCCCGTGTCCTCCTACGAGGAAGACGAGGACGAGGAAGAGGAGGAGGATGAAGAGGAGGTGGAGAGCAACTCTCCCCTGAGGACGAGGAGGGGGAAAAGGGCGGCCCCCGAGGACTTAGAGGGGGCGACGCCGAAGAAAGGGCGAGTGGTGCTCTCTGATAGTTCAGACACAGAGTCTGATCACAGTCCAGGGCAGGCCCAAAGGGAGAAGCCCACGGCTGAGACGTAAGTTTTAAAAACTCACTCGTTCAAGTATTTTAATCTGACTTCGTCGTGCTCATCCTCCTTTATATTTTTTAGCCCTCTGCGCGAGATCCTGATCCCTTCTTCTTCGACGGGGAACTCTTTAGCCACCGGGGAGGCGGAGAGTGACGGCCCATCTCGCGCCTTCTCCCCCTGCCATACACCGAGATGTCGTCCCAAAGGCCATCTCCTGGCCGGGGAGGTGTGGACGAGGCAGTCTGGAAGCCGCCTAAGGACAACACCTCGAGCGTTGCAGAGCGGGGCGCGGCGATCCCCAAAACAATCGAAGGTGAAGGACTCCAATAGTCCGGACCCTCGCTGGACACCGTCCTGCAGACTAGTACGACACCGGGTTTGGATCAGCATCCCCTTTTGAAGGAGGGCGGGGGAGCATGAGCCTTGTTGGCGGCCTCTGCCAATCCGGAGGCCATTGACCGTATGCGGGAGGCACTGGAGCGTGCCTCCGTTGTAGAAGAACACCGCACCGTTATGGGTGTGGCTATGGAAAAGGTTTAGTGTGCATAGAGCGGGCTGAGTAGACCCTTTCACAGGCTGCTAGTAGGCTTCGAGGCAGGCAGCGTAATATTTTTCATAAGTATTCTATGTATGTATGAGGCGAAGCCCATATGTACACATTAGCCCCTGAGACTCTGTCCGAATGAAGACAATTCGAACAGAGGATTATTAATGGACATGTCATCCATTGTTTTTGTATGTCTGACAGGCTTCGAAGCTGGCGGCTACTGCTGTCACGCCCAATATGCGATACTATCCTAAAGAGACTCGAAGGTCCCACCAAGGATAGAACCACATATTGATACGCTTTTGCAAGGTGGATATCATTACATCAACATTACATAATAGATGGGGATACATACAAGAGGCATACAATGCAACACGAATACAACAACATCATACATAAGAGCATCATCCGACTACGGATGAAACACAAACAGAAACTCAAACGACATCCACCCTGCTAGCCTAGGCTGCCGACCTAGAACCTAGCCCCTGATCGAAGAAGAAGCAGAAGAAGAACTCCAAAACAAGCAAACATCGCTCTCGCGTCATGATCATCGCATAACCTGCACCTTCAACTGTTGTTGTAGTAATCTGTGAGCCACGAGGACTCAGCAATCCCATTACCATGGGTATCAAGACTAGCAAAGCTTAAAGGGAAAGGAAGGGGGTAAAGTGGTGAGGTTGCAACAACGACTAAGCATATATGGTGGCTAACATACGCAAATGAGAGCGAGAAGAGAAGCAAATGGAACAGTCGTGAATCTAGCAATGATCAAGAGGTGATCCTGAACTCCTACTTATGTCAAACATAGCCCATAACCGTGTTCACTTCACGGACTCCGCCGAGAAGAGACCATCACGGCTACACACGCGGTTGATGCGTTTTAATTAAGTCAAGTGTCAAGTTCTTACAACCGGATATTAACAAATTCCCATCTGCCACATAACCGCAGGCATGGCTCTTGAAATTTATACCCTACAGGGGTGTCCCAACTTAGCCCATTATAATCTCTCACGGTCAACGAAGGATATTCCTTCTCCCGGGAAGACCCGATCAGTCTCGGAATCTCGGTTTACAAGACATTTCGACAATGGTAAAACAAGACCAGCAAAGCCGCCCAATGTGTCGACAATCCCGATAGGAGTCACACGTATCTTGTTCTCAGGACACACCGGATAAGCAAAGCGTACAGGTACCAACGTAACCCAAGTTTCCAAGGCATGGTCCCGCACGGTGCTCTAGTTTGGACCAACACTCCGAGGAGCACTAGCCCAGGGGGTAAATAAAGATGACCCTCGGGAGCGCGGTTCCCAAGGGAAAAGGCCATGTGAGGCAAATGTTAAAACCAAGGTTGGGCCTTCCTGGAGGAGTTTTATTCAAAGCGAACTATCAAGGGGGTCCCATAAACCACCCAACCGCGTATGGAATGCAAAATCAAGGAACATAACACCGATATGACGGAAACTAGGGTGGGAAGAGTGGAACAAAACACCGGGCATAAGGCCGAGCCTTCCACCCTTTACCAAGTAAATAGATGCATTAATTAAATAAGAGATATTGTGATATCCCAACATCATCCTGTCCATCATGGGGCAATCTTCAACTTCACCTGCAACTAACAATGCTATAAGAGGGGCTGAGCAAAGAGGTAACATAGCCAAACAACGGTTTGCTGGGAAGGGTGAAAAGGTTAGAGGCTGACATGACAAATTGGGAGGCTTGAAGAACAAGTGATAGGTAGCGCAGCATAGCGATAGAACGAAGCAGCTAGCATAGCAATGATAGTAGTGAGATCAAGGGTAGCGGTCATCTTTCCTGATATCCCGCAAGGAAGAAGAATGATTCCATGAAGAAGATGAGGCCACGAAGATGAACCAAGCGTAGACGAACGAATCCTCACGGTCGCAATGAAACAGGAACTAACGAGAAGGAGCACAACCGGAAAGAAGCAAACAACAAGGTAAACACACAACACATAGACATGGCATGATGCTCAACCAAGTATGATGCATGACAAAGATATATGAGGATACTCATGGCAAGAGATGATGCAAACAAGAACAACATATCAAGGCAAGTTTAAATGAGGCCGGAAACAACATATAACAAATCCGGAAGGTCCTCAAATGCAAGATTCGAAATTGGTCCCGATCTGAATAAACCTTATGTTCAAGTTGTTGAACAGCAATTTAAAATGCACCAAGATGATCTACATGAAATTCTAGTCAAGTTTCATATAAAGTTCATTTAGTTCGGAGCTACGGCCTAGAAGATATGAGCAAAACAAGTTAAACATGGCATTGATGCAAAATTCATACGAAAATCAAGCAACCACTCTCAAAACATGGATGCAACAAGGTAATATGAAACTTCATGCAAAATCAAGCAAGTTTCATATAGAGCACACTCAAAATGGAGCAACGGTTCAACACATACACATGAAACAAGTTTGAAGGACAAGCTGTCCAAAACAGCAACTAGACATCTAGCAAGCATCAAAACAATATGCTACAGCATCTCAACGAGAAAACAAAAGGCATGGGTATGAATTACAGGTAAAGCATGACAAAACATGAACACTGAGCTATATCCATAAAACAATATAACATGCTCAAAAGGACATGGCAAGATTGCAAATAATACCAGTTTACAGACTTATCAGAAACAACATCAGGTTGCCATGTTTAGAGCTATCAAACGTCATGTTATAGGAACTTAACATTTTAAAACAAAGGCATGGCATGCTAATACTAAAGACAAAGAACAAAACTCCCTTACTGAACTAATTCCTAAGATCAACATAAAAGATAGTAGCATCCATGCAAACATAGCAAGTGATATGACAGATTCAGACATGGCAGGAACAACGATAAGTAGGCATGTTGGTGAGCTTGTACAAGTCACCACAGAAAACAACATGGCATGTGAAGTCAACCAACAGAAATATGACATATGTATGAAGCTAATCATGGCAAGAGCAAGTTCATAGGGTGCATGGATCACTAGCAAAGCTCATGGCAAAACTGAACTTAATGTTAACAGGCTGACCGCAACATTATTTAGCAATTTGAGAGCAAGATTACAACAAGCTACAGCAGGCTATTAATGCAACAGGGGGAATGGATGGATATGGCACGACATGTGTAACAAAACATCCTTAGTGAACATCTTCAGATTGTGCATAGAATGATTTGTAGCAGCAGGTTTCAATAGCATCATAATATAACAGTTTCAGCCTAGCAAAACAGAAACAACAAGTACCCTACTTCATGAGCTCGATTCATGCACTACCAGACTCAAAAAAAATACATGGATTGCACCACTGTAAAGATGGCATGATGTAGCTCAAAACTGATGTAGACATTAAGCTGAAAGGATGCACACACAAAATGCAATGCAAAGACAAATCACCAAGTTCTGTTAGCGAACAACAGATTAACATCATATAGCACTCTTGCAACGATGATTTCGGCATCAAGATAAACTCGAACAAGCATGGCACAATGTAACAAAATGAAGAGCATCTCATGGTGAACATTTTGATATATTATATGCATGAATCGGAGCAACGAGTGCAGAGACGCGACATGATGAAGCTGGCATAAAATTTATCAGGAAAAGAACTTGGACGAAAAATCACCTCCCAAAAACAGATCTAGGGTTTCGGGGCACGCTTCCTGAGGTTCACCGGAAGGTCGCCGGAGGAGCTTCGCGCGGCCGCCGGGGATGAGGGAGAGTGCGCCGGAGATGGGGAGGCTTCGCCCGGAGGAAGGGCCGCCGGATCCGGCGAAGTTGACGCTTGGGCGCGTGTGCTCTCGGCGACAAAGCGCGGCGGCGGCCGCAGCCGAGGCGCGAGACGGCGAGGTCGGCGGCGGGCGGCGGTTTGAGACGACGGCGCTGGGCGACCGGGCGCGGGTTCGCCGGTGAGGCCTTGATCGAAGCGGCGGGCGCGGGACGTGGGAGCGGAGGCACGCGGGCGACGGGCCGGCGGCGAAGCTGGGGCCCAGCCCGGCGCTGGCGGCGAGGCGCACCGGCGGCGGGCACGCGGCGGCTCTGTGGGGTAGCGCCATGGGCGGCGGCGGCGAGGATGGGCCCGTGGGCCGATCCGCCCCATGGCCCGGGCGTGGTGGGAGGAAAGAGAGGGCGCGGGCGAGGGTGAGGTGGCGCTCGCCAGTTGGCTGTGGAGGTGGGGCTGCTGACGTGGCAACCTCTGATTGGCCCGGGCGATGTGGTGGCGGTGGTGGACGCGTCTGACGCGGAGGCGGACATGTCCGGCGCGAGAGGGAGGTTTGATCTAGGGTTTGGACTGCAGGATTTCGGGAAGGATCACATATTTATAGGTAGAGGGAGCTAGGAGTGTCCAAATGAGGTGCGGTGTTCGTCCACACAATCGTGATCGAACGACCAAGAACATGGAGGGGGTTAGGAGGGCTAGTGGGCTGTGGTGGAGGGGTGCTGGGCTGCAAAGAGAAGGGCTTTTTGGGCTACGCTGTTAACCATTGGGGCATCAAATGACCTCCAAATGGAACAAGATTTGACAGGCGGTCTACTGGTGCTATACCAAGGCCACTCGGCAAACCTCGGTCCATTCCAAGAATGTTTTTCTCCCGCTCACGAAACAAGGTCTGAGAGGGGCGACGGGCACGTGTGAGTGTGGTTGGGCTCAGAACGGACAACAGAAAGAACCGGGGGAACCCAAATGGATGCAAGTTTTGAAAAACATGCAGATGAAATGCAGACGATGATATGGCAAAATGCAACACACAAGCAAATGACATGGCAATAACGACGAATAGCTGGAAGACATCTGGCGCATCGGATCCCGGGCGTTACAACTCTCCTCCACTAACAAGAGATCTCGTCCCGAGATCTTAGGAACGAGACAGAAGAGAAAGAGGAAGAGGTGAAGTATGATCACAAGAGAAAAGGTGAACAAAGACGAGAGCACTCGGGTAGAAAGAGAAAAGGCGAATCTGACGAGAATCAAGTGCTCATGGAAACAACATAGACTCTGAAACCACTCCGGTTAGAACAAGATAGAAAAGGAATGAACAAAAGAATTTTGGCAACACTCCGACTGAAAATGGAAGGATTAGAACATGAAATTCACCCAATGAGATGGCACTTGGCGACATTAACAATGCAATGCCTCCGGAAGAATTGAAAGAATTGAATGAAAAGAACATAGAAGGATTGAATGGAGTTGTTGAGAAAATCAACAACGAAAGAATAAGCTTGTTGCGGACTTATCAGAAACTACTCAAAACTTGAGGTGAAGTCATACCACAACCAAAAGTCTGAATAGCTGAGAAGAATGGAGAATGCAAAACTCCACTTCAGAAGTAAAGGAAGAATTATTTGCACTTCGAGACGCGAGAAGAAAAGATACTTGAAGTCCTCCAACAAGAATCTTAATGAACTCTTGAAGAATGAATTAAATCATGAAGAACCACCATGAATAACTCCGGTGACAATAGGATGGTGAGATAGAAATGAAGGATGAAAGAATAAGATTAAGCCTTGCGGTGATTTAGATGGGGGCTTTGACGACATGACCGAGGAAATTTGAACTACGGAAAAGAAAAGATGAAAACACTTGGATCTAGAATTTATTCATCAAGAACGAACTCTGAAGGAAGGGATTACTTGACGTTGATGAAGTAAGAATCAAAATTACGTTATACTTAACCTCATCCAATTTAATTGATAGCAACCGGATTTGGCATGCACCTTATTCTTCTTGAAAAGGATTAAGGGGGGGGGGGTTTAGCACAAAACTTGAGAAAGTCTTCATGAACCATCGGTAGGATTCAAAAGAACGAATGAATTAATATGATAACAAAGGAAAAAGTATCTGAAGGAACCATCGTAAGAATTCGAAAATGACTGATGAAAGAGAATGAATCACCAGGAAGAATTAGAAGAACAAATATGCTTGAGGGGATTTAGATGCAAAAGAACAAAGAGATCATGAGCTGATTAAAGAACACTTCAACGAAGCACCGAGATAAATAGAGAACGATAACTGGAATGATGGCCTCCGGTGAAAGAAATGGAAAAACAACTCCTGACATACTCCGGATGGGTAAGAAAAGGAATATCTGACAAATGGAATAATTCGAGAGGGTAACATGAAGCTAGAACCATGAAACTTCGAGAGAACGGACAAGATTTAGAGGAAAAACTCTTCTTCGGTCTTCAAATGACGACGAGAAACACCACCAAAATTTGTTAAGGCACTCCGGGGGAACGAAATGCGAATAGGTTGAGGCAACAATGAAAATGATTTGAAATCGATCTTGGAAAGGCATCTGACTGATGGGATCCATTCTTACGTCACACTTGAAAAGAATTGAGAATAACTCCCGGGGAATTAGAAGAGTCAGGTAAGATCCTGGGAAAAGACCTGTGGGTTAGGGGCCACTAAAGAGAAAAACACTATTGGAAAGAGATGTTGAACAGATAGATGATGCACCAGAACAATTGAAATATTTGAATGAGGTGACAACCTCGAATTAATTGGAACACAGACGAATCTCCTGAGATGTCTTCCGAACTCCAGAATGATTGAATGGCGAGAGGCAAACGAGCAAGGAGAACACTTGATCCAAGGAAAAGAATTGGATCAACCCGAAAAACATGAATTGAGTCCACCGGAAAAGAAAAAGAGATGAAGAATGTCAAACGAGACGAGAATTCCCCAGTCGAAATAATTGAGGGAAGACTAAAGAAGCTCCGCATGAATGAAGTTGATGCTTGAAAGAGACTCACGCTCCGAGAAGAAGAGGGTGGGAGGGCGGGAAAAAACAAAGGAACATGGAACGAGAAATCGATGAATAACTTGAAGAGTTGAAACAATTGAGAAAAGAGTGGAAGAGTTGAAATAATTGAGGAAAGAATGCAAAGACTTCGCACGAATAGGATGGATACTCTATTACGGACTCTGGCTCCGAGAAGAAAAATGGTGGGCGGGTGGGAAAAAGAAAACAACTGAGGATTGAACTTGCGAAAACAGAGAGGGTCGAATCACCTTGACGAGAAATGCACCGGATGCAAAGAGCTGAGGAACAACAATCGGACAACCAACTGGGTGATCCTAATGAAAGTTTGGAAGGAAAGAGGAGCAATTCAAAACACCTACGTCAAGATTCATCACCAGAGCAACGAAGGGGCTGAGGAGTAAAAAGAATTCCTACTCTCTGATATAATTAAATTCCAAAAACGGTTTTCTTCTAGACTCAACAACAGCCAAACTACACGATCAATAAAGGGGGCTCCTATGGTCGGTCGAGGCTCTAATACCAACTTGTCACGCCCAATATGCGATACTATCCTAAAGAGACTCGAAAGTCCCACCAATTACGTACATAAGGTACCTGAACTGCCACCTGATGGGTCGATCAGTGGAGGCCGATTTGTTAATCAATGTCTGGATCTGCTGATTTATGCGTGAACCGGAGTCGCTTGGATGCGTCCTTTGCTCTATTGGCCTGTGAACTGTTCGGCTTGATGAGGCTGCTATACACTTCGGCCGCAAGGGCCGCAGTGTGTTCTTCAGTATGGAGGGAGCGCTCAATATTGCCATTGCCTGTAATAATGCTGCTAGGTCCGGGAATTTTGAGCTTCAAGTAAGCATAATGCAGGATTGCGTTAAAGCGGTCGAAGACGGTTTGTCCGAGCAGTGCATGGTAACCACTACGAAATGGGACGATGTCAAAGTTTAAATCTTAGCTGGGTAAGTTATCTGGCGACCCGAATACTACCTCCAGTGTGATTGAGCCCATGCAATGGGCCTCCACTCCAGGTATCACACCTTTAAAGGTAGTGTTTCTGGGCTTGATTCGTGATGGGTTAATCCCCATCTTTCGGACAATATCTTGATAGATCAAATTGAGACTGCTTCCTCCGTCCATAAGGACTCTAGTGAGGTGGTATCCGTCAATGATTGGGTCAAGGACCAAGGCAGACGAACCTCCGTGACGAATAATAGTTGTGTGGTCCCTGCGATCGAAGGTGATCGGGAAAGATGACCACGGGTTGAACTTGGGGGCGACAAGCTCTAAGACATAGACGTCCAGTAACGCGTGTTTGTGCTCCCTTTTGGGGATGTGAGTGACATATATCATGTTCACTATTCTTACCTCAGGGGGAAATTGTTTCTGACCCCCGGTGTTCAGCTGACGGGGCACATCATCGTCTTCACTTGGGGGCCCTTTTCCCTTGTGCTCGGTATTAACTTACCGGCCTATTTGAAGACCCAACATTTCCTGTTGGTATGATTTGCAGGCTTATCGGGTGTGCCATGAATCTGACAGGGCCTCTCAAGCATTTTATCTAAGTTGGATGGTCGTCTTTGCCTTTGAAAGGTTTCTTTCGCTGTCCAGACTTCAGCCCGCTGAATCAAGCATTGACTGCCGTGTCGTCTGCATTGCCAGTGCTATTGTTCTAAAGTTTGTTTTTATTGTGGCGAGGTTTGCCATTGCCGTCCTGCACCTCAGAGGTGCCGGGGTCGCCTGAGTTGTTGCTTCTACGAGCCAACCAGCTGTCTTCACCCACACAGAAGCGGGTCATGAGTGCCATGAATGCTGCCATGGTCTTCGGCTTTTCCTGCCCGAGGTGTCGGGCGAGCCATTCATCACGGACGCTGTGTTTAAAAGCCGCTAAAGCTTCGGTGTCCGGATAGTCTATAATATGGTTCTTTTTAGTTAAGAACCGATTCCAAAGCTTGGGGGCTGATTCGCATGGCTGCTGGATTATGTGACTCAAGTCGTCAGCATCCGGTGGCCGGACATAAGTGCCCTGGAAATTAGCCCTAAAGGCATCTTCCAAGTCTTCCCAAGTTCCAATGGAGTTTTCTGGGAGGCTGTTTAGCCAGTGCCATGCTGGCCCCTTCAGCTTTAGGGGAAGATATTTAATGGCGTGGAGATCATCTCCTCGAGCCATACGAATGTAAAGAAGGGAGACTTGGATCCAGACGGCCGGATCCGTCGTTCCATCGTATGTTTCAATGTTTACGGGTTTAAACCCTTCAGGAAACTAATGTTCCATACCTCATCAGTGAAGCACAGGGGGTGTGCGGCTTCTCTGTATCTAGCGATGTCGTGGTAGAGATCTGCTGGCCTCTGGGTTCGGTACTGACCCCGAACATAATAGCGATCATCACACCGGGCTTCGTAGCCATTGTCTCGTGCTGGGGCATGCCCCCTTGATCTATGGATAGATCGGGTCTGACCAGCTTGATAGGCTAGGTCGCGTTGCAAGTCGTATGTATAGCCCGCGACTGCAGTCTCCCTGCCTCTTTGGCGAGGGGGCATGGGTTGGTATTCGTCTTGATATGCCGCTTTATCACATGCACGCGGTGGTCGGTCTGGTTGGTCTGCCTGATTGTAGCTCGACGGTATTGGTTCAAGTACCTCGCCGTCGAATTCAGGCAACTGCTTACACATAGGGTAACTTTTAACAGGTCGCTCTTGGTTGTATTCCTTAGCGGCCAAGACCTTAGTCCACCTTTCGTTCAGCGTTTCTTGCTCTTCTTTAGACTTCGGGCTTTGGGCTGTAGCAATAAGCTGTCGCTTGAAGCGTTCTTGCTCGAAGGGTTCCTCTGGGACAATGAAGTCCTCGTCACCGAGGCTGACCTCCTCTTCGGATTCTGGCATATAGTTGTTGTCCTCCACTTCTTTGTTGTCAGCGCGTCCATGGATGTATTCACCTTCTTCCCGTTCGTCATGTTTGGATGTCGGCTCGATAAGGTGTTCATTATCTTTGGCGCCATCCGGATTCGTTGTCTCCGGTGCCGGTATTATTGTCCTTCTCTCAACGCGATCTTGAGCGACGCCGCTGGCATCAGCGCGTTGGTGGTTTATCGATGGGTTTATCATCATCTGGGCCTGGGTTCTCCTCCTTGTTCTTTGATGTGTCCACCATGCAAACATCATATGTTAACGTGGCCGTCCAACACCCCGTAACAGGTGAGACTTGGCTTGGTTCTGCGCCGGCTTCCTCGTCCATGCCATCGGTATATTCGGCTGCATAATCTAGCATGTCGGTTAAGTCTTCGACAGTGGCTATCAAGTGGGTGGTGGGTGGGCATAAAATTCCCCTCTCTCAGCCCCCAGTCCAGGCTGGGTGCAGTACGGAGGTAAAGCCTCTGTGATGGCGAGAGACTGCATCAGACCCAACACTTCATCTCAGAGCGGGAGCGGGAATCGCGGGTCTACCATGATGTGTTCGGCTTGGAGTGCCTAATCGGATCCGCTTAGTGCAGACCTCGGCAGTTTGGCGTGGTTGTACAGAGCCAGGTTTAAGCCTATGCCTGGGTCTTCGGAAGGAAGTTCGATAAGGGGAAGAAGTCCGGCGGAGTTTAAGCTCCCGTCTTCGGATGATGAGACCTACCCCAGATCTAGGACCGAGGTGGACATTGACCCCTAGATGGGATCTGGCAGGGGATCCAAAGATTCTTCTTGGATGGGACACAGAGCGACGGTCGAGGCCGCGAACCCATCAAAAACTAGATCTCCTCGTACGTCAGCAACGTAATTCAGGTTTCCAAACCTGATCTGTTGGCCAGGGGCGTAACTATTGACGTGCTCAAGGCGGTCGATCGAGTTGGCTCGAAGCACGAATCCACCGAACACAAAAACCTGTCCAGGAAGGAAAATCTCCCTGGACGCAGCGTCACCATTGAGAAGAGGCGAGCCATTGTTCCTTCTGTCGATGGTACAGTGGATCTCTCAATGAAAGCACCAATGTTGGTGTAAAAACGGGCAGATTTTGGGTAGGGGGGCCCAAGCTGTACGTCTAAGGATCAATAGTAACAATGGAGAAGGGACACAATGTTTACCCAGGTTTGGGCCCTCTTAATGAAGGTAAAACCCTACTCCTGCTTGATTATATTCGAGGGTATAGGGGTTACAAGAGTTGATCTACCATGAGATCGTTTCGGCTAACCCTAGATAGCTAGCCTAGCAATGTTGTAATCCTTCCTCCGTTCTACCCTCCGATTTATATAGACACCGGAGGGGCTTAGGGTTTGTGCAAAGTCAGTTTTATAGAAAGGAATAATACATCCAGACATATATACTTGCCATCCATGCATGCGAAAGTCTCCACCGGATATGGGAGAGGATCTTCAGTCCTGTATCTTGACAGCCCGTCAGTCCGGCCCACATCAGTAGACCGGAATGCCCGAGGACCCCCGAATCTAGGACTCCCACAGGGTGCATGCTGGATTCTGAGGAGGCCTAGAAAATCTTGGCATGGGCGTCCTCGATCTTGGCGTGGATGGCCTTAACCCAGGCCAGGGCAACATCCGCAACATGGATGACCGCTCACGCGCTCATGACTTCTGCAGCCGCCATCACAATAGTTGCTGCAGCTGCCCTGTTGGCTGTCGTAGATGTCCTCTCTACAGATGCAGACAAGCTCAATGCGGATGTGGTCGCACTCTTGGCATAGGCGAGGGCGCTCGGGAAGGACGCGCCGACTATACGGCCCTCACAAAGCATCTCCACGACGTCATTCTTTGCAAGAAGGGGTTGGGGAATGGGGATCGGGATTCGTCAATTTTGGGATAACCTGCTTCACCAGACGAAGTCGGCGAAGCTTATGGAGGAAGACATAAATTGACCCACGGATTTTCATCGCAAACAGTTCCTATAACCAATTGTGTGTGATGTAGTTGATTTTTCGTATTAGCCGTGAAAGACGAATTTGGAGTACAGTGGCAACGGATGGTGTTTTAAATGTACGAGAAAGTTTTGTACCGTTAACATGCACTAATACAACTATCATATTAAAATTTGTAAACATTCAGGGTTTATTTGACCTTTATAAGACATTAAGTGAGTTTATAGCCATTTAATGGCCATAATTCAAATTTGAACTGCATGTACATGCAACAGCAAACCATCATGGGTTGGAAATATCATATTTGTGTCCTTGTGTGCAAGTTAATACCCTATGCAATAAATTGGAAGGAATTTTCAAACATAATTGTGTCACGGCTTGGACACAAACATTGAGTACCATGGCTTTTAAATTCTAAAAAATTCAAAAATGATCGGAAATACATGAAATCTTGGTAGATGTAATGGCATGGTACCAAGATCTCGCGGTAAAAGAATTGGCCTGTTTGATGAAAGTTTGGACACATACCCTCACAAACTGCAACAACTCACGAGAAGACTCGTGGTTCCAAGAGGGAACAATGCATGTTTGATGACGAATCATCAGTAGCTTCCTCGTATGGCCTTGAATTTTTTTCTACCGTTAACATGCACTAATACAACTGCATGTTAAAATTTGGAAATTTCTGGGGGTCATTTGACATGTTTAAGACCTTTAAGTGAGTTTTTAGCCATTTAATGGTCGTAATTCAAATTTGTACTACATGTACGTGCAATAGAAAGTGAGTTTCTAGCAATTTAATGGCTGTAATTTAAATTTGAACTACATCTATGTGCAGCAGCAAACCATCATGGGTTGGAAAATCATGTTTGTGTCCTTGTGTGCGAGTTAATGCCCTGTGGAGTAAATTTGAAGAAATTTTCAAACATATTGGTGTTATGGCTGGGACACAAGCATTGAGTGCAATGTCTTTTAAATTCCAAAAAAATAAATATGATCAGAAATACATGGAACCTTTCTTGATGTAATGGCATGGCACCAAGATGCTATGGTAAAAAATTGGCCAGTTTAACGAAAGTTTGTACACACACCTCTCGCAAACCGGAGCATCTCACGAGAAGACTCGTGGTTCCGAGAGGGAACAATGCATGTTTGATGACGAACGCGCGGTAGCTTACTCGTATGGCCTTTAAAACTTTTTCTATCATTAACATGCAGTAATACAACTATCATGTTAAAATTTGGAAATTTTCACGGGTCATTTGACCTTTCTAAGATATTAAAGTGATCTTCTAGCCATTTAATGGTCTTAATTAAAATTTGAGCTACATGTACATGCAATAGCTAACCATTATGGGTTGGAAAATCATATTTGTGTCCTTGTGTGCGATTTAATGCCCTGTGTAGTAAATTGGAAGGAATTTTCATACATATTGGTGTCATAGCTTGGACACAAACATTGAGTGCCATGCCTTTTAAATTACAAAAATTATAAAAATGATAAAAAAATACATGGAATTGCTTGATGTAATGGCGTGGCACCAAGATGCCATGGTAAAAATATTGGTCTGTTGGACGAAAGTTTCGACGTACACCCCTTACAAACTGGAGCATCTCACGAGAAGACTCGTGGTTCCGAGAGGGAACGATGCATGTTTGATAACGAACCGACGGTAGCTTCCTCGTATGGCCCTGAAACTTTTTCTACCGTTAACATGCGCTATCATAGCTGTCACATTAAAATTTGGAAATTTTCAAGGGTCATTTGACCTTTTTAAGACATTTAAGTGATTTTCAAGCCATTTAATTGCCACAATTCAAATTTGAGCTACATGTAAATGCAACAACTAACCATAATGGGTTGGAAAATCATATGTGTGTCCTCGTGTGCGAGCTAATGCCTTGTGTAGTAAATTGGAAGGAAGTTTTAAACATATTGGTGTCATGGCTTTGATACCAACATTGAGTGCCATGGATTTTAAATTCCAAAAAAGTCAAAAATGATCAGAAATACATGGAACCTTGCTTGATGTAATGGCATGGCACCAAGATGCCATGGTAAAAAAATTGCCTTGTTCGATGAAACTTTGGACAGACACCCCTCACAAACTGGAGCATGTCATGAGAAGACTAATGGTTCCGAGAGGGAACAATGCATGTCTGATGATGAACCGGCGGTAGCTTCCTCGTATGGCCTTGAATTTTTTTTATCGTTAACAGGAACTAATACAAGTGTCATGCTAAAATTTGAAAATTTTCAGCGGATATTTGACCATTTTAAGACATTTAAGTGGTTTTCTAGACATCTAATGGCCGTACTTCAAATTGAAATATATGTACATGCAACAGCTAACCATCATGGGTTGGAAAATCATTTTTGTGTCCTTGTGTGCAAGTTAATGCCCCGTGCAGTAAATTGGAAGGAGTTTTCAAACATATTTGTGTCACGGCTTGGACACAAACATGTAGTACCATGGCTTTTTTAAATTCCACAAAGTTACAAAATGATCATAAATACATGAAACCTTGCTTGATGTAATAGGATGGCACCAAGATGCTATGGTAAAAAAATTGGCCTATTTGAAGGAAGTTTGGACACACACCCCCACAAACCGAAGCATCTGACGAGAAGACTTGTGGTGCCAAGACGGAACAATAATGCATGTTTGATGACGAACCAATGGTCGCTTGCTCGTATGGCCTTGAAAATTTGGATGGAGCAGTTTTTTCTACCATTATCATGCACTAATACAACTGTCATGTTTAAGTTTGGAAATTTTCAGGGGTCATTTGACCTTTTTAAGACATTTAAGTGATTCTCTAGCCATTTGATGGCCTTAATTCAAATTTGAACTACATGTACATGCAATAGCAAACCATCATGGGTTGGAAGAATCATTTATGTATTACATTACATTTACAATAATATCATGGTAACACAAAAAAGCATTCATGCCTTACGTTTGGAAAGGAAGTGTAAATATCCGGCAGACAACCGACCCCCACACAATTGGCACTCTATTTCGTGCCTCGAGGTTTGGAAGGTGAGTGGCGTAGGTTATTAATTAGACGTGGTTCTGTATTGAAAACTGTTAGCAATTTATTTCACTGAAAGCTTTTGCTGCGGGAATCGTGTGCAACTCAAGATATAGTACTCGTAAATTCCGGCGAGCGGCACGTGTACAGCTCCCATTGATCTAGATTCCGGCTGCCAATAAATACTACCCTGCTCATGTCGTCCCGCTTGCATTCTCATCTACATTCTCTCCTCACTTGCCCTTGTCTCTCACACAAAACTCTGCCATGGCGCCGCTAATCTGCCCACGCGCCAATGAGGCAGCGCCGCCCCTAGGACGTTAAGGTATAGAGCAGCGACGAGGAGGACCCCTACGCACCGCTGGACGAGGTTGTGCTGGACCCCCCAACTTTGGAGTGGTTTTGGGGCCCGTACAATCTTTGTCTATGGAAGTTGATGCCACTGGCGGAGAAATCCAGTGAAGTGGCATTCAACAAGGAGATGGCAGAGGAGGAAGCCAGGTACCAGGCGGCTTGTGAATCCCATGAGGCCGTTTGGGAAAAGGAGGCGGTGGATCTTTGGGGCGGGCGTGTTGACGTGCAGAGGAGGTGTATGAAGATGGCCGATACTTTGCCATTAAGGCCAAAGGCACTAGACACCTCATCGCTGCGTGGAGGTCGGCCAATAAGCTCCACTGTGCTACCGACGAAGAGCTCCGACCGGTGCCCAACAAAGCAAGATCGGCACGTCAAGCGCAACGAGGAGGAGGAGGCGGAGTACTGCCTCCATGCTGGGAAGCCACCATGCACCAAGGAGCTACTAGCGAGGGGCTACCAGAATATTGCCCCCTAAGGAGGGATTATTAGTTTTAGTATTGTTTGTTTTCAATTTTATGCATTTTACATAGTAGTTAAGTACCATCACGTATATGTGATGATATTATACATATTCTATGATGAACCACTAAACAATTAATATATATTATGAATTCCATTTTCTATCTATTTTCGTATACCAATTTCTATCTAGCTGTTATCATCCACATGCACAGAATGGAAAGCATAGACACATTGAAATAGAACAATATATAAGAACGGAAAACAGAGTACACACATTGAAATAGAGCAATATTATGATTGCTTCTTTTGAAACGGATATTATGATTGTTGCGAATACATAGAGATCAACATCGAAACCACTCAATAAAATAAAACACGTCCATGACCACCAGCCCTTCCTACCATAGCTCTCGGCTCTGCCTGAACTCGTGTAGGCGTTCTTTCAAGCGGTTGACACGCTCGGGGTACATCTGGAGCGCGATCCTGAGCTCCCAGTTGGCTATTTCATCGGAGATTACCAGCTTGAGGATGTGATGGCCATGTTCCTCTACTGTGCCTAGGTGGACACCTGGGCCAAGGAGGTGCTCGAGCCTAGCGACCAGCTCATTGGCGTCAAGCGAGCCACAGACAAGGTGAATGGTGCGACCCATGCAAACGGCGTCGATGCAAGTACGATGCGACCAACCTCTAGGGAAAGTACGATGTGGATGACCTCTCCCCACTCCTTGCGAGGAACGGGGTTACTGATGGGCCATGTACCCAGCTGCAACGCCCTTTCGACAATAGGCAAGCGCTGATGGATCCGCTTTTGCTGTGTGGCACACCATACTTCTCGCTCTGCGGTGCTCCAACGGTCTTGCTGTGCGGCAAGATGCAGCCTATCAGTGCGGACGCACCTAGCTTGCTTTGCGGTGCACCACCGGTCATGTTGTTTGGCGAGCTACAGTCTCTCGGTGTTTACATGCATATCTTGAAGCGCCGTGCGCCAAGGGTCTGCTCAACCCCGACGATGACACGTAGCACAGTGTTGTCCATCGCGTTGCCGGGGACAACCTTGGCCTCGACGGGCCGCGGTGCCTACTCATTTTACTTGTCGAGGATGTTGATGGAAGAGGCGGCGCTTCGGTGGGTTGGCATGCTTGGGAAAGGTAGAGAGGCTTGATACGTCTCCACCGATCATGTTTATATTCATTTACAAGCAACTTTATATCATTTTTTGGGACTAACCTACTAACTTAGTGCCCAATGCCAGTTGCTGTTTTTTGCTTGTTTTTGACTTTGCAGAATATCAGTACCAAACGAAGTCCAAATGCGACAAAACATTTTGGAGTTTTTTAGAAATAAGAGATCTTGGAAGCTTTTGGAGGCCACGAGAAGATGGACAAGTGGTCCACTAAGCACCAGGACGTGCCAGGGGCCTCTAGCGTGCCCTGGTGGGTAGTGAGGCCCACATGCCTCCGCTTGACCTACCTCTGCCTCTATAAATACTCTAAAATCCTAAAACCTACAGGGGAGCCCACGAAATACTTTTTCCTCCACCAAAAGTTCCACAACCACGAGATCCAATCTAGAAGCCTTTTCTGGCACTCTGCCAGAAGGAGAAACGATCACGGAGGGGTTCTTCATCATCCTTGCCGCTCCTCCAATGACGTGTGAGTAGTTAACAACAGACCTATGGGTCCATAGTTAGTAGCTACATGGCTGATTCTCTCTTTTTGATCTTCAATACAATGTTCTCCTCAATGTTCATGGAAATCTATTTGATGTAACGACTTTTTGTTTTGTGTTTGTTGGGATTCGGTAAATTGTGAGTTTATGATCAGATCTATCCATGAATATTATTTGAGTCTTCTTTGATCTCTTTTATGCTTGATTGTTATAGCCTCGTATTTCTTCTCCGATTTATTGGTTTGGTTTGGCCAACTAGATTGATTTATGTTGCCATGGGAAGAGGTCCTTTGTGATGGTTTTAATCTGGCGATGCTCAATCTCAATGACAAAAAGAGACATGACACGCATGTATCATTGCTTTTAAGGGTAACAAGATGGGGTTTATTCATATGTGAGTTTATCTTGTCTACATCATATTATCTTGTTTAAAGCATTACTTTGTTTTTCCATGAACTTAATACACTAGATGCATGCTCGATAGCGGTCGATGTGTGGAGTAATAGTTGTAGATGCAAAATCTTTTCGGTGTACTAATCTAGGACGTGCTGCCTATATACATGATCATTGCCTTCGATATTGTCATAATTATTTGCTTTTCTGTCAATTGCCCAATAGTAATTTGTTTACCCACCGTATGCTATTTTCTCGAGAGAACCCTCTAGTGAAAACTATGGCCCACGGTCTATTTTCTATCATATATTGAAACCAAAAATACCTTGCTGCAATTTTCTTTTATTTATCTTTTGTATTTTTTGTCAAATCTATCTATCAAAATCTATACAATTTAATCTTGCTTGTAACCGTTGAGGGATTGACAAACCCACTACGCATTGGATTGCAAGTATTTGTTGTTTGTGTGCAAGTGTTGTTTACATAGTGTTGCTTGGTTCTCCTATTAGATTGATAACCTTGATTTCATAATTGAGGGAAATACTTATCGCTATTGTACTGCATCATTCCCTCCTCTTCGGGGAAATCGCAACACAGCTAACAAGTAGCAGGGCTATAGGTTGTGCTTGTGCCTCAGTGTGTCATGCGTCACCTAGGTTTATGCGCAATATCGTTGAGTGGCAGTAGGAAAATGATGAGGAAGTGGCGAGAAACAATGTCATGTTCATAAAATACGATCCATTAATGGAAACTTGTTATAGAAGGAAGTGCGAGCTAGCACGACGCGTGCATGCACATTGCTCGCCAACATATGTGATCCATATACTCATGTGCCCAACAAAGCACACTATTCACAGTAAAGAATATTGTTCTGTACACAGAGAGCATAGATGTTGTTCAGACTGAGAAAATCATGTCAAAAAATTAACCTATGGAATAGGTCAATGATGATTACAAGAATCCCAGACAATTATTTACTGGTGTCGTTTGCCCAGAACACAAACAACTTATTAGCAGGAAATGTCTATGTTATTATCGGTCTTCCCACACAATTAGCCGGAGCACCCTTGCCGTTGCCTGCACTCACCTCACCGTGCCGGCCTCTACTCGTGTCCCTCGACGCGCTCTGCTTGTTGTTAGGTGGCCGACACACTCAACTCGCGTCCCTATGTGCGCTCGGCTTTTGGATGGCTATTCCCTGCATGTTTAACTGCTATATGCGTATGGTTGCTCGCTGCTGCGGCGGACGCGGAGCCCTCTGCTCGCGTCCCTCCATGTGCTCTTCTCTCGCTTCCTCCGCGAGCGCTCTGCCAGTGGTTGGGGCTGGTGCATGATCAAGTTGGCGGCCCCATTGGCATGTGGTTGCTGCATGCATCGCCATGATGTAGTTATGTGCGACATGATGGAGTTATGCACTTCAAAAACTTCCATCCACGACCATTATAACCTTAGTCTCTTCAACCTTTCGATCACTCCTCACAACGCAACAAGCACACCCACACAACACGTACAGAGAAGATTTCTCGCGGCGCTCCAATGGAGTTCGGCGTGCATCAAGTGGAGACACACGTGAGGGAGAAGGATCACTCAGTGGTGTACACCATTCATCCAGCCATGGTGGAGGACTACATCAACACCGTAGAGCACTTGCTTGCTCAGGACAGGTACAAAGTGGTTGGCATCAACCTCCAGTACACTGATGGTCATCGCGGGATATATTTGAAGGTTGTCGTCGCCCAGTTGTGCTTGCGCCATCACGTCCTCATCACCACTACTGCCCGACCAAAAAGCCTTCCGAGTGTTTTGCCAGGTTTTTCAACATCCTCAACTATAAGTTCACTACGGTGGAAACCACCGACGATGTAGGAGCGCCCTAGATTTTGGGCTTGGCCTACCAGAAGCTTGTCAAAATCTATGGCCACTACAGGGTCTGGGGCAGCACAAAGAAGGACTCCCTGGTTGACCTCGCCTCGGTCATCATCAACCCCTACAACAAAAACATTAAGGAGGATGGCAAGAGAAAACCCACATTCTGGCACGGGGCCTGGATGTGGAGACTAGATGAAGCTCACCTCAAGTTTGTGGCCAAGAACGTGTACACATGCTATGAGGTGCACAGGCGGATCGTTGACATGAGGGAGTGCATCCTTCCCGTAATCGATGAAGGATTGAGCCACCAGCAGAGCAGTTGCGGTAAGCGTCACAAGAAGAAGTAGATGATGATTAGATGGCAGTTTTTTCCTAGTTAGTTATGCATGTAAATCTTTAGTTTGGTGTGTGCAAATGTCATGTGTGTACTAGCCACCTATGTAATTATATTTTTAATTTGGTTATGCAATCATGTCCTTATAAGTATATCAACTTTGCTAAAGCACATCTAGATGTGCCATAAGTATTGCACATCTAAGTCCTATATCATTGATCTTACGTGAAGATTCGTGTGGATATTTTCTATTTATTTTCCTTTTCCTTTCTATGCTTGCTTGTCTCACTTAGATGTGCAATAACTAAGGCACATCTAGATGTGCCTTAGACAAGCCCTATATGTATATATGTTGTTGTTGTATAGACAAAGCAAATCACATCGCACATGGACCAAACTAGGGAACCTTTTGGTGATGATTTCATCAATCCCTCACAATTGTATACCAGCAAGCGTTTGCCCACAACACACATGTCTTATTAGCTGCAATCGTTTGTGTTATTATCAGTTGTCGAACACATTTCTGATGACGGTCATGTTTGTCACGTATCATGCACATCTTGTTAAGTTGAACTATTTCTGTTGTCTTGGATGATCACAAATAGTTCATCCGAGTGAAGTATATGCCGTCTATCGCACACACCTTGATCTGACTGACCATTTATGTTGTTTTCGCTCATTGCAAACAAATCATCTGAGTGAACTATATGTCGTATATCGCAAACACATTGATCTAGCCGACCGTTTCTGTTGTGTTGCCTAATCAAAAACAGTTCATCCGAGTGAACTATATGTCCTTTATCGCACACACCTTGATATGGCTGGTCGTGTCTTCTATTTTGGCTCGTTGAAAATAGTTCGTACGGATCAACTGTATGCCACGTACCACACACACAACTCTAATTTGAATTGTGCCTGATGTCTCCGCCATTTCAAAAAGTTCATACTATTGGTGACCGTTTTATTGAAACACCATTTGCGCTTAATGCATCACACACAGTTTGGTCGAAGGGTCTCTCATTCATGTGCCGCGTTAGCAACATCCTACAGTAGTGGTTTGTGATCCTCGAAGCATGCACATATAGTCTCTAGTTATGTGATGAAGTTGGAGCATGATTTATTATTGAGTGTCTACCTTATGAGTGGCAGCCGGAGACGGGCAATGGTCTTTTCCTACCTATCTATCCCCCTAGGGGCATGCGAGTAGTACTTTGCTTCGAGGGCTAATAAACTTTCACATAAGTATGTCCTTTCTTTATGACTAATGTGAGTCCATGGATTATACACACTCTTACATTTCCGCCATTTGCTAGCCTCTTATGTGCCGTGCATTTTCCTTTCTCACCTAGAGAGTCAGTGAAACTTCGCTGGTGCATCCAAACCCCGTGATATGATACGCTCTTTCACACATAAGCCTCCTTATATCTTCCTCAAAACAAGCACCATACCTACCTATTATGGCATTTCCATAGCCATTCCGAGATATATTGCCATGCAACTTCCACCGATCCGTTTTCATGACATACATATTCATTGTCATATTGCTTTGTATGATCATATAGTTGACATAGTATTTGTGGCTCATCAACCATTCATCATTATTATACATGTTGCGCTAGCATCATTGCACATCCTTGTCCACTGCCAGAGGCATACATATAGAGTCATATTGTTCTAGTTATTGAGTTGTAATATCGAGTTGTAAGTACATAAAAGTGTGATGATCATCATTATTAGAGCATTGTCCCAGTGAGGAAAGGATTATGGAGACTACGATTCCCCCACAAGTCGTGGTGTGAATCCAGACGAAAAAATAGAGGCGAAAAAGAGCCAGTCAAAAAAAAGAGAGAACGGGCAATTTACTATCCTTTTCCACACTAGTGGGAATTTAATGTTATTGTTGGTGTACTAAAGGTTTGGGTCCTTAGTACCCCAGACTTGTAACAGGCAGTGGCAGCCTTCCCAACAGCAAGGCTTGCCGGAGGGCAACTAAGAACAAGATCAAGACCAGTTGGCAAGGTGCGAAGAAGATACCAAAGCCAGTGATAAGAAGTAAAGAATATCAAGCTTGGAGTTGCTAGCAAACTCCTTGCTGGCAAGGATACGAAGACCCAGCAAGCTCTGGACCCGGCAAGTTCCACTAACCTGCCAGCGCTCCACCTCAGCGACCAGCTTGTCACTTGTCATATAGGTGTCAAGTGGGCAAGCAGTTAGGTGAGCTTTGTCTGGGCACGTGGCAGCTCGCCACTGAAGACACAACTTTAATGACACCTATCCTTGGATCGTGTCAAGGAAACATGAGGTAGATGGACTAACGACACAAAAGGAGAAGCAACTCTTACCGGGAAGCTCAATCAACTTGACACCTCACAGCGCCACTATTCGCCTTATGTAATTACCATTTTGCCATTATGGTGACCCCTTTTTCTATAAAATAAGGCCAAAGGCTACCTTTACAAAGGTCGAAATCGGGTTTAATTACACGCGTAGCTGCACTTCCCGTGCACCTTGCTCGCAAGGTGCACTCCCTGCATTAATTAAATAAGAGATATTGTGATATCCCAACATCATCCTATCCATCATGGGGCAATCTTCAACTTCACCTGCAACTAACAACGCTATAAGAGGGGCTGAGCAAAGCGGTAACATAGCCAAACAACGGTTTGCTGGGAAGGGTGAAAAGGTTAGAGGCTGACATGACAAATTGGGAGGCCTGAAGAACAAGTGATAGGTAGCGCAGCATAGCGATAGAATGAAGCAGCTAGCATAGCAATAATAGTAGTGAGATCAAGGGTAGCGGTCATCTTGCCTGAAATCCCGCAAGGAAGAAGAACGATTCCATGAAGAAGATGAAGCCACGAAGATGAACCAAGCGTAGACGAACGAATCCTCACGATCGCAATGAAACAGGAACTAACGAGAAGGAGCACAACCAGAAAGAAGCAAACAACAAGGTAAACACACAACACATAGACATGGCATGATGCTCAACCAAGTATGATGCATGACAAAGATAGATGAGGATACTCATGGCAAGAGATGATGCAAACAAGAACAACAGATCAAGGCAAGTTTAAATGAGGCCGGAAGCAACATATAACAAATCCGGAAGGTCCTCATATGCAAGATTCGAAATTGGTCCAGATCTGAATAAACCTTATGTTCAAGTTGTTAAACAGCAATTTAAAATGTACCAAGATGATCTACACAAAATTCTAGTCAAGTTTCATATAAAGTTAATTTAGTTCGGAGCTACCGCCTAGAAGATATGAGCAAAACAAGTTAAACATGGCATTGATGCAAAATGCATACAAAAATCAAGAAAACACTCTCAAAACATGGATGCAACAAGTTAATATGAAACTTCATGCAAAATCAAGCAAGTTTCATATACAACACACTCAAAACGGAGCAACAGTTCAACACATACACATGAAACAAGTTTAAAGGACAAGTTGTCCAAAACAGCAACTAGGCATCTAGCAAGCATCAAAACAATATGCTGCAGCATCTCAACGTGAAAACAAAAGGCATGGGAATGAAGTACAGGTAAAGCATGACAAAACATGAACACTGAGCTATCTACAGAAAACAATATAACATGCTCAAAAGGACATGGCAATATTGCAAATAATACCAGTTTACAAACTTAGCAGAAATAACATCAAGTTGCAATGTTTAGAGCTATCAAACAACATGTTACAGGAACTTAACATGGAAAAGAAGGCATGGAATGCTAATACTAAGGACAAAGATCAAAACTCCCTTACTGAACTAGTTCCAAATATCAACATAAAAGATGGCAGCACCCATGCAAACATGGCAAGTGATATGACAGATTCAGACATGGCAGGAACAACGAGAAGTAGGCATGTTGGTGAGCTTGTACAACTCACCACAGAAACAAACATGGCATGTTAAGTCAACCAACAGTAATATGACATATTTATGAAGCTAAGAATGGCAAGAGCAAGTTCATAGGGTGCATGGATCACTAGCAAAGCTCATGGCAAAAGTGAACTTAATGTTAACAGGCCGACCGCAACATTATTTAGCAATTTGAGAGCAAGATTACAACAAGCTACAGCAGGCTATAAATGCAACAAGGGCCATGGATGGATATAGCACGACATGTGTAACAAAACATCCTTAGTGAACATCTTCAGATTGTGTATAGAATGATTTGTAGCAGCAGGTTTCAATAGCATCATAATATAAAAGTTTCAGCCTAGCAAAAGAGAAACAGCAAGTACCCTACTTCACGAGCTCGATTCACTCACAACCCGACTCACAAAAATACATGGATTGCACCACTGTAAAGATGGAATGATGTAGCTCCAAACTGATGTAGACATTAACCTCAAAGGATGCACACACAAAAGGCAATGAAAAAGACAAATCACCAAGTTCTGTTAGCGAACAGCACATTAACATCATATAGCACTCTTGCAACGATGATTTGGGCATCAAGATGAACTCAAACAAGCATGGCACAATGTAACAAAATGAAGAGCATCTCATGGTGAACATTTTGATATATTATATGCATGAATCGGAGCAACAAGTGCAGAGATGCGACATGATGAAGCTGGCATAAAATTTATCAGGAAAAGGACTTGGACGAAAAATCACCTCCCGAAAACAGATCTTGGGTTTCGGGGCATGCTTCCCGAGGTTCACAGGAAGGTCGCCGGAGGAGCTTCGCGCGGCCGCCGGGTATGAGGGAGAGGGCGCCGGAGACGGGGATGCTAGCCGGAGGGACGGGGCCGGCCGGATCCGGCGAGTTGGAGGCCGGGGCGCGTGGCTCTCGGTGATGAGGCACGGCAGCGGTCGGAGCCGAGGCGCGGGACCGCGAGGTCGGCCTTGGACGGCGGCGCTTGAGGCGACGGCGCTGGGCGATCGGCGGCGGGTTCGCTGCGAGGCCATGGTCCAGCGGCGTGGCGCGGGACGCTGGAGCGGAGGCGCTGGGCGACGGGGCCGGAGGGCACGGTGGCGGGATGGGCCCCGTGGGCCCGATCCGGGCCCCGCGGGCCTGGCGCGGTGGGAGCAGAGAGAAGGCGCGGGCGAGGGTGAGGTGGCGTGCGCCGGTTGGTTGCGGAGGCGGGGCTGCTGAGGTGGTGGCCTCTGATTGGCTCGGGCGATGTGGCGGTGGCGATGGACGCATCCGACGCGGAGGCGGATATGTCCGGCGGCGAGAGGGAGGTTTGATATAGGGTTTGAACCGCGGGATTTCGGGGAGGATCACATATTTATAGGTAGAGGGAGCTAGGAGTGTCCAAATGAGGTGCGGTTTTTGCCCACACGATCGTGATCGAATGACTGAGAGCATGGAAGGGGTTAGGATGGGCTAGTGGGCTGTGGTGGAGGGGTGCTGGGCTGCAAAGAGAAGGGGATTTCGGGCTACGCGGTTAACCGTTGGGGCATCAAACGACCTCCAAATGGAACGAGATTTGACGGGCGGACTACTGGTGCTATACCAACGCCACTCGGCAAACCTCGGCCCATTCCGAGAATGATTTTCTCCTGCTCACGAAACAAGGTCTGAGAGGGGCGACGGGCACGTGCGAGTGTGGTTGGGCTCAGAACGGACAACGGAGAGAACCGGGGGAACCCGAACGGATGCAAGTTTTGAAAACATGCAGATGAAATGCAGATGATGACATGGCAAAATGCAACATGCAAGCAAATGACATGGCAACAATGACGAATAGCTGGAAGACACCTGGCGCATTGGATCCGGGGCATTACAACTGCCCAGGCAACTAAACTCGCCGAGCTCAATCGGAAGCTCCGACTATCGGATGAGGAACTCGGCCGTACCAACAAACTGTTCGAAGAAACCCAAGGTGTGTGGTTTGTCTGTATTTTTAGAGTTTATGTGTAGTCAGTTTGAAATGGACTAAGGGTGGTATGAATATACTCGCACTTGGCACAGCCAAGGTCGAGTCCCTCAAGGGCGCCCTTGCCAAAGACAAGAAGGAGGCAAAGGCAAACAAGGTGGCCGCAGACAAGGCGGCCAAGGCTCTGAAGGAAGAGCAAACCACCCCCCAATAACACGAGGCGCGGGTGGAAGAAATAGAGCAGGAGCTCAAGGATGCCATCGCAAGGTGTGAGTCTTTGGAGCAAAAGAGTTCGAAGCAGGCCTCCGAGCTTACCAAAGCTCTCAAAAGTCTGAAGGAAGCCCAGGTTGATGCCCAAGGCGCTCGTCAGGAGATATAAGAGGCGACACAGATTGCGGCTAGTAAGGTGTTTATCATGCAGACTAGATATAGTAATATGAGGTATGTTTTACTCAACAAAGTTTGGAGTTCTCCATGCACCTTTGCTGATCTGCCGAGGAGCATCTCGGATGCCGCCGCATTCTTTCCAGCCGAAGAGGGGAGCTCGAGAGAGAAGTTATTCTGGTCGCAGTACCTTGCGCTAGAACTTCCCATGGCCCTGAGCGATCAGCTGAAGCAGTTGTCCGAGCTGCACAGGGTGGCCGGATTGGCCATGAAGGATGCTATAATCCGCTTGTGGCCAACCGATACCATCCCGAATAGTCACTTCAGACTCGCACAACAGCTAGTTGAGGCGCTTCCTCGGATCGATGCCTTTTGCAACGCGGTTGGTCAAAAACCCATCCCCTTGTATAACACAGCATAAATCGCGAGCGATTCATAGTATAACACTAAGCCACTGGATTGGTGACCCGTTCTCGCTTACCATGACAGTCAGTTTTCGGCTTTCTCTACTGAGGTATTTGATCGGACAAACCGGAAATGCAATCGCAGCAGTTCTCCCTTTACCACCTTAGCCGAACTTGCGGAACATAAGGGGGCAAACATAGGAACCGGGCAACCCAACTATAGACCAAATACGTGGTGTGGAGCAGATGCATATAATGTAATATCGATGACGCGGAAGAGTTCCCCATGGGTGTTCGGACATAATCAATTTAACGGGGCCGAGTACAGCCCCTGGCACGTATTGAACTGCGTGTGTCAGTCGAATATGAGGAGTAGCGCAGATGACAAGGAAAAAATTCAACGCCCAACCAAAAAGGTGGTAATCATCTGTGTCCTCTGTATCTTTATTGATATTTCGACGACGGACAATGCCGTTCAATAGTATGGTCATATTACATGCCTAGAGAAGGAAAGTAAAAAAATTACATAAGGGGAAGTCTAACACAGGGCCTCAAAACCATAGTTGGAAAAAGAAACTTTTATGCTGCCCTGCCGCACGTCTGCGCCTTTCGTCCTGAGTAGTAAGTCCTTTGAGAGGATTGTTTGATGGCTGGGACATACTAGCCTTAACAGGATCTCCTGCGACAATGATCCTATAAGTAGGGCTCTTGATGAAGCTGCGTTGAAAGAAAAAGTAAAAGTGGATATGTGGTCCATTCATGGTCAAGCCGTGGGAGGGACCTTTTCCGCAGAGTCCCTCCGGCGTCTCCCAGGGTATTTTTTGTGCGTAATTATGTACATAAGGTACCTGAACCGTCGCCTGATGGGTCAATCAGCGAAGGCCGATTTGTGAATCGATGTCTGGATCTGCTGATTTATGCGCGAACCGGACTCGCTTGGATGCGTCCTTTGCTCTATTGGCATGTGAACTGTTCGGCTTGATGAGGCTGCTATACACTTCCGCCGCAAGGGTCGCAGTGTGTTATTCAGTATGGAGGGAGCGCTCCATATTGCCATTGCCTGTAATAACACCGCTAGGTCTGGGAATTTTGAGCTTCAAGTAAGCATAATGCGGGATTGCGTTAAAGCGGGCGAAGACGGTTTGTCCGAGCAGTGCATGGTAACCACTTCGAAATGGGACGATGTCAAAGTTTAAATCTTCGCTGGGTAAGTTATCTGGCGACCCGAATACTACCTCCAGTGTGATTGAGCCCATGCAACAGGCCTCCACTCTAGGTATCACACCTTTAAAGGTAGTGTTGCTGGGCTTGATTCGTGATGGGTCAATCCCCATCTTTCGGACAATATCATGATAGATCAAATTGAGACTGCTTCCTCCGTCCATAAGGACTCTAGTGAGGTGGTATCCGTCGATGATTGGGTCAAGGACCAAGGCAGACGAACCTCCGTGACCAATAATAGTTGGGTGGTCCCTGCGATCGAAGGTGATCGGGAAAGCTGACCATGGGTTGAACTTGGGGGCGACAAGCTCTAAGACATAGACGTCCAGTAACGCGCGTTTTTGCTCCCTTTTGGGGATGTGAGTGACATATATCATGTTCACTATATTTACCTCGGGGGGAAATTGTTTCTAACCCCTGGTGTTCAGCTGACGGGGCTCATCATCGTCTTCACTTGGGGGCCCTTTTCCCTTGTGCTCGGTATTAACTTACCGTCCTGTTTGAAGACCCAACATTTCCTGTTGGTATGATTTGCAGGCTTATCGGGTGTGCCATGAATCTGACACGGCCTCTCAAGCATTTTATCTAAGTTGGATGGTCGTCTTTGCCTTTGAAAGGTTTCTTTTGCTATCCAGACTTCGGCCCGCTGAATCCAGCATTGACTGCCGTGTCGTCTGCATTGTCAGTGCTATTGTTCTAAAGTTTGTTTTTATTGTGGCGAGGTTTGCCATTGCCGTCCCGCACCTCAGAGGTGCCAGGGTCGCCTGAGTTGTTGCTTCTACGAGCCAACCAGCTGTCTTCACCCACACAGAAGCGGGTCATGAGTGCCATTAATGCTGCCATGGTCTTCGGCTTCTCCTGCCCGAGGTGTTGGGCGAGCCATTCATCACGGACGCTGTGTTTAAAAGCCGCTAAAGCTTCGGCGTCTGGATAGTCTACAATCTGGTTCTTTTTAGTTAAGAACCGATTCCAAAGCTTGCGGGCTGATTTGCATGGCTGCTGGATTATGTGACTCAAGTGGTCAGCATCCGGTGGCCGGACATAAGTGCCCTAGAAATTAGCCCTAAAGGCATCTTCCAAGTCTTCCCAAGTTCCAATGGAGTTTTCTGGGAGCCTGTTTAGCCAGTGCCATGCTGCCCCCTTCAGCTTTAGGGGAAGATATTTAATGGCGTGGAGATCATCTCCTCGAGCCATATGAATGTGGAGAAGGGAGACTTCGATCCAGATGGCCGGATCCGTCGTTCCATCGTATGGTTCGATGTTTTTGGAGTTTAAACCCTTCAGGAAACTAATGTTCCATACCTCGTCAGTGAAGCACAGGGGGTGTGCGGCTTCTCTGTATCTAGCGATGTCATGGCAGAGATCTGCTGGCCTCTGGGTTTGGTACTGACCCTGAACATAATAGCGATCATCACACCGGGCTTCGTAGCCATTGTCTCGTGTTGGGGCACGCCCCCTTGATCTATGGATAGATCGGGTCTGACCAGCTTGATAGGCTAGGTCGCGTTGCAAGTCGTGTGTATAGCCCGCGGCTGCAGTCTCCCTGCCTCTTTGGCGAGGGGGCACGGGTTGGTATTCGTCTTGAGATGCCTCTTTATCACGTCCATGCGGTGGTCGGTCTGGCTGGTCTGCCTGATTGTATCTCGACGGTATTGGTTCAAGTACCTCGCCGTCGAATTCAGGCAACAGCTTACGCATAGGGTAACTTTTAATAGGTCGCTCTTGGTTGTATTCCTTAGCGGCCAAGACCTTAGTCCACCTTTCATTCAGTGTTTCTTGCTCTTCTTTAGGCTTCGGGCTTCGGGCTGTAGCAATAAGCTGTCGCTTGAAGCGTTCTTGCTCGAGGGGTTCCTCTGGGACAATGAAGTCCTCGTCACCGAGGCTGACCTCCTCTTCGGATTCTGGCATATAGTTGTTGTCCTCCACATCTTTGTTGTCAGTGCGTCCATGGATGTATTCACCTTCTTCCCGTTCGTCATGTTCGGATGTGGGCTCGATAAGGTGTTCATTATCTTTAGCGCCATCCGGATTCGTTGTCTCCGGTGCCGGTATTATTGTCCTTCTCTCAACGCGATCTTGAGCGATGCCGCTGGCATCAGCGCGTTGGTGGTTTATCGATGGGTTTATCATCATCTGGGCCTGGGTTCTCCTCCTTGTTCTTTGATGTGTCCACCATGCATACATCATATGTTAACGTGGCCGTCCAACACCCCGTAACAGGTGAGACTTGGCTTGGTTCTGCGCCGGCCTCGTCGTCCATGCCATTGGTATATTCGGATGCATAATCTAGCATGTCGGTTAAGTCTTCGATAGTGGCCATCAAGTGGGTGGTGGGTGGGGCGTAAAATTCCCCTCTCTCAGCCCCAGTCCATGCTGGGTGCAGTTCGGAGGTAAAGCCTATGTGATGGTGAGAGACTGCATCAGACCCAACACTTCATCTCAGAGCGGGAGCGGGAATCGCGGGTCTACCATGATATGTTCGGCTTGGAGTGCCTAATTGGATCCGCTCAGTGCAGACCTCGGCAGTTTGGCGTGGTTGTATAGAGCCAGGTTTAAGCCTATGCCTGGGTCTTTAGAAGGAAGTTCGATAAGGGGAAGAAGTCCGGCGGGGTTTAAGCTCCCGTCTTTGGACGATGAGACCTACCCCAGATCTAGGACCGAGGGTGACATTGACCCCTGGATGGGATCTGGCAGGGGATCCAAAGATTCTTCTTGGATGGGACACAGAGCGACAGTCGAGGCCGCAAACCCATCAAAAACTAGATCTCCTCGTACGTCAGCAACGTAATTCAGGTTTCCAAACCTGATCTGTTGGCCAGGGGCGTAACTATTGACATGCTCAAGGCGGTCAATCGAGTTGGCTCGAAGCACGAATCCATCGAACATAAAAACCTGTCCAGGAAGGAAAATCTCCCCGGATGCAGCGTCACCGTTGACGAAGAGGCGAGCCATTGTTCCTTCTGTCGATGGTACAGTGGATCTCTCAATGAAAGCACCAATGTCGGTGTAAAAACCGGTAAATTTTGGGTAGGGGGGCCCAAGCTGTACGTCTAAGGATCGATAGTAACAATGGAGAAGGGACACAATGTTTACCCAGGTTTGGGCCCTCTTAATGAAGGTAAAACCCTCTTAATGAAGGGACACAATGTCTACCACGAGATCGTTTCGGCTAACCCTAGATAGCTAGCCTAGCAATGTTGTAATCCTGCTTCCGTTCTACCCTCCGGTTCATATAGACACCGGAGGGGCTTAGGGTTTGTGCCAAGTCAGTTTTATAGAAAGGAATAATATATTCGGACATATATACTTGCCATCCATGCATGCGAAAGTCTCCACCCGATACGGGAGAGGATATTTAGTTTTGTATCTTGACAGCCTATCAGTCCGGCCCACATCAGTAGACCGCAATGCCCGAGGACCCCCGAATCTAGGACTCCCATAGGGTGCATGCTGGATTCTGAGGAGGCCTGGAAAATCTTGGCGTGGGCGTCCTCGATCTTGGCGTGGATGACCGCTCACGCTTATGACGTCTGCAGCCGCCATCACAACAGTTGCTACAGCTGCCCTGTTGGCTGTCGTAGATGTCCTCTCTACAGATGCAGACACGCTCAATGCGGATGTGGTCGCTCTCTTGGCGTAGGCAAGGGTGCTCGGGAAGGACGCGCCGACTATACGGCCCTCACAAAGCATCTCCACGACATCATTCTTTGCAGAAGGGGTTGGGGAATGGGGGTCGGGATTCGTCGATTTTGGGATAACCTGCTTGACCAGACGAAGTCGGCGAAGCTTATGGAGGAAGACATAAATTGACCCATGAATTTTCATCGCAAACAGTTCCTATAACCAACTGTGTGTGATGTAGTTGATTTTTCGTATTAGCCGTGAAAGACGAATTTGGAGTACAGTGGCAATGGATGGTGTTTTGAATGTACGAGAAAGTTTTGTACCATTAACATGCACTAATACAACTATCATGTTAAAATTTGGAAACATTCAGGGTTCATTTGACCTTTCTAAGACATTAAGTGAGTTTATAGCCATTTAATGGCCATAATTCAAATTTGAACTGCATGTACATGCAACAGCGAACCATCATGGGTTGGAAATATCATATTTGTGTCCTTGTGTGCAAGTTAATACCCTGTGCAGTAAATTGGAAGGAATTTTCAAACATATTGGTGTCACGGCTTGGACACAAACATTGAGTACCATGGCTTTTAAATTCTAAAAAATTCAAAAATGATCAGAAATACATGAAATCTTGGTTGATGTAATGGCATGGTACCAAGATCTTGCGGTAAAAGAATTGGCCTGTTTGATGAAAGTTTGGACACATACCCTCACAAACTGGAGCAACTCACGGGAAGACTCGTGGTTCCGAGAGGGAACAATGCATGTTTGATGACGAACCATCAGTAGCTTCCTCGTATGGCCTGGAATTTTTTTTCTACCGTTAACATGCACTAATACAACTGCATGTTAAAATTTGGAAATTTCTGGGGGTCATTTGACCTTTTTAAGACATATAAGTGAGTTTCTAGCCATTTAATGGTCGTAATTCAAATTTGTACTACATGTACGTGCAACAGTAAGTGAGTTTCTAGCAATTTAATGGCCATAATTTAAATTTCAACTACATCTATATGCAGCAGCAAACCATCATGGGTTGGAAAATCATGTTTGTGTCCTTGTGTGCGAGTTAATGCCCTGTGGAGTAAATTTGAAGGAATTTTCAAACATATTGGTGTTATGGCTGGGACACAAGCGTTGAGTGCAATGTCTTTTAAATTCCAAAAAAATAAATATGATCAGAAATACATGGAACCTTTCTTGATGTAATGGCATGGTACCAAGATGCTATGGTAAAAAATTGGCCAGTTTAACGAAAGTTTGGACACACACCTCTCGCAAACCGGAGCATCTCACGAGAAGACTCGTGGTTCCGAGAGGGAACAATGCATGTTTGATGACGAACGGGCGGTAGCTTACTCGTATGGCCTTTAAAACTTTTTCTATCATTAACATGCAGTAATACAACTATCATGTTAAAATTTGGAAATTTTCACGGGTCATTTGACCTTTCTAAGATATTAAAGTGATCTTCTAGCCATTTAATGGTCTTAATTAAAATTTGAGCTACATGTACATGCAATAGCTAACCATAATGGGTTGGAAAATCATATTTGTGTCCTCGTGTGCGATTTAATGCCCTCTGTAGTAAATTGGAAGGAATTTTCATACATATTGGTGTCATAGCTTGGACACAAACATTGAGGGCCATGCCTTTTAAATTACAAAAATTATAAAAATGATAAAAAGTATATGGAATTGCATGATGTAATGGCGTGGCACCAAGATGCCATGGTAAAACAATTGGCCTGTTGGACGAAAGTTTCGACGCACACCCCTCACAAACTGGAGCATCTTACAAGAAGACTCGTGGTTCCGAGAGGGAACGATGCATGTTTGATGACGAACCGGCGGTAGCTTCCTCGTATGGCCTTGAAACTTTTTCTACCGTTAACATGCGCTATCACAGCTGTCACGTTAAAATTTGGAAATTTTCAAGGGTCATTTGACCTTTTTAAGACATTTAAGTGATTTTCAAGCCATTTAATTGCCACGATTCAAATTTGAGCTACATGTAAATGCAACAACTAACCATAATGGGTTGGAAAATCATATTTGTGTCCTCGTGTGCGAGCTAATGCCTTGTGCAGTAAATTGGAAGGAAGTTTTAAATATATTGGTGTCATGGCTTTGATACCAACATCGAGTGCCATGGATTTTAAATTCCAAAAAAGTCAAAAATGATCAGAAATACATGGAACCTTGCTTGATGTAATGGCATGGCACCAAGATGCCATTGTTAAAAGATTGGCTTGTTCGATGAAACTTTGGACAGACACCCCTCACAAACCGGAGCATGTCATGAGAAGACTAATGGTTCCAAGAGGGAACAATGCATGTCTGATGATGAACCGGCGGTAGCTTCCTCGTATGGCCTTGAAAATTTTTGTATCGTTAACAGGAACTAATATAAGTGTCATGCTAAAATTTGAAAATTTTCAGCTGTCATTTGACCATTTTAAGACATTTAAGTGGTTTTCTAGACATCTAATGGCCGTAATTCAAATTGAAATATATGTACATGCAACAGCTAACCATCATGGGTTGGTAAATCATTTTTGTGTCCTTGTGTGGAAGTTAATGCCCCATGCAGTAAATTGGAAGGAGTTTTCAAACATATTTGTGTCACGGCTTGGACACAAACATGTAGTACCATGGCTTTTAAATTCCAAAAAGTTCCAAAATGATCATAAATACATGAAACCTTGCTTGATGTAATAGGATGGCACCAAGATGCTATGGTAAAAAAATTGGCCTATTTGAAGGAAGTTTGGACACACACCCCTCACAAACCGAAGCATCTGACAAGAAGACTTGTGGTGCCAAGATGGAACAATAATGCATGTTTGATGACGAACCAACGGTCGCTTGCTCATATGGCCTTGAAAATTTGGATGGAGCAGTTTTTTCTACCATTAGCATGCACTAATACAACTGTCGTGTTTAAGTTTGGAAATTTTCAGGGGTAATTTGACCATTTTAAGACATTTAAGTGATTTTCTAGCCATTTGATGGCCTTAATTGAAATTTGAACTACATGTACATGCAATAGCAAACCATCATGGGTTGGAAGAATTATTTATGTATTAAATTACATTTACAATAATATCATGGTAACACAAAAAAGCATTCATGCCTTACGTTTGGAAAGGAAGTGTAAATATACGGCAGACAACCGGCCCTCACACAATTGGCACTCAATTTCGTGCCTCGAGGTTTGGAAGGTGAGTGGCGTAGGTTATTAATTAGACGTGGTTCTGTATTGAAAATCGTTAGCAATTTATTTCACAGAAAGCTTTTGCTGCGGGAATCATGTGCAACTCAAGATATAGTACTCGTAAATTCCGGCGACCGGCATGTGTACTGCTCCCATTGATCTAGATTCCGGCTGCCAATAAATACTACCCTGCTCATGTCGTCCCGCCTGCATTGTCATCTACATTCTCTCCTCACTTGCCCTTGTCTCTCACACAAAACTCTGCCATGGCGCCACCGTTCTGCCAACGCGCCAATGAGGCAGCGCCGCCCCTAGGACGTTAAGGTATAGAGCAGCGACGAGGAGGACCCCTACACACCACTGGACGAGGTTGTGCTAGACCCCCCAACTTTGGAGTGGCTTTGGGGCCCGTACAATCTTTGTCTATGGAGTTTGATGCCGCTGGCTGAGAAATCCAGTGAAGTGGCATTCATCAAGGAGATGGCGGAGGAGGAAGCCAGGTACCAAGCGGCTTGTGAAGCCCATGAGGCCATTTGGGAAAACGAGGCGGTGGATCTTTGGGGCGGGCGTGTTGACGTGCAGAGGAGGTGTATGAAGATGGCCGATACTTTGCCATTAAGGCCAAAGGCGCTAGACACCTCATCGCTGCATGGAGGTCGGCCAATAAGCTCCACCGTGCTACCGACGAAGAGCTCCGACCGGTGCCCAACAAAGCAAGATCAGCACGTCAAGCGCAATGATGAGGAGGAGGCGGAGTACTGCCTCCATGCTGGGAAGCCACCAGGCACCAAGGAGCTACTAGCGAGGGGCTACCAGAATATTGCCCCCTAAGGAGGGATTATTAGTTTTAGTATTGTTTGTTTTCAATTTTATGCATTGTACATAGTAGTTAAGTACCATCACTTATATGTGATGATATTATACATATTCTATGATGAACCTCTAAACAATTAATATATATTATGAATTCCATTTTCTATCTGTTTTCGTATACCAATTTCTATCTAGCTGTTGTCATCCACATGTACAGAATGGAAAGCATAGACACATTGAAATAGAACAACATATAAGAACGGAAAACAGAGTACACACATTGAAATAGAGCAATATTATGATTGTTTCTTTTGAAACAAATATTATGATTGTTGTGAATACATAGAGATCAACATCGAAACCACTCAATAAAATAAAACACGTCCATGACCACCAGCCGTTCCTACGGTAGCTCTTGGCTCTGCCTGAACTCGTGTAGGCGTTCGTTCAAGCGGTTGACACGCTCGAGGTACATCTGGAGCGCGATCCTGAGCTCCCAGTTGGCTATTTCATCGGAGATAACCAGCTTGAGGATGCGATGGCCATGTTCCTCTACTGCGCCTAGGTGGATACCTGGGCCAAGGAGGTGCTCGAGCCTAGCGACCAGCTCATTGGCGTCAAGCGAGCCACAGACAAGGTGAATGGTGCGACCCATGCAAACGGCGTCGATGCAAGTACGATGCGACCGACCTCTAGGGAAAGTACGATGTGGATGACCTCTCCCCACTCCTTGCGAGGAATGGGGTTACTGATGGGCCGTGTACCCAGCTGCAACGCCCTTTCGACAATAGGCAACACTGATGGATCCGCTTTTGCTGTGTGGCACACCATACTTCTCGCTCTGCGGTGCTCCAACGGTCTTGCTGTGCGGAAAGATGCAGCCTATCAGTGCGGACGCACCTAGCTTGCTTTGCGGTGCACCACCGGTCATGTTGTTCGGCGAGCTACAGACTCTGGGTGTTGACATGCCTATCTTGAAGCGTCGTGCGCCAAGGGTCTGCTCAATCCCGACGATGACACGTAGCACGGTGTTGTCCATCGCGTTGCCAGGGACAACCTTGGCCTCGACGGGCCGCGGTGCCTACTCATTTTCCTTGTCGAGGATGTTGATGGAAGAGGCGGCGCTTCGGTGGGTTGGCATGCTTGGTAAAGGTAGAGAGGCTTGATACATCTCCAACGATCATGTTTATATTCATTTACAAGCAACTTAGTGCCCAATGCCAGTTGCTGTTTTTTGCTTGTTTTTGACTTTGCAGAATATCAGTACCAAACGAAGTCCAAATGGGACAAAACATTTTGGAGTTTTTTTAGAAATAAGAGATCTTGGAAGCTTTTTGAGGCCACGAGAAGATGGAGAAGTGGTCCACTAAGCACCAGGACGTGACAGGGGCCTCTGGCGCGCCCTGGTGGGTAGTGAGGCCCACATGCCTCCGTTTGACCTACCACTGCCTCTATAAATACTCTAAAATCCTAAAACCTACAGGGGAGCCCACGAAATACTTTTTCCGCCACCAAAAGTTCCAGAACCACGAGATCCAATCTAGAAGCCTTTTTTGGCACTCTGCCAGAAGGGGAAACAATCACGGAGGGGTTCTTCATCATCCTTGCCGCCCCTCCAATGATGCGTGAGTAGTGAACAACAGACCTATGGGTCCATAGTTAGTAGCTAGATGGCTTAATCTCTCTTTTTGATCTTCAATACAATGTTCTCCTCAATGTTCATGGAAATCTATTTGATGTAACAACTTTTTGTTTTGTGTTTGTTGGGATTCGATGAATTGTGAGTTTATGATCAGATCTATCCATGAATATTATTTGTGTCTTCTCTGATCTCTTTTATGCATCATTGTTATAGCCTCGTATTTCTTCTCCGATTTATTGGTTTGGTTTGGCCAACTAGATTGATTTTTGTTGCCATGGGAAGAGGTCCTTTGTGATGGTTTTAATCTGGTGATGCTCAATCTCAATGACAGAAAGAGACATGACACGCATGTATCATTGCTTTTAAGGGTAAAAAGATGGGGTTTATTCATATGTGAGTTTATCTTGTCTACATCATATTTTCTTGTTTAAAGCATTACTCTGTTTTTCCATGAACTTAATACACTAGATGCATGCTCGATAGCGGTCAATGTGTGGAGTAATAGTTGTAGATGCAAAATCTTTTCGGTGTACTAATCTTGGACGTGCTGCCTATATACATGATCATTGCCTTGGATATTGTCATAATTATTTGCTTTTCTGTCAATTGCCCAATAGTAATTTGTTTACCCACCGTATGCTATTTTCTCGAGAGAACCCTCTAGTGAAAACTATGGCCCCCGGTCTATTTTCTATCATATATTGAAACCAAAAATACCTTGCTGCAATTTTATTTTATTTATCTTTTGTATTTTTTGTCAAATCTATCTATCAAAATCTATACTATTTAATCTTGCTTGTAACCGTTGAGGGATTGACAAACCCACTACGCGTTGGATTGCAAGTATTTGTTGTTTGTGTGCAAGTGTTGTTTACATAGTGTTGCTTGGTTATCCTATTAGATTGATAACCTTGATTTCATAATTGAGGGAAATACTTATCTCTATTGTACTGCATCATTCCCTCCTCTTCAGGGGAATCGCAACGCAACTAACAAGTAGTAGGGCTATAGGTTGTGCTTGTGCCTCACTGTGTCATGTTTTGCCTAGATTTATGCGCAATATCGTTGAGTGGCAGGAGGAAAATGATGAGGAAGTGGCGAGAAACAATGGCATGTTCATAAAACACCATCAATTAATGGAAACTTGTTATAGAAGGAAGCGCGAGCTAGCATGATGCGTGCGTGCCCATTGCTCGCCAACATATGTGATCCATATACTCATGTGCCCAACAAAGCACACTATTCACAGTAAAGAATATTTTTTTTTACACAGGGAGCATAGATGTTGTTCAGACTGAGAAAATCATGTCAAATAATTAACCTATGGAATAGGTCAATGATGATTACAAGAATCCCAGACAATTATTTACCGGTGTCGTTTGCCCAGAACACACACAACTTATTAGCAGGAAATGTCTATGTTATTATCGGTCTTCCCACACAATTAGCCGGAGCACTCTTGCCGTTGCCTGCACTCACCTCACCGTGCCGGCCTCTGCTCGTGTCCCTCGACGCGCTCTACTTGTCGTTAGGTGGCTAACACACTCAACTCGCGTGTCACGCCCAAGATGCGACCCTATCCTAAAGGAACTCGAAGGTCCCACCAAGGATAGAAGCGCATCTTGAATACGCTTTTGCAAGGTGGATATCATTACATCAACATTACATAATAGTGGGATACATCCAATACATACAATGTCACATGAATACAACATACAAGAACAACATCCGACTACGGATGAATCATAAACAGAAACTCAAACCATATCCACCCTGCTAGCCCAGGCTGCTGACCTAGAACCTATCCCCTGATCGAAGAAGAAGCAGAAGAAGAACTCCAAAACAAGCAAGCATCGCTCTCGCATCAGGATCATCGCATAACCTGTACCTGCAACTATTGTTGTAGTAATCTGTGAGCCACGAGGACTCAGCAATCCCATTACCATGGGTATCAAGACTAGCAAAGCTTAATGGGAAATGAAGGGGTAAAGTGGTGAGGTTGCAGCAGCGACTAAGCAAGTATGGTGGCTAACATACGCAAACAAGAGCAAGAAGAGACGCAAAGGAATGGTCGTGAGGCTAGCAATGATTAAGAGGTGATCCTGAACACCTACTTATGTCAAACATAACCCAGAAACCGTGTTCACTTCCCGGACTCCGCCGAGAAGAGACCATCACAGCTACACACGCGGTTGATGCATTTTAATTCGGATCTGGTGTCAAGTTATCTACAACCGGAAATTAACAAATTCCCATCTGCCACATAACCGCGGGCACGGCTCTCGAAAGTTTATACCTGCAGGGTGTCCCAACTTAGCCCATGACAAGCTCTCGCGATCAACGAAGGAATAGACCTTCTCCCGGAAGACCCGATCAGTCTCGGAATCCGGTTTACAAGACATTTCGACAATGGTAAAACAAGACCAGCAAAGCCGCCCGATGCGCCGACAATCCCGATAGGAGCTGCACATATCTCGTTCTCAGGGCACACCGGATGAGCAAGACGACGGGTTGGCATAGACCCTGGTTGCCTAGGGGGCGCCGGACATCGCTCGGTTTGGACCAACACTTAGACAAGCATTGGCCCGGGGGGGCTAAAATAAAGATGACCCTCGAGAGAGCGACTCCCAAGGGAAAAGTAGGTGGTGGTGAGGCAAATGGTAAAACCAAGGTTGGGCCTTCTTTGGACAAGTTTTATTCAAAGCGAACTGTCAGGGGGGTCCCATAAATCACCCGACCGCGTTAGGAACGCAAAATCCGGGAACATAACACCGGTATGACGGAAACTAGGGCGGCAAGAGTGGAACAAAACACCAGGCATAAGGCCGAGCCTTCCACCCTTTACCAAGTATATAGATGAATTAATAATATAAGAGATATTGTGATATCCCAACATAAACCCTGTCCACCATGGAGCAATCTTCAACTTCACCTGCAACTAGTAACGCTATAAGAGGGGCTGAGCAAAAGCGGTAACATAGCCAAACAACGGTTTGCATAGGAAAGGTGTCAAAGGTTAGAGGTTCATGGCAATATGGGATGGCTTGATAAACAGGTAATAGGTAGCGCAGCATAGCGATAGAACGAAGCAACTAGCATAGCAATGATAGTAGTGAGATCCAGGGTAGCGGTCATCTTGCCTGAAATCCCGCAAGGAAGAAGAACGAGTCCATGAAGAAGACGAACGGATGAAGCCTAACCAACCGTAGACGAACGAATCCTCACGTTCGCAACAAAACAGGAACTAACAAGAAGAAGCACACAACATGGTAAACACACCACACATGAACAAGGCATGATGCACAACAAGCATGATGCATGACAAGGTACAAGAAGCTACTCATGGCAAGAGATGACGCAAACAGGAACAACACATCAAGGCAAGTTTAAATGAGGCCGGGAACAACATATAACAATTCCGGTAAGTCCTCATATGCATATTTCGAAATTGGTCCAGAACTGAACAAACCTTATGTTCAAGTTGTTAAACAGCAAGTTAAAGAGCATCAAGAGGATCTACATGAAATTCTAGTCAAGTTACATATAAAGTTCATTAGATTCGGAGCTACGGCCTAGAAGATATGAGCAAAACAAGTTAAACATGGCATTGATGCAAAATGCACTCAAACATCAAGCAAATACCCCAAAACAAGGATGCAAACATGATAATATGAAACTACATGCAAAATCACGCAAGTTTCATATAGAGCACACTCAAAACGGAGCAACGGTTCAACACATGCACACTATACAAGTCATAACAACAATCTGTCCAAAACAGCAACTAGGCATATTGCAAGCATCAAAACAACAAGCTACAGCATCCCAACATAATAACAAAAGGTATGGGCATGAAGTACAGGTAAAGAATAACAAGACATGAACACTGAGCTATCTCCAGAAACAATTAGAACATGCTCAAAAAGACATGTGAAGATTGCAAATAATAACAGTTTCAGACTTTGCAGAAAATAACATCAGGTTGCAATGTTCAGAGCTATCAAACAACGTGTTACAGGAACTTGTCATGGCAAACAAAGGAATTGCATGAATCTACTGAAAGCATAGATCAAAAGTCCCTTACTGACCACGAGCCAAAAGGGCACAGAAAATATGATGGCACCCATGTAAACATGGCAAGTTATATTACAGATTCAAACATGGCAGAAACAACAATAAGTAGGCATGTTGGTGAGCTTGAACCACTCACCACAGAGCAATACATGGCATGGCAAGGCAACCAACAGTAAGAAGGCATGTTTGGGAAGTTAAGCATGGCAAGAGCAAGGTCATAGGATGCATGGAACACTAGCAAAACACATGGGAACTAGTGAACTTAATGTTAATAGGCTGATAGCAACATTATCAAGCAACTTTGGAGCAAGATATGAACAATCTACATCAAGCTATAAATGCAACCAGGGGCATGGATGGATAGAGCATGACATGTAGATCAAAACATGTTTATAGAACATCTCCAGATTATGCATAGAATGATTAGTAGAAACATGTTTATATAGCATCACGAAATAACAGATTCAGCCTAGCAAAAACAGCAACATCATGAACCCTACTTAACAAGCTCGATTCACTCACCACAAGTCATTTCATGACAAGATAAGCATAGCATCATCAAGAAGACATGTTTGTGAAACAAACCCAGGCAAGAACAAGTCCATAGCATGCAAGGATCAACTATAGTAAGCTTGGCCAAATTTAATAACATGTAAACAATCTGCCAGGAAACATTTCGAAGCAAAAGAAGAGCACGAAAATGACATGCTATACTACTCCATAATTGCAACCAAGGGCATGAATGGATAGAAAATAACCACATGCTCAAAACACCCTTACTGAAGTATCTCTAAATATGCATGGATCTCTCTGTAGCATCAAGTTTACATGGCATCAAAATAACAGCAGAACATGGACTAAAATCAGCAACATCACGATGCCTAGTTTGCATGCTTGTGCTAGTCACCACATTGATCACAAAAATACATGGCATACAACCCTGGAAAGATGACATAGCATAGATCAAAACACATGAAGACATCAACCCCATAGGATGCACACATCAATCATGGCAAATGACAAATGAGCAAGTTATAACAGTTTCAGCAGATTAACAGCAACATGCACTCTTCCAACAGCATTTCGGGCGTCAAGATGGCTCAAATGAAAATGATGCAATGGAATGAAATGAAGTACTCATCGAGACAAACAATTTGACATATTACACGCGCAAAACGAGGCTACGGATGCAGAGATAAACATGATGAACATGGCATGATAATGCAAAATAACTCGGGACAGCAGAATTTGGGAGGGGGAAAGTCAACCTTCGGGGATGCACGGTTTACGAGCCGGGGCCGGATCTCGCCGGAGATGGGCTGCGCGGTGGCTGGAGAAGACGCCGGAGAGGGGGAAGATGGCCGGAGGCGAGGCAGAGAGGGTCGGGGATGGCCGGGGCGCCGGATCTGGCCGCCTTGCGGATCCGGCGGCGGCGACGGCCGCTGGCGGCGGAGCTGGCGGCGAGAGGCTTGGCGCCGGGCGAAGCTGGGGCACCGGGCGGCGGAGGCTGGAGCGGGCGCGGAGGAGATCCGCGGTGGAGGCGCGGACGCGCTGTGGGCGGTGGCGCTGATGGGCCGGGAGGGACGGCTGCAGGCTCTCCGGCTGGCGGCGGGCGACGCGGCAGGCGAATGGCAGCGTGCCACGTGGAGGCGGCGGGGCGACCCGGACGTGTCCGGTGGCGGCGGGGACGAATCTGCTAGGGTTAGGGGGGAAATGATCCGGAATTTCGGGGAAGAGGGCATCTTTATAGGTAGAGGGAGCTAGGAGAGTCCAAATGAGGTGCGGTTTTTGCCCACACGATTGTGATCGAATGACATAGAGCATGGAAGGGAGTTTGCTGGGTTTTGGGCCACTTAGGAAGGGGTGTTGGGCTGCACACAAAAGAGGCTTTACGGTTACCCGGTTAACCGTTGGAGTATCAAATGACCTCCAAATGGCACGAAACTTGACAGGCGGTCTACCGGTGCTATACCAAGGCCGCTTGGCAAACCTCGGGCCATTCCGAGAAAGTTTAACACCCGCACAAGAGAAGAGGCAAAACGGGGACGCCGGAGGACATAGGAGTGCCGGATTGCAAAATGGACAACCGGGAAAATGCTCGGATGCATGAGACGAACAAGTATGCAAATGCGATGCACATGATGACATGATATGAAATGCAGATGATGACATGGCAAAGTGCAACACGCAAGCAAATGACATGGCAATGATGGCGAATAACTGGCGGACACCTGGCGCATCGAATCCGGGGCATTACAACACTCCTCCACTAACAAGAGATCTCATCCCGAGATCTTAGGACCGAGACGGAAGGGAAAAAATGATGAGGTGAAGCAAGAACTCAAGAGAGGAAGCAAAGAATCAAGAACACGCGAGAAGAAGAGAGGAACAACGAGAATGACGAGAATCGAAAACTCACGGAATCAGATAGACTTTGAAATCACTCGTTCTAACCGGAGTGGTTAGAATGAGAAAAGAAATGAATAAGACTGAAACGATTTAGGCAGCACTCCGGATGAAAAAGGAATGATTAGAACAAGAACTTGAGAGGATGGAATGATACTTGATGAACTCTTGAAGAATGAATTAAATCATGAAGAATCGTCATGAAGAACTCCGGTGACAAAAGGATGATGAGATAGAATGAAGGATGAAAAAGAAATAAGATAAAATCTCACGATGAATTAGATGGAGGTTCCGGCGAAATGGCCGAGGAAATTTGAACTCCGAAAAAGAAAAAGATGAAAACACTTGAAACTAGAATTTATTCATGAAGAACAAACTCCGAAAGAAGGGATTAAACGCTTGGATGAAATAAGAATAAGATTTATTGTATGCTTATCCTTCATCAAATTAAATTGATGACAAGCAATGGATTTTGCATACTACTTATTCTTCTTGAAAAGGATTGAGAAGTGACATATCGCAAACTTGAGAAGGTCTTCATGAACCACCGGTAGGATTGAAATAAAACCAAATGAATTAATATGATGAACAAGGAAAAGAATCTTGAAGAACCACCGTAAGAATTCGAAAATGAAAGTAGCAAAGGCACAATTCACCGGGAAGAATTGGAAAACGAATGAAGATACTTGAGGGGATTTAGATACATGAAAACGAAGAGATCATGAACTGATTAGAGGATATTTGAACGACTCACTGATAAGATTTGGAGAATGATAGCTACACGCTGAGAATGAAGAATTATGACATGATGGCCTTCGGAGGAAAGAAATGGAAACAACTCATGAAATGCTTTGGATGGTAAGAAAAGAATTGTCACAATCAAAAAAATTATGAGGATAGCATGAAGCTAGAACCACGAATCTTCGGGAGAACGGGCAAGATTTAGAGGAAAAACTCTTCTTCGGTCTTCAAATGATGGCGAGAAACACCACCAAAATTACTGAGATACTCCGGTGGAATGAAAAACGAAGAGGGGTTGAGCCAACAATGAAAAGAATTTGAAAGCGATCTTGGAGAAGGCATGTGACTGATGAAATTCATTCTTACGTCACACTTGAAAAGAATTGAGAATAACTCCGAGGAATTAGAAGAGTCAGGTAAGATCCTGGGTAAAAACCTGTGGGTTAGGGCCCACTAAAAGAAAAACACCGTTGGAAAGGATTGTTGAAGAGATAGATGATACACCGGAACAATTGAAATATTTGAAAGAGGTGACCACCTCGAATTAATTGGAACACGGACGAATCTCCTGAGATGTCTTGAACACTCCGGAAGGATAAACTGGCGAGAGGCGAACGAGCAAGGGGAAGACATTTGAGCCGAGGAAAAGAATGTGATCACCTGAAAAACTTGAATTGAGTCCACCGGAGAAGAAAAGAGATGAAGAATGACGAACGAGACGAGAATTCACCGGTAGAAATAATTGAGGGAAGACTGAAGAGAATCCGTATGAATGAAATAGATGGTCGAGAGAGAGTGGGACTCCGGGAAGAAGAGGGTGGGAGGGCGGGAAAACAAAGACAACTTGGAAGGAAAAAAAATCAACAAATAACTTCAAGAGGAAACACTGGTTGAAAACATTGAGGAAAGAAGGCAAAGACTTCGCACGAGTAGGATGGATGCTCGATTACGGACTCCGGTTCCGAGAGGAAGAAGGGTGGGCGGGTGGGAAAAACAAGGACAACTTCGGACAAGGAAACAACATCGATCGAAAAGAGCTGAGGATTGATCTTGGCAAAGATGAAGAGGCTCGAGTCGACTTGACGAGAAATGCACTGGATAAAAGAGCTGAGGAACAACGATCAGAAAACCAAACTGCGTGAACCTAAAGAAAAATTTGAATGGGAAGAGGAGTAGTTCAAAACACCTATGTCAAGATTCCTCACCAGAGCGACGAAGGGGCTGAGGAGTAAAAAGAATTCCTACTCTCCGATATAGCTAGACTCAGAAAACAGTTTTCTTCTAGACTCAACAACGGCCAAACTACACGATCAATCAAGGGGGCTCCTAGGGTCGGTCGAGGCTCTGATACCAACTTGTCACGCCCAAGATGCGACCCTATCCTAAAGGAACTCGAAGGTCCCACCAAGGATAGAAGCGCATCTTGAAGACGCTTTTGCAAGGTGGATATCATTACATCAACATTACATAATAGTGGGGATACATCCAATACATACAATGTCACATGAATACAACATACAAGAACAACATCCGACTACGGATGAATCATAAACAGAAACTCAAACCATATCCACCCTACTAGCCTAGGCTGCCGACATGGAACCTATCCCCTCATCGAAGAAGAAGCAGAAGAAGAACTCCAAAACAAGCAAGCATCGCTCTCGCGTCAGGATCATCGCATAACCTGTACCTGCAACTGTTGTTGTAGTAATCTGTGAGCCACAAGGACTCAGCAATCCCATTACCATGGGTATCAAGACTAGCAGAGCTTAATGGGAAAGGAAGGGGTAAAGTGGTGAGGTTGCAGCAGCGACTAAGCAAGTATGGTGGCTAACATACGCAAACAAGAGCGAGAAGAGAAGCAAAGGAACGGTCGTGAAGCTAGCAATGATTAGGAGGTGATCCTGAACACCTACTTACGTCAAACATAACCCAGAAACCATGTTCACTTCCCAGACTCCGCCGAGAAGAGACCATCACGGCTACACACGCGGTTGATGCATTTTATTTCGGATCCGGTGTCAAGTTATGTACAACCGGACATTAACAAATTCCCATCTTCCACATAACCGCGGGCACGGCTCTCGAATGTTTATACCCTGCAGGGGTGTCCCAACTTAGCCCATGACAAGCTCTCGTGATCAACGAAGGAATAGACCTTCTCCCAGGAAGACCCGATCAGTCTCGGAATCCCGGTTTACAAGACATTTCGACAATGGTAAAACAAGACCAGCAAAGCCGCCCGATGCGCCGACAATCCCGATAGGAGCTGCACATATCTCGTTCTCAGGGCACACCGGATGAGCAAGACGACGGGTTGGCATAGACCCTGGTTGCCCAGGGGGCGCCGAACATCACTCGGTTTGGACCAACACTTAGACAAGCATTGGCCCGGGGGGGCTAAAATAAAGATGACCCTTGAGAGAGAGACTCCCAAGGGAAAAGTAGGTGGTGGTGAGGCAAATGGTAAAACCAAGGTTGGGCCTTGCTTGACAAGTTTTATTCATAGCGAACTGTCAGGGGGTCCCATAAATCACCCGACCGCGTTAGGAACGCAAAATCCAGGAACATAACACCGGTATGACGGAAACTAGGGCGGCAAGAGTGGAAAAAAACACCAAGCATAAGGCCGAGCCTTCCACCCTTTACCAAGTATATAGATGCATTAATAATATAAGAAATATTGTGATATCCCAACATAAACCCTGTCCACCATGGAACAATCTTCAACTTCACCTGCAACTAGCAATGCTATAAGAGGGGCTGAGCAAAAGCGGTAACATAGCCAAAAAACGGTTTGCATAGGAAAGGTGTCAAAGGTTAGAGGTTCATGGCAATATGGGATGGCTTGATAAACAGGTAATAGGTAGCGCAGCATAGCGATAGAACGAAGCAACTAGCATAGAAATGATAGTAGTGAGATCCAGGGTAGCGGTCATCTTGCCTGAAATCCCGCAAGGAAGAAGAACGAGTCCATGAAGAAGACGAACGGATGAAGCCGAACCAACCGTAGACGAACGAATCCTCACGATCGCAAGAAACAGGAACTAACAAGAAGAAGCACACAACATGGTAAACACACCACACATGAACAAGGCATGATGCACAACAAGCATGATGCTTGACAAGGCTACAAGAAGCTACTCATGGCAAGAGATGACGCAAACAGGAACAACACATCAAGGCAAGTTTAAATGAGGTCGGGAACAACATATAACAATTCCGGTAAGTCCTCATATGCATATTTCGAAAATTGGTCCAGAACTGAACAAACCTTATGTTCAAGTTGTTAAACAGCAAGTTAAAGAGCATCAAGAGGATCTACACGAAATTCTAGTCAAGTTACATATAAAGTTCATTAGATTCGGAGCTACGGCCTAGAAGATATGAGCAAAACAAGTTAAACATGGCATTGATGCAAAATGCAGTCAAATATCAAGAAAACACCCCAAAACAAGGATGCAAACATGATAATATGAAACTACATGCAAAATCACGCAACTTTCATATAGAGCACACTCAAAACGGAGCAACGGTTCAACACATGCACACTATACAAGTCATAACAACAATCTGTCCAAAACAGCAACTAGGCATATTGCAAGCATCAAAACAACAAGCTACAACATCCCAACATAATAACAAAAGGTATGGGCATGAAGTAAAGGTAAAGCATTGTCGGGGCGTTCCTCTTTGTGGCCACGAGCACCTATGGGGCACGGGGGCCCCTTCTAGTCCGGCAAGGGGGCGGAGGCCGTGCGCAGAGCAGATCGAGGTCGGGCGCGCGGGGGAGACGGGCGATTTTTACCCAGCTTCGGAGCTCTCCAGAGAGATAAAACTCCTACTGCTGCTTGTATTTGAACTTGCTCGAGAGTGAGCGTATGGTGGTATGCGTGTGTCGAATGGACCGAACCCCTTCTACGTGCGCATGGGCCTCCCTTTTATAGTCTGAAGGGGGCACCAACAGGTGGCAGCGTAAGAAGAGGGGGTAGAAAGGTAAAAACGCAGGTTGGTGCAATAGTGACCAATAGTGTCCCCTACCTAACTCTGACGGCAGGGGACAAGGGCATTTAATGCCCGTCCGGTCGCCCTAACGGTGTAAAGAAGCGACCGTTAGGTGAGCCACGGTTGCCACGATGGCGTCTCTGTCGACTCCGCTTGCCACCTCGCCGCATGGCTGCATAACGCCTCGCCACGTGCCTGGGATGGCCACTGGGGTGACACGCGCCTGGATGCGCTGGATTTTGGGTGGCCGCCTTGCGCGGCAAGTGCCTTGCCGCTGCCTTCTCTTGTCGCGCCGCAAGCTTGCCGCCGCCGGCCTGCTTGCCGGACGCCTTGGGGCCCCGCGGCAAGTCTTCTGGAGATGCCTTGGTCGGCCTTCCCGGCAAGCTCCTCTTGCCGGGGCCTTTGATTTCTTGGTTAATACTTTGTTCTTGAATGGTAGTAATAGGAAATGACGGAGGGTCTTGGCGGGCGTCCGGCAAGCCTTGCCGCGGGGTGCTACGACCGCCCGTGCACAAGTTCGGGGTACTAAGGTACCCCTACTTTAGTACACCGACAGGAGCCCCCGGGCCTGGGCCATACACGGTGCCGAGCGTTGTTGGGCCAGGCCCAAAACAGTGCACGGGCACGCGTGGCCTGGGGCCACACAGAATCGGACTCCGTGCCCACCGCGTCCTCCCGCAACGGCACGCGTCGATTGCGGCGTCGTGGGAGGCGTGGGTGGTGTGTGCGATCTTCAAGGCGTCCACCCCCGTGATCACGGGGCAGGGCGAGGTCACTTCATCCGTCGCCCCGGCTTCGCCTCCTCGCCACGCGGCTCCCATGCGCGTGGGGTCGTGGGCGGCGAAGGTGGGAGACTGAGCCGTCACGGGTGGAGATGGTGGGTCGGCCCCGTTCCTCTGCCCTCACCGTGCTCTGATTGGCTGAGCAGGGCGGCCGAGCCCCCACCTCGCTCCTTAAAAAGGGCGGAAGGGGAGCGCAAAAATACCGCACTTCGTTTTCTTCCTCTTTCTTCAACTTCTGCTACTCTTCCTCCCATCTGCCATGGAGGGAGGGAACCCTGGTCCTTCATCCATGGCGGCGAGGGTCGCCACCAGGCAGCGCGCCTCTCCCTATCCTGTGCCTGCGGTGGCGGAGCCGGCCACGAGGGGAAGAGGGAAGGGGCGAGGCCATGGACGAGGTCGAGGGCGTGGTCGGAGCGCTCGAGGGAGAGGCGGCCGGGGTGGTGCGCCACACCCGTCTCCGCCGGCGGCTCCTCTCCTCGAGGCGGTCCACACCGGGGACGACCCCTAGGAGTTCTTTGTCAGGCTGCGCCGGGCACCTCGTCGCCGCCTCCGGCTCCTGGCCCCGTTCGCGAGCGCGATGGAGCCGGACCCGCCCGAGATGTTGGAGTTGCGCATGAGGGGCTGCGGGATCAGCGGCACTCGAGTTAGTGTCGTATCCCCAGCCCCCGGCGTGATGTACCGATCGAGGTGGAAGGCGTTCACCGCATCCACAGCTTGACGGCGGGTTTACCCTCCATTTTAAGTTAATGGAGGGCGACCTTCTCGCCGTCAAGGTCTTGGGACTCCGGCACCGGGCGAGATGCTGCGTGGACAGCTCCTCCGATAGCGAAGGCCCTCCTCGGCGAGAGTAGCGAGGAGGGGAGCGACAGCGACGATGAGGACGGCGGGTCGGCTAGGCGCGGGCCGCCGCCAAGGCCACCGGCGACCCCATCATCGGGTCGCCGCCTTCGAACTCCCGGGCCGTCTCCTTGGGCGGTGGCGTGGGAGGCTGCGGAAGAGGAAGAGGGGTGGCGGCAAGGCCGTCAAGTCGGAGTACGAGGGCGAGGTGCCCTCGACAGCGTGCTGACGTCCTGCCGCCCCGTCTTTGAGCTCTGCCTCCGGTGCCTCCGTCTCCGCCAAGCTCCTGGCCGTCCCCCGGGATGTTCTCTTGGTGTCTTCTGGCACCCGTAGCTCACCTAGGCGCCCCTTTTGCCCTCCCCGGCAAGCTTCTCTTGCCGGGGCCTCCTTGACCTACCTCCTGAAGAGAGAAACAGGAGAGGGATTACGGGCATCTTATCTTTTAATTTGTAAGCCTTCGGGCCTTAGCTGCATTTGAAATTTGTAATCCTCTCTATCATGTTTTTCATCCTCCATGGACTTGTACTAAATTATGATGTTTTTTAATGAAAAGAGGGGAATGCTTGCCGGATTATGTCCTTTACTTGATTTTGTGCCTTGTATGGTCCCACCCCACGCTTCTAGGGAACTTGCCGGCGCAAACACACTTGCTGAGTGCGGACGTCAGCAGCCCGCTGGCGGTGTTGCTTCCGGCAAGAAACCTTGTCGGGCGATTGCGGCGCTTGTATTGTTGAGCGGACTCGGAAACAAATCAAGGGCGCAACTTGGCGCGACTTCGGCTCCTCAAGACGCAGTTTTTTACAAGGCACACTCGTTCAAGGACGTGGCCTCGCTTTCCCTAGTCCATAAGAGTATGCATGATGAGGGATGAAAAACTTATCTGATACCGCAGCCCCCGGCGACTCTAGCTCGCCGGGGATGAATCTTGGCATTTGCAGCTCCCGGCAACTCTGGCTCCGCCGAGACCTAGGTGCGGTGCGCCTTCCTTGCCCTTATCGCGAGACGCTGCGGCCTCCGGGATCTGGCCTGCGCGAAGGAACCGTGATTTGCAGCCCCCAATAAACCGGTTTGCCGGGGCCCCTGCGCCAGTGCGCCCTTCTGGTTTTTCCTTGTCGCTGTTATTATAGTCACGAAAATAACTGAGACAGCGCTGTAATAAGTTACTCTTTCGTGGCATGACTATTTAGGTTGGGCAACGCAATGCCATGCTTCGCCCTTCGTATGTTTACACTCTACGCTTTTTAGGGGACTTGCCGGCGCTAACACACTTGCTGAGTGCGGAACATCAGCAGCCCGCTGGCGGTGTTGCCTCCGGCAAACCTCGTCGGGCCAGTTGCAGCGCGCTTTCATTGTCGAGTGAACTCAGAAACAAATCAAGGACGCAACTCAGCCGCGAGTTAGCTCCTCTGTGCACAAGTTTTACATACGAAGGACGTCCCACGGCAAGGCTTGCTATGTTACGCCCTCTACTTCATTACATCCCTTGTACGTTTTTACCCTACGCTTCTAGGGAACTTGCCGGCGCTAACACACTTGCTGAGTGCGGAACATCAGCAGCCTGCTGGCGGTGTTGTTTCCGGCAAGAAACCTTCTCGGGCCAGTTGCAGCGCACTTGTATTGTTGAGCGGACTCGGAAACAAAGCAAGGACGCAACTTAACCACGAGTTGGTTCCTCTGCACACAGGTTTTTCGTACAAGGTACGAACGTTCGAGGAATATAACATAAAAGCTTAGAACTAAAAAGTGCTCTGTACTCAAGCTCGGGCGACCTAGCTTTTCCGTCCTCCGTGATTCGGCGAAGCCGCACTTCTCCCTTGACTTCCTCCCTTGTACGTTTTCACCCTCACGCTTTCGGGGAACCCGCCGGCGCAAACACACTTGATGTGTGCGGGACATCAGCAGCCCGCTGGCGGTGTTGCTTCCGGCAGGAAGAACTCGTCGGGCTAGTTGCAGCGCGCTTTCATCGTTGAGCGGACTCGAAACAGATCAAGGGTGCAACTTAGCCACGATTCGACCCTTCTGCGCACAGTTTCTTCATACAAGGTACGGATTCTCAGGGAATACAATTCAAAAGCTCGAAATTGGACGCTTTCTTCGCCCTACTGGCCGGTGGAGCTCGATGGCGCATCCTCGGCGGGCAGCGCGCACTCCGGAGAGGCGTGCTTGCGGGCGAGCACGAGCTGTTCTTGCCGGGCTTAGTCTTTGGTAGATCTGCCTTTGTCTTCTTACACTTGCCGGTGGAGCTCGATGGTGCGTCCTCGATGGCAGCGCGGCACCGGGAGAGTGCGCTTGCGGAGTGGGCATCGAGCTGCTCTTGCGGTTGACTTTCTTCTTCCCGGGGAGCTTCGGTGCAAGTGGCTTGCACTCTGCTGCGGCTGCTGCTTCCCGGTAGATCTTGTCAGTGCAGATAAGTGCATTCTTCTTGTCGCCTTGGACAGAGATGACACTTATCGGACCAGGCATCTTGAGCACGTTGTATGCGTAGTGAGAGGCTGCCATGAACTTGGCAAGCGCTGGTCGGCCGAGTATCCCATTGTAGGGTAATGGGATATCAACAACATCGAATGTGACCCTCTCTGTCCTGAAGTTCAGCTCGCTGCCAAACGTTACCAGCAGCGTGATCTTCCCCTTGGGCTTGCTCCTTCCCGGATTTATCCCTTGAAAGGTACCAGTTTCTTCGAGCTCGCTGTCGGGGATCTGGAGCTTCTTGAGCACTGCGGAGGAAATCAGGTTCAGGCCGACCCCGCCGTCAACCAACATCTTCGTGACCTTGAGGTTGCGGATTGTTGGTGAGACCAACATCGGCAAGCACCCGACCGCAGTGATGCGATCAGGGTGGTCCTCAACGTCGAAGATGATGGGCGTGCTGGACCACTTCAGAGGCTTGCGGCGCCTCGACGGACGGCTCGCTGCATTCACCTCTGCACCCTTGTTTAAGTTGGCGGTGCGAGGTGTGCGAAAGCGCCGCCGCCGACGCACAACACCCTGCCGCCTCGAAACTCTTGGTCATCAGTCTCATCTTCCTCCATCTCATCATCCTCATCCTCATCTTCGTCCTTATCGCGGCGCTGGGAGGCCTATCTCCTGCCGCGGCTTGGCCTTGCCGCGGTACCCTCCCCGGGCGGGAAGCTTCTTGCCGGATCCTCCGCCACCTCCCTAGGCTCTCTCCTTATCGTGGCGCTCGTATTCAGCTTTCGTAGCTCCGCCATCCGCTCGACTTTCTTGCAGGTTTGGAGATCATGGCCCTTAGTGCGGTGAATCTTGCGATATCGCTTGCGGAGCCATCACTGCTTGTCGGCGGCTACCACAGCCTCGCCGAGTCATCGGCTTTGGCCTTGTCGGAGCCGCCTCCGTTGCCGGAATGCTCAACAGCTAGCACATCCTTAGCCTTTCTCTTCCTGTTGTTCCGCCTCCGGTTCTTCCTTGCCGGGGCGGCATCCTCACTATCAGATCCTTCTGCTCCTGCAACCTCTCCGGGGATTTTCCTCCCCTCCTCAGCCCATGCACACTTGTCGGCCAGAGCATAGAGCTCGCTGACGTCTCTGATCTTGCACAGCGCCATCTCTTCCCTCATCCTGCGGTTACGCACGTTCTGATGAAACGCGCTGATAACCGCGGCAGGGTGGACGTCTGGGATGTTGCGCTGCACTTGGCTGAATCTCTGTATGTACTTGCGCAGGGGCTCTCCCTCCTTCTGGACGAGCAAGTGGAGGTCACTCTCCTGGCCATGAGGCTTGTGGCCACCTGTGAAGGCGCCGACAAACTGATGGCACAGGTCCGCCCATGAAGAGATGGAACCGTCCGGCAAGTGCATGAGCCAAGATCTGACGTTGGGCTTGAGTACCAGCGGGAAGTAGTTGGCGAGGATCTTCTCGTCGCGCCCTCCGGCAGCCTGCACCGCGATGGTGTAGATGCTGAGGAACTCCGACGGATGTATCTTGCCGTCGTACTTCTCGGGTACGTCTGGCTTGAAGTTCTTGGTTTTGGGCCACTGGACTTGCCGCAGCTCGCGGGTGAACGCAGGGCAACCTGCCGCGTACGGCAAGTCGCTTGGTTCCCCTGGTGCATGCATATCGACAGTGGGCCCAGCGCGCTGGTCGGATTGACATCGTGCTTCCCTTCTGCGCTCGATGTGAGTGCGGGCGTCTTCGTGCCGCCGTTCTTGGAGAACGTGGCATTGATCGCGTCGGGTTCGCGGGTCCGACGACGCGGTGGAGTCGCCGTCCGGGTTGGTCCGACGAGCCGGCGATCCTGGCCTTCGGGGCTGGGAGTGCACGGAGGTGGCACCCCCGGCGGTCTTGTCGGCGTCGGCTTGCGCCTGGGCGCCTTGCCGGGGCCTCGATGCGCTCGGTTGCCGAGGCTTGTGGCGTTAAGCGAAGTCGATGAGCAGTATATGGTCATCCTCGATCATCGATCTTGTGCGGCGCCGAGGTAGTCTAAAGCAGGTGGGCTCGGGCGGCGCTTCCTCTGCTATCTTAGGTGGCGGTGGCGATGGCGGCGCGAGGAGCGGATGTGCTCGGACTCCCAACTGGATTGGGAGGTGCAACACCCGTCCGGCGACCGTATCTCGCTTCAGCGCCAAAGATGCGGGCGCGATGTCGACCTCGGCGCCCCGCGACCCACCAACAGCCTTGTTCCACGCGAGCACGGTACTAGGAGCACCGGGCGTTGTCGACCTTGCACCTCCTGGGAAGGTGCGGTATCTGCACGATCGCCGGCGCTATGGGCCTTGTTTTGGACCTGGTGACGACGTGAGTCCCACCGTCGGCGCCCGCTCCTCCGCCGGCGTCCACTCCACCGCCCGTTGGCTCCGGCGGTGGTGGCGGAATCGATGTAGACGGAGCGGCCACCTCCGAAGGCTTCTTCTTCGGTGGCATGTTGATGAAGGCGTTGATGCAGCGCGCGCGGGGACCGGATCAGATGCTCACGACCTCGACGCGCCCCCTACCTGGCGCGCCAAAGATGTCGGGGCGTTCCTCTCTGTGGCCACGAGCACCTATGGGGCACGGGGGCCCCTTCTAGTCCGGCAAGGGGGCGGAGGCCGTGCGCAGAGCAGATCGAGGTCGGGCAGCGGGGAGAGGCGATTTTACCCAGCCGAGCACTCGAGAGATAAAACTCCTCTGCTGCTTTGTATTTGTATTTGATCTTGCTCGAGTGGCGATGGTGGTATCGTGTCTCGAATGGACCGAACCCCTTCTACGCGCGCATGGGCCTCCTGTTATAGTCTGAAGGGGCACCAACAGTGGCAGCATAAGAAGAGGGGGTAGAAAGGTAAAAACACAGGTTGGTGCAACAGTGACCAACAGTGTCCCCTACCTAACTCTGACGGCAGGGGACAAGGGCATTTAATGCCCGTCCGGTCGCCCCAAAAGTGTAAAGAAACGACCATTAGGTGAGCCACCGGTTGCCACGATGGCGTCTCTGTCAGCTCCACTTGCCACCTCGCTTCGCATGGCTGCGCAACGCCTCGCCACGTGCCCCTGGGATGGCCCTGGGGTGACACGCCGCTGGATGCGCTGGATTTTGGGTGGCCGCCTTGCCGCGGCAAGTGCCTTGCCGCGGCAAGTGCCTTGCCGCGGCCCTTCTCTTGTCGCGCCGGCAAGCTTGCCGACCGTCGGGACTTCTTGGGGACGCTGGGCGCCACGGCAAGTCTTCTGAGATGCCTTAGTCGGCCTTCGGCAAGCTCCTCTTCTGTGGGGCCTTTGTTTTCTTGGTTAATACTTTGTTCTTGAATGGTAGTAATAGGAAATGACGGAGGGTCTTGGCGGGCGTCCGACAAGCCTTGCCGCGGGGTGCTACGACCGCCCGTGCACAAGTTCGGGGTACTAAGGTACCCCTACTTTAGTACACCGACAAGCATAACAAGACATGAACATTGAGCTATCTCCAGAAACAATTAGAACATGCTCAAAAAGACATGGGAAGATTGCAAATAATAACAGTTTCAGACTTTGCAGAAAATAACATCAGGTTGCAATGTTCAGAGCTATCAAACAACGTGTTACATGAACTTATCATGGCAAACAAAGGAATTGCATGAATCTAGTGAAAGCATAGATCAAAAGTCCCTTACTGACCATGAGCCAAAAGGGCACAGAAAATATGATGGCACCCATGTAAACATGACAAGTTATATTACAGATTCAAACATGGCAGAAACAACAATAAGTAGGCAGGTTGGTGAGCTTGAGCCACTCACCATAGAGCAATACATGGCATGGCAAGGCAACCAACAGTAAGAAGGCATGTTTGTGAAGTTAAGCATGGAACGAGCAAGGTCATAGGATGCATGGAACACTAGCAAAACACATGGGAACTAGTGAACTTAATGTTAACAGGCTGATAGCAACATTATCAGGCAACTTTGGAGCAAGATATGAACAATCTACAGCAAGCTATAAATGCAACCAGGGGCATGGATGGATATAGCATGACATGTAGATCAAAACATGTTTATAAAACATCTCCAGATTATGCATAGAATGATTAGTAGCAACATGTTTATATAGCATCACGAAATAACAGATTCAGCCTAGTAAAAACAGCAACATCATGAACCCTACTTAACAAGCTCGATTCACTCACCACAAGTCATTTCATGACAAGATAAGCATAGTATCATCAAGAAGATATGTTTGTGAAACAAACCCAGGCAAGAACAAGTCCATAGCATGCAAGGATCAACTATAGTAAGCTTGGCCAAATTTAATAACATGTAAACAATCTGCCAGGAAACATTTTGAAGCAAAAGTAGAGCATGAAAATGACATGCTAGACTACTCCATAATTGCAACCAAGGGCATGAATGGATAGACAATAACCCCATGTTCAAAACACCCTTACTGAAGTATCTCTAAATATGCATGGATCTCTCTGTAGCATCAAGTTTACATGGCATCAAAATAACAGCAGAACAGGGACTAAAATCAGCAACATCACGATGCCTAGTTTGCATGCTTGTGCTAGTCAGCACATTGATCACAAAAATACATGGCATACACCCATGGAAAGATGACATGGCATAGATCAAAACACATGAAGACATCAACCCCATAGGATGCACACATCAATCATGGCAAAAATGACAAATGAGCAAGTTATAACAGTTTCAGCAGATTAACAGCAACATGCACTTTTCCAACAGCATTTCGGGCATCAAGATGAGCTCAAATGAAAATGATGCAATGGAATGAAATGAAGTACTCGTCGAGGCAAACAATTTGACATATTACACGCGCAAAACGGGGCTACGGATGCAGAGATACAACATGATGAACATGGCATGATAATGCAAAATAACTCGGGACTTGGCAGAATTTGGGAGGGGGAAAGTCAACCTTCGAGGATGCACGGTTTCTGGCGGGGCGGATCTCGCGGAGGCAGGCTGCTTGGTGGCTGGAGAAGACGGAGAGGGGGAAGATGGCCGAGGCGAGGCAGAGGGTCGGGATGGCCGGGCGCGGATCTGGCGGCCTGCGGATCCGGCGGCGATGGGGCTGCTGGCGGCGAACTCTGCGCGCAGAGTCAGGCAGCGCGGCCAGCAGCTGGGGCATCAAGCGGCGGAGGCTGGAGCGGGCGCGGAGGAGATCGGGCGCGGGCGGAGGCGCAGACGTCTTGCGGCGGTGGCTGATGGGCCGGAGGGCTGGTATGGGCTCTCCGGGCGGCGGGCGGCGCGAAGGCGAATGGGGCGTGCCACGTGGCGGCGGCGGGCGACCGGACGTGTCCGCCACGGCGGGACGTGTCGTGGTGGCGGGGACGAATCTGCTAGGGTTAGGGGGGAAATGATCCGGAATTTCGGGGGAGAGGGCATATTTATAGGTAGAGGGAGCTAGGAAAGTCCAAATGAGGTGCGGTTTTCGCCCACACGATCGTGATCGAACGACCAAGAGCATGGAATGGAGTTTGCTGGGTTTTGGGCAACTTTGGAAGGGGTGTTGGGCTGCACACAAAAGAGGCTTTACGATTACCCGGTTAACCGTTGGAGTATCAAACGACCTCCAAATGGCACGAAACTTGGCAGGCGGTCTACCGGTGTTATACCAAGGCCGCTTGGCAAACCTCGGGCCATTCCGAGAAAGTTTAACACCCGCACAAGAGAAGAGGCAAAAAGGGGACGCCGGAGGACATAGGAGTGCCGGATTGCAAAATGGAAACGGGGAAAATGCTCGGATGCATGAGACGAACATGTATGCAAATGCGATGCACATGATGACATGATATGAAATGCAGATGATGACATGGCAAAGTGAAACACGCAAGCAAATGGCATGGCAATGCCGGCGAATAACTGGCGGACACCTGGCGCATCGAATCCGGGGCGATACATCGCGTCCCTATGTGCGCTCGGCTTTTGGATGGCTATTCCCTGCATGTTTAACTGCTATATGCCTATGGTTGCTCGCTGCTGCGGCGGCCGCGGAGCCCTCTGCTCGTGTCCCTCCATGTGCTCTGCTCTCGCTTCCTCCGCGAGCGCTCTGTCAGTGGTTGGGGCTGGTGCACGATCAAGTTGGCGGCCCCATTTGCATGTGGTTGCTGCATGCATCGCCATGATGCAGTTATGTGCGACATGATGGAGTTATGCACTGCAAAAACTTCCATCCACGACCATTATAACCTTAGTCTCTTCAACCTTTCGATCGCGCCTCACAACACAACAAGCACACCCACCAACACGTACAGAGAAGATATCTAGCGGCGCTCCAATGGAGTTCGGCGTGCATCAAGTGGAGACTCACGTGAGGGAGAAGGATCTCTCAGTGGTGTACACCATTCACCCAGCCATGGTGGAGGACTACATCAACACCGTAGAGCACTTGCTTGCTCAGGACAGGTACAAAGTGGTTGGCATCAACCTCCAGTACACCGATGGTCATCCCGGGATATATTTGAAGGTTGTCGTCGCCCAGTTGTGCTTGCGCCATCACGTCCTCATCACCACTACTGCCCGACCAATAATCCTTGCGAGTGTTTTGCTAGGTTTTTCAACATCCTCAACTATAAGTTCACTATGGTGGAAACCACCGACGATGTAGGAGCGCCCTAGATTTTGGGCTTGGCCTGCCAGAAGCTTGTCGAAATCTGTGGCCACTACAGGGTCTGGGCCAGCACAAAGAAGGACTCACTGGTTTACCTCGCCTCGGCCATCATCAACCCCTACAACAAAAACATTAAGGAGGATGGCAAGAGAAAACCCACATTCTGGCACAGGGCCTGGATGTGGAGACTAGATGAAGCTCACCTCAAGTTCGTGGCCAAGAACATGTACACATGCTATGAGATGCAGAGGCGGATCGTTGACATGAGGGAGTGCATCCTTCCCGTAATCGATGAAGGATTGAGCCACCAGTAGAGCAGTTGCGGCAAGCGTCACAAGAAGAAGTAGATGATGATTAGATGGCAGTTTTTTCCTAGTTAGTTATGCATGTAAATCTTTAGTTTGGTGTGTGCAAATGTCATGTGTGTACTAGCCACCTATGTAATTATATATTTAATTTGGTTATGCAATCATGTCCTTATAAGTATATCAATTTTGCTAAAGCATGTCTAGATGTGCCATAAGTATTGCACATCTAAGTCCTATATCATTGATCTTACGTGAAGATTCGTATGGATATTTCCTATTTATTTTCCTGTTCCTTTCTATGCTTGCTTGTCTCACTTAGATGTGCAATAACTAAGGCACATCTATATGTGCCTTAGACAAGCCCTATATGTACATATGTTGTTGTTGTATAGACAAAGCAAATCACATCACACATGGACCAAACTAGGGAACCTTTTGGTGATGATTTCATCAATCCCTGACAATTGTATACCAGCAAGCGTTTGCCCACAACACACATGACTTATTAGCTGCAATCGTTTGTGTTATTATCAGTTGTCGAACACATTTCCGATTACGGTCATGTTTGTCACGTATCATGCACATCTTGTTAAGTTGAACTATTTCTGTTGTCTTGGATGATCACAAGTAGTTCATCCGAGTGAACTATATGCCGTCTATCGCACACACCTTGATCTGACTGACCATTTATGTTGTTTTCGCTCATTGCAAACAATTCATCCGAGTGAACTATATGTCGTATATCGCAAACATATTGATCTAGCCGACCGTTTCTGTTGTGTTGCCTAATCGAAAACAGTTCATCCGAGTGAACTATATGTCGTTTATCGCACACACCTTGATATGGCTGGTTGCGTCTTCTTTTTTGGCTCATTGAAAATAGTTCGTACGGATCAACTGTATGCCACGTATCACACACACAACTCTAATTTGAATCGTGCCTGATGTCTCTGCCATTTCAAAAAGTTCATACTATTGGTGACAGTTTTATTGAAACACCATTTACGATTAATGCATCACACACAGTTTGGTCGAATGTTCTCTCATTCATGTGTTGCGTTAGAAACATCCTACAGTAGTGGTTTGTGATCCTCGAAGCATGCACATATAGTCTCTAGATATGTGATGAAGTTGGGGCATGATTTATTATTGAGTGTCTACCTTATCAGTGACGGCCGGGGACGGGCGATGGTCTTTTCCTACCTATCTATCCCCCTAGGGGCATGCGAGTAGTACTTTGCTTCGAGGGCTAATAAACTTTCACATAAGTATGTCCTTTCTTTATGACTAATTGTACACACTCTTACATTTCCGCCATTTGCTAGCCTCTTATGTGCCGTGCATTTTCCTTTCTCACCTAGAGAGTCAGTGAAACTTCGCCGGTGCATCCAAACCCCGTGATATGATACGCTCCTTCACACATAAGCCTCCTTATATCTTCCTCAAAACAAGCACCGTACCTACCTATTATGGCATTTCCATAGCCATTCCGAGATATATTGCCATGCAACTTCCACCGATCCGTTTTCATGACATACATATTCATTGTCATATTGCTTTGCATGATCATATAGTTGACATAGTATTTGTGGCTCATCAACCGTTCATCATTATTATACATGTTGCGCCAGCATCATTGCACATCCTTGTCCACTGCCAGAGGCATACATATAGAGTCATATTGTTCTAGTTATTGAGTTGTAATATCGAGTTGTTAGTACATGAAAGTGTGATGATCATCATTATTAGAGCATTGTCCCAGTGAAGAAAGGATTATGGAGACTACGATTCCCCCACAAGTCGTGGTGTGAATCCAGACGAAAAAATAGAGGCCAAAAAGAGCCTATCAAAAAAAGAGAACGGGCAATTTACTATCCTTTTCCACACTAGTGGGAAATTAATGTTATTGTTGGTGTACTAAAGGTTTGGGTCCTTAGTACCCCAGACTTGTAACAGGCAGTGGCAGCCTTCCCAATAGCAAGGCTTGCCGGAGGGAAACTAGAACAAGATCAAGACCAGTTGGAAAGGTGCGAAGAAGATACCAAAGCCAGTGATAAGAAGTAAAGAATATCAAGCTTGGAGTTGCTAGCAAACTCCTTGCTGGCAAGCTTATGAAGACCCAGCAAGCTCTGGACCCGGCAAGTTCCACTAACCTGCCAGCGCTCCACCTCAGCGACCAGCTTGTCACTTGTCGTATAGGTGTCAAGTGGGCAAGCAGTTAGGTGAGCTTTGTCTAGGCACGTGGCAGCTCGCCACTGAAGGCACAACTTTAATGACACCTGTCCTAGGATCGTGTCAAGGAAACATGAGGTAGATGGACTAACGACACATAAGGAGAAGCAACTCTTGCCGGGAAGTTCCATCAACTTGACACCTCACAGTGCCACTATTCGCCTTATGTAATTACCATTTTGCCATTATGGTGACCCCTTTTTCTATAAAATAAGCCCCAAGGCTACCTTTACAAAGGTCGAAATCAGGTTTAATTACACTTCACGGTGGCCCGAACTTGGGTAAACTTAGTGCATTCTGCTAGTTCTACTCTTTGTGTTTGTTGATCTTCCTAGTTGAACCGCAAAGGGGCCTTTCTGGGCCCATAGATCATCGTACGAATGATATCTGTGGTGCACTATGCAGGGGAATCTCTTGCGTGATCTTGATCTAACAGTTAGCGCGTCATCTTTGTCATCCTCTTCGCCATGGCACCCAAGAAGAAGGGCGCCATGGTGGTCGGTCCTTCTATGTCTAAGTTACCGACGCCCACACAAACGGGTGACGACGGAGGAGGCTGAGGCCACTAGCAGATTCCATGATGTTCTGGCGATTAGAGCCAGATGAGTAACATCGTCCATGACAGCCCACATGCCACCAGGTCCAAGGACGGGGACGTGTTGCCTGCGGGCAGTGTGACAAACTCCAAGGATGGCACATTGCCTTCAAACTCACCCACGCTGGTGCACATGCCGTGACCATCTCAGGTCGCGAGCGGTGAGCAGCGCCACGGTGTCGGCGGCTCTGAGCATCCCCACGGCAAAGCCCATGTGCATCATTCTCAAGATGTGCAGGGTCAACATGCTGGCGAAAATAGGTCAATAGCAACTTCATGGAAACAACTCAAATGGTCACGCATGCCCATCATCTTTGATGAGGAGGATCACCCTGACAGCACCACTGTAGTAGGGTGCCTGCCCTTGTTGGTATCCACAATGATCCGCAATCTTAAAGTCACAAAGATGTTGGTTGATGGCGGGGCTGGGCTGAATTTGATCTCCCCACATGTTCTCAGCAAACTCCAGATAACAGAGGAGGAGCTTAAGGCTAGTGGCACGTTTCAAGGAGTTAATCCCGGTAGGAGCCGTCCTAAGGGAAAGATCACATTGCCAGTAACGTTTGAGGGTGAGTTGAACTACTGTACCGAGAAGATTGTGTTCGATGTGGTCCACCTCCCCCTGCCATATAATGGAATCCTTGGGCGCCCTGCCCTATCCAAGTTCATTGCAGCATCCCACTATGCCTACAACACCCTGAAGATGCCTGGATGGGCATCATTTCCATCCCGTCGGATAAGAAAGATTTGATGATATGTGTGGACAAGTTGTATCGGGACGCTGTTGGCAAAGCCCGCCGAAGTAGCAGTGCTCGACAAGGAAAGTAAGGGAAAGAAGAAGGATTGTAGGGACTCCGGAAAGGAATCCGGGAAGCGTGCCCGTACCGAGTGCACGACACCTGTTGATGACGTGCTGGAGTGTTCCTACAACAAGAGGGCCAAGGCTGCTGCACCCCATGTGAAAAAGGTCCCAACAAGGCTGGCTGCGTTGATGGTACCTTTACTATCACCATGACCCTTGATGACAAATAGGAAAGCGCGCTCATTGCCTTCCTATGGGAGAATATCAATGTGTTTTCTTGGCAACCATCTGATATCCCCGGTGTTCCCAGGGAGGTAATCGAGCACCACCTTGCTGTCTGGCCACATGCCCGACCCATCAAGCAGAAGGTGTGGAACAAGGTCTTGGAGTGGCAACAGTTCATTGCCGAGGAGATTAAGAAGCTTGAGGCGGCTGGTTTAGACAGAGGGGTACTGCATCCAACATGGTTGGCAAACCCAGTGGTTGTGCGCAAGGCTAATGGGAAGTGGAGGCTTTGCATTAACTTCACAGACCTCAACAAGGCTTGCCCAAAGGATCCATTTCCCTTGCTGCATATCGACCAGATTGTGGATTCCACTTCGGGTTGTGAATTGCTTTCTTTTCTACGTGAAAGCTTAAGTCCTTGTGCCGTTCTCGTTATACTTGTGCCTAAGCAAGATGGAAGTTTCCGCATGTGTTCCGATTGTAGACCTATAAAAGCTATTACCGTTCTCTATAGGCATCCCATTCCTCGCCTAGATGATATGCTTGATGAACTTAGCGGGGCCACCTTTTTCTCGAAAATTGATCTTAAAAGTGGCTATTATCAAATCCGCATACAAGAAGGTGATGAGTGGAAAACTACTTTCAAAACCAAATTTGGCTTGTATGAGTGGTTAGTTATGCCTATGGGTTTATCGAAAGCTCCCAGTACTTTCATGCATCTTATGCATTTTGTGCTTCGACCTTATATTGGAGTCTTTGTTGTGGTTTACTTTGATGATATTCTTTTGTTTAACAAATCCATGAAAGAGCATCTTAATCGTTTTAGGGCTGTTTTGCAAACCCTTCGCAAGGAACTTCTTTATGCCAACTTGAAAAAAATGCACGTTTGGTGTTGACAAACTTGTTTTCTTGGGTTTTGTTGTCTCTTCCAAGGGTGTCCATGTTGATGAATCTAAAATTGAAGCAATTAAAACTTGGCCCCAACCCACCAACTTGTAACAAGTGCATAGTTTTCTTGGCCTTGCGGGTTTTTATCGTCGCTTTGTCAAAGACTTTAGTCCTATTGCCTCTCTTTTGCATGCTTTGAGTAAGAAGAATGCTCCTTTTGTTTGGTGATCTTAGCAATCCACCGCTTTTGATGAGCTCAAGTCTTTGCTTACTCATGCACTGATTCTTGCTTTGCCCAACTTTGACAAAACTTTTGAGGTTCATTGTGATGCAAGTGGTACCGGAATTGGCGCGTTTTGATGCAAGAAAAACGAGCCATTGCATATTTTAGTGAAAAAATCTCCGGTGCTCAACTTAACTATCCCATCTATGACAAATAATTGTATGCTTTAGTTCGTGTGCTACATGTTTGGGAACATTATCTTAGACCTCATGAGTTTGTCATACATACCAATCATGAAACGCTTAAGTACTTAAAAGTTCAAACTAACTTAAACAAGCGTCATGCCAAATGGAGTGAATTTATTGAATCTTTCCCCTATGTGATCAAGTACATTAAGGGCAAGGAAAATGTAGTTGCAGATGCACTTTCACGCATATGCACGCTTGTCACTAAACTTGAGTTGAATGCTATTGGCTTTGAGCACATAAAAGACTTGTATGCTAATGATCCATCTTTTGCTCCTGCTTATGCTAAATGTTTGACGCATACATCTTGGGAACGATATTACATCAAGGATGGTTATCTTATGAGAGCTAACAAACTATGCATTCCCGAGTCTTCTCTTCGTTTGCTCCTTTTGCAAGAGGCTCATGGAGGCGGACTCATGGGTCATTTTGGACGCGACAAGACATTCGCCACGCTCTCCAAGAACTACTTTTGACACAAGATGTTCCGCGACGTCTCATGCTTCACCAACAGATGCTCTACATGTCGGAAAGCTAAGTCTGAAGCTCAATCCCATGGTCTTTACATGAATCTTCCTATTCCTTATAAACCTTGGGAAGACATTAGCATGGATTTTGTACTTGGTTTGCCTAGAACTCAAAATGGAAAGGATTCCGTGTTTGTTGTTGCGGACCGATTTTCTAAGATGGCACATTTAATTCCTTGCAACAAGATAGATGATGCTTCATACGTTGCAAATCTCTTTTGTAGGGAAATCTTGCGCCTCCATGGAGTACCAAAGGCAATCGTCTCTGACCATGATGTCAAGTTCTTGAGTTACTTTTGGAAGATGCTATGCGCCAAGCTCGGAATCAAGCTCTTGTTCTCGTCCGCATACCATCCTCAAACCGACGGCCAAACGGAGGTGACGAACCGGACGCTCTCCAATCTACTTCTCCTGTTGATCAAGAAGAACATCAAGTCATGGGAGGCATGTCTTCCCATTGCCGAGTATGCCTACAACTATGCAAGACATTGGACTACCGGCAAGTCCCCCTTCGAGGTCGTCTACGGCTTCAACCCGTTGTCCCCATTGGACATTCTACCTCTTCCTCTACAAGAGCGCACCAACATGGATGCGAGTGCATGGGCAAGATACATCAAGAAGATGCATGAGGATACAAGGAACACCAACGAGCGCCAAGTAAAACGACTAGCGACCAAGCTCATCGTCAACAGGCAACCCATGATCTTCAACATAGGCGATCGCGTGTGGCTACACCTTCGCAAGGACCGCTTCCCCCATGAACGCAAGTCCAAACTTCTCCCTCGAGCCAATGGACCATTAAAGGTGCTAGCACGCTACAACAAAAACGCTTACAAGATTGACCTACCAAGCGACAAGTACAACGTGAGCGACATCTTCAACGTCAAAGACCTCTCGCCTTACCATGGTGATGAAGATTTTTATCCGAGGTTGGTTCTTTCCCAAGGGGGGGGAGATGATGCGGAGCATCCCACGATCATCCTCATGGACGCATCTACATCCCCTACATCACCACTTGGACCTATGATTCGAGCACGTGCAAGAGCTCTCGAAACCGAGGTGACATCACTCCTCTCACAACTCCCTTTCGATTCACATGACACATGGCTACTACCTCAAACGAAGACGCTTTGCATACTCAGGTACCAAGGAGTTAGCCATGGAGAAGCTAGGAAGCAAGGAGAACCGGAAGCGGAAGACATGCATGAAGACAGAGAGGAAAAACAACAAGGACTAGGCTGGCCGGACGATCCGGACAAGGGCCCGGACGATCCGGACAGAGCTCGGACGATCCGGACCCCGGTCCGGACGATCCGGCTAACTCGCCCCGAAGACACCCGAAGCTCTCACCTGAAGCCAGACCATCCGGACGCCGTCCCGGATCATCCGGACCCCGCCCGGACATCCGGACCGCCAGCCGGACATCCGGACCTGCATCGCCACCGCCCGCGCCTCTAGCTCATCCAGGCCTCCACCCGGACCATCCGACCGAGCCCAAATCATCAGGCTCCCCACCCAGACCATCCGGTCTGCGCCTGCGCACGCGTGTTGGGCTGAGCCCATGTACCCCTTCGCCCCCTAGCCTATATATATGACTCCTCCTCCTCCCTACGAAACTTAGCATTGGTTTAGCTCATTTGAGATAGAGCATTGCTCATCCGCACAGATCTACTCCTCATGACGGACCGCACCTCTTCGGAGAAGATCCATCTAGATTCAAGGCCTCCATCCGAAGAATACAATCAAGACCTCCTCTCGGAGAAGAACGGCTACCTTTGTGTCGTCCTTTGTTGACTTTGGAACTCGTGTTACTTTGTGCCTCAATGATCTAGCACTTGTGTGATCAAATTTGTGTTGGTTGAGTGTTTCTCTCGTTTCCCCTCGTGATTTCCCTCGTGTTCTTCCGCTCATTCTTCGTGTTTCTCCATAGGACCCACTCCAAACGTGAAAGATAGGCGCCTAGGGTTCCACCCTACATCAACCCATGTGATTACCCTATGGAATGCCACACAGGCTCAAAGGGATCATAAAATAATTCATGCTAGAGACTTCCGTGTGCAGCCACAAGATATTATGGGCTCTGGCATAATTGAATATGTTGCGTGAGCTCTTGAAGAGATAGACTAGCATATGTAGGGGGTGTAGGTGGTACTGTCTACCCAGAGTAAAGAGTTAATGTTTCTGAAAGACTGTGTCTCGGTTATCCATTTCTCAAACATCATGTAGTGCGAGAAATCCAACGGAGGAGATCAAGTCTTGTGGGGAAAAGTCTGCAAACCTCTGCAGAGTGTATAAACTAATCATGGTTAGCCGTGCCCCCGGTTATGGACATCTTGAGTATCTGGTTCTTGGATTATCATGTTGAGCTCATCACGTTACTTAAATAATTTGTTGGGTTGATGAATATTAATTTGGGATTGAGTTGGAGGAACCTTCTCAATGTTTTACAAACTTTGTAGTTAAATAAAATATATTCCTTTGTTATAGGGAAAACCTGGCTTTATGCAAAAATAAACTTAGAGCTTTCCACCAGCCAAATATGCATGTAGTGAAAGCTATTTTTCATCGTTTATCCTATGGTGTGAATTTGCCAGTACATTCAATGTACTGACCTACATGGCCGCAATGTCTCATGTTGCAGGAATCTTACAATGAGTAAGTGATACATTAGGGTTACAATTTCTACACTCAACTTTGCCGTTGGTGTTGACGGGAATCCACAACCTTGTTGTTCTTCCGCTTTATGGATTGAGGTAATAGTATTTAAGTTACTTTATACATGTAATTTACCTCTGTTATAAATCCTTGAGTACTGTGTGTGTCAGCATACCGATCCAGGGATGACACTTAAGCACAGAGACTTGACCGTTTGAGGACAGGTCGCTACAGCCCACTATTGTAGTACTAGTACTTGCTACTCCCTCCATCTAGGTGAGTAAGCCAATGAATTTGTAGCTAAGCTTCCCTCATTGAATTGTTTAACAATTAAACTCCATCATCCATTGGTTGATACTCATTCTGCATAGGTCCACACGATTAGCACCGTTTCCTCCTGGGGTCACCAATGTTTATTTGCTAATTAATAGCATTGCATGCAATGAACTGGCCACTGCAACTCATTAAAAGCATGCACACCTGTCATCTATTTTGGTTGATATGTCAAGAAACAAGAAACAAGGTAGAAGTTAATGCACCGCGCCTAAGTGTTTTGGGACTATTTGGTTTTCGTAAGATGACTTACACACCTAGATGGAGGGAGTAGTATAGCCCTGTAAACCGGAAAGGAGTATTTGCCTTTCTAGAGATTTCAACAAGTGACTAGACTACAACGCGTGCAGTACTCCCTCCCTTCCGGTTTATAGGGCTCAAATCCCATGAACCAAGGTATTTTGCGATTGGAGGAATGTATCTCATACTTTACAAAACTACCCTAATTAAACACTTGCATTAATTACATAGTTCTCTCGTTTTCGTCTCTGTCTTGGTCACGGTGCACAATATTGAGCACTCCTATATGACTAGCGGCTCCAATAATGCTAAACATACAAAGAGTTACACGCAATTACATGCTGACTAGGATTTTTTCATCTACAAACCAATTACACGTGTGGCATTACTCCTAGCCGCTCTATCTACATGAGGGACATTTCAAAGCATCCGGGCCCGCGTGCCATCCACCAAATCACAGCGAGGTCCTACAGTCGAGACTCACCTGTCACCCCGGTGCGGCCATCATGACCCGTAATATCACAAAACCGACACCTTTACCAGCAGTGGTAAGGTGGCCTCCAAGTTGGACTGGACGAAGCAACCATCATTTCACTGGAATGCTCGTTCAAGCCCTTTCTTCCCTTTCTTGAAGAAAACCTCACTCGAGGCTACTCACTTCTGCCATTTTTCTTCTGTACCGACGAAGGAAAGGTGGGCGAATCAGTTATGCTGCTATATTTTCGTTCCAAGAATCTTCTTTTTGCGAAGCACCGACCGATTCTCACATCCTATTCTTTTCCCGTTTTCATTGCGATTGTGGTTTCCTTTCGATTGCATTTTGTTTGTCAGTTCATTGATGGATCCTGGAGCACTAGGCAAAGAGTTGCCGGTGGACAACCCACTGGAGACAGCGATCTCTATGAAGCGAGCACCGACCAACGAGTTCACCATTGTCGCGCGCGATGGGTGGCGCGGCACCTATGGGGCCGCCGGGGACGGCCCCTTCGTGTGTTCGGCACGAGGGCGGAGGGCGCACGGAGAGCAGATCGAGGCGATCTGGCAGGGCGAGGATTTTACCCAGCCGGACGCGATGGTCGCGTAAAACCCTACTGCTACTTTGTGTTGTATTTGATCTTGCTCGAGAATGCGAGCGAGTGGTGGTGTGGTGCGTGTAACAAGCCGAATCCCAGGCGTTAGAGTTGCCAAGGGTTCGAGCCTCGCGAGAGTAGCGAATGATCGGAACCTCCCGCGAGAATAGCAAAAATCGGAACCTCCTCTACGTTGTGCATGGGCCTCCTTTTATAGGGCAAGGGGTCACCGACAAGTGTCAACGTAGGGCAGAGGGGTAAAAATGTAAAAGAGGTGGTAGCTGGAACAGTGCGGGAATAGTGCAGCTACAGTGCATGAACAGTGGATTCTACCTACTTTTGACAGAGGGGGACAAGAGCATTAAATGCCCGTCGCCGTCGCCCCAAAAGCTCCCGCCCTTGCGTCTCCGCTTGCCACGGCGATGAAGCCACCACCGTGGAGTGCCACCGCACCCTTCATGCAGCACAGCCACCCGCCACGCGTCTCTGGAGAAGGCTGAAAGCGACGCGTGGGCAGGTGAGGTGGAGTCGGCACGATGTAGCTTGCCCGGCAAGCACCTTGCCGGGTCTTGATCTTGCGGGCCGGGGCTTGCGGGCTGGTAACTTGTCGCTCCCGGGCCCTCGCCGACGCGATAGCGCCGAGGCGTGTTTTACGTGGCGTGATCTTCTAGCTTCCCGGCGAGCTCCTCTCGCCGAGGACTTGCGTGTGATGTAGTCTTGAGCACAGGCGGCCTTCCGGCAAGCTCCTCTTGCCGGGTCTTAACCTTCTATCTTGTACACTTTGTTCTTGAATGGCTTGGTGTGGAGCGGAGATGGTCTCCGGCAAGCATTTGGTGGATCCAGCTACGGAAGGCTGTGGTCGCCCGTGCACAAGTTGGGGTCTTGAGGTACCCTACCTTAGTACACCGACAGAGCCCCGGCCTGGGCCATACGGTGCAGCTGTTGGGCGGGCCCAAGACAGTCTGCAGGCACGCTGAAGCCCATGGGCGATCGAATCCGCCTGCATCTGCCGCCTCCCGTCTGCAACAAGCAGCGTCGATTCTTGGCGTCGTGGGATGGGACGTGCCCACGTCCTTCAATGAGGAGAGCGGAACGCCCCCCCACTTCCCCATAAAAACAGAGGAAGCGGGCGTGGTTCCCCTCCATCGCTTTCATTGCTTCTTCTTCTTCCTCCAGAAAACCCTCTTTGCGCTCCGCCCCCGCATCTCCTCCGCCGCTTCTTGCGTCCGCGGCGTCGTCGGATTCTTCATCCTCCTCCCCTCGCCGCCTCCGCCATGGCCCCGAAAACCAGGAAGGGGAAGGAGAAGGCGGAGAATACCAAGAAGGAGAAATCCGAGCAGGCAGAAGAGCTCGCCCAGATGCGGAGGGAGAACGTCGTCTTTCCTCCGCGGCTCGGCGTGGAAGAACTCTGGGGCAAGTATTTCCTGTTCTGGGCCAAGAGGACCTCGGCGCATCCTCGGACCAGAGCCCATCCGGCCGCCACCATGGACAACTATCCCGGCGGGTATTACTTCTTCGCAGCCTTCTTCCACTGCGGCCTTTGTCCTCCTTTCTCTGAATTTTTCTGCGACATCATGAACACATATGGCTTCCACCTTCTTGATTTCACCCCCAACGCCGTCCTCACAAAGGCAGTTTTCGCACATATGTGCGAAAACTTCATAGGGATATACCCAAATGTAGCTCTGTTCAGGCATTTTTTCACCCCGAGAGCAGAGCCCGGCTCCCCCCTCTCCGGAGGGATTTCTTGGGTTTTAAATGCGAACTTGAAGAAGTCGACTTGCCGGGAACTCCGCATCAAGTGGGAAGAGTGGCGCGGATTGGTGCTGGATCGTCGAGACGAGCCGCGATCCTTCATCTGCGCCGCGACAACGCCTGTTCTTGTGGCGAGGATTGGAGTGAACTGGATTCGGATGACATCAAGCTCGATGTTGCCCTCATCCGGATCCTTCGTCTCCGACAAGCGGGGCTGTCCATTGCAGCCGTAGGCGCAACTTCCTCCGCCGCGCAGACGCCCTCTCCAAGACAGGAAACGGCCGGCCTGGGAGTATGGCGGCGCAGGGGATATAATGAGGCTGCGCACCGGGCTGAACTTCAACTTCACGACGCTGGAGCTGAGGGGGATGGTCCGGGAGCTCTTCAAATACGATCCGGCCCATCCAGAGTGGTTCAGGCTTCCCCGGGGCGTGGTGCCCCTCTGCAACAACTCAGCACGGGATCGTCTCCTCGCCATGATGCCCGCGTGTGATTCACACGGCGTGGAGCGTTCATGGATTCCGCCCGAGCCATCGGACATCCTCGACTTCTTCGACACCCTTGAGGAGGTGGCGAAGAACAAGGACGAGATCCGGGGACTGACATGAGACACCACGGACGAGGAGCTCGCGTACATAGCTTCTCGGGCGAAGAGCGCCGCGAGCCTGGGGCGGCAGGAAGTTCGGTTGCACTCCGAGGAGGCAGAGGCTGCGGAGGAGTCCTACCAAGCGGAGGCGGCGGAGATCTGCAGATCGCTGCAGCTTCCGCCCGCACGCCGCATGGGTCCCCTCTCGAGGCATTCAGGATCCCGGAATCGCGCTGAAATCGCGGCAAGTGGTGGCGCTGCGGAGGGAGCCGAGGCGCCTCGGAGCGGAGTCGCCGGAGGGAGCGGAGGCGCCCGGGAAAAGGGTCGCAGCGCTTAGGGCGCTGGGCTGGCGAGCCAGCCGGGCGAGGAGGAGGTGGAGGACGCCGCGACGCCGAAGATGATGGCGGGTCCACGGACCTTCGACGACGACCTCTCCTCGTCGTCGGAAACATCCCGCCAGGCGAGCCCCAAAGCGTTCCTCGCTGAAACGCCTCCGCAAGGCGGCGGCGGAAGCAAGTACGCAAGCCCGGCAACTACTGGCTCGTCCAGGCAGCGCAAGCTTCCCGGGAGTCAAGTAGCGCCGAGGCGACGGCGCGACCGGACATGGCGGAAGCGACCCGTGCGCGAGCCACGGCAAGGGCGCCTCGCAGGCCGGGCGCGGGTGGACAGGGGTCTTCGGCGGAGCGGCGGCTCCGCCCGCTTCTCGGGCCCGGCAGCTGCGAGGCTAGATCTTCGCAGCCCCAGCCCCGAGGGCCGCCAAGCGCCGAGAGGGCCTCCGCCTCTGCTCCTCGCGCCGACGCCACCCGGTGCGAGATGACTTCTCCGCTTTGAGCGAAGACGACGAGGAAGAACAGGAGTGAGTACCCGAAATCCTCATCTCCTTAAATTTCGCCTTGGTTATTGTTGTGGCTAATCTCGTTCTTGTGCTGATTTCAGGACCTTGACCGAACAGGCGGCGAAGAGAGCCAAGGTGCCCGTGGTCGAAGTCGCGGATGACCCGCCCGCCGAGGGGACCGGGGACGTGCCGGAGGCAAGCTTGCCGGACCCGAGCGCCGTCCCGAGGAGTAGCCCCCAGCGTAGCCCCCAGCGTACGTTTGGGCCCCGCACCTTCGCTTGCCGGGCGCGTCTGAAAGCTTCATCTTGTTCCAGCATCTTGACGTGTTTGTCTTGACTTGTGCAGAGATGGAGCCGCAGCGGGAGGAGCATCCGGAGGTCGCCCTCGAGGCCGGGCGGTCCCTCCATCCCCGCCAAAGCTGGACTCCCCGGCAAGGGAGAGCGTTCCGCCAAGGGCGGGTACTCCGCCAAGGGCGAGTAGCCCGACGAGGGCGGCTACTCCGGCAAGGGATGGTTCCCCGGCAAGAGAGCCCGCCGCTGAAGACGTCCATCAAGGTGAGTTCTGCAACTTTGTCTTCTTGGTGTTGCCTCTTTTCGAATAGTTGCTTGAACTGCTTTTTGCTTTTTCTTTCTTCTTCAAGATCCTCCTCCTCCCCCCGAGCGGATGGAGACGGAGGTCGTCGCTGAGGAGGAGGAGGACGTGCAGGGCGGCGGCGACGATGCCCCTGTCGTCGAGGACGCGGCGGGAGCCGCCGAGCCACATGTGCCAGAGACTGCCTCGGCCGCAGATGCAGCGGCCGGAGAGGGGGACGGCGACCGCACCACTGGCCCGGAGGCTGCGGGAGCGTCAAGTGCTGCGCCGGTCGCCGACCCCTCCGCCGGAGAAGAACGGCCCGGCTATTACTTGGAAGCCCCCAACGGCGTCTTCATCCAGATGCCGTGGGGTTCTTCGTCGCGGGCTCCCGCGGAGGGCGAGGCCTTCGACGGGGAGATCCTCGCCTCCGCGGGTTTGAAGGTTGTCGAGGGGCCCGGCGGGAGCGGCGGGCCTGATGAGGAGAAGCTGCTTCACCAGCTCCTGGCCCTTACCGGGCAGACGGTAGCTTCGCTTCCCGGGAGGCCCTTGCCGCCAAGGCCGCCGAGGAGATGGAGAAGCGCGCGGCGGAGCTCCGCGCCGCCAATCAGGCTGCTCTCCGCGAGGTGGCGGAGAAGCGCGAGCAGCTCGCCGGGCAGTATGAAGAGTGGCTGCTGGAGAAAGCCGAGGCCGAAGAGCAGCAACGGCTCGCCGGAGTAGAGCTGTCCCGGCGAGAAGGAGAGCTTAACCAGCGAAAGGTTGCCCTCGACGCCCACGAGGAAGACCTCGCCGTTCGGGAGCAAGCCCTTGGCGGGGAGTTGAAGGAAGCGAAAGACGCCGCGGCGGCCGCGGAGACCGCCAGGGAAGATCTTGCCGCCAAGGTCGCGCAACTGGAGGAGCTGTTGAAGGTGGACTCGGAGAAGATCGCCGCGCTCATCACGGAGCGCGAGAAATACACCCACACCAACTCAGAGCTCCAGGCGCGTCTTGCTGAGAGGGGTGACGAGTGAAGGCCGCCAAGGATTCCGCCGAGGATCTTGAGCGAAAGTTTCATGGTCAAGGACTCGCCGACGCTGCCCGGGCCCAGGAAACCAAGCTGAAGGAGGAGCTCCGCGAGGAGCGATCCTTAGTGGCCGGCGCCAACAAAGCGGCCGAGGATTTCCGCCGCATTGTCGAGATATGGACCGAGGACTTGGTGTCTTCTGCGTCCGCCATTGACCAGGCGCTGCTGGAGCTGAAGCTGGAGCATCTCATCTACTCCCCGGATCCAAACCTCGCTCACAGCGCCAAGCTCAGTCTCTTCTTCAGGGGGGTCGCGCCAGCTCTCGCAAATCTGCGGGAGAAGATCCCCGCGCAGCTCGCCGAGGAGGCGCGCCAGCTGTGCGTGGGAACCATGGAGCGCGTGCTGACGAAGATCGTATACCGCAACCCCGGTATAAACCTCTCCAACGTCCTTCGCAGCTTGCCGGCCGACGCGGACATGGAGGCTTTGAAGGAGCAGGTCGCCCACATCATCGCCAAGGTGAACAAGATCCCCAGGATGGAGGGCGACCGCGTAGATTAGGCCTGTTTTATCTTTATTTCCTTTTGCTGCTGCACAGGTCGCTATGAACTTATTAGTCATCGCGACAAGTTACTCTTTGTAAGATATTACCTTTATTCTGATCAGCAGATGCAGTGTCATTCCCCTTGCCTTGATCCTCAACTTCGCACATTTTAACTTTATGCTTCTAGGAGTTTTGCCAGCAAGGAGCCCTTGCCGCGAGTGCTGAGTGTCAAACTCGAAGCAGCCTGCAAGCCAAGGACTCATCGGCAAGCAACCTTGCCATGGCTTGCATAACGCACCTAGCTTGCCGAGCGGGCTCAAACGAAACAAGGGCGCAACACTTTGCCGCGGCCTACTTAAATCGTTGAGCACGCCGAAAACAAGATGAGGGTGCGGCTATCCACGGGTAGGTTCCTCCGAGCACAAGTTTTCCATACGAAGTGAGGTTGTTCAAGGAAGGCAACTTAAAAATTTAAAACTTTGAGCTGCTCTCCGGCAAGCTTCTCTTCCTTGAACTCATCCTCCACTTCCTTCCCCGCAAACTTGTGCACGAGGAATGTTTCTTTTGTTAAGAGACAAGGAAAAGGAGAAGGAAAAAGATATGGCCTTTCGGGTGCTATTGCTTGCCGGATACGCGTGCCGTTCGAAAGATGCCAAATAACTCATGCAAATAGCAAAGAAGAGCATGGAAAAAGGCAAATAACGCAAGACACGGAAACTTTATTGCTGCACGGGGTCTGCGCCCGGCTTTGTACAAAGGGTTACATGCAATCGCGCAAAGCTTTTGTACAAAAGGTGGTTGCCGAGCGGATCACGGCAACCGCGCTTTACGGGTAAAACTTGCGAAGATGCTCTATGTTCCAGAGTTACTCACGGCAAGCCTTCTTCGGTCTCGAGCCGACAGCCGGGCCTCGTGACTTGTCTCACCCGATAAGGGCCTTCCCACTTCGGCGCCAACTTGTTGGAATTCTTGGCGGATGAACACGCGAAGAACAAGTTCGCCTTCCTCGAGACTCTGGCTTTGACCTTGCGGCTATGGTAGCGGCGCAAGGCTTGCTGGTATCGAGCAGCTCGTCAAAGCAGCTCGAGACGTCCCCCTCGAGGAGCAATGCGTCATCTTGTCGCCGTTGTTTTGCTCAAGCTCATCATAAGCGAGCACTCGAGGAGATCCGTATACTGAGTTCCGTGGGGAGAACTGCTTCGCTCCATAGACTAGAGCAAAGGGTGTCCGTCCGGTGGCTCGACGGTGTCGCTCGATTGACCAAAGAACCGCCGCAGCTCCTCTATCCAATTTCTTCCGCGACTTGCGCAGCTTGTCGAAAGTTCTTGTCTTGAGTCCGCGCAACACTTCAGCATTGGCCCTTTCGCTTGACCGCTGCTCCTTGGGTGAGCAATGAAGCTTAAACAGACCTTGGCGCCAAGGTCTTGGACGTATTGCATGAAGGTGCGGCTAGTGAATTGTGTACCGTTGTCGGTGATAATCCGGTTAGGGACCCCGAAACGGCACACAATCGACTTGAAGAACTTGACCGCTGACTGTGCTGTCACCTTTCTCGCTGGCTCCACTTCTGGCCACTTTGTGAACTTGTCGATTGCTACGTACAAGTACTCAAAGCCCCCGACAGCACGGGGGAAGGGGCCGAGGATGTCGAGCCCCCAGACCGAGAAGGGCCAGGATAAAGGGATGGTTTGGAGAGCTTGAGCTGGCTGATGGATTTGCTTTGCATGGAACTGGCACGCTTCACACTTGGTTACTAGTGCCGTTGCATCTTGGAGGGCTTCTTGCCAAAAGAACCCTTGCCGGAAAGCTTTCCCGGCAAGTGCCCTTGCGCCAATGTGGTGGCCGCAGATGCCTCCGTGTATTTCTGCCAACAGCTTTTGTCCGTCTTCCCCGGAGATGCACTTCAATCGACACCATTGAGCCTTCTTTCAGACAGTTCGCTGTCCACGAACTGGTACATACTCGACTGTCTGGTTACTCTTTCTATTTCTTCAGGGTCGTCGGGAAGTTCTCCAGTTTGCAGGAAACGGACGATCTGCTGCGCCCATGCCGGAGCTTGGGGCTCGACGGCAAGGACTAAAGGCATGAGGGCCGCTGCAGGAACCTCGGCTTCTACGGCAAAGATCCCTGGTTCTGCCGGAGCTGGAGGTCCCCCGGCAAGCTTGTCGGGGCAAAGCTTGTCGGGAACACTTGCTTCGATCGCACAGATCTGAGGATCGGCAGGAGCAAACTGTTCCTCAGCGTTCTGGCCGTTGACCTTGGGGATTTTGGCGGCGGTCTCAGGGAGATCCGCCGGCAAGTAGTCGCCAGAGATCAACTTTCTTTTCTTGGACTGCCCAATTGATGGTGTGACGGATGGTTGAGTCAGCTTGAGCAAGAAGGTCCCTGGTTCCACAGGTAACTTCATAGAAGCACACTTTGAGAGGCCGTCTGCGATTTCATTCTCGAGCCCCGGAATGTGCTCCATCCGCAGCCTTCAAAGTGCTCTTCAAGCTTCCTCACCTCATCTACATAAGCTTCCATCAAAGGGCTCTGATAGCTCTTGTTAACTTGCCGGACCACCAACTGAGAATCTCCCCGCACAATCAACTTCTTGATCCCAAGTTCGGCCGCAATTCTGAGGCCAGCAAGCAAACCTTCATATTCGGCGGTGTTGTTTGTCGCTTGCTCTCTTGGGAAGTGCATCCGATGACGACTTGAGGTGCTCTCCGGTGGGTGCGATGAGTACAACGCCGGCGCCGGCGCCTTGCAGCGAGAAGGCACCATCAAAGTACATTACCCATTCACTCGTTGCTTCTTGTACGGGTGTACTCGTTTCTTGCACTTCGTCATCGGTGTTGGGGTCCATTTCGCTATAAATTCTGCCAAAGCCCGGCTCAGATGGTTGAAGTACTTTCAACTTGAGCCCAAAGCTCGACAACCCAAAGGCCCACTCAACGATCCTGCCTGTCGCCTGGTTGTGCAATATTCTTTTCAGCGGGAAGCGAGTGACCATTGTTATCTCGTGTGCTCGAAATAATGGCGCAGCTTTCTCGAGGCCATGAGGAGGCCGAAGCAACTTTGCACACCAGAGTATCTTGACCTAGCCCCCTGGAGAAGGGAGCTTACAAAATACACTGGGCGCTGCACCATCTTTTTCCGCACCTCATCCTGTTCCTGCGCAGACTTGTCCTCGTCGGGGCCAGAGCTTGCCGGAGCAGTACCCTGCTTGTCGCTGGATTCACTTGCCGGAGATGTAGCTTCCTCGTCGGACTCCTCTCCGCTACCAGCAAAGCATCGACCACTTGGTTGGTTGCCGCTAGGTACAGCAGCAACTTCTCCTGTGGTTTAGGTGCGACAAGTATTAGAGTGGAGGACAGGTAACGTTTCAAGTCTCGCAGCGCTGTCTCCGCTTCTGGAGTCCACTTCATGGGCCCCGCCTTCTTAAGGATTTTAAAGAAGGGAAGGGCGCGTTCTGCAGACTTTGAAATGAACCTACTGAGGGCAGCCACACAGCCTGCGAGCCTTCTGACATCCTTGACCCGCTTTGGGGCTTGGATCTGCTCAATGGCTTTGATCTTGTCGGGGTTGGCTTCGATCCCTCTCTGTGACACGAAGAACCCGAGAAGCTTGCCGGAGGGAACCCCAAAGACGCACTTCTCGGGGTTCGACTTTAGCTGTATCTTGCGCAGGTTCTGAAATGTCTCTTCCAAATCTTGAATCAGTGTATCCTTGCTCTTGCTCTTCACCGCGATATCATCCATGTAAGCTTCTACATTTCTGTGAATCTGAGGCTCAAAAGCAGTATACACTACCCTTATGAATGTTGATCCTGCATTCTTCAATCCAAATGGCATGCGATGAAGCAATAGGTGCCACATGGAGTGATAAACGCAGTCTTCTCTTCATCCTCTTTGGCCATGAAGATCCGGGTGATAGCCTGAGTATGCATCAAGAAAGCGAGTAGCTCACATCCGGTGTGGAGTCAACAATCTGGTCAATGCGCCGCAAGGGAATGGATCCTTGGGGCATGCTTTATTCACATCGGTGAAGTCTATACACAGCCTCCATTTCCGCTGGCCTTTTGCGCGCGCATTTACGACCGGGTTTGCTAACCACGCCGGATGGATCACACCTCTAACTAGGCCTGCTGCCTCTAGCTTCTTGATTTCTTCGCCGATGAACTCTTGGCGCCCACGGCTTGCTTCCTCACTTTTTGCTTGACGGGTCACAAGATGAGGGCAAACGGCAAGCTTGTGCTCAATTACCTTCCGGGAACACCGGGATGTCGATGATTGCCATGCAAACACATCGACATTCGCCCGCAGGAAGGCAACGAGCCGCTTCCTATTTGTCGTTGCGCGGCAATCGATGGTGAAGGTACCACCAGTGCCGTCCTCCTTGGCGGACACCTTCTTGGTCGCTGGCGGAGCAGCCATTCCCTTTTTAGCCTTGCCGGTGGAGCTCGACGGGGCGTCCTCGACAGCAGCGCAACACTCCGAAGGGGTGCTGTTGCCGGAGTGGGTCCCGGAGCGCTTGCCGGACTTGGCCTTCATCTTCTTTCCCCCGGGAGCTTCAGCGGCAAGTGCATCCTTGTCGGCTGCCGCGGCCGCATCCCGGTAAATCTTGTCGGTGCAGATAAGCGCGTCTTTCTTGTCGCTGCGGACAGTGATGATGCTTATCGGCCCCGGCATCTTGAGCACGTTGTAAGCGTAATGGGAAGCTGCCATGAACTTGGCGAGAGCAGGACGGCCGAGTATCCCGTTGTATGGCAACGGAATATCGGCGACGTCGAAAGTGACGCGTTCGGTCCTGAAGTTGAGCTCCCCGCCAAAGGTCACCGGCAAGGTGATCTTTCCCTTGGGCCTGCTCCTTCCCGGGTTGATTCCTTGGAAGGAACCGGTCTCTTCGAGCTCGCCATCTGGGATTTGGAGTTTCTTGATCACAGCAGAGGAGATCAAGTTCAGCCCGGCCCCGCCGTCAACCAACATCTTGGTGACCTTGAGGTTGCGGATGGTAGGCGAGACCAGCATCGGCAAACACCCGACCGCGGTGGTGCGGTCGGGGTGATCCTCAAGATCAAAAATGATGGGCGTGCTGGACCATTTGAGGAGCCTGCGTGACTCCATGGGCGGCTCTGCTGCATTCACCTCACGTGCCCACTGCTTTAGTTGGCGGTGGGAGGTGTGCAGCGAGGCGCCGCCGTCAACGCACAGGACCTCCGTGGCCTTCTGGAACTCCTGTTCACTGTCATCCTCATCCTCCATGTCCTCGTCGCCGTCTTCCTCATCCTTGTCGCGGCTCCGAGAAGGTCGATCACCTTGTCGCCGCTTGGCCTTGCCGGGGGGTCCTCCCCGACCAACGAACGGTCGCTTCTTGCTCGGTTCTCCCCCGCCACCTTGGGCCCTTTCCTTGTCGCGCCTCTCGTACTCAGCTTTTTGCTGCTCGACGAGGTAGTCGACGCGCTTGCAGTTGTAAAGGTCATGGCCCTTGGTGCGGTGGATTTTGCAGTACTGCTTGCCGGGACCGCCCTGCTTGTCGGCTGCCGCCACAGGGGCAAGCTCCTTGCCGGAGTTGCCAGCCTGTGTTTGCTTGGCGGGAGCTTCCTTGCCGGACTTTTCGACGGCAAGCACCTGTTCCTTGTTCTTCTTCTGAAAGTTCTGCCGCCGGCGCTTCTTTGCCGGGGCGGCGTCGTCGGAGTCGCTCCCTCCTGCGCCAGCATCCTCCCCGGGGAGCCTCCTCCCCTCTTCCGCGCGTGCGCATTTATCAGCCAGAGCATAAAGCTCGCTGACATCCCGGATCTTGGTCATCGCCATTTCTTCACGCATGCGGCGGTTACGCACGTTCTGGTGGAACGCACTGATAACCGCAGCAGGGTGGACGTCAGGGATGTTGTGCTGCACGCGGCTGAAGCGTTGGATGTACTTGCGCAGGGATTCTCCTTCCTTCTGGGCCAAAATGTGGAGATCACTCTCCTGGCCGTGGGGTTTGTGGCCGCCGGTGAAGGCGCCAACAAACTGGTGGCAAAGATCCGCCCAGGAAGAAATGGAGCCCTCCGGCAAGTGCATAAGCCAAGAACGAACGTTCGGCCTAAGCACGAGTGGAAAATAGTTCGCCAGGATCTTCTCGTCGCGCCCCCCGGCAGCCTGCACGGCGATGGTGTAGACACTGAGGAATTCCGAGGGGTGCGTCTTGCCGTCGTACTTCTCCGGCACGTCGGGCTTGAAATTCTTCATGCTGGGCCACTGGACGCGCCGCAGCTCACGGGTGAACGCAGGACAGCCTGCCGCGTACGGCAAGTCGCCTGGCTCGCCGGGCGCACGTGCGTCGACGGTGCTCCCAGCCCTCTGGTCTGACTGTCGCCGAGTCTCTCGGCGGCGCTCGATCGTGGTCCGAGCGTCTTCTCGTCGCCGCCGCCGAGGACTGGCGTTAGTCCCGACGAGCCTGCTGGTCCGACGATGCCGTGGAGCCGTCGTCGGCGTTGTTCCGCGGGCGGCGTTTTCGCTTCGCGGCGGGTAGTGCACGGTAGTTGCGCTTCGCGGTCTTGTCGCCACCGCCTTCGTCTTTTCGGCTTGCCGCGGCCGTGAGGCCGCAGCTGCTGCCGACGGTCGTTGTTGGCGGCGACCAGGCTCGATGGTAGCCCTCCGCCCTGACCTTGTCCGCCGCCGGAGGGAAGTCGAGGAGCATTTGCGCTCGTGAGCGCTTCCGCAGAGTGGAGGGAAGCGGAGCGGCGGTGCGGGAGCGGACGCGCCGGGCTTCGCGGTGTTAGAAGGAGCAGGTCCTGCCCGGCACCTTCGCTTTGCCCGTGTTCGGACGGGGTTCGGAACATCCGCGACCCTCGGCGTGTCCTGTTCCAGCAGACGGATACCACCTCCCGTGGTATGGCGCTGCTGGGTAAATCGGCGCCGAGACGGACGCGATCTACGGAGGCCGAGGCGTGGTCCTCCGTCTGTCCCTTAGACCTCGTGGCGCCGCGAAGTACCCTCGCCGGCGCCCACCCTTCCATCGGCGTCTCCTCCGCCCACCGCTGGCTCGTGGCGGTGGGGAAGACGGAGATGGGTCTGCGACCCTCAAGCTCTCGTCTTCGGGCCATGGCGCAGTTGTCGGCGAAGCCGCCGTTTAAACCGGAGAGGTTGATGAAAAGCGGCCAGCGAAGCGCCGGATCAGGTCCGTACAACCTCGACGCCCCCTACCTGGCGCGCCAGAGATGTCGCGCGCGATGGGTGGCGCGGCACCTATGGGGCCGCCGGGGACGGCCCCTTCGTGTGTTCGGCACGAGGGCGGAGGGCGCACGGAGAGCAGATCGAGGCGATGCGCGCGGGGCGAGGGGATTTTTACCCAGCTTCGGGCCGCGATGGTCGCGTAAAACCCTACTGCTGCTTTGTGTTGTATTTGATCTTGCTCGAGAATGCGAGCGAGTGGTGGTGTGGTGCGTGTAACAAGCCGAATCCCAGGCGTTAGAGTTGCCAAGGGTTCGAGCCTCGCGAGAGTAGCGAATGATCGGAACCTCCCGCGAGAATAGCAAAAATCGGAACCTCCTCTACGTTGTGCATGGGCCTCCTTTTATAGGGCAAGGGGTCACCGACAGGTGTCAACGTAGGGCAGAGGGGTAAAAATGTAAAAGAGGTGGTAGCTGGAAGGGAACAAAGGCAGCCACGATTGCATGAACAAGTGGATTCTACCTACTTTTGTGAGAGGGGACAAGAGCATTAAATGCCCGTCGCTGTCGCCCCAAAAGCTCCCCCTGCGTCTCCGCTTGCCACGGCGATGAAGCCACCACCGTGGAGTGCCACCGCACCTTCATGCAGCACTGACCACCCGCCACGCGCGTCTCGAGAAGGCTGAAAGCGACGTGGGCGGTGAGGTGGAGGCGGCACGATGTAGCTTGCCCGGCAAGCACCTTGCCGGGGTCTTGATCTTGCCGGGCCCGGGGGCTTGCCGGGCTGGTAACTTGTCGCTCCCCGGGCCCTCGCCGGGACGCGTATAGCGCCGAGGCGTGTTTTCTGTGGCGTGATCTTCTAGCTTCCCCGGCGAGCTCCTCTCGCCAGGGACTTGCGTAAGCGATGTAGTCTTGAGCCTGGAACGGCCTTCCCGGCAAGCTCCTCTTGCCGGGGTCTTAACCTTCTGTCTTGTACACTTTGTTCTTGAATGGCTTGGTGTGGAGCGGAGATGGTCTCCGGCAAGCATTTGGTGGATCCAGCTACGGGAAGCTGTGGCCGCCCGTGCACAAGTTGGGGTACTGAGGTACCCCTACCTTAGTACACCGACAACCATGTTGGCGGGCCAACCCATGGAGATGAAGAACTCCAAGAAACAAGCACTGGCCAAAGAGTTTACGACATTGGCAGACAAACTCCTCAAAGAAAGTTGGAAGAACAGCAAGAGCCCACCGTGCCTACCCCAGGAACTCTGATGGCCACCTATGCTAGGCTCAAGGCCGAGTTTGAGGAGATAGTCGCCATTGAGAAGTAGTATTCCCCTGGCAAGGTGATGGCCCCCATCGAGGACGAGGAGATGGTCCCCGAAGGGATGAGATCCCCCGGTGAGCTGCACAAGGTAAAAAAAATAATGGCTTATTACAATAGTTGTGGTTTTTGATTATTTGCAATGTGCTTGCTAATATGTTAGGGTTGTGCAGGTGCCGGTGGACGTCCTTGATGATTCCGATGTCGCGGCCCGTCCTGTTGGCATCGCCTCGGAGGTAGATTCCGATGCCGCTGTCCATCCTGTGGACATCGCCCCAGAGATTGATACCGATGTCACGGTCAGTCCTGTGGACATCGCCCCAGAGATTGATTCCCATGCCGCTGTCCGTGTTGTGGTCATTGCCCGAGAGATCGATGACAAGAAATAGTTGGTCGCGCTAATCCTTCAGGGTAGTTTGCATTGCCCTGTGTTTAATTACCAGAACAATGCGTGTTATCAAACCATCTTAGGGCTAGTGCACTGTCTTGTGTGGGTGGTACTTTCTACTTTTGTTTGATAGTGAATCATGCGAACCCTCTCCGAGTTATGGAAACAGATGTATCCTCACCAGCTTTTGATGTAATATATGGCATGCTTAGATGTAAGTTTGAACTGTTTATCATATCCGCAGGGCTTGTTTGATGATTCTTGGTGTTAGGAGGCTAGCTACTATGCGAGCTATAGTACTTGCAAAACACTCACAGAAGAGAAACGTTGGGGCTGATGAGCTCTTGGTACGCTTATACTTATCCGTCATCGATCGACCAATAGCCCTAGCTCCTAAAATTGTAGGCTTAGCGATCGATCAGACAGTAGTCGACACGGATACATTCAGGCCTCATTTGGTTCATAGGGTAGGAAAATCGTAGCAAAAGTACAGAGACATACAACACAAAATCATAGAAGTGCAGAGACGTACTCCCTTCGTTCCAAAATAGATGACCTAGGCGGGCTAGTTTGGCCTAGTGGGTTTCAGTATTATGACGTGGTACAGTGCCGTCTAGTCTTCGCGTGTGGTAGCAGTATTGCGGGTACAGTAAGTTTTCTTGAAGAAGCAGAATTCAATGAAGTCATGATGGTTCCTTCGTTCGAACAACTTATAGTGGGAAAGGTTGGGCCTGCGATAAGACCGGGGTAGACCAGGATAATTTTGTGCATGGAAGGCGGACCAGGATGGTCGACGTCCCACATGTCAGCGAATGAAAGTATTCTTTTCGATATGGAGGACGAGCAACGAGTATTCATTGTTTATTTTTGATGAAAGCTATTGTCTCCACTGTTACGACGGAGGAGTGTGAAACACGGCAACCCAGTGAACTTGGCATGTGCACCACTCCCTCCTTCCTCATGTAATGCTACCGTATTGTTGACTATAAGGTTACAACTTTTTCTCACTTTCTCTCTATCTATTTCCTCTCAAATATTTTTTACCTTTCTTTTTTTAGACAAAATTGTTTTTATGCCTTTTTTTAGAATTAATTTTTTATACCTAGGAGCACGTGTAGAGACGGGCTCTTGCAGAGCCCACTCCTTGACTTTGTCGATGCCTCTCTCTCCTCCACATAAGCGGGCTTAGGCCTTGTACAATGGGTGATGCTTAGAAAAATAAACCAGGCTTCTCTTAAGCAACGGTGCCTATTTCTACAAGATAGATGCTTAGTTAAGCGTCTATCTTGTACAAGTAAGCATCGGTGCTTAACAAAAGCATGGTTTATTTCTCTAAGCATCTTGCCTAAGCATCTCCCATTGTACAAGGCCTTATAGCCCAGTTTTTTAGTACTTGCTATGCATGCATGCGGCGGGCAGTTGGTGTCTTGAGGGGCCAAGGCTGTCAGAGCGGGCTCCGGAAGCGGTCCGGACTCCAGCATGGCCGACCTCACATTATCACCATATATTTCTTGGAGTCCGTGCGCGGGGGGCGGGCGATCTCTTCTCCCTCCCCCATTTCTCTATTCTCAGCCGACGCCCGCCGAATGATTAGATTTCGGCCATCGACGGTTTATTCAGTTACAGTCCCACATGTCAGTGAAATTGCAAGACAACGCGTGTCCCCACTGGGGACGCGACGCGTATGAGTCGTAAGTGTGCCGCCTTTTCCTTGAGGACTTGCGAAGCATAACATTTTCGCGCGATCAATCGATAGAAATCCAGAACAAAATGACTAGGGCGGTACTTTCCCGCTCGTTAGGCGGGCTAGTTCGAGTGACATGACATGCTACAGTTCCGTCCACTTGCTACATTTTTATGTAAGCAAGAGTTTACACTCTTACGCGGGAGGAGTGCGAAACACCACGGATCTGATTTTGATCGAGGGATAACTGTTCCCTGCCAAATAATGGAGGACTATTAGCGATTATAGCATGATAGTTAGGGCATCTCCAGCGCTGGCCCACAAATTTACACCGGCATCTATCCGAGGACACTGATGGATGCCATCCGATGCTGCCCGCATACCTTTCGACAACTATATGAACTAATCGGACGAAATTTGTGCAAACAAAGCAAATTTCTAATTAATCGGATGAAATTCATTACATTTCGAAAACTTTTCCTACAAACAGGACGAAATTCATTACATATTTCGCACAAACCGTACTAAAACCTACTGTAAACCTAATCTAAACGATTGCCGGCGCCCGACCACAATGTCCGGCCATGAACCCGAGAAAGTCGGACATTGCCTTTGCCTCCTCCTCATCCGCCTCGATAACCTCCTCCTCCGGAGCACAAGGTTCTGAAGATTTCCGCCTCCATGTCGCCGTCAAGCGGCTAATTGGCAGCCAATGTTTACCCCACCAATCTTGGCATCGACTGAGTGGAGTAGCGGTGGCCTTCCTGGGACCAGAGCGGCGGCGACCTACCATGTACTACTCTTCCTCGCTGCCGGCTGCGCCCACGCAAGCGCGCTGACTTTGTGGTCGTGGCGGCAGAGGGCGGCCGGGGTGGTGCCGATGATCTCCTTCGTTTTCTCCTACGACAGTACGTCGAAGAGAGCTTTGGAGCGCGCCCAGAGCAGAGCCGCCGATGTCCCTCGTCTGCTCCTGCGACAGTACGTCCAAGAGAGCTTCGGAGTGCCAGGAGGCCATGGTTGGAGTGGTGCCGACAGAAGGAAGGGACCGGAGGAGAATAAGTGTGGGTTTTGGCTATGGCTGGGAGCTGGGGCTCAAGTTAATATAGCGGGCGAATGGCAATGAGCCACGGCAGACAGATGGACAATTGGCGCCGGAGTAGGTTCGTCGGGCGTGAATGCGGATGCTGCTTCAGTGACTTAACTGCAGATGCGTTGGGTTACTGACATGTGGGCCCAACGGGCATCTGGCCCGCATGTCAGTAACACACCAATTGCACTGCAGTTATGTCCGGTGAATGCGGCATTGACGTTGTGGAGAGACGGTGATCATTTCAGGCAGGAAGCGCGCGCTAGCGATGGAAGTGGTTTCGGTGTGCAGTGGCACTAAGATCGGTCGCTCACGATAGTACATACTATGTACCATAATACCATAGTAATTAGTACCCTCTCTAGCTAGGCTGTTTTATAGATTTTTGTTGTGATGGACGATATACATGAGCAAGGCGCTCCGAGTATGACCGTTGGTGTTGAGCCAGGTGAATACATGCTCGGCGTTCGCGTAGGCCTCCATCAAACGTCTGAACAGTAATGTCAGGCACCACTGGGGCGCGCAGGTGATGGGCTCGCCGTTTGCGTTGCCATGAGCAGGACTTTGATTTAGAGGGCAATGTGCATGCATTAGCATGCTTTGACAGCGTGAGCATGAGTGTCTGACGCGAAGTATTTCATTTTCATTTGGCTGACGAGGGTGAGTTGCAGCGACGAGTCCGTGGTTTGATTCCCCACATATGCATAATTTTGGTTTTTACAGTATTTCTTTCTCCATTGACAGGTAGGCCCGCGCAGATAGATAAACAACACGAGCTGATGAGGCGCATGCGGACTGTTTGACTAGTCTACCAGACAAATACGAGGCTATACGTTGAGCCAATGACCGTATAATCACCATATCTCATATACAATGATCAAAGTGAGCTATCAAGACAAGTTCAATGACCGCCAATGCATTTTACTCGGTAATAAATGACCAGGATTGAAGGGGAATCCAAATTTCCGTCGTCTTCTGTCCTTCAGCTCTTGACAAACCAATGCACTATACGGTTGCCCAGCTACTCCACCCCAGAGCTCTCACCAAGCGTCGTTCCTGCCACCACGCCGCACACTAATCGGTAAGGCAGCGACGACATCCCGCCGTGCCGAGTTCCTTGCCGCCCACGACCGCACACAAAATGGCATCCCGTCGTGCCGAGTTCATAGCCGCTCGCGACCTCACAACTATGTGGGAGGAATTTGAAGATGCCAACGCCGTATGGGCGGTAGAGCAAGAGGCGGCCAAAGCGCACAGAGAGAGTGGAAAAGTTAGAAAGCACTCAAGAAAAGAGAGGCCCGCCGCCGCAAGAAAGAAAAGGACGACGCTGCTGCTTGGAGAGGTCATGGAGATCCAAGCACGGTGGGTGTCGCCGACAAAGCCGGGAAGGAGAACGACGGCGTCTGGCCAGCAAGTGAGAAGTAGTAGTACTAGTAGTTAGTGTGTGTTTCTGTGTCTGAGTACGAGCATGTACCAGTACTACTAGTTACTACTTTAGTTTTTAGAGCAAATTACCAGTACATTAGCCTAGACTAAATGGAAAAATTCCTATCCTATGCATCAAATAGCATATCTTTCTCTATAGGAATTGAGATGCATGTCATCTCACGTCCTATGATTTTCATATTCCTATAAAATTCCTATCCTATGAACGAAAGGAGGCCTCTGTTGGAGTAACTCATCAGAAGCTAGCAAGATGCTGGTACAGCAGTTTTCTTCAAGAAGAGGAATTCAACGAAGTCATGATGGTTCCTTCGTCCGAGCAACTTCAAAGTGGGAAGTGGGCCTGTGATTTGACGGCTCATTAGTCATTGTTAATGCGGCTCGACTACCAGGGTGACTCTCCCTTGGAGTTCTGCGTGCATGGAAAGTGGACCAGGATGGTCGACGTCCCACATGTTAGCGAACAGAAGTATTCTTTCCGATATCGAGGAGCAAGGAAACTGCGTGGTATAGTATCACTGCTGATTTGTTCTCCAAAACAATAGTACCACCACTGATTTATAATTATTTTTTATTTCTGATGAATGCTAGCCTTTCAAGTCTTACGACAAAGAGTGCCAAACACGGCATGTGCTAGATGTCCCACACGTCAGCGAAAGGAGTGGGACATGAACAACGTGGTAGAGCCTAGCATAAAAAAACAGCATGGTAGAGCGTCTCCACTTCTTCCACTTCTGGGTTGGAGACCACATGTAGTAGTACTTAGTGGTATGAACGATACAAAGTGCGACCTGGAGAGAAATACACGTCTAGTTGGAAGGTCTCGGGGCATACACATAAACAAATATAAAAGTTAATATGTGCCTCCAACTAATATAGTAGTAGTAGAGTACTTAGGCACGTACTCCATAACATCACCGTGCATTGCACGTACAAAATTTAGTGGTAGTACGTAGTAAGAGACAAATGCCGCCCAAGAGTTCCCTTCTCGACCTACTTTTGGGTGTTTGGTAGAGTGTATGGAGGGTGCATGAGTCCACACTAGTTTAGCACAAATACACTAGAAGCATGCATGAAGAGGGGTGTTGAGTTGAGCATGCATGAAGAGGGAACAACTATGTTGAGACGAGAACGCAACCAAACACACCCTATGTGCCACGCATGTTCATACCATTTGTGCCTTTCTACTTCACTTACTGCGCTACATTACTCAGGTTCGTACGTCCACTCCTGGGTACATGTCCGTCTCATAGTTCCAGTCCCACGTGTTCTTCATATAGATGGAACGATCCTTGCATAACACATGCACCTTGATGCTAGATGTCTCGCATGTTGGCAAAAGGATGAACAAAGCTCACGTAAAAAATAGAGTGGAAGAACATAGATTCCCGACAACCGCGAAGGAGCAAGGAACCTCGTGGTGGAGTGTCTGCACTCATAATATTTAATATTATTCAGCGATATAAAATCAACCAATCATCTCCACAGTTGACTGGAAGAGTACGAAATACGGCAGCCCAGTGTAGTTACATCATACTAGTACATGGCTAACCCAAGCTATCACCATATTTCTTGGCTTCCATGCGACACCTATCTCTAGTAATCCAGCAGCCTATATCGCTTCTCACACCTCGTCTCTATCAAAGTGTGGCAGGCTGGCGTTTTTGCCGTCTATTGAGGTCGGTTAACTCATCACATGTTAGCGACATGCCAAGAGCATTCTAAAAAAAATTCCTTTCACGTTCCGTTTTCAAAAAGAAAAAAATCCTTTCACGTACGAATTTGACTGTATGCGTTGAGCAACTTGCATGTCCTATACTGCTCCTGTTTGATACTCTAACTTAGCTAGAGGTTAGACTAACTCATGACTAACCCTGAACTAACTGTAGCCCAAGAGGTGTTTGGATGATAGGGTTAGATTGACAATAAATGCACTTGATGGAGAGAGAAAAGTGATTTTTCAGCGGTCCCAATGAGAACTATCTCCAGTTAGCACCTCATGGGTGGGATAGCTTTTTTTGGTGGGTTTGGTGCTACTTGCTCCAATTTAAACCATCATGCTTGGATACTTTAGGGCTATCTGAGCCCCAACTAGCTCAAACTAACTCTAACCCATGGCTCAAAACAGGGCCTATGGCCAGTCTCGACGCGGAGTAGTCGCGTGCACCGGGAAGCGGCGCTCTCTCGGCCGTCGGGCCACTTCAAAGCCGGCGACAGTGAGAGGTCACCTCCGCTCTGGCCGGGCATTAATGCGGCACTGACGCTCTAGGGCGACGCTGACCGCTTCACGCGGGAAGTGCACGCTGGCAAGGGAGTATAGGTTTTGAACCGTTTCAGGTGTAGTACTGGTAGTTTGCAAAACTACTCAATTATTGCACTCAGTTTCCTAAAAAAATTGTGGTAAAAAACGTTAATCTACAGCCTGCTTCCCTTCTCCTTCCTCTTCCACCACTCGTGCACGTCCGCGAGAAGCGACCGGTCAACCCTTATATAGGAGTGCTAACATAAAAATATGCATGCATGACCACTAAAATTTCCATATTAAAGCGCCGCTCCGGTGGGAGTATGGCGTATGTTGTTACCTTCGGCCGGGCCATGGCTACTAGCCGACGGCGACCAGAGAAGAGGCGGCGGGAGGGGAATGAATGCAGCTACTGTTTGGGCTCGCCTTCCAGCTTAAATAAATGTGCAGCATCACGTGTACCCGCGGGTGCTCAAATTGTAACATACGTGTCTGCTTAAGTGGGCGTCACGTAACTGGTGTGTGTGAGAGAGATTCTAAGAGATAGAGTGCGTTGTGCGACTCTACTCTTCGGACATGTACTCAACCTATTGCATCGGGATATAAGTATAATGGTATTTACTTTAGCTAGTGATTTACGTGGCCATGTTAACGTGGTTGTGTCAAAAAAAATGTCACTTCCTGCTCCTGATTTGCGTTATATAATTACAAGCAAGATTCTCGTGCATTGCATGGAACTTCAATATGCATTTTTTTTACAAAACACCTGTTGTGATTGACCCATGCAGGAGTAACCCCATGTGTAAAAACTAATGGCATCTCAAGAATTTTATCGGAAAACTGGTATCTTTGGAATGTCATTGAAAAATGAAAGATGAGAGATAAGGCGAGGAGGAGTGGAGCATGGTGGTGACTGGTGGTCGGAATGGGCAGAGCCATTGGGATGGACGGTGCCGATAGGCAGCAGCGGCCACCATGCTATATTGTTCCAGAGACTTCCTCTTTTAATTGCTGAGCAATGTGATTATGGGAGATAAGGATGTGGAGAGAGGTGCGGGTATCTTTTGTAAAATTATCATAGTTTGCTTTCTATCTGTCAGATATAGATCATACAGTCTGTATTACAAGACGACAGGCACACCATCATCGCCAACTCGTTTTTTTATAAGGGTACAGATGATAAGTTTGCTGACTACTAAAGTAAAGTGGAATTTGTCCATGTTATGCAAGTAAATTAAGGTGATTGTTTATCATACAGGTAAGGTTGGATGAAGGGTGGTAGGAACAAATGCACCGCCTAGAGCATATGTGTGAGATGGATTGTTAGTGCATGTGTGGGGTGTGTGTTTGTGTGTGTGTGTGTGAGAGAGAGAGAGAGAGCGATGGAGTCTTAGTGTGTGTGTGAGAGAGAGAGAGAGATGGAGTCTTAGTGTGTGTGGGGGGGGGTGGGGGGGTGTGCGTGCGTGTATGTGTGCGTGTTTGTGTGTGTATGTGTGTGTGAGAGAGAGAGATGGAGTCTTAGTGTGTGTGGGGGGGTGCGTGCGTGCGTGCGTGTGTGTGTGTGTGTGTGTGTGTTTGTGTGTGTGTGTCGCAGGGTCCTCTATGGCGGATGTAATTTAAGTGTGCTTGGCTTCATCATAGAGAGGTGATGTGTATGGCAGAGGCCACCAACGATGGGGTGCGAGAGAGAAAATGCCCGTAGAGAGGGAAGAGAAGGTGTGTGCGCGTGAGAGGAGTCAACATCGAGAGAACGTGTTTGTTCGAGAGACACCGAGGAAGACTACTATATATCGATGGTGCATGTAGGCAGGAATTAACAAAGGGATGGTCTTATTGGTTTCGGGGATATAGGGGAAGAGTGAGAGGCGGGGGGGTTGCTAGAAGGAGATTGTTAAGTGTGAGTGTGTGTTTTACCCATCCAGGTGGAAGTTATGTGCACACAAGAGGAGAACGATTCGATGTGGCGTTAGGATTGAGGGTAATTAACTACGTATGGAGACATAGAGACCTTGAACATGCATTTGTCAGAGGTATACATGTACACGTGGGATGTGTGTGTGTGTGTGTGTGTGTGTGTGCGCGCGAGCATGATCGAGATAAAAGAAAGAAGACATAAGTCATAAGATCAATGACATGGGAGAGACGGATCGGTATGACAATATGCATGCATGTGAGAATGCAGGGAAGAAGGCCCGACAATTGAGCATGTGTTTTTGTCTTTAAGAGATAGTGGCCTGGGCTGGAGCATGCATCTATGGCGAGCAAAGGGAGTAAGGCACAACGATTGTGCAAAAGAGATCAACCTATAAATACATATGTATGGAGAGACATATATAGTGTGGGTGATAGGAAGCAAGACTCCGTCCGAGAAAGAAATGTTGACGGAGAAACTACAGATAGATACAGAGATGTAGATGCTAGCTAGAGGGACATCCGCTAGTTTGGGTGTTGGAGATGACCACCGGGTGGTTCAGAGGGTCAAGTTATATATGTGTGTGAGAGGGCACTTGACTGCATGTAGAGAGAAACATATGTAGTGTGTGTGATAGGAATCAAGAGTGAGGGCGAGAAAGAAAGTTGATGGAGAAACAGATAAATAGAAAGATAAAGATGCTAGCTAGTGTGCGTTAGAGATAGGAGTCAAGTGGATCAGAAGGCTGAGTTATGTGTGTGGGTGTGAGAGAGATAGAGAGAGGGTGCATGTGAGTCACATACAAACAGATATCAGAGAGAAATGAGATCCCGAGAGACGGAGTTTTGTGTCTGCGAGAGAGAAAGATATTTCACAACAAGAGTGAAAGCTAGAGAGACATATGAGGGAACGCAAGATATCTCTAGGGAGAGAGAGTGTGTGTGAGAGACATACAAGAGAACAATGGAGAAATATGAGACCCTGGGAGACAGAGTTTGTGTTTGTGTGTGAGAAAGAGATATTTAAGAGGAAGAGTCATAGGTTCTCATATCTAAGGAGCAAAAGACATCTTTGTATGAGGCGTGTGCGAGTGGCACACATGGGAATAGTAGAGAGAAATGAGACCCCGAGAGACAAAGTTTTGTTTTTGTGTGAGAGAAAGAGATTCCACATGGACAATCATAGTTAGAGACACATAGCAGGCAGTGAGATATACTTAGAGAGAGATAGAGTGATGAAGGTTGAGGGAGAGAGTACCGTCAGTGTGTTACAAAAATAGAAGATCATTGTCGACATACAGGTAGCATGAGAGATACCTGAGAGACGATGAACATGTATAGGTCCAGAGAGATAGTCCTATATAAGCATGAGTGATAGCTATATGAGACGAATATCTGGATTAAAGGGGATTCAAATATTTAAACTGGAGATCATGACATCGATAATATCATAACGCAAATAGGTGTATCAAACATGCATATTCATTTGAATTTGGGCACACGTGTAATGTTATATAGTTTATCAATATTGGTGATCCATAGATTCTTTAATTACAAACAATACATGGTTTATATGCAATTAATGTCTAAATGGGATTACACTATATGTTGCGTGTGTGAAACACATTATACATGTTTGAGAAGTAAAAAAAAATGCATGAAACACACATTAATTGGAGACAGTTAGCGAGGAATGCATACATTTGATTTCAACATAAATTGGTTTCAAATATTTGAAAATCCAAATTGATGGATACAACCTTATGAATATGAGATCATGCCATTTGTAAACCATATTTATGTATAAATGGTGTTGTGCTTTTGAAAGTACACATAAAAATGATGTATATAGAATTTAATTCCAATTGAAAATGGATCCCGCCCGAAAAAAATAGAATACAAATGGGATTCGAATTGAGTTGGCACGGTAAACGTGCACTCTGCAAAATTTGAACGAAGCGGGGAAAGTCGCAGTAACCACCCGAAACCAAAATCTGCGAGATGGAAATTACTACTGCCTATCCCTGCCATGCAAAGCCTGTCTGCTGGATTTCTATAGGTTTCGATAGGGGTAGGTTTGTAATTTCACCCAAACGTGACGTAACCGCCTCTCACCCGAATTCATACACGGTGGGCGCCAAAACACAGTGTGTCCTCGGCCAAAATCGACTCCCTCTCTGATTCATATTCATACACGGTGGGCGCCAAAAACAAACTCTCATCAGCAAATATTCGGTGTATGCGAGATTACCATCCTATCCTCAACCGACTAATATTGCTGTGATGTAGTAGGAAATTTGAAACAGGGGCTAAGTTTGTAAATTTCCTCGCATTTGAGACCAGCGCGCCCTGAATACATGGTTCCCCCCTTCCTCTCTACCTCCCATTTCGCCATTCGTACTCCGTGGCCGCCAAAAGACCCTATCCACCCCACTCTCCTCTGTCCGCCGCCGTCCTCCTCCACCATGCCGAAGCTGATACCCCGATGCCGCCGTCCATTACGAGATATCGACCTCTCTCATCCACGACTTCGGACCGGGATCCTTGCATCCCGTCCTCTACTTCATCCCCGCCGTCGTACACCTTGTCGGCGCCACTCCTACGACCGTCTCGTCCACCGCGCCCTGCCGCCACTGTCTACACTCCTAGATCTGCTTCCACGCTGCCGACAGCCATCGCTATAGCAGCACCGTCAAATTCTCAGCAGATGCATACACGGTGCCGCACCAGAGGTGCTACTCTTTCGTATCTTCTCAACTTATTTATCACATCAAGAAAATAGATCGCCACTGCTTTACTCTGATTTCTTGCCTTGGTTGCGAAGTTGCCTTTGTCCGGTTTGCACCTTCAGATCCTCCATGACATGCTCAACACTATGCTCCCAATGCTTATGGTTTTCCCCTTTTATATTCCACACTAGTTAAATCAAAGTTGACTAAATTTCAAAAATTGGGTCAGTCGATTTTTTAGAGCTCGCCGGAGTTCGCCGGTGCGAGCGAAGGGGCTCGAGTGGTTGTGGGGCCTCGCTGAACGAAGAAACTCGATGTGGGTGGGGGTTAGGTCGGGGTGGGGGTGGGGGTGGCGGAGGAACACAGGCGGTGGTGGCCGGTGGTCCGGCCGGCGGCCCGTGCGGTGTTCTATATGGGAAGAATCAGAGACGAGGAAGAAGAAGGGTTAGAAGACATAGGATCTTCATCCAACCGCCTGAAATGGTCGAGAGACAACTGGGAGTTGCATTCTTAATGCGCCGTGGTTCATCATGTGTGGGCACTGCGCAACCAACATTTTATTATCCAAAATCTGCTTGCTCTTCTTTACCATGTTCCCCTTCCGTTCTTCTTTAACATGTACTCTCTCTCCATTCCTAAATACATGTCTTTGTATAGATTCCACCATGGACTACATATGGAGCAAAATTAGTGAATCTACACTCTAAAATGTATCTGGATACATCTGTATGTGATCCATAGTGGAAATCTCTACCAAGACTTATATTTTGGAATGGAGGGAGTATGATAGTAGTAAAGTATGTTCCTTTTACTGAAGATGAGCAGGGACATTTGCAGTGTAGAGGTCTATACTGTCGGTTGTGATGGACACTTTGAGCCTCTTTGATTCATAGTATTTTGTAAACATAGGAATAGGATTTGTAGTGGCCTGCCCACTTGAATCCAATAAGAATAGCAAGGAAATGCGGGGAGCTATGTCGCCTTTGAGAGTTACATTGATATTAACAGTACCGCACCTTCACTTGAAGAGAGCTGCTATCCGAAACCTTTCTAGCCGTACCGGCAATACTACCACATATATTCCAGTAAGTTCCACTTTGCTTATTTTACTCTGATGCTTAAGCTTTTCCCATTATATCTACACTATGATCTGTGTAGCTGCTTTGTGTCGCATTAGCAGCAGTCCACTCTTGAAGCTAAACACTGCAATGACTTACAAAATTGGCACCAAGGCATTGAGTGTCATTCTGGATGCAACGAAACTCATACGCTCCCCAACTGTTGACTCTTGTTCAGAATATGATCCTAATGACTCTTGTTCAAAATTGCCACATATAGAGAGACAGAATGGAATTGCATTTCTTTGGGCGCTGTGATTCATCATGAGTAGGCAACCAACACTGTATGCAATGAAGCGGAACCTCAAGAATATGCTTCCTCTTATGTTCTTTAACATGTTCCTCTTTGTTTATTCTGTATTTAGTACGTACAGTATGTTCCTTGTCAGGAAGGGGCGCAGAGACATCTGCAGTCAACAGCTGATAGGGCTGGCCTGTACGTGATCGATAGGCTTTCAATTACTAGCGGCAATACAACACAATATTTTCAAGCCAGATCCACTTTCTCGATTTATATATCGTGGTTATGGTGTACCCCTGTTATGTACACTATGATCTGCCTAGTTGTTGTGTGCTCTTGTTATCATGGTTTGGCAATAAACTCTCTATACAATATACTATGAACCTATCATCTATCAACTATCCTTACTTCTGGACCCTATTTTTTTGTGTACTTGTGCCAGATTATATTAATGCATGCACCATATTACAGCACACATGAGCTCTCTCATCAGAATCCAGTGATAGCACATAAGTGTTTACAGGGGCGCCCCTATATTAGAATATCATCTACATTACAAAGATACTCTCACAACTATTTGTGTTTTCATGGTTCTCAGATATTATACGCAATTAAAGTGAATATCAGAATCCGTGTATCAGAAGAATATTGTGGAACACTGCAATGACTTACTGAAAGTGCAACTAATCCCCGGGTGGTTTTGGTAATTAATAACAACATATATATCATTGAACTAATAGTTTCTTGAGAACATTTCAGAAAGTTCAATTGATATGGGTATGGCAATGACTCAAGAAGTGGACCCTCAAAATGCTAAGGAAAGCATTGGCAAAAGCTCAAGACTCCATTTTTGGTTTAGTGATCCAAGATCACATTGAGTCTATAGGAAAGCCAATACTATTAAAAGGGGATGAGGTTATGATAATGATCTGGTTGCTCAAAGTTCTTAGTGATCTATCTCCCAAACTATCAGCAATCTTTCATTCCAACATACACTCATAAGTAATCTCGGTCTCACCGATTCCATAAACTCACCACACCGAGATGAACCACCTCACCATATACCCAAACCCTAGAAATTTCGGATTTTCCGATTCCAAACTCGGTCTCACGAAACTAGTGTTGCCAAGCTTCAGAAACTTCGTCATCAAATCGGTGTCACCGAGATGATAAAGTCGGTCCCACCGAGATTGGCAAACCCTAGTCTTTGGAAGAATCGGACTCACCGAGATTGTATTTTCGGTCCCACTGAAAATCCCAACGCTCACAAGATTTGAACTTTCGGTCTCACCGAGTTGTCAACTTCGGTCCGACCGAGATTGGTCAAATGTGTGTAACGGTTGGATTTTGTGTGGAGGCTATAAATACCCCTCCACCCTCTTCATTCATGGAGAGAGCCATCGAAAGAACTACCACTCCTACCTTACATTTCGAGAAGAAAACTACCTACCCTTGTGTTGAGATCAAGTTGCTCCACTCCCACCATATGAAACTTGATTTCTAGCCTTCCCAAGTTGCTTTCCACTCAATCCTTTCTTCCACCACAGCCAAATCAGTGAGGAGAGTTGAGTGTTGGGGAGATTATCATTTGAAGCACAAGAGCAAGGAGTTCATCATCACCAACACCATCTATTACCTTTTGGAGGGTGGTGCCTCCTAGATTGGTTAGGTGTCGCTTGGGAGCCTCCGTAAAGATGTGGAGTTGAACCAAGAAGTTTGTAAGGGCAAGGAGATCGCCTACTTCGTGAAGATCTACCTCGAGTAAGGCTAGTCCTCCGTGGGCGTATGCCATGATGGCATAGAAAAGGTTGCTTCTTCGTGGACCCTTCGTGGGTGGAGCCCTCCGTGGACTCTCGCAGCCGTTACCCTCCGTGGGTTGAAGTCTCCATCAACGTGTGTTGACGATAGCACCACCTATCGGAACCACGAGAAAAAATCTCCGTGTCTCCAAATTGCGTTTGCTCTTCTCCACCTCTCTTTACTACATGTGCAATTTACTTTCCGCTGCCAATACTCTAGAATTGCATGTGTAGGGTGATACTTGACTTGATCATCTTGAAATCTGCCAAAACTTGTCTTAATCAAAAGGCTGAATTTTTATATTGTCAAGTAGTCTAATCACCCCCCCTCTAGACATACTTACGATCCTACAAGTGGTATCAGAGCTTTGGTCTCCATTGTATTGGTTTCCATTGCATTGGACTCCATAAGCTTGGTTTCACAACCTAGGAGAGTATGGCGTCTAGTGAGGGTAATTTTCATAGAGGTCCTTACTTTGATGGTTCAAATTTTGCTAGTTGGAAGCATAAAATGAAAATGCATATTCTTGGACATAACCCTGCCGCATGGGGCATTATTTGTGTTGGCTTGCAAGGTGAGTTCTTCGAGGAAGGAAAAGTTCCGGATCGTGAAGCTACAGCGGATGAATTGCGGATGTTGCAAAACAATGCTCAAGCTTGTGACATTCTCTTCAATGCTTTGTGTCCCGAGGAGTTCAACAAAATCAGCCGTCTTGAGAATGCAAAAGAGATTTGGGATACTTTGGTGAAATGCACGAAGGTACCGAGTCCGTGAAGGAATCAAAGCTAGATATTCTTCAAGGTCAACTTGACAAGTTCAAGATGAAGGAAGGTGAAGGAGTCGCTGAAATGTACTCTAGGCTTGCTCTCATCACAAATGAGATTGCCGGCTTAGGAAGCGAAGAAATGACCGACCGATTCATCATCAAGAAGATTCTCAGAGCTTTGGATGGAAAGTATGACACCGTGTGCACTTTGATCCAAATGATGCCAAACTACAAGAATCTCAAGCCTACCGAAGTCATTGGAAGAATTGTTGCTCATGAGATGACACTAAAAGATAAGGAAGAGCTGCACAACAAGTCAAGTGGTGCTTACAAAGCTACTAGTGATGCTCCCACAACCTCAAGTGACAAGCTAGTTTCCAATGAAGAGATAAGCCTAATGGTGAAGAACTTCAACAAATTCTACAAGAGTAGAAGCAAGGAAAGAAGCTCAAAGTCTAGATCATTTGATGAAAAGAGATCTTCTAGTCGTGATCGAAACTGCTACAATTGTGGAAGACCCGGACACTACTCAAATGAGTGTTCGACTCCCCACAAGAGAAGAGAGGAATCTCCAAGAAGAAGAAGCTCAAGAGAAGAGTCGCCTCGGAAAGAGAGAAGGAGTAGAGATGATCGTTATGAACGAAGATCCTCTCGGAGAAGCAAGGATTCGGAGAGGAAAGACAAGTCATCAAGGAGCTACACAAGAAGAAAACATCAAGCTCATGTAGGCAAATGGGTCTCCAGCTCCGACTCTGACAATCACTCCGAAAGAAGCTATCACTCCAACTCCGAATACAGTCAAGATGAAGGTGTTGCCGGTCTTGCTCTCGTATCCTCCAACTCCAACTCCTATGACTTATTTGATTCACCAAATGAGGGAATTGGAAGATGCTTCATGGCTAAAGGCCCCAAGGTATCACACCCTGAATTTATTGACTTTGATAGTGATGAGGATGACTTGCTTGGTGAAGATGAGCTTTTACATGACAAATCTAGTGAGCCTAGTAATGATGAACATGCTAGTAGTCTTTATAGTCGAGAAGAGTCGAATGACAATGCTATGAAGGAGATTGAGCATCTAATAAAGAACTAAACACTCTTAAGTTAGCTCATGAAACAACTCAAGAAGATCATAGAGAGCTCCTAAGATCTCATGAGAAGCTACGCTTCGAGAAGCTCAATCTAGAGCAAGAACATGAGTTCCTAAAAGCAATCAATGACGATCTTGAAAGAAGAGTTCTTCATATCTTGCCAAACGACTTCTCTTGTCTAATTTCTTGCCACCTATTAAAACTAAGCATGACAAGCATAAGAAAATTCTTCATCTAGTAGTAACAATAACCATGCTAAATCCAATGTTGTTACTTCTAGTAATTCTCTTGATTCCACTAACAATGTTTCAAGCCAAGTTACACTTGAGCAAGAAAATAGTTTATTGAAAGGGATTATAGAGAAAGGTGTCTACAAGAGCCTTGCGGAAGCAAGAACTTTGAGGAAATTGTTCGCAAGCAAGGAAGGCACCGGAAGAATCAAGGAATTGGTTTTGAGCGAAAGTTCAACGCCGAGGGTGTTGAATGGGAAGAAGGTCAATATCCCACTCCAAAGTTTGTTTCTCAAAAGGAGAAGTATGATCCTACTTCTTCCAATGTGGAACAAGCTCAAGATGACCTTCCACCACAAGACCACAAGCTAAAAGGCAAGGACAAGCTTCAAGAGGAGATTGATGCATTTATTGAAGCACCTAAAGCCATGGTCAAGTGGGTTCCCAAGGAAACGTCAAGTTCTACTTCGTCAAGCTCAACTACAACCCCAAGGATTCCCATCAAGATGATGTGGATCCCGAAGAAGAAGAACTAGAGAGTTCTTGAGGGTGACTCTGCCAACATACTTCACTCACATTCATTTTGGCAAGAACTTGTGCAATCAACTTCCACATCTTGCACTAGTTCATGGAGTCACAAACCCTCTTGTTGGTAAGTCAAGGGACAAGGTAATCATTGCTTTCATGGACATCATCTATTGTGTACTTCAATCTATGTCCATGGATATCCTTGTTTGTTCCTTGTGGGACTAACCCATGTAGGTATTGAAAGTGCCGAATCCAAAGGATTGCTCCCAACTCTTGATGATCTTCATCAACATTGAGCATCCACATCTTCAACATCTACATGAAGTCTTCTACGACAACCCAAGGTTAGTTTGACCCTTTAAAAGGGGTTCTCACATCAAGGGGGAGCTTTGCTCTAAAGATTTGAGCTAAAGCATCTTCAAATGATGTGAACACATTAATGCTTTATGTAAAAGTGGTAACCCCACTTGTGCTTAAACGATGAGTATGACCTATGATCAAATGTTTTCATTTGACTCCTAAATCAATATACTCATATATAGATGACCTAGTCATCGACAAATTGTGTGATAGTAGCTAGTGTTTTGTTTATGCATGTTTGACACATTTCATTTGCTATCTTATTGTGTGAGCATGTTGGATGCATGATTTTATCCATTCGAGGACATCCATTTGTTGCTTTGGTCTTTTGGATTCTTTATGACCAAATGGATGGACAAGAATGCCTAAGTTCCTCCCCTAGCTATCTATGCTTTCTTTTCTCAAACTCTATTCATGCTTATATCACAAACTTTGATCAAGTCTTTTTCGGACCCACCGAGTGAGGAGCACTCGGAGCCACCAATCCGTCAAAAGCTTAACTTCCAAAACCTTCTAAGTATTTTCGGTCAGACCAACCCACTCAAAATCGGACAGACCGAAAGCACTTGGATTGATCTAGGTTTTCACCTCGGTGAAACCGAAGTTGCAATTTCGGCGTGATCAAGTGAGTAGCTGCTTGTAAGTTAACCACCTCGGTGCCACCGAAGTTTTACAACTCGGTCCCACCGACAGCTAAAGGGTATATATACCTGAGGGCAGCGCGTTGATTCTTTCTTCAAAACGCCTCGCCCCCAAACCCTTTGCTGCCGTCGCCGTGGTCTCCGGATCGTCTCCGTCGTCGCCTGTGCGCCCTCGCCGCAGGTCTCCGTCGCCGTCAACGGTCACTCTCTCCGCGCCGTTGCCGCCGTAGAGAAACTCCACCAAGTTAGGGTGAGTTTCGATCCCTCTCGTGCTTCAACCTCCGATTCTATGCACGATTGGTTTGCCTAGCTTCTTGCCACGTTTGAGATCTTCCTATCCAGCAGATTAGTTCTTAGAACGTAATTCGAGTAAAAGTTTTAGGGTTAGGTTTCCGCCGAACACATCTCGGTGAGACCGATTCTACATTCTCGATATGACCGATTTGGCCTCTGGCCATTGCACTGCACTTTTCGGTCCAACCGAGTTGTGCAAATCGGTGTGACCGAAATGAGGATTTAGTGAAACCCTAGTGTTCTCGGCAAGACCGAAACCCATTTCGGTCCAACCGAAAGTGGTGTGACTGGTTCTGTTTAGACACTTCGAATTCACCGAATTTTAGCCTCGGTCTGACCGAAATGCATTCTGTGAAAACCTAAAACTGAAATTTGAACTCATTTTTTTTTGCAAAATCTTCTGCAGTTTGTGATAACTCTTCTATTCTGCCTACACCTAATCTATTCACAGGTTGTCAGCCATGTTAGATGCCAGTGACAGCCAGAACAGGTCTGAATCACCAATTGCTGAGATTCCAGAGGCAGGCACTAGTCCTGAGGCCAGCAGCTTTTCTGATGATGGTGAGAGGAGCACACCAAGTGGTTTGCCTCCTGCAGCCACCAGGGCCAGGAAGAAGAGAAATTCTGATGAAGAGGATTCTGATTCCATTGCTGAGGAAGAGATCTCATCTAAGCCAAAGAGGAAAGTTGTTGCCAAAGAGCATCAAGGGCAACAAACCAAGAAAGGCACCAGTAAAGTGAAGAAGTCCACAGTTGCTAAGAAGCTGAGCATGGAAGAGGAAACTTCGAGCAAAGTGAAGAAAACTTCCAAGAGGAAGAGAATTGTGCATGATGAAGCAGCAAATTCTGATGATTCTGATGAGGAAGCACCCCAGCCTCCTCAGAAGCCTAAGTTGATGGGTGATGCCATCAGGGCAGGAGCACCTTCAAAGTCTAAGCCTTCTGCTCCAGCAAAGGCAGCTCAAGCCAAGCCTGCTGCCAAGCCCAAGAAAACTGTGAGAAACATCCCAGCTTCAGAGAAGAAGAAAGACAATGTGCCACCAGCTGAGTCAGATGATGAGGCACCTGTGTTGCTGAAACTCCGTCAGAAATTGCCAATTCACAATGATGCTCATCCTCGAGCTGAAAACATGAAGGAAAGAAAGGATAAAGGTCTCAGGCTATGGAGACAAGTTGATCCATATGCTGTGAGGAGAAGGACTGCTGTTGATCCAAGGTTCCACACCAGAGAGCAGCAAGATTTCTATGAGACTGTGCTTATGGACAAGAAGCCCATTGTTGCAGACACTCGATATGTTGACTGGGCGTATATTGATAGTGAAGAGCACAGAGACTACTTTCCACATGTGCATGAGAGCTTCACTGCATGTGGTGTTGCTGATTTCGTTGGTCAGAAGTTGACAGATTGGAATGATTAGATGATCATGCAATTCTATGCCTGACTCATTTCTATCCAGATGGCAGGATTGTATGGATGACTGAAGGTCAGAGATTCTCTTCAACTGTTGAAGAATGGGCAGCACTGCTGAATGCTCCAGTGTCAAGAGAAGATGATGTTGATGTCTATGGTATTCCCAAGAAAAACCATGAGTCTATGAAGAACATGTACAATGAGGTACCAGCTAAGGATGTAGAGATCTGGAAGCTCGGCTCAGTGTATCATCTCCAGGCAGGTCTCCCTACCACGAACAAAATTCTGAGGCATACCTTGATGCCCAAGTCTGGAGATCATCGCATGATAAGAGGCTATTCTATCAACATGCTGCATATACTTGATCAGAAGGCACCTTTCAAGGTGATGGACCTGATAGTTGAGACTATCAAGAGGACTGCAGCAGACCAGAAGAGGTCATGTGGATTTGCCCGCACATTCAGATGCTTATCAATGCCAAGTTTGGCACGGGCACCTACTTGTTGGAGCGACCACACTTGCCACGCAGCCTGAGCATGAGGACAATGAAGTTGATGGTGAGGATGATCCCACGTCTGTTGAAGGTCAAGCAAAGTCCGAAGCTGCCAAACAAGCTAAAGCTGAGAAGGAAGCGAAGCAGCAGCAGCAGCTAAACCCAAGAGTGTTGGAGAGTAGCTCCTTGAAGCTACCCGGAGGATTGAACTACGCCTGGCCAGCATTGTGCGATCTCGGGAGAGTCTTGAGAGGATTGTTGAAGACAAGTTCCATGCTCTGGATGTCAAGTCGATGAAGTGCAAGTCACTTGTCAACAAGCTTGAGGCGGATATCGAGGAAGCCAAGAAGGAGAAGGAAGAGCTCATCGTGAGATGCAGGATGACCTAGTCCAGATAATTATGAACAGCCTGCTCCGGTTCCCACAAGACCCAGATCAGCTGCTATTCCAAAGGAGACACGGGACTACAGCCTCAAGACCTCCACAGCTCCATCGGTTCCAGCTCCGGCTCCGTGACCACTCCTCCGGCTCCACGGACATCAGTGAAGCCTTTGCAGATGCAGCTATCTCAACTCCATCAACCTGCATAGAGCCGCCGGCAGAGTCCCTAGTGACGTTTAGCTCTATACCTTTCGAACTTTTGGTAACTTGTTGCCAAAGGGGAGAAATTGTATAGATCATAGGACTTCGAGAGAGAGTGCTCGCTTTTGCTCTTTCGTTTCGTTTGCGGTCTTTTGAGATACTTTTGAGTTTTTCGAGACATTCTGTGTGTTTGATACTACGTTTGCTCTACTTTGATGAGTGCTTGATCATACTATGCCTTAATGTGTGCTTAATGCTTATCATATGCTATTCATATCTTGTATGATCATTTACTCATGTCTTGGTGATTGGGTGCATGCTATTCATTCTTATCATTTTGTGCGCTCCACCAAGATGTATGTGACATGGAAGAGTGACCCATGATCCTAATCGATTGTGCATTCGCATTCAAACGCAAATCTTAAATAATGCACAAATTTAGGGGGAGCTCTTGCTTATCACATACGTCTCAAAGCGACGATATTATTCTTTGATTATATCATTTGTCGAAGCTTTGATCTATATGTTGTCATCAATTACCAAAAAGGGGGAGATTGAAAGTGCAACTAATCCCCGGGTGGTTTTGGTAATTAATAACAACATATATATCATTGAACTAATAGTTTCTTGAGAACATTTCAGAAAGTTCAGTGATATGGGTATGGCAATGACTGAAGAAGTGGACCCCTCAAAATGCTAAGGAAAGCATTGGCAAAAGCTCAAGACTCCATTTTTGGTTTAGTGATCCAAGATCACATTGAGTCTATAGGAAAGCCAATACTATTAAAAGGGGATGAGGTTATGATAATGATCTGGTTGCTCAAAGTGCTTAGTGATCTATCTCCCAAACTATCAGCAATCTTTCATTCCAACATACACTCATAAGTAATCTCGGTCTCACCGATTCCATAAACTCACCACACCGAGATGAACCACCTCACCATATACCCAAACCCTAGAAATTTCGGATTTTCCGATTCCAAACTCGGTCTCACGAAACTAGTGTTGCCAAGCTTCAGAACATACGTCATCAAATCGGTGTCACCGAGATGATAAAGTCGGTCCCACCGAGATTGGCAAACCCTAGTCTTTGGAAGAATCGGACTCACCGAGATTGTATTTTCGGTCCCACCGAAAATCCCAATGTTCACAAGATTTGAACTTTCGGTCTCACCGAGTTGTCAACTTCGGTCCGACCGAGATTGGTCAAATGTGTGTAACAGTTGGATTTTGTGTGGAGGCTATAAATACCCTCCACCCCTCTTCATTCGTGGAGAGAGCCATCGAAAGAACTACCACTCCTACCTTACATTTTCGAGAAGAAAACTACCTACCCTTGTGTTGAGATCAAGTTGCTCCACTCCCACCATATGAAACTTGATTTCTAGCCTTCCCAAGTTGCTTTCCACTCAATCCTTTCTTCCACCACAGCCAAATCAGTGAGGAGAGTTGAGTGTTGGGGAGATTATCATTTGAAGCACAAGAGCAAGGAGTTCATCATCACCAACACCATCTATTACCTTTTGGAGGGTGGTGCCTCCTAGATTGGTTAGGTGTCGCTTGGGAGCCTCCGTCAAGATGTGGAGTTGAACCAAGAAGTTTGTAAGGGCAAGGAGATCACCTACTTCGTGAAGATCTACCCCGAGTAAGGCTAGTCCTCCGTGGGCGTATGCCATGATGGCATAGACAAGGTTGCTTCTTCGTGGACCCTTCGTGGGTGGAGCCCTCCGTGGACTCTCGCAGCCGTTACCCTCCGTGGGTTGAAGTCTCCATCAACGTGGATTAACGATAGCACCACCTATCGGAACCACGAGAAAAAATCTCCGTGTCTCCAAATTGCGTTTGCTCTTCTCCACCTCTCTTTACTACATGTGCAATTTACTTTCCGCTGTCAATACTCTAGAATTGCATGTGGAGGGTGATACTTGACTTGATCATCTTGAAATCTGCCAAAACTTGTCTTAATCAAAAGGCTGAATTTTTATATTGTCAAGTAGTCTAATCACCCCCCCTCTAGACATACTTTCGATCCTACACTTTCAAAATTGACACCAAGGCATTGAGTGCCATTATGGATGCAATGAAACTCATACGCTCCCCAACTGTTGCTTCTTGTTCAGAATATCATCCTAATGACTATTCTAACCTCGAGGAGTCAAAGGCAGATGGCCTATCCTGTTCACCCATCAAGGTGCCTGTTCTAATTTGGCCAGGTTTTATTGATTGCGCGTATCTTGCATATGTTGTCTTGCATTTCTTCTACTTTGTTGCACCGCCATCTGCTTAGTTTACTCATCATATAACTCGAGATGCCATGCCCATCCATTATCATACATATTCCATCTGCCATCATACCATGTTCTTTCACTCAAATGTTGTTCTTGTGCATCAAACATCAAAAAGGAAGAGGGTGATTGCCGAACCTGAAGGAGCACCAGCAAAGTCCTTGAAAAACATGGTGGTGCCAGAGAAATCAGACATCACCCCACTTATATTGGTTGTACAACCAGTAACACAAAACGTAGGACCGACTCCAGCAGACTGTACCCATACTTCACTAGCCACACAACTAGCCCCACCACACAGGAGCGCACTCCACCAAAAGGTATACCAATTTCATTTGCCATAGCACCAGCCGTACCACAGAAAAATCCCACTCCAGCAAAAAGTACAGCAAGTCCACCGTCCGAAGACCTATCCCAACTGCAGAGACAGCCAATTCCTGCAGATTGGAACCCCATTCCATTTATTCCTTGTTTAAAAGACAATGCTTTCAATATTGTTAGGGACTATGTGCATATATTCCCATCATGGGAAGATTATAGTGAAGACAAACACCATTTTCACATCTTCCTGTCCAACTTACGTGTAGGTGCTATTATTCATTGTTATTATTTTCCTATTTTCTACTGATTTAACACATCAATGATTTACATTACATTGTTGTAACTAGGCGAGGGTAAATCTGGATAGTCATGATGAGCATAACTTGCTTGTGCTTTTCAAGGAAGCATTGCAGCAGTATCGGTGTTACCTAAGGAAATCACACTTTGATGGCAAGTCTATAAACGAATTTCCGGTGAAGTGTCCTATGCTAAATTTAGAAGACATTGAATGGAAAAACCTTGTTACGCATTTGTATCGTTCCCAGGATGAGGTACTATCTATGAAATCACATGACAATTTGAACTTCTACTTTTTCGCATGTGCCTTACAGATTTTTTTGCAGGAAATCTGCTCGAAGAAGAATTCCGGTTTGAAAAGAACGACATGATATCACAAATATGCTGCCCACTGCTTTGCTCTTGTTAGTACCTGCTGTCTTGTATCACTGTACTTGCATACATACCTAGTTCATTATGTGACAGCAGTATGCATGATAGCTTGCTTATCAATTGTTCACTCCAAATTATCTGATCTGTATGAATGGTTACATTAGTGTAGAATATATCCAATGCCAATGATTTTTTTTAGCTCTGCATTGTTCTTGTAAGTACATGTTGTCCTTTATCAGTGTACTTATATTCACAGGTAGTTGTTCATGTACCATCACTCTACAGCTTATTTTCCTTTGCCCTCCATTTTCTACACAAAAGATCTATATTTACTCTTACCATAAGGTTGGTACTGAAGTAGTTTAGCTGTGCATTGCTCTTGGCTGTACCTTTTGCCTGTATCGCTGCACATACATTTATAGCTACTTGGTTATGTAGCATCACTCTTCATCTTATCTTAAATATTCTCCATTTTTTGTATATTATCACATCTATATTTACTCTTAACAAAATGTAGAATAAAGGCAATACTTATGAAGAAGATTCAGTGGTAAACTTCTTGAATTGCCCCCCCCCCCATTAGCATGGACAAGGGCTTTATAGAGCCTGTCTTCACCAGTAATGTATGTTTGTCCTTCTCAAGCCTTCAAACTTTGTTGTGTATATTTGGTTAGGCATGACTACAACAGCTGTTTATTTTTGGTGTTTGCATCAAATTGCATGTATAAAATTTATTATGTAGTTCATAAACAAAAGTTTGTCCTTCTCAATTTAAGTTTTCAGTTGTACAACCAAGTTCCTTCTTCATACCATGTAAATTAAACTATCTGAGCAAGTGATCTTCTTTTGCCTTTGCATGTATGCTTCATTCTTCATCCGTAATCCGTGGCGTGGTGAACCTACCCACTACAGCACAATGTCATATTCTGCAATGTCTTAACTATGAACAATGTCATATCATTCTACTATTATTTAAGTCGTCTCTTTATTTGCCAATCTAAAATGGGATAAATTGACAGAACACTAACCATTGATACTTATGAGTTCTTGATCTGTAATCCAGTGGTGTCGTGAAGCTGCCAACTCCTTCACAATATCATTTCCTACCATGTCTTGACCTGAACAATACCATATTGTGTTAATGCAATTTTAAACTGTGTCACTTTATTCGTTAGTAAGAAATGTGTTGAATTGTCAGCACTGATACTTTTATGTGCAAAACCTGTCACCTGTCTGCTTGTTTATCTTTCAGAGTGAGGAAGATATAAGTGTTGAACAAGCACAGTCTCATCAGCTTGCTCAGCTGCTTGCGCTGCAGCTCCCCTACAGGGCTAACCTTTCTTGAACTCTATTGAAGTGATGTCGGTTTTGTATATTATTTTGTCGGCATGTTTAGTTGCACTGGTGGCGATCTTTGATGCCCAGTGTATGTAATCTGCTGTCTGCTTATGCTTTATTATCATGGTGGAGAACTTTGATGCCCAGTGGATGTAATATGCCGTAATTTCTTTATTGTATAGTCTAGGTTTTTTCGTATTCACGATGGTGCAGTTATTTTATTGTATATATATCATGTCTTCGCAGTAAACCGGCCAACCGTAAAATTACGGTACATAATTGGGTCGTCATGCAATCAGGATGTATGATCCGCATCATGGGCCCTGTCAACTTGGTCCGTTTAAAGGCCAAAATTAAACTGGCTCACTAGTAGATTCGGGCCTTTAATAGGCCGAGTAACCCCCGGCCATTTTTTCACAAGAAAACTCGATGGGCTTTTAGGAGGCTGAGAATTAGGTTGGGCCTGAAACATGCCAAACAGCTCATGGGCTGGCAGCAGCCCGAAATGGACCCCGGCCCATGATTGTGTGAATCAAATCATGGGCTTTTAACAGGCCAAAATTGTCTCAGTCCTTGTTTGGCCCAATCAGATATCGGCTGCGAGCAGGCCGGATGAAAACCGGGCCATAGTTAGGCCCAACTATATGATGGGCTTTTAATAGGCCGAAATTAATATAGGGTCGAAATGTGAAACGGGCCATTAACCGGCCAAAACTAATATCAGGCCGAATTACTAAATGGGCCTTTAGCAAGCGGGCCCAAAAGCATAGCGTCTAGTTGACGGGCCGAATCTGATATGGGCCATAATTTAGCCCAAAGCCTTTTAAAGGGTTGTACCTGATCTGGGACGTAATTTGGCCCAGAACATGGTAGGCTTTTAACAGGTCGGATCTCATATGGGCCATTATTAGGCCCGGAACATGGCAGGCCACTAATGGACCGAATCAAATATGGGTCGGCATTTGGCCCAAAACATGGCAGCCAGTTAATTGGCCGGCCTCCTAGGGTCCTCAAAATCTTGTGGGCCTACAGCTGGGATGGCCCATTAATGTCGGTGAAATCTCATGGGCCTTTAGCTGGGCCAGCCCATTATGATCCACAAGAATCTTGTGGTCCTTTACCTGGGCCGGCCCATTATGGTACACAAAAATCTTGTGGGCCTTTACCTGGGCCGGCCCATTATGGCCCGCAAAATCTTGTGGGCCTTGAGCTGGGCTGACACATTATGGTCCGCAAAATCTCGTGGGCCTTTAGCTGCGCTAGCCCATTATGGTCCGCAAAATCTTGTTGTCCTTTAGTTGGGTCGGCCCATTTAAACTTGATGGGCCGGTCCACGTGTCAACATATCATAGGCGCGTCTCGCCAATTGGATGGGTGACACCTATGCCAATGCGGAGCTGACACGTGTCTACTCCAGCCAATGATGATTTTACACGTGGAAAATCCCCATTGGTCAGGGCTATTAACGGGTTACCAGATCCAAAACCCGACCCGATAGCTTAACGGTGTTCCGTTACGGTGGATGCCACGTGTCAACCACCCTTGACGAAAGCACTTCTGTGACGCGCGATTTATCGTCATGGAAGTGGACACTTCTGTGATGATAATTTTGGTAATGTCATGCAACACTTCTACGACAGCACATGTATGACTATCTTCATTCTGTCATAAACTCGTCATGGATGTACATGCATGTCAAAAAACGCGACCTAATGTGACAAACACGTATCATCATGGAAGTATATTTTTTTTGTAGTGTAAGCTTGGGGATGCCCCGGATGGTATCCCCTCTTTCCTCTTTGTTCATCGGTAACTTTACTTGAGGCTATATTTTTATTGACCACATGATATGTGTTTTGCTTGGCGCATCATTTTATTTTAGTTTTATTTGCTTGATGTTATTCAGAGACATGTTTTCTATCTTTTAGTTCAATAAAAAAGTCAAGTATAGCCTTTACCATGCTTATTTTACAAGTCTATACGTTGCTGTTTCAAAAACACAACATTTGTTGTTATGTTTTGAATATTGGTGAATAGTCAGAACATGATAAAATCTTGAAATTTTTATAAAATGAGTAACAACATATTTCGTACAGTGTGGTAATTTTTCAGAATTTTTGGAGTTAGGAAAGTATGATTCCTCTTGCATTCTTTGCAGACTGTCCTGTTCAGACAGATTGCTGTTATGTTTGCATTGTTTGCATATGTTTTCTTGTTTAATGATTCTATTTGAGGATAGGAGTATTAAATATGCAGAGGCATTTAGTAGGCAATATCAAATAATAATTTTAGTGATTTTCTACAGTATAGAATGATAAGGTTTTGCATGGATTTATACTAGCTTATCTCACGAGTTCTCGTTGAGTTTTGTGTGGATGAAGTTTTTAAGATTTAGGGAAGCTATTATATTAAAGGAATTAAGGAGACACAAAAGCTCAAGCTTGGGGATGCCCAAGGCATCCCTAATTAATATTTCAAGAAGTCTCAAGCATCTAAGCTTGGGGATGCCCAGGTGGGCATCCCACTTTTCTTCTTCAACAACTATCGGTCTGTTTTGGTTGAGTCTAAGTTTTTTTGCTTCTTCACATGATATGTGCTATCCTTGCAATGCCATTTATTTTGTCCTGCTTGCTGTTTGAATAATATCCCAAGATCTTAAATTCTTAAATGTTAGAGAGTCTTCACATAGTTACATAATTATTCAACTACTCATTGATCTTCACTTATATCGTTTGGAGTAGTTGGTCATTTGCTCTAGTGCTTCACTTATATCTTTTTAGACCACACCGGTGGATTTATTTTTAAGAAATTGATGAACTCTCATGTTTTACTTATATTATTTTGAGAGTCTTTTAAACAACATGGTAATTTGCTTAGGTTATGAATTTAGTCCTAATATGATAGGCATCCAAGAGGGATATAATAAAAACTTTCATATAAAGTGCATTGAATACTATGAGAAGTTTGATTCCTTATGATTGTTTTGAGATATGAGGATGGTGATATTAGAGTCATGCTAGTCAGTATTTGTGGATTGTATAAATACTTGTGTTGAAGTTTGTGATTCCCGTAGCATGCACGTATGGTGAACCGTTATGTGATGAAGTCGGATCATGATTTATTTATTGATTGTCTTCCTTATGAGTGGCAGTCGGCGACGAGCGATGATATTTTCCTATGAATCTATCCTCCTAAGAGCATGCGTGTAGTACTTTGTTTTGATGATTAATAGATTTTTGCAATAAGTATGTGACTTCTTTATGACTAATGTTGAGTCCATGGATTATACACACTCTCACACTTCCACCATTGCTAGCCTCTCTTGTGCCGTGCAACTTTCTCCAGTACCATACACCCACCATATACCTTCCTCAAAACAGCCACCATACCTACCTTTTATGGCATTTCCATAGCCATTCCGAGATATATTGCCATGCAACTTTCCATCGTTCCATTTATTATGACACGCTTCATCATTGTCATATTGCTTTGCGTCATCATGTAGTTGACATTGTATTTGTGGCAAAGCCACCTTTCATAATTCTTTCATACGTGTTACTCATGAGTCATTGCACATCCTGGTACACCGCCGGAGGCATTCATATAGAGTCATATTTTCTTCTATGTATCGAGTTGTAACTCTTGAGTTGTAAAGTAAATAAAATTGTGATGATCTTCATTATTAGAGCATTGTCCCAGTGAGGAAAGGATGATGGAGACTATGATTCCCCCACAATTCGGGATGAGACTCTGGACGAAAAATTAATAAATAAGAAAAAGACGCCAAAAAAAGGAGAGCAAAAAAACAAAAGAAATGAGAGAAAAAGAGAGAAGGGGCAATGCTACTATCCTTTTACCACACTTGTGTTTCAAAGTAGCACCATGATCTTCATGATAGAGAGTCTCCTATGTTGTCACTTTCATATACTAGTGGGAATTTTTGATTATAGAACATGGCTTGTATATTCCAATGATGGGCTTCCTCAAATTGCCCTAGTTCTTCGTGAGCAAGTGAGTTGGATGCACACCCACTTAGTTTCTTTTTGAGCTTTCATAAACTTATAGCTCTAATGCATATGTTGCATGGCAATCCCTACACTCACATTGATATCTATTGATGCATCTCCATAGCCCGTTGATACGCCTAGTTGATGTGAGACTATCTCCTTCTTTTTGTATTCTCCACAACCACCATATTCTATTCCACCTATAGTGCTATATCCATGGATCACGCTCATGTATTGCGTGAAAGTTGGAAAGGTTTGAGAACATCAAAAGTATGAAACAATTGCTTGGCTTGTCATCAGGGTTGTGCATGATTTGAGTATTTCATGTGATGAAGATGGAGCATAGCCAGACTATATGATTTTGTAGGGATAAGCTTTCTTTGGCCATGTTATTTTGAGAAGAAATAATTTCCTTGTTAGTATGCTTGAAGCATTATTGTTTTTATGTCAATATTAAACTTTTGTTTTGAATCTTATGAATCTGAATATTCTTTCCACAAAAGAGAAGATTACATTGATAAATATGTTAGGTAGCATTCCACATCAAAAATTCTGTTTTTATCATTTACCTACTTGAGGACGAGCAGGAATTAAGCTTGGGGATGCTTGATACGTCTCCAACGTATCTATAATTTTTGATTGTTCCATGCTATTATATTGTCCATCTTGGATGTTTTATATGCATTTATATGCTATTTTATATTTTTTTGGGGACTAATATATTAACCTAGAGCCCAGTGTCAGTTTCTATTTTTTTTCTTGTTTTGAGTATCGCAGAAAAGGAATATCAAATGGAGTCCAATTGACCTGAAAATTTATGGAGATTATTTTTGGATCAGAAGAAGCCCATGGAGCATCGGAGATGGACCAGAAGAGTCCCAAGACCACCACGTGGGTGGAGGGTGCGCCGTACCCCCTGGAAGCCCCCCTACCTCGTGGCTGCCTCGTGGACCCCCTGACTTGTTCCCGACGCCAACACCTCTTATATACCCCCAAACATCTAGAATAGAACCAAGATCAGGAGTTCCACCACTACAAGCCTCTGTAGCCACCAAAAAACAATCGAGACCCTATTCCCGCACCCTTGCGGAGGGGGGGAATCATCACCAGTGGCCATCTTCATCATCCCGGCGCTCTCCATGATGAGGAGGGAGTAGTTCACCCTCGGGGCTAAGGGTATGTACCAGTACCTATGTGTTTGATCTCTCTCTCTCTTTCTTTCTTTCTCTGTCTCTCTCTCTCTCAGTCTCTCTCTCTCCCTCTCTCTCTCTCGTGTTCTTGATATGGCACAATCTTGATGTACCGCGAGCTTTGCTACAATAGTTGGAGCTTATGATGTTTTTGCCCTCTACCTTCTTGTAATGAATTGAGTTTTCCCTTTGAAGTTATCTTATCGGATTGAGTCTTTAAGGATTTGAGAACACTTGATGTATGTCTTACATGTGCTTATTTGTGGTCACAATGGGATATTGATGTGATCCACTTGATGTATGTTTTGGTGATCAACTTGCGGGTTCTGTGACCTTGTGAACTTATGCATAGGGGTTGGCACACGTTTTCATCTTTACTCTCCGGTAGAAACTTTGGGGCACTCTTTGAAGTTCTTTGTGTTGGTTTGAATAGATGAATCTGAGATTGTGTGATGCATATCGTATAATCAAATCCGCGGATACTTGTGGTGCCATTGGAGTATCTAGGTGACATTAGGGTTTTGGTTGATGTGTGTCTTAATATGTTATTTTACTATGAACTCTAGGGCTGTTTGTGACACTTATAGGAATAACCCATGGATTGATCAGAAAGAATAACTTTGAGGTGGTTTCGTACCCTACAATAATCTCTTTGTTTGTTCTATGCTATTAGTGACTTTGGAGTGACTCTTTCTTGCATGTTGAGGGATAGTTATATGATCCAATTATGTTATCATTGTTGAGAGAACTTACACTAGTGAAAGTCTGAACCCCAGGCCTTGTTTCCAAGCATTGCAATACCATTTTCGCTCACTTTTATCGCTGGCTACCTTGCTATTTTTATAATTTTAGATTACAAAAACCGATATCTACCATCCATATTGCACCTGTATCACCATCTCTTCGCCGAACTAGTGCACCTATACAATTTACCATTGTATTGGGTGTGTTGGGGACACAAGAGACTCTATGTTTTTTGGTTGCAGGGTTGTTTGAGAGAGACCATCTTCATCCTACGCCTCCCACAAATTGATAAACCTTAGGTCATCCACTTGAGGGAAATTTGCTACTGTCCTACAAAACTCTGCACTTGGAGGCCCAACAACGTCTAAGGAATAAACTATGTAGTAGACATCAGGACGCTCTAGAGAGCTCGGTCGACATGCCAAAGGAGGGACAAAGGCATTTAGCAGCACGAGATGGCGTTTGTGGCCCAACGGTGACGTGATAATGCAGGGCGGCGATGCAGGGCGGAGGAGACTAGCACGGGCTAGCTCCTGGACAAGGTGGGATGTCGAGACGCGGAGGAAGCCGACGTGTACAGGGGCAAGAACGCGCCAGAGCTCGCCATTTGCATGACGCAAGCGTGATCACCACGCGCACTGGTGCAAATTGCTTGTTTTGGCCGGACCAACCATGTCTAGTAGAAGGACCATGATACCCTGAGTCTAGAAGAAGCAACAAGTTGGTCCAGGGGCAAAGAAGAGAAATGTAGGAGTAGCCAAAGAAGATCAGCAGCAACCTGCTTGTGCTGTCCAGAGGGGAGACAAGCTTGGCAATGAAGGAAGTGATTTGTCAGGTGATGATCACATACTAAGGTGATGTTGATCACCAAAAGTCAGATTCAAAGGAGCAGATTAGAGGGTACTTGTTGTAGAAAGTGCCAAAATGACCAGAAATGGAGATGAAGAAGTTGCACTCACATAAGTGCATGGAATGAGTTGAAAATGGTCATGGCCTAATGATTTGAGGATATGAAGATGTCCAAAAAGTTTCATGCCATTTGGATGGACCAAACCAGCACTTGCTTCATATAGCTTCTCTCTCGACAAAAACTTGGAAAATTTGCACCTAGCAACTGGTTTGATGAATTGAGCCAAACCTTGGTGGAGATAAGTCATATGGGTAGGAGAAGACTCAGGAAAATTTTCAGCCATAATGGAGCAAGATAAGATATACTTTCTTTACTAACTGAAAATTTGGACAAAAACAAAGAATTGATCTTGGGCTCACGTAGATCAATCCAATGAGATGAAACTTGGATGAGAGTTATGATATGACCACATGAAGGAGTTAGCTAATTTTTCAACTCATTTGGATAACCCTAGCTAGTACTTGCTTCACAATGGCTTCCCTTAGACACGAACTTTGAAAAATTGGTCTGGAATATCTACTAGGCAAATGAAGTTGAAGTTTGGCACAAGGCAATGGTATGGATAGGAAAAGGTGTCCAAAATGTTTCGGGTCAATCAAGCAAAGATAAATAGCATGTGCTTCACACAGTGCCATTTACGGCAGAATTTGAAAAGAATTATTGGAGGATTCTTTTTGAACGTGGCAATGAATTTTTTTGCCATATTTGAGCAAGATAGGACCCAAACAATTTATGAGAATTATTTGGGAATTTTTAGAATGACAGAAAGATGGGTTGCTTCACAACCTAGGGCAAATAGGATAATTCCTTTATTAGAAAAGGAATATTCCCAATAAAACAATATTGGAATTTGGGCTAGGATCAAAATTACATGATCTAGGGAAGGTTTTAGGGATGACAAGCCACTACGAAACGTTGGAAGACATGCTCTTCCCAAGTTTCATATCCACATAGCCACGGAAAAACAAATCAAATCAATAAATCCAAGAAAATCAAGGGAAAAAGGAAAGGGCAAAATCCAGGATGTTACAAACCTTCCCCCCTTAAAGAAATCTTGTCCTCGAGATTTGGTTTCTTAGGGAACAAGTAAATATCCTGACTTTAAGAAACCATTTCCAACTTGGGTTTCCCCTATTTATTCTCATATAATGTTCCCACTGAATTTGACCTGACTGACTGCCTCTATCTGGGGTAGTTTGCTTCACCGAATCTGACATACTGACAGGACTTACCTCATATGTTCATATTCATATTGTCTCACATCTTCTTTCATATCTGCTAGCTTAGCTGAGGTCCGAAAGATTATCATTACTGACATAGGCATCCTTCTCGATTGTGATGATTGCTGGAGATGCTATTCTCGTATTGAGTATAGAGAATATTCCATGGTGAGGGGAACACTTCTTCCTCTGGAACAAGAAATCTCTTCTATCCAGATATCAAACTGCTTGAATATATGCACACCTTCTGGGTTCAAAACAGGGATCGGAATCATACTTGTCCTTCTAAGGATGCTGACGTCTCACGGGAGTTTATCACTTATCTTGGCTGGCCTTACTGTCTTTCATATCCAACCTGTACAAAAAGTTTGACTGTTGCTTGTCGTGACTGATAGAAAATGCACCATCTCCTGATGCTAGCATTTACAGACTTGGCTGGCAGTAATCTTGGCAAATAATTTTTTCACATAGGCTATTCTTTAATCTTATTCCCATATGCAAGAGCACATGCTTGAGACTTGTTATGAATACTCTCATTACTCATTTTGCCAGTATATCCATGGGGATAATATTATGCGCGATGCTTTAGCACGGTTCCTGAGGTCAATATGTCGAGTTGTCCTTGGGTCGATCTTGACAGACTTGGATATTCAATGCTGATAGTTTTGATCATATAATGTTGACTGAGATGGGTGCCTTCCTATGAGGTCCTTGCAACAATGGGGTAGACCTCTTAGGCGTATCTTCACTTGGGTTTGATGTTGAATACGACTATCTTGTGCATTCATATCACGGAGTTCACACAATACTTCGGCATACCAGTATTGTCGATCTTGCTCTTTCATAATTGTTTTCTTCATCTAGATCTTTAACTGAAAGATCAGGGCCTTATATATCCTTTATTATTGTTGCGGTCCTAAGCACTGTCATGTGCAATATCTTGTAATCATACATTGGTCTCATTCATGTCTTGACTCTTGGGATATTTTTTTGGTTCACGCATGCTTATATATATATATATCTCATTACCGTTGTTGACTATGCCAGACAGTGACAAAAATTAATTACATCACCTTGTCGTTTGTGCGGGATCTGTCCTCGATAATCACTGCCAAGATGATGTCTCAACATTGTATTTCTTCAAGACTTATTGATCCTTGAATCACCCACTGATTTCCAACACTTGCATATCCAGTGAAGTTGTCGGATGTGTACCGTGAATTCTTCCTTCTACGAGGAACTTGCATGAACTTGATAGTATACTCACTGTATGAGGAAATATCTGATTCTCAAGGTATACCTTTGTTCTGACTGGTTCTTGTTTCTGACCCAACTGTTGCAGATCTACTACTTGGAAACACTGCCATATGCTGACAACTCATAGATTAATATCTTGTACCAGTGCCGTACTGAAGAAGGTTGGGCAGCTTGCGTTGGAAGACATTGGGAGTATCTTGCTGAGGAAGACTGGATGGCTTGTGCTTGAAACTCTCGGCGGATATCTTACTGAGGGAGATTGGGTACCATACCTCATAAGCTTCCCCCTTAAAGACTTGCTAGGGAAGATTCGGTACCTTATGCCAGAAGCTTTTGCACAATCCAATTGAAAACAATGAATATCTTGCACTAGAATCCATTCATACCTTTCTGATGCATGACACACCAGGTCAGTACATTGAATGTACTTGCAAGCTCACAATAACCAAAAGCAGTCAAGACAAACAACATCATGTTATTAGCAGGTTATATCAATCATGAGCATGATACTAACAGAACAACATGGCATGCACCAACTGAACATGATACGGCTAGAACAAGCATATCATGAGCATATGAACATGATGATACTACATGCAATAGGTTAACATTATCATGCACCAACTTACTCTGCTCGAGTTACCTTATAATCAACCCATGCATCACCTTACCAATCTCAGTATCCTCGATACAACCGTGATCATCTCGCAATCACATATAACTCAATCAACTTTGGTATCGATGATACCACCATGATCCTCTCTCGATCACAGCCAACATCTTTCTCATCATCGAACCGGGGTTATTATTAATCAGGTTGTCATTATTATTACCGCTGGCTCATGGTGTGACCGACTACGAACAGGGACCATATCTGCGGGCGCGGCTATCAATAGATTTGACACACACTTTGCAGAGGGTAGTACACTGTACCCACACCACAGAACCCATGGCCTCGCACTCCCATGCGTGTGGACCAACGACATTCTGACAAAACCGCTCTATTGCCCATGACAGTTTTCCAGCCACTCCGACCAACTCCGCTCTAAGCTAGGTCCTGGGTGGCCCCGATGTCTACCAAAGACATCCAATGGCCATGTCGTGGCAAAACATAAACTGTCCCAAACGGGGACAAGGTATCTCAGAACAACAACAACAACAACAACAACAACAACAACAACAACAACAACAACAACAACAAAAACAACAACAACAACAACAACAACAACAACAACAACAACAACAACAACAACAACAACAACAACAACAACAATAGGCACACAAGGCTTATGTTCGCCTACCTGATCAGGGTAGCTTGCGCTCATAACCTTCCCTCTTTGGAGGAACTGGCGAGAGGCATGTCAATAAACCCAGTTAGGACCCCCCATAAAGAATGTGTGGTTGCACTGGTCAGCTCGATTTGGTGGCACCATGACTCAGCCAACAGTTGTTCAAGTTCATTATTATCTGGTTAAACTTGAATGCAATAAGTGAGTCATATTAGAATAACATGATGCAACTACAATGCATGAACATGATACCAACATGAGCATGCATGTGCAACATAATCATCGAGCATAACAACAACAAAGCATATATCCAAATAAACATGGCATACTGACGAGCATGAGCATAACACTGCACCTGAGCATACACTACTAGGGAAAAGCCTAGCAGCAGCACGGGTTCTAGGTATATCAGTAGCGCGGGGTCCGACGCTACTAATAAGGCGCTACAACTAACCCGTAGCAGCAGTGCGTGCACGTCCGCGCTACTGCTATAAAAGTGTAGCAGCAGTGTGCTGCGTGGAAGCTCGCTACTGCTAATAGCTCTAGCGCACTTTGCCTGTACTCGCTACTACTACTGTCATGTTGCTGCTAACTTTTCTCCACTCGCTACTGCTAATTTGAGTAGTTTTTGATTTTTTTTGCATATTTGTTTTGTATTTGAACAGGCTTTATACAAGAATCTTTAGCACTTAAAAATGTCATCATGATACACATACAAATGGTTGCGAGACCACAAATGTAATCATAGCATATACATACAAATAGTCTCATCATAATCCTCATCCAACACAAAGTGGTAACTCGTCATCTTCTCGAAAATAGCGATACATGCAAGTCTCGAATACTTGCAACTACAACGTCATCCATCTAAACAATGGTATACGCGAGAAGATCTATCACTATGAGTGAGAGTGAAACTATGTAGTACATGAGGCGGCGGTTACGAGTGCTCTCTCGCGCTAGCGTGAACCTCAAGTAACTAGCTTCTCCTTCTTTTCTGCTTTTGAAGCCTTTATGGCTGGCGCCCGAGACCCCATTCACTTGCACCTGACACTCAGGCCACTCATTGTACACCCCCGGAACCTTCCCTTTGTACACGACATAGCACTGCCATCTCGCCAACAAGAAGCTAGGTACCTATTAGAGATGCATCTTCATCAAGAGGATGTATAATCATATGCAACAAAATATACTAGAGCAACACGAAAAATAAAGGGTTAGCAACTAGATGCAATATACAGTAAGCAAACTAATTAACTAGAGGTATGCAGGTCATCGTACCCAAACTAACAAAGTAGTGTTGCGCAAGTTCGACAGGGACCGTGGACATCACAAAGTTTCCTCACTACAGAAAGTATACAAGTTCAACCGACACATATCATCATCACTGGCATCGTAAATCACTAGAAGTTCCATCCTTCCATATCATCGAGGATGGACCCTAGCTTCTTGATCGGCGTGAGGTCATGACATTGCATGCCTATGCGAGTTCGGATATCAGCTCATGATATAGGGCCGTGGTGGAACATCCCCTTCTCATCAACGACTTCTTTCATGATGATCGTCGCAAAGTCCCTTTGGATGCGAAAGAAGTCATCTCTAAGTTTATAATCTGCTTCTCCATGAGATTGTACCCACTTGTGGATATGATCATCATTTATGCTTGTCATGCGAAGCTTTTGGTGATCCGTGCTGTACTCAATCATGAGATGGAGGATGTAGAATCCATCTTTCTTGCTTGGTTTTGGGACATGGATGCTACAGAAGTTAGTTTTATGCGCGAAACCCATCTTCTTGTTCCTTTGTTTTCAGATCTGCATGTGGCCACCTCTAATGCTGAAGCCTTGGAGAGCATCATCTAGAATATTCATTATGTGGGTGTAGCCCTTCTTCTCGTAGTCTATGGAAGGGTCGAAATACACGGCGTGGGAGACTCGCGGGTAAAGAACAATAAGGATAGCGCGCCCGTTGCTGCGGGGAAAAGACACTTCAAATTATTCTCCATATGAGCGAGAAGGAATGATTGAAATGTACGAAAGGGTTGTCCAGAACTGACTTACATTGGATGATAAGGCAGGAGGACTATTTCCTGGTCCTTATTCTGTGCCATGAAGTTTTGGAGGTAGCCCCTTGTAGTTTCACGCTCATAGTCGCCGAGACTCAAGAAAGACTCATGCATGTAGTACAGATCCGCCACACAGATTTGCGAGACTTCTTCTCTCTTCATGACAGAGCTCATATGTAGTGCAAAATGCGGATGATTGTAAAATCGAGCCACCTTGTCAAAAACATCTCAAAGATATGGACAAACCGTAGGAAGAACACCTCCGGAGGCCTTGTGTCGTCGTAGCACTTCCCCTCAGGCACACGAGCCACATATGCCGGATATCCTGGATCCTTTGAGGCTAGTAGGCTTTTCTCAGTCGACAGCACATGGTCGTGCAGTCTCCTAAGATCCCTTGATAGTGCCTCCAGCAGTTTTAGCAGTAGCATCGGCTCGCCCATGAGACGGAACATGGCCACACATTTCACGGGTACACGATCTTCAGAATCCATCGTCTGGCTACTATGTGCTCTGGCTTGTTTGGAGGCAGCTATCTTCCCTGATCTCTTCCTCTCCTTTTTCTTGGGCACACCTTCTAGACCCTTCCTTAACCCCTACCCCAGTGTTGCCGGGCTAAGCACTGTACGACCCCCGGCTAGTTGAGCCTGTGTTGAGGCGGCATCTTCAAGCATGTCCAATGAGGATTTCATGAAGAGAGACATCTTGCAATCCCTGCTACAACCTTCCTGCCCGGGCAGATCATCCATATCCTCATTAGCATGCTGATAGCCCGATTCGTCATATGGTTGACTCATCATATCTGAGTCACACTCATACGCATTTGTATTGAGGAAAGCCATTTGGTCGACCTCCGTCTCATCATCCATTCTCTGTTCTACATGACCAATTACATTAGCCAGTACTATTCCACCCCCTTCATGACGTCGTCCCCCGCTCTCACCAAGTACTACAGGAGCCGGTAATTGCATAGGCGGGGTGGTGGTCTCCACACATGCTTGTTGATGTGTGGTTATTGGTGTGCTCTCGGCCAGTTCCAAATGAATAAGATTCTTCGGCCATAGCAGCACCCAACCCTTGCAGCTTCCAATGTGCGACGGGGTCTCGTCGTCCTCTCCCACATGCTGTACTGCAGGAGGCAAATCCTCGTCCCCCGATTTCACACTAGACAAGATAACCCTGAAGTTCCCAGCGGGGATCGGATGGTTGTGGAACATGGGTTGCAAGGGGTTCATTATCACCCCCTTTCCCATGTCCACCTTCTGGCCTTTGATCAAGTAGAGTATGGCGCACGGGGTTTCTTCGGCCTGCAAACACATGTCTGTGGCGTAAAACATCCGAAAGGCAACAAAAATGGAATATTCTTTATGTATATATCTTGGTGCGACATGTAATTACCGTGAGGGCATCAAGCTCAGCCAAAGATGAAGGCCCACCTAGTGCGCCAGAGACTGAGGACGGGCTGCTATGAGCGGGAGCGATTGCGAGAGGAGGCCCAGTTGCGTGAGCAAGTGATGGTGCGGTCGTGTTGTTGTTCATGGAGTTGCTCCGGCGGCGGGCAACGGAAATCATGTACCATCTTGTCTGGATTTTCCTTCGTCCAGTTGATGATAGCTGGAACCAAGCTAGTAGCAAAATCATTTCTGTAGGCAGTTATAGCTGCAATGACTGCCTGCTGCAGCAACTCATTTTCTCCTCGGCTGTTTTTTCGCGTCCTCAGCTGCTTTTTGCTCGATCGCAAGCTTTACCTTCTCGTTGATGTCCGCCTGACTAAACTTCTTTTTCTGCTTCTTGGCCTTCAGGCCCTCGTTGTAAAACACCTTCCACGTGGCGCTGTCTCCAGCATCGTGCACACGACCATATTGCGGCTGCTGGCCCAAAGGGAGTCCCTTAAGTTCGTTCAAGGCCCGGTTGAGAGGAGTGTCCCACTTGGGCCTCATCGGAGAAGTAGGGCTTTCGGCTGCAAGCTGGTGTTGATTCTCCTGCAGAAGGAGTGTGTACCATTTAGGAATGTGTAGTCAACTAGATCTGGAGCTGAATGTAAGGTGGTAAAAGAATAATTACCAGTAGTCTAATCAACTTCCTCGTGATCTGGTCCATGTAAAAGACCTTCTTTTCCTTGCCCACTTGTAGCGGGCCCTGATGAAGTCACGCTCCAAGGGGTTGGTGAACTTTGTGAAGGGGTCTGGGATACCCGCGGCTTCATGTTCCGCGTCCTCCTTATCCCATATGGGCCTTTTACCGAGGTAGCCATGGCTTTCGAGGCGATGCTTCCCCGTGTTCCTTTGCTAAACTCTCTTGAATTTAGCAGCCTTAGCCTTGGCTGCCTCGGTAGCGCAAGTGTCCTTGAACTTTTCGAACTCCTCTTCCGTAAGTGTCGGATTTTCCTCCACAATCATGGACAGGGGTTCCTCAGCCTCAATAGCTCGTTTCACCCTCCCTTTCCAGGAGGCTAAATCAGTGCTGAACATGCCCATGGCGTGATTGTTAATCTTTTTCATCTTCGGATCATCCCACAATTGTTCTATGTTATCATCCTGGTCGGGGAACTTGAATCTCTTGTGCAACTTCGTCAGGAGCAACTGCATCAAATGTTCTTTACTCCTTAAGTCATCGTCGTTGATGCTCGCGCATTCCCGTAGGATGCATCCTACTTTGTTCCCACAGCACTTGTGAGGTTCTTCCGGCTCTAATGGCTCAAACATTCCAGGTGCCATCATGTCAGCGATGATGGGCGGCGGCACCTATGGGGCCGCGGGGGCGGCCCTTCGTGTGTTGATGCGAGGCGGAGGTGCGCGGAGAGCGATCGGCGATGCACGCGGGGATTTTACCCAGCCGGACGCGATGGTCGCGTAAACCCTCTGCTGCTTTGTGTTGTATTGCGCCGGGGGCCTTGAGCAGCTACAGCCGGTGTACTAAGGTAGGGTACCTCGGTACCCCAACTTGTGCACGGGCAGCCCCACTCCCCGCAGCTAGATCCATCGAGCGCTTGCGGAGACCATCTCCGCTCCGCCAAGCCGTTCAAGAACAAAGTATATAAGATAGAAACTCAAGACCCGGCAAGAGGAGCTTGCCGGAAGGCCATTCGGGCTCAAGACTACATTACTCCTGCAGATCCCGGCGAGAGGGCTCGTCGGGAAGACGAAAGATCGCATCACGAAGACACGCCTCGGCGCCGCGCGCCCGGCGAGACCCGGGAGCGGCAAGTCACGGAGCCGACAAGCCCCGGGCCGGCAAGATCAAGGCCCGGCAAGGTGCTTGCGGGGAGAGCTCGCTTCGTGCCGCACTCTGCTCATCGCCCGCGTCGCCTCCGGCCTTCTCGAGAGCGTGGCGGGTGGCCGTGCTGCATGAGGAATGCGGTGGCACTCAGCGGTGGTGGCCGCCGCCGTGGCGAAAAAAACGCGATGGCGGGAGCTTTGGGCGGCGGCGACGGGCATTTAATGCCCTTGTCCCCTCTGTCAAAAGTAGGTAGAAAGCTTTGTAGCTGCTTTGTTCCGCACTATTCCAACTACCACCTCTTTTACGTTTTACCCTCTACCTCACGTTGACACATCGGTGACCCCTTGCCCTATAAAAGGAGGCCCATGCACAACGTAGGGGGGGTTCGACTACTGGCTACTCACGCGAAGGGGTTCGACCACTGGCTACCCTCGCGAAGGTTTTCACACACCACTCCACCGTCTTGCTCGCATTCTTGAGCAAGATCTAATACAACACAATGCAGCAGTAGGGTTTCTGCGACCATCGCGCCCGGCTGGGTAAAATCCCGCGTGCATCGCCTCGATCTGCTCTCCGCGCAGCCTCCGCCCCGTACCGAACACACGAAGGGGCCCCGGCCCCATAGGTGCCGCGCCACCCATCCGGCCGCGACATCTCTGGCGCGCCAGGTAGGGGCGTCGAGGTTGTGCGAACCTGATCCGGCGTTCAGCGCCGGCGCTCTTCATCAACCTCTCCGGCCGTCGGCGGCTTCGCCGACAAGCTGCGTCATGGCCCGAAGCGAAGCCGAGATCGCAGACCCATCTCCGTCTTCCCGCCGCCACGGAGCCAGCGGCGGGCGGGAAACGCCGGTGGAAAGGTGGACACGGCGGCGCTTCGCGGTGCCACAGATCGAGGGCAGGGCGGAGGACGCGCCTCGGCCTCCGTAGATCGCGTCCACTCCGGCATATGGCGGCCAGCGGCGCCATACCACGAAGGTGGTATCCGGTAGGGTAAAACAAGCAGGGGTTCGCGGGGCGCTCTGGACTGCTGTCCATGCATGAATAAGCGAGAGGTCGGCAGGGTTACGCTCCCCTAACATTGTTAGGGGCCGAGTGTATCCGGCCTCGCACGCTTCGCTCCCGCTCCCTCGGCCCGACAGCGCCTATCCACGAGGCGTTACGATGTCGAAAGACGCGCTTATCGAGCTCTAAGTCCGGCAGGGCGGCTCAGTGCTCTATCCGACAAGCGTACCTCCTCGGGCCTTGATAAGCCGGTGAGGACAGCTTTGGTGTTCGTCCCGGCAAGCGCCTCCCGGGCGCCAGCGCCGCCGCCGTGGACACACCATTGAGCTCCACCAGCGAGCACAAAGAAAAAAGAAAAAGCTAAGTCGCTCGAGCCTTCGTGCGAGCACTCTTTAATGTCATACTTTTATATGTTATACCCCTCGCGCATTAAGTCCTTTGTGCTTGGCTTTGTCTGCGGAGGAGCCTGCTTGTGGATGGTCGCACCCTTACTTCGCTCGAACACGCTCAGCGAGTTAAGAGTAAGCCGCGACCAACCAGCGCTCTCGTTCGTTCGAGCCTGCTCGGCAAGATAAGTGCGTCGCGGCCGGACCACGGCAAGGTTGCTTGCGGGCGACACCAGCCAAGCGGGCTGCCGGCGTTCCGCACTCAGCAAGCGTGTTGAGCACCGCAAGTTACCTAGAAGCGTGGGGTGAGAACACACAAAGGATGAAGGGCAGGGGGTATGGCGTGGCGAGTCATGCCGTGAAATGTCGTCCGTATGAGAGACTTGGGCGCAAGAGGAGCCAAGTCGTGGCCCGATTCGTGCTTGTTTTGTTTCGAGTCCGCTCAACAAACACAAGTGTGCTGCAGCACCCTTATCTTGCTTCGAGCCACGCTCGCAAGTTAAGCGTCATAACTGGCCCGACAAGGTTGCTTGCGAAGCGACACCACCGGCGGGCTGTCCCGCGGCAAGCGTGTTCGCCCGGCAAGCTCCCCAAGCGTGAAGTACAAACATACGAAGGACAAAACCCGGCATCACGTTGCTTAGCCAAGATTTATGTACACATGCACATGCATGTGCGTTGAGCAATTGCATGTCTACCTCAGCTATTTTCATGGCTAAAATTGCAGCAATAAGAAGGAACCAAAAGATCGCACCCGCGCCTGGGGCCCGGCGAATCAAGGTCGCCGGGGGGCTGCGGATGCCAAGGTTCTTCTTCGGCGAGCCAGCCTCGCTGGGGCTGCGACATCGAGATTAAATCTCCGGCAAGCTAGTGTCGCCGGGGCTGCGATTCAGATAAGTTTTCATCCTCATCATGCATCCTCTCATGGACCGGAGATGCGGGACTGCGTCTTTGAGCGATCGTGTCTTGTAAAAACCCGTGCGTGGAGGAACGAGTCGTGGCCCGATTCGTGCTTGGTTTGTTTCGAGTCCGCTCAACAAACCCAAGTGTGCGCTGCACCTCTATCTTGCTTCGAGCCTGCTCAGCAAGATAGGCGTCATAGCCCAGCCCGACAAGGTTGCTGCGGGAGTGACACCACCGGCGGGCTGTCCATGATTTGCTAAGCGTGTTCGCCCGGCAAGCTCCCGATAGCGTAAGAACACACAAGGCCGCAGATCAAGTAAAAGACTCGGTCCGGCAAGCATTCCCCTCTTTTCATTAAAAACATCCAATTTAGTACAGGTCCATAGAGGATGAAAAACATGATGGAGAGGATTACAAGTTCTTAAATACAGCTAATTGCCCGAGGGCTTACAATTTGAAAAGATAAGGTGCCCGTGATCCCTCTCCTGTTTCTCTGTTCGGGAGTTGGGAGGTAGGTCAAGAGCCCCGGCAAGATAAGCTTGCGGGAGAGAGACCCGGCAAGAGGGCTTGTCGGGAAGGGCGAAGGGCGCCTAGGGGCGTGGCGGTGGCGCCGCCGTGTCGCGAGCTGCGCAAGGTGGCGGGCATGGGGAGCGCATGCCGGAGAGCAGCAGCAAGCCCTCAAGCCCGCCGAGAGCCACAGGCGCGAAGACCCCAAGAGAACACCCGGGAGCCGTCCGGGAGCTTGGCGGGTCGAGGCGTCGGGGCGAGCTTGAAGGCGGGGTAGTGGGGCGTCGGCACGCTCTCGAGGGCTACTCGCTCTCGTGCTGCGGCGTAGCGGCATTGCCGCCCTCCCCTCTTCCTCTTCTGCTGCCTCCCTCGCCCCCGCCAAGGAGGCGGCCCGGGGAGTTCAGAGCCAGCAACCGAGAAGATGGGGTTGCGGTGGCCGTGAGCAGCGGTGTCCGGCGCCTGGTCGGGCCCGCCATCCCCTAAATCGCCGCTGTCGCTCTCCTCCTCGTCACTTTCGCTCGAGGAGGCCTTCGCTATCCGAGGAGCTGTCCACACAGCAGCGCACCGGGTTCCATAGTCGCCAAGACCTTGGCGGCGAGAGGTCACCATCCGGTGGCGAAATGGAGGTGAACCCGCCGTCAAGCTATGGATCGGCGACGTCTTCCACCCTCGGTCGAAGAACATCACGCAGGGGGCTTGGGACACGACACTCACCCGAGTACCGCTGATCCCACAGCCCCTCATGCGTAACTCCATCACGTCGGCGGATCCGGCCCCATTGCGTCATGACAGGGCGGCAACCGGAGGCGACGGCGAGGCGCCAGCGAAGCTTGATGAAGAACTCGGGGTCATCTCCGGTGTGGACGCGCCGTGGTCGAGACGCCGGAGGAGGCGGGAGGCTCCTCACCACGACCGCCTCTCCCTCGACCGCCTCGGCCGCCCTCGGCCTCGGCCGCGGCCCGCCCCTCCCTCTCCCTCTCGTGGCGGCTCCACCGCCACGAGGCGAAGCTGAGGCGGCGCTGCCTAAAGCAACCAGCGCCGCCACCGTCGGCGGGATTCCCTCCTTCCATGGCGGCAAGAAGAAGAAGACGAAGAAGCGAAGGGAGAGATGGATGAGTGTGGCCGTTGTGCACCTTCCGCCCTATTTAAAGAGGCGAGGTGGGGGCTCAACCGCCCTTCGACCAATCAGGAAGCGAGGAGGCGGAGGAGGCGGGGCTGACTCGCCCTCTCCGCCCGTGGCGGCTCGGTCTCCCACCTTCGCCGCCCGACCCCCATGCATGAGGGCAGCGTATAAAAAAGCGGGCCGGGCGGCAGTGCGCGACCCGCTCTGCGCCCACGATCACAGGGTGGGTGCCTTGAAGGCTGCATCGCCGCCCACTTCTCCCACGACGCCGCAATCGGCGCGTGCCGTTGCGGGAGGGGAGGCAACAGATGCTGGCAGCAGATTCGACGGGCCATGGGCCAGCGCGCCCGTGCCTTGTCTTGGGCCTGGCCCAACAGCGCTCGGCACGTGTATGGCCCAGGCCGGGGCTCTGTCGGTGTACTAAGGTAGGGGTACCTCGGTACCCCAACTTGTGCAGGCAGCCCCAGCTCCGCAGCTAGATCCATCGAGCGCTTGCGGAGACCATCTCCGCTCCCGCCAAGCCGTTCAAGAACAAAGTATATAAGATAGAAACTCAAGACCCGGCAAGAGGAGCTTGCGGAAGGCCATTCGGGCTCAAGACTACATTACTCCTGCAGATCCCCGGCGAGAGGGCTCGTCGGGAAGAAGAAGATCGCATCACGAAGACACGCCTCGGCGCCCGCGCCCGGCGAGACCGGGGAGGCGGCAAGTCCGAGCCCGACAAGCCCCGGGCCCGGCAAGATCAAGGCCCGGCAAGGTGCTTGGGGAGAGCTCGCTTCGTGCCGCCTCCAGCTCATCGCCCGCGTCGCCTCCAGCCTTCTCGAGAGCAGCGTGGCGGGTGGCGTGCTGCATGAGGAATGCGGTGGCACTCAGCGGTGGTGGCCGCCGCCGTGGCGAAAAAAGCGATGGCGGGGAGCTTTTGAGGCGGGCGGACGGGCATTTAATGCCCTTGTCCCCTCTGTCAAAAGTAGGTAAAAGCCTTTGTAGCTGCCTTTGTTCCGCACTATTCCAACTACCACCTCTTTTCGTTTTACCCCTCTACCTCACGTTGACACCTGTCGGTGACCCTTGCCCTATAAAAGGAGGCCCATGCACAGCGTGGGGGGTTGGACTACTAGCTACTCACTTGAAGGGGTTCGACCACAGCTACCCTCATGAAGGTTTTCACACACCACTCCACCGTCTTGCTCGCATTCTTGAGCAAGATCTAATACTAACACAATGCAGCAGTAGGGTTTCTGCGACCATCGCGGCCCGAAGCTGGGTAAAATCCCGCGTGCATCGCCTCGATCTGCTCTCCGCGCAGCCTCCGCCCGTACGACACACGAAGGGGCCCGGCTATAGGTGCCGCGCCACCCATCCGCCGCGACACTACCCCGGCGTGCGAGTCGTGAAAAGGTCTAGTCTCGCGAGTGTAGCAAATGATCGGAACCTCCTCTCGTTGTGCATGGGCCTCCTTTTATAGGGCAAGGGGTCACCGACAGTGTCAGCGTGGGGTAGAGGGGTAAAAGCGTAAAGAGGTGGTAGTTGGAGCAGTCGCGGGAACAGTCTTGACTACTGATGCATGAGCAGTGGATCCTACCTACTTTTGTGAGAGGGGACAAGAGCATTAAATGCCGTCGCCGTCGCCCCAAAAGTTCCGATCCTTGCGTCTCCGTTTGCCCGGCGATGGAGCCACCACCGTGGAGTGCCACCGCACCCTCCATGCAGCCTGACCACCCGCCCGCAGCGTCTCTGGAGAAAGGCTGAAGGCGGCAGCGTGGGCGAGATGAGCTGGAGTGTGGGCGCGTCGCAGCTCTCGGCAAGTACCTTGCGGGGCCTTGATCTTGCCGGGCCGGGGCTTGTCGGGCTCTATGACTTGCCGCTGCCGGGCCCTCATGACGGGCAGCGTCTGGCCAGGCGTGTCTTACGTGATGTGATCTTCTAGTCTCCCGGCGAGCTCCTCTCGCCAAGGACTTGCGTGAGTGAGGTAGTCTTGAGCACAGGCAGCCTTCCGGCAAGCTCCTCCTGCGGGGCCTTGATCTCTGTCTTGTGCACTTTGTCCTTGAATGGCACGGAATGGGCGGAGATGGTCTCCGGCAAGCATTTGGTGGATCTAGCTGCGGGGAGCTGTGGCTGCCCGTGCACAAGTTGGGGTACTGAGGTACCCCTACCTTAGTACACCGACACCATCTTTGTGATCGCTAGTCGTCCAATCCCTAGTTTGTTAGGTTTTCGTATCCTCTGCTTCTTCTTTTCGGTAGCGGCATCGGCATCGTCGGTGTCGATGTCGGTGTCAGTACCATCATCGAGGCCGACCTACAAACATTGACTTTGCAATTGCTTAGCAGTCAAATAGTCGAGGTACTCTTCTTCACCCTCATTATCAATCTCGTCTGCATCTTGGTCAGAAGGCCCAGTTTGTTCATTGTTCGACATGTTTCCTATGATTAAGTCTCCTCATTTAATTCTAAAACTATGAAAAAAAATGAGAAATGACATAAAAAAGAAATCTATGCTTGCCGGAATGTCGTTTCCAAGCAACTCCCAGAACTCGATATGCCTACTATCTAGCACAAATCATGCCAAAAATCACGAAAAATTTCGGCATGACCTTTGCTAAAGTTTGGACATATCGAGCGCCTGAATTTCACCGGAACAGAAATGGATCAACATTCCGGCATAACATAGGCCACTCGGATCATTTACCCTGCACATAATCATCATGTCCAAATGACATGTCCAAATTCCATATATGACATGTCCAAAACATCACATGTCCAGTTCAAATTTGCATATAAAAGGAAGAATAATATAGAACTTGAAGAAAAAACCTAGCTAAATTCATAACTAAATATCTAACCTAATTCACCATCCGCCCTAACTAAAACCTAAGTAAGTTAACCAAAGAACCTAGCTACCAGAGAGAGGAGGAGCGGTGGGGGGCTTACAGAGGGTGCGGGCCCGATGATGGCCGAGGTTGGGAGGGGTCGGGGTCGGGGTCGAGCGCCGGGGACAGAGCCAGGGTTGGGGTCAGGGCCGGGGCCGTGGGCGAGCACCAGGGCCGGGGCCGGGGTCGGGGCCAGGGTTGGAGCCGGCGCCGGGGTCGGTCGGGGTCTTAGTCGAGACGGCCTTGGCCTGGCGAGAGAGGCTCGGCGTGACAGGGGAAGAGAGTGGGGATTTGGCAGAAAAGAGGCAGGATGAAGAGAGGAGTGGGGATTTGGGGGTTAAGTGGGCATAGCAGTAGCTCATTTAGACAAAACGCACTATAGTTACTCCAGGTAGCTATAGCGGTTTTGTGTAGAAACCGCTACTGCTATCTTGACTAGTTGTAGCTCTTTTCTCACAAAAGCACTGCTGCTATAACCAGTACCTATATAGGAGTTTTCCTGTTTGTTTCCTTCTATTTTCTTTTCCTCTATTTGCTCTCACTTTTCTTTTCTTTTTTTTCCGAGAGCAGTGAACGAAGGGAAGGCAATATATATTGCATCATTTGATGGTTAAATATGTACACAAAATAGGAACATATATATTACATCATTGGAACCATGCATAATAATGGCTAAGTGTGTATACAAAACAGGAACATATATATGACATCATTTGACAGATAACATAGGGTTCCTCAGCATTGACGTTTTCGTTTTTGAGTCAACTTCTTTCCCTTCTTGTTCATTGAAGAATAATTGAGCCCCTCATTATGACTTTGCCTTTTCCGTGGAGTACGATTTTTCTTAGGTAATGTAGTATTGATTCTTCTTTTGACGTATACTTCATCATCTTCATCATCTTCCCTCATTGGGTTGCCGTAATGATCGTAGTCTTCCTCATTGGCGACTCCATCCATTCCAATGATATTCCTTTTGCCTCTCCTCACGACAACACGGCTGGGATTGTGCGGGTTGGTTATGAAGAAGCATTGTGTCACGTGCTTAGCATGTACCCATGGCTCTTTTTTTGCGATAGCGTTCACGGTAGCGCTCTTGGCGTCGGGTATAGTCATGGTAGAGAAATTCCGGTTTTCTCTCTCGACATTCTTAGCCCATGTGACACTGAATATCGTTGTGTTGTGCAGTCCATAGTAGTCAATCTCCCAGATCTCCTCGACCCTTCCGTAAAATCTTTCAGTTGCACCGTTGTCGCTGCTGGTCATGCATTCCATCGTCACCCCTGATTATGATCATCACTGTCCATATATTTGGCCTCCGTGTAGAACGTGTATTCATTGATATAGTATGCCTGATAGGTTATGAGGTTGGGCGAGGGGCCATCTGCTAAGGCGTATATGAGCAATCCTTCCTTAGAGCCCTCCTCCGGGGGATTAGCAACAATATGCTCTTTGAACCAATGCAGGAAAGTGGGGTTGTGCTCTCTAGTAACTTCGGCGTCCGTCCTGCATACCGCCCGGTCACGATACTTCTTTGCGCTAATTTCTTTGTGCAGTACCACGAAAGGATCTACCTTGTCTAGGTGTTATAGCACTACCAAGTTTGCTCTGTCAAAGTTGCTGCGTCGATCAGAGTATGCCACGTGCAGTTCCCTGCTACTGTTGGAGTGACCTTCTCCTTCGAGCCTCCCATCGTGCTTGTTAACGGGCAAACCAACACTAACACCAGGCGGCTGGTCTGCGCCATATAGAAAATTCTCGCAGAAAGAGATGCACTCTTGTGTCAGATAGTCCTAGACAATGCTTCCATCCGGACGGGACATGTTATGAACGAATCCTTTGATGTCGGTGTACTAAAGTAGGGGTACCTTAGTACCCCGAACTTGTCTGCGAGCGATCGCAACACCAGCGGCAAGGCTTGCGGGCGTCGCCAAGATCGCCGTTATTTCTATTACTGCCATTCAAGAACAAAGTGTTAGCGAGGAGACAAGGCCCGGCAAGAGGAGCTTGCGGGAAGGACAAGACCACGGCAAGAGGAGCTTGCGGGAAGGCCAACCAAGGCGCTGCGAAGAACTTGCGCGGACGTGCCGTGCGTCCGGCAAGGCCGCGGCGACAAGCTTGCGGGTGCGACAAAACAGCGACGCATGACAAAGGCGCTTGCCGCGGCAAAGCCACTCTGCGCCCACACTCCAGCACATCCGACGACGTGTCACGCGAGATCGCTCTGGCGCCGCGTGGCGGGTAGCTGTGCAGCCAAGCGGTGCGGTGGCGGCGAAGATGACTAGAAGGCCATCGTGGCGTCGGTGGCGCCCTAACGGTCGTTCCTGCCTTTGTTGGGGCGACCGGACGGGCATTAAATGCCTTTGTCCCTGCCGTCGAGTTAGGTAGGGGACCTTTGTTGATAGCGGTTGTACCAACCCCCGTTTTTACTTTTTTACCCCTCTCTCTGCGTTGCCACCTGTCGGTGACCCCTTTAGACTATAAAAAGGAGGCTCATGCCCACGTAGAAGGGGTTCGACTCATTCGAGACTACAACACACCCACGCTCTCAAGCAAGAACAGAATACAAACACAAAGTAGCAGTAGGAGTTTTATCTCTTCGGAGAGCTCCGAAGCTGGGTAAATCCCTCGCGTACTTCGCCTCGATCTGCTCTTCGTGCGCCCTCCGCTCCATTGCCGGACCGAAAGGGGCCCTGCCCCATAGATGTTCGTTTCCCACGACATCTTTGGCGCGCCAGGTAGGGGAGCGTTGAGGTTGTGCGAACCTGATCCGGTGTTCGTTTGCGCTACATCAACATCTTCATCGACATGCCACCGAAGAAGAAGACTTCGGAGGTGGCTGGTCCGTCCGCGTTGATCCCACCGCCACGGAGCAAGCAGGCGGTGGGGTAAACGCCGGCGGAGCGGGCGCCGGCGGGAGGACTCACCTCGTCACGAGTCAAGGACAAGGCCCGCAAGCTTGACATCTGACATCATCCGCACCCCTCCCAGGAGGTGCAAGATCGACAACGCCATGGTGCTCCTAGCACCGTGCTCGCGTTAGAACAAGGCCAAGCCGGCGGATAGCGGGACGCTCAAGGCCAACATGCACGCCAACACGCTGGCACGGCCTTGACGATCGCTGGGCGGATGTTGCTCATTCTAACACTGTTAGGAGTTTGAGCATATCCGCACCTCGCGTCGTTCGCCCCGCCACGAAAACTCGGAGGAAGCGCTAGCGAGCCCGGCTGCTTCTAGATTACCCTCGGCGCCGGACAAGATCGGCATTGGAGGCCACCATCGAGCCTCATAAACCGCCAGCGGCGACAAGCCACAACAACCGAAAGCACGTCGAAGCCCGGCAAGGCGCCCGGCGCAAGCCGGCGCCGACAAGACGCTGGGGTGCCACCACCGTGCACTCCCGCCCGAAGGCCAAGATCGCCGACTCGCCGGACCAACCTCGACACCGACTCCACCGTGTCGTCGGACCCATGAGCTTCGCCACGATCAGCGCCAAGTTCTCCAAGAATGGCGACGAAGGCGCTCGCTTTTCGCGCCGAGCATCGAAGAAGAAGCGAGCCATTCGGACCAGCGCTGGGCCCTTGTCGGTATGCATGCGCCCGAGGAACCAGCGACTTGCCGTCTGTGATAGGTTGCCCTGCGTTCACTCGTGAGCTGCGGCAGGTCGATAGCCAGTACCAAGAACTTCAAGCGGATGTACCGAAATGCGATGGCAGGATACATCCGTCGAGTTCCTCGGCGTCTACACCATCGCGGTGCGAGGCTGCGGGCGCGAGAAGATCTCGCCAACTACTTCCGGCGGTGCTCAAGCCAACGTCGAGATCTTGGCTCATGCACTTGCGAACAGCTCCATTTCTTCGTGGGCGGATCTGTGCCATTAGTTTGTCGGCGCCTTCACGGTGACCACAAACCCCATGGCGAGAGGCGATCTTCATCTGCTTTCGCCCGGAAGGAAGGAGAACCCCTGCGCAAGTAGATCTGAGAGATTCAGCGGTGCACGCAACATCCCGGATGTCCACCTGCGCGGTTATCAGCGCGTTCCATCGAGCGTCGTAACGCGAGATGAGAGAGAGATGGCGATCTGCAAAATCAGAGATGTCGGCGAGCTATATGCTCTGGCCGACAAGTGTGCGCGTCTTGAGGAGGAGAAACTCCCGGAGAAAACGCGAGAGCGAAGGATCGGCGGTGAGGGCGCCCCTCCGGCAAAGAAGAACGGGAGGCGGAATAACGAGGAAGAAGAAAAGCTAAGGATGTGCTAGTTGTCGAGCAGTCCGACAGCGGAGGCGGCGCCGAGAAGGCCAAAGCTGGTGACTCGGCGAGGCTGTGGTGGCCGCCGACAAGCGGGGCGGCTCCGACAAGCGATCTTGCAAGATCCACCACACCAAGGGCCATGACCTCCAAGCTTGCAAGAAGGTTTAGCGGATGGTAGAGCTACTGAAAGCTGAATCTGGCGCGCGACAAGGAGAAGGCCCGGGAAGGTGGCGGGGATCCGGCAAGCGTCCTACCGGGGAGGCGCCGGGGCAAACCAAAGCGGCAAGAGACAGGCCTCCCGTGGCGCGACAAAAGCGAAGATGATGAGATGGAAGAGGATGAGACCGATGAGCAGGAGTTTGAGAAGCAGCAGAGGTTTTGTGCGTTGGCGGTGGCGCTTCTCTGCACACCTCGCACCGCCAACTCAAGCGATGGGTGCGGGAAGTGAATCTGGCAGAACCATCGGTCGAATCGCGCAAGCCCTGAAATGGTCAGCCGCCCATCGTCTTTGGCGTTGAGGATCACCACGATCGCATAAGCTGCGGTCGGGTGCTTGCCGATGTTGGTTTAGCCAACAATCCGCAACCTCAAGGTCACGAAGATGTTGGTTGTGGCGGGGCGGCCTGAATCTGATCTCTTCCGCGGTGCTCAAGCTCGGATCCCCGACAATGAGCTCGAAGAGATGGTACCTTTCAAGGAATTAACCGGGAAGGAGCAAGCCCAAGGGAAGATCACTGCTGCCGGTAACATTTGGCGTGGCGGAATTTCGGGACGAGGAGAGTCACGTTTGGCGTTGCTGATTTCCCATTGCCCTACAATGGGATACTCGGCAAATCGGCGCTTGCCAAGTTCATGGCAGCCTCTCACTACACCTACAATGTGCTCAAGATGCCCGGCCGATAAGTGTCATTTCTGTCCAAAGCGACAAGAAAGATGCACTTATCTGTACCGACAAGATCTACCGGGAAGCAGCAGCGCAGCGAGCATAAACCACTTGCGCTGAAGCTCCCGGGGAAGAAAGAAGACCAAGTCCGGCAAGAGTAGCTCGATGCCCACTCGACAGCGCACCTCTTGGTCTGCGCTAACGTCGAGGGCGCACCATCGAGCTTCACCGGCAAGTGCAAGAAAGGCAAAGACAGCGTCACTGAGACCAAGAAAGTGGCGCCAAGGAGGGCGGCACTGGTGGTACCTTCACCATCGGTGCCACGCTTGACCCTAAATAGGAAGCGGCTCATTGCTCTCTGTGGGCGAATGTCGATGTGTTTGCATGGCAACCATCGACATCCCGGTGTTCCCGGAAAGTAATTGAGCACCACCTTGCCGTCTGCCCTCACCTTGCGGCCCGTCAAGCGAGAGTCGAGGAAACAAGCGGTGGAGCGTCAAGAGTTCATTGTAGAAGAGATCAAGAAGTTGGAAATGCGAGGCCTTGTCAGGAGTACTACATCCAACGTGGTTAGCCAATCCGATCGTAAATGCGCCAAAGGCGAGCGGGAAGTGGAGCTTTGTATTGACTTCACGGATGTTAATAAAGCTTGTCCCAAAGATCCATTTCCCTTGCGGCGCATTGACAGATTATCGACTCCACGGCGGGATGTGATATGCTTTCATTTCTTGATGCATACTCGGGATACCATCAGATCTTCATGGCGAAGAGGATGAAGAAAACGCATTCATTACTCCATGTAGCGCGTCTTGCTTTATCACGAATGGCTTTCGGACTAAAGAATGCCGTTCAACATTTGCAAGAGTAGTCGGTCATGCTTTTGAGCCACGGTACTGCGAAATGTAGAAGCTTACATGGATGATATAGTGGTCAAAACAGAGACAGAGAGACTTTGATCCAAGATTTGGGCGAGACTTTTGCAAATCTGCGCAAGATCAATCTCAAGTTAAACCACGAGAAGTGCGTGTTTGGAGTTCCTTCCGACAAGCTTCTCGGGTTCTTTAATAATCGAGAGGGGATTGAGGCCAACCCGACAAGATCAAAGCCATCGAGCAGATTGAAGCCCGAAGCGCGTCAAGGATGTCGCGAGCTTGCGGCTGTGTTGCTGCTCTCGATAGGTTCATCTCTAAGTCTGCTGGCGCATACTGCCATTTTCAAATTTTGAAAAAGGCGGGTCCAATGAAATGGACTCGAGCGGAGGCTGCGCTCTGAGACTTGAAGAGATACCTATCCTCCACTCCAGTACTTGTCGCACCTCAACCACAAGAGAAGTTGCTGCTATATCTAGCGGCAACCAATCAAGTGGTTAGTGCTGCGTTAGTAGCAGAGAGGGAGGCGAGTGAAGAGCCAGCAACCGCGGCAAGCGAGTCCAGCAACAAGCAAGGGGCTTCCCCTTCAAGCTCTAGTCCCGACAAGGATGAATCTGTGCAGCCGCAGGGAGAGAAACAGAAGAAAATGGTGCAGCGCCCAGTTTATTTTGTCAGCTCCCTTATGCAGGGGGCTAGATCAAGATACTCTCGGGTGCAAAAGTTGCTTTTCGGCCTTCTCATGGCCTCGAGGAAGCTGCGCCATTATTTTCAAGCACACGAGATCACAGTTGTCACTCGTTTTCCGTTGAAGAGGATATTGCAAAATCTAGAAGCAACAGGCAGGATTGTCGAGTGGGCACTAGAACTTTCAAGCTTTGGCCTCAAGTTTGAAAGTACTTCAACTATCAGAGCCGAGCATTGGCAGAATTCATAGCAAAGTGGACGCCAACACCTGATGAAGAAACTCCGGAGAGGAGCATCCCCGTCAAGGAAGCGAGCAAAGAATGGATCATGTACTTTGATGGTGCCTTCTCGCTGCAAGGCGCCGGTGCGGGCGTACTACTCGTCGCACCCATCGGAGAGCACCTCAAATCGTGGTCGGATGCACTTTCCCAAGGAGCAAGCAACAAACAATCTGCGAGTATGAAGGCTTGCTTGCGGACTCGAGGATCATGGCGGACCTTGGGATCAAGAAGCTTATTGTCAGGGGTGATTCACAGCTTGTCGTCCGTCAAGTGAACAAGGATTATCAGAGTCCGTTGATGGAAGCCTACATTGATGAAGTGAGGAAGCTGGAAGAGCATTTTGACGGCATGCAAATGGAACATGTTCCAAGAGTTCAGAACGACATTGCAGATGGCCTGTCAAAATGTGCCGCACTTAAGTTACCTGTGGAACCAGGGATTTTCGTGCTCAAGCTGGCTCACCCATCTATAACACCATCATCTGGACAAAGCAAGAAGAGAAAGTTGGTTACTGGCGACAACTTTCCGGCTGAGCTCCCCGAAGTCGCCGCCAAGAAGGTCCCCAGGATCAACACGAAGAGTGTTGAGGGGCAGTCCGCTCCGACAAGCCCTAGGGTTTGTTTCGTTGAAGTAGACGCTCCCGACAAGCTGTGTCCCAACACGCTTGCCAGGGAACATCACGCTCCGGCAGGATCCCAGATTCTTGCCGTAGAAGCAGATGTTCCCGCAGCAGCATTCGCCTTTAGTCCTTGTCGTCGAGCCACAAGCTCGGCATGGGCACGACAGATCGTCCATTTCCTTCAAGCAGGAGAACTTCCCGACGAGCAAGAAGAAGCGGAGAGAGTAGCCGGCAATCAAGTATGTACCGGTTTGTCGATGACATCTTTGTCTGAAGAAGATTCAGCAATTGAAATTGAAGTGCATTTCCGGGAAGAAGGATAGGAGCTGTTGGCGGAGATACGGAGGCATATGTGGCCACCACATTGGCGCAAAACACTTGCCGACAAAGCCTTCCGGCAAGGTTTCTTTTGGCCGACGGCCCTCGAGGATCTGTTGCACAAGTAACCAAGTGTGAGCGTGCGGTTCCACTCCAGCAGATACATCAACCAGCTCAAGCTCTCCAAACAATCCCTTTATCCTGGCCATTTTTGGTCTTGGGGCTCAACATCCTCGGCCCCTTTCCCGAGCTGTCGGGGCTTGAGTACTTATGCGTGGCAATCGACAAGTTCACGAAGTGGCGGAGGTGGAAGCGATGAGGAAGGTGGCAACCGGTCGGCGATCAAGTTCTTGGTCAATTATTTGTCGTTTGAGTCCCTAACGGGATCATCACCGACAATGGCACACAATTCACGAGCCGCACCTTCATGCGATCGTCCAAGATCTTGGCGCCAACATCTGCTGCTTACATTGCTCACCCGAGAAGCAGCGGTCAAGCGGAGAAGGCGAGCGCTGAAGTGCTCTTGCGGGCTCAAGACAGAACTTCGACGAGGCTGCGCAAGTGCGGAAGAAATTGGATCGAGCTGCGGTGGCTCTTTGGTCGTCGGGGCGGCGCCAAATTGAGCCCAGCGGCGAGCGCCTTGCTCTAGTCTACGGGCGAGGCAATTCTCCCCACGGAACTCATATCACGGATCGCCTCGAGTGCTCGCTTATGATGAGCTTGAGCAAGAGCAGCTGCGGCAAGATGGCGCTGCTCCTCGAGGAAGATCATCTTGAACTCTTGTCTGAGCTGCTCGATACCCGGCAAGCTTTGCGCCGCTACCATAGCCGCATAAAGTTAATGCAAGAAGCGAGGAGGCGACCTTGTTCTTCGGCGCGTTCAATCCACCAAGAATTCCAACAAGTTGATGCCAAAGTGGGAAGGCCCTTATCGGGTAAAGCGAGTCACTAGGCCTGGCGCTGTCCGCCTTGAGGCCAAAGATGGCTTTCCGGTGAGCAACTCCTGGAACATAGAGCATCTTCGCAAGTTTTACCCATAAGGCGCGGTTGCTGGAACCTGCTGTCCCGGCAACCACCTTTTGTACAAGCCTTGCCGCTGTTGCATGTAACCCTTTGTACAAAGCTGGGCGCAGATCCCGTGCGTAAATAAAGATCCTATGCTCAGCACATGTTGTCAAATTTCATGCCTTTTTCTTTTTTGCATGTATTATCTGACACTTTGTGCAGCACTCTCCCCCGGCAAGCAATAACGAGCCTTAAGGCTCCATATATTTATTTTCTCTTCTTTCTTTTGTTCAAAAAGTAGGTTCCTTCGCCCACAAGTTCACCGGGGGGGAGGAAAGGATAAAGGTGTGGACCAGGCGTCGTTCAAAAAAATACAGCCTTGCCGGGACGCAGACGACAGAAAAGCTAAGTTGCCAAAGTTTGAGCACAGTCAGTTTTAAATTTCTAAGTTAGATTCCTTGAACGACCGTGCCTTGTATGGAAAACACATGTCTTGGCGGAGGAACGGCTCGTGGCTAAGTTGTGCCCTTACTTTGTTTGAGTCCGCTCAACAATGAAAGTGTCTGCGACTAGTCCCGACAAGGTTTCTTGCGGAGCAACACCGCCAACAGGTTCTTGATGTTCACTTTTCGGCGCTTTCATGACAAGCATGCTTCGTCGGCAAGTTCCCTAAAAGCGTAGGGTAAAAACATACAAGGGATGGAACCAAATAAAGGAAGTAACATAGCAGATAGTACCCAGAATAAAGTTATATTACAATAAATAACTTGCCGCGCTCTAATAGATTGTTCCTATGACATATCTAGCAGCGGCAAGAAGAAGGACGGGAGAAAAAGGGTGGCCTAATCCACGCGCTCACCGTCAACCCTCCTGACCTCATTCACCATGTCCACAATGGGTGCGACAATGGCTTTGAGCTCTTCAAGATCAGCACCCGCCGGCAGCTTCTTGAGGACGAGGGTGAGGTCAAGGCCCGGATTGCGGAAGAGTATCTTCACCAACACCTTCTCCAAGACCTTGGCACAGATTGCAGCGACTTCGTCCGCCCGGCTTCTTGGGATCCTTTCCGGAGTTCTTTGGAAGGCCGTCACTACACCCTTGAAGAAAAAGTAAGCTTCGTCTTTGGGCTGGAGGTTTTCATCGATGGAGTACCGAAGCCCGCCAAGTCCAGCTCCGCCAGCTCCTCGCCGATGGCTGCGGCGATGTTGTGAGCCCTCCGTCTAAACTCTCCGTAGCCTTGAAGGTGTTACGAGTCTCGGCGGCCCTCGTCAGCAGCTCCTCGTTGCCCTTGATCTCTTTCTTCAAGTCATCCTCTCGCCTCTTGGCGGCGTCGAGCGTCTCTGTCAAGGTGGCCAGCTTCAGTTCCAAATCAGCGCTCGAGTCCTTGGCGGCGTTTAGGTCCCTGATCTTGTCGGCAAGTTGAACTTGCAGATCGCCATGGGCAAGGGCATCCTTCTCGCGTTCGCGCTGGAGTGCGGCAAGCTCTTCATTCTTCCCTTTCATGTCTGCCTCCAGCTGCGTCACCTTCACCTCTAACTCCTTCTTGGCGGCCTCAGCAGCCGCGGCGGCATCCTTCGCCTCGTTGAGTGCCCCACCAAGTGATTGCTCCCGGACCTCGAGCTCCTCCTCGTGGCTGTCCAGATTAACCTTCTTCTGTGTCAGTTCACCTTCCCGCCTGGACAGCTCCTCGGCGGCGAGCCTCTACTGCTCCTCGGCCCGGCCTTTTCGAGATGAACGCCTTCTTCACCTAAATCAACTTGTGCCCTCTCCTCGCAATGGATCGAGGGCCTCCTGATTCTTGGCTCTTGAGCTCCTCCACGTGTTTCTCTATGTCAACTCCCGGCTGCGCGACAAGCGCTTCCCGGGACTCAAGCTTCGCTTGCGGGGCGCGATAGAGTGACACCAACTTTGAACAAGCTGCTCCTCCTCGGACTTCGCCGCTGCTGCTGCTTGGCGCGTCAACCACCGCCAGCCCAGCAGAGGCGAGTACTTCCCCGTCAAACTCCTCTCCTTCGACCGGCGCCCTGGAGCTCGACGCCCAGGGAAGCTTGATGTATACGCCCTTGCCGGCCTTCAAGTAGGTGCCTGGCTGGGGCTCCTCGGAACCCAGCGCTGCATCGGCGGTGGATGGGTCGGTGGTCGGTGCAGCGCCTTGCGCTCCTGCGCCCTCTGGGTCGTCAGTACGATCGCCGGACCCCTCACCAGCTCCTGCACCAGCAGCCTTGGTGGCTTCTTCGTCGGCGGGTTCATCAGCGCCGGCCTCTTCCTCGTCAGTGGCGGCGTCTTCAGTATTGCCACGTGCGCCTTCCTCGCCGGTGGCCTCAGTCTCCATCGGGTCTGCAAGAGGGGGATCTGAAGACAGGAAGAGGAGGAAAAAGTCAAGCAAAGATCCAAAAAGAAGATCAGAAGAAAAACCCGAGGGAAGATTTACGACAAGGAAGGTTACCTATGCTGGGCTCTGTGACCATGGGTTCCTCCACCAAGGGCTTACTGGTTCCGTCCCTTGCCGGGGACCTCTCCCTTGCCGGGGAGCGTTCCCTTGTCGGAGAATCGCCCGTTGGCGGCGTAGTCAAAGCAGACAGCACCTCCGGGGCGGTTTCTGATTGCTCCTGATGGGCCTGTTCTGCTCCTACACAAATAAATCAACAATCAAGGTATCAGCAAAAGAAGAAGCACCCACGCGCCCCCCAACAGAAGTGAACCAAACACTTCTGCTGGGGGCTGTCTTTGAGGCTCTTCGAGGAGAAAGAATCGGGTCCGTCAAGGTGGTCTCGGGCGTGTCTTACGCCATCCTGGCGGGATCGTCCTCGATGACAACCACAGGACCTTGGCCCTCTTCGCCGCTCTCTCGGCGAGTCCTGAAATGGAACAAGGATTGAGAGGAAGCGGTCAGGCCTAAAACCGAAACAACAAAGATTGAAGAAATACAAGTCAGTGAGAAGAAAGCCTTACTCCTCCTCCTCTTCTTCCTCCTCGGAGCTCAGCCGCAGAGAGGTCAATCTGGTACCCTTCTGCCTGGCGGAGGTAGGGTCCCTTGGGCGTTGCCAGGGAGCTGCGGCAGGATCGGGAGTGGCAGCAGGGAAGACCCGCCTCGATTGCGGCATGCCTGAGATGCTCCCAGCAGCAGTACTTGCATGGTGGAGCGCGTCCCATGGCGCTGCGGCTGTTGGCCTGCCTGCCACCCTCTTTGTATCTCCAACTCGCGGAGATGCCTTCTGGTTGGAATTGGGGCTGCTTGTTGGGGGCTCACTTTGCGACAAGCTGCTTTCGAGCGGTGGCTGCAGCGCCCTCAGCGAGGCTTCGCTTCGCCCGGCCTCGGGCTCCTCCTCGACAACGACCCCTCGGCAAGGTCCTCCCGGTCGGCAAGGCTTGCCGCCTCGGCCGCCTCTGCCTCCTCAGCGTGAAGCCAAATCGCCCGGCGGGCCTGCCGCCGCCTCTTCGCCCTAGTGGCGATGTAGCGCATCTCGTGCGTCGGTGGTGTCGCGGGTGAGAGCCTCTGCTTTCGTCGGCATTGACTGCTACCTCCGTCAAGCCATCGAAGAATTGCCGCCTGACGTCGTCGTGAGCTCCATCAAGTTGGGCTTATCTCGTGCGAAGTGCACTCTGGCATCATTGCGCGAATGCGATCCGCGCTGGGGAGTTGTTGCACAATGGGATGGCGCCTGCGGCGCGCTGAACCACTACGGATGGTTGGCGTCATGCTTGAACAGCTCCTTGACATCCCATCAAGCTCGAGGCGTGAAGTTGAAGTTGAGGCCGGGCGCAGCCTCATGATATCCGCCGGCCGCCAAACAGCCGAGCAGGCCTCCCCTCTTGGCGGAGGCGATGCAATGGCGAAGAAATCGCGCCAGCGGCCTAGCTGTGAGCTGGCAAGCTGGCCGGAGGATTCGGGTGGTGGCAATCTTCAGCTTGGCGTCGTCCGTGACAGGCGCTCGATCGCCGCCCGCGCGCTACACGGGTTTGGTGCAGGTTGGTGAATGGCTGCAGATTGGCATCAATGATCCAGCACCACTCCGCCCTCCACTCATCCCACTTGCTGCGGAGCTCGCCCCCCAGATACACCTCCTTCATGCTGATTCGTGAGGTCCAAGCGATTCCGCCAGCCAATGGCTCTCCTTCTCGGCTCGGGGGTGAAATAGTGGCAAAAAAGCAACATTTGGGTGGATGCCAGCGAAGTTCTCGCGAGGTGTGCGAATACCGCCATTGTCGAGCGGCGTTGGGGTGAAATCAAGAAGATGAAACCCGTAGGTATTCATGATGTCATGAAGAAATCGAGAAAAAGGTGGGCAGAGCCATGATGAGAAGAACACGGAAAGAAATAGTACCCTTTTGGGCACCGCTTTGATTTGGAAGCTTGGCGGAGCACCGGCGTGTCTTGGATCGCCAGCGTCTCCGTCGACCGAAGAGGTAGAACTCCTCCGCAGCTCGCCGGGGTGAGCTCGGGGAATAACACTCGCTCCTTGCGCAGCGCCTCGAGCCATAGCGCCTCGGCAGACTTTGTGCTCTTGCCGGTCTTGAACCATGGCGGAAGCGGCGGGAGCTTGGAGGTGTTGAGGCGATGGCGGCGGCAGGCGGGGCGCTGCTCTCTTCGGCAGGAAGCGGAGGGGCGGCGGAGCTTTCGAAGGAAGGCGCAAGTGGCGAAAGTGGGGAAACGCCCTGTTCCCTCGCTTATAAACAGGGAGGCGAATGTTCGCATTTCTGATTTAAGAATGCCCGATCTCTCCCCGACACGCGATTGGCGCGTGCGTTCTGGGAGGGTGCGGTGAATCTGAGTCGATTTGGTTTGGACCCGGCAGCGCGTGCCGTGCCTGTTTTGGGCTGGCCCAACAGCGCAGCACCGTGTATGGCCCGGGCCGGGGCTCTGTCGGTGTACTAAAGTAGGGGTACCTTAGTACCCGAACTTGTCTGCAGGCGATCGCAGCACCAGCGGCAAGGCTTGCGCGGGCGTCCGCCAAGATCGCCGTTATTCCTATTCGCCATTCAAGAACAAAGTGTTAGCGAGGAGACAAGGCCCGGCAAGAGGAGCTTGCGGGAAGGATAGAACCCGGCAAGAGGAGCTTGCGGGAAGGTCAACTCAAGGCCGCGCAAAGAACTTGCGCGACGCGCCGTGCGTCCGGCAAGGCCCGGCAAGCGACAAGCTTGCGGGTGCGACAAAACAGCGACCGCGACAAAGGCGCTGCGCGGCAAAGCCACCACTCTGCGCCCACACTCCGGCGCATCCGGCGGCGATGTCGCCGCAGGATCGCTCTGGCGCCGTGGCGGGTATTTGTGCAACCAAGCGGTGCAAGGTGGCGGCGAATGACTAGAAGGCCATCGTGGCGATCGGTGGCGCCCTAATGGTCGTTTCCTGCACTATTGGGGCGACGGGACGGGCATTAAATGCCTTTGTCCCTGCCGTCGAGTTAGGTAGGGGACCTTTGTTGATAGCGGTTGTACCAACCCCGTTTTAATTTTTACCCCTCTCTGCGTTGCCACCTGTTGGTGACCCTTTAGACTATAAAAGGAGGCCCATGCATGCGTAGAAGAAGTCGACTCATTCGAGACTACAGCACACCCACGCTCTCAAGCAAGAACAGAATACAAACACAAACTAGCAGTAGGAGTTTTATCTCTCCGGAGAGCTCCGAAGCTGGGTAAAATCCCTCGCGTACTTCGCCTCGATCTGCTCTTCGTGCGCCCTCCGCTCCCTTGCCGGACCGAAAGGGGCCCTGCCCCATAGGTGTTCGTTTCCCACGACATTTGATGGTCCCGTTCATCCTCTCAAACGGCATCATGTTGTGCAGGAATGATGGCCCCAGGTCTATTATGTCGTCCACAATATGGACACACAGATGCACCATCACGTCAAAGAACACGGGCGAGAAGTACATCTCAAGATCATTTAGTATCACAACGATCTCTTCCTGTAGCCTTCGGAGCTACTTCACACTGATCGACTTTTGAGAGATGACGTCAAAAAAGTTGCAGAGACCAATAAGCGTGTCACTGACGTGCTTGTCCATTATCCCTCCAAGGTCAACAGGTAGTATCTGCGTCATCATCACAGGACAGTCATGGAACTTCATCCCGCTGAACCTTTTCTTGTCCGTGTCTAGATATCTGCTTATCTTGCCACAGTAACCAGAACTAACTTTGACTCCGGTAAGGCACTTAAAGAGTTGATCGATCTTAGCCTGACTTAAGGTGAAGCAAGAAGGGGGCAATAATCCGCTTTCTTTATTTTCTTGCCCTTCTTCTCCCACGCCTCTGTCTCCGACTTTGTCTCGTCTGACTTTTTACTGGATGGCATGTGCAGATCTTCCTTGATATTGAAATCTTGCAAGTCTTTTCTTGCCTTCGGCCCATCCTTGGTCTTATCCGGCATGTTCATTAGTGTCGCTGCCGGATTTAGGGATCCGGCAAACCTTGAGACGTTCGAACTCTAGGGTGCGTGCGGAGATCTCAACCTGCCTAGCCTGCCTACTCACGATCCTCTTACGCCTAGCGCGTCGAGCTCAAAGAGACACAAAGACATAGAGATTTATACTGGTTCGGGCCACCATTGTGGTGTAATACCCTAATCCAGTGTGGTGTGGTGGATTGCCTCGAGGGGCTATGGATGAACTAGTAAAGTGGATGAACAAGCCTCAGGCGGTGAGGTGTTCTTGAGCTAGTGTGGTGCTCTACTTGCTCTGATCTCGGTCCCCTTCTATGGTGGTGTCTAAGACCTATATATAGTGTGCTTGGTCCTCTTCCCAAATATGAGAGGGAAGGGATTCCACATCGGCGGGATTTGAAAGGGGACAAGTAGTACAGTCTATCCTGACAAAAGTAGTCTTCGCCTGCGAAAAGCCTCTGGTCGTGACGCTTTGGTGGGCTCGGTGATGACCTCCATCCTGCTGTCTGGGCGGTCTTGGTCTTGTTGCACAAGAATGGAAACCTTTGGCTGATTCCTCGGGACTCCGCGCCTTTGTCTTTCCTCCCTTGCACCAAAGAGGAAACTTGTGCTCTGCACCTGCCTCGCCTTGAATGTCACGGCTCACATCAGCCGAGCCTCATGAGATACTTGCATAGAACTCTCCTCCCCTCAGGAGCCCTCCTGAGGAGGACACTTCCCTCGGGGGTCTTGGCGTCGTCCGCCTTGTGAGGCTTGGCCCCTCGCCAGGGTCTTGAGGTGTTGGTGGTGAAGCTGGGCCGTACCAGGCCATCGATGGAGTCACGCGATGGGCCACACAGTACTAGGAAAAGGGCTATAGATAGGATTGATACTAATGGCGCACCAGGTAAGTAGTGCACCACTACTATATACTAATGGCGCACCGGTTTTAGGTGCGCCATTAGTGTGGAAGACACTAATGGCGCACCAGACACACGCTGCGCCACTAGTATTGAATTTTTTTCCATTTTTCCATACATACTAATGGCGCATGATGTCAAAGTGCGCCATTACTAGTTCTAACTAGTAATGGCGCACATTATAGATAGTGCGCCATTAGTATATATATATATATTTTACTTTTTTGCAAAACTACTAATGGCGCACCATGTAAAAGTGCACCATTACTAGTTTAAACTACTAATGGCGCACTTTTGCACAGTGCGCCATTAGTATATATATATATTTTTTAACTATTCTGCAAAAACTACTAATGGCGCACCACCCTTGAGTGCGCCATGTGTGCTGAGGAGTTACTAATGGCGCATTTTCTTGTGGTGCGCCATTAGTCTTTGAGACCAACAAGATATCTTGGACAGCCCACCTACCCACTCACTTTCCCCACTTCATTCTCTCCACCTCCTCCTCCAAGCTTGTCTCGGCTGCCTCCTCCTCCGCACCTCAATTCCACAACAGATTCATCAAAATTAAGTGGTGAAATTACCTTTTTTTGATAGGTAAGTAAGGGGAAAGCTATCTTCATGATGTAGATCTACTTTTTTTCTCCCTAGCTCGCTCCAACAATGTGCACATGCACTTTTTGTGGCCTAGCTAGATCTATGTATGTCTGTGGTGTTGCTTGTATTTGTGGTGTTGCATATATGTTTGTGTTTGCAGGTACCGGTATTTGAAATGCGATAGTTGCCAATATTTTGCCGGAATGTTGATTCATTTCCGTTTCGGCGAGAATTGTGGCACTATGCATTCTTTTTAGTCCTATTTTTAGGAAGGTCATGCCAAATTTTTGTTGGTTCCAAAATATCGTTTTGCTCTACCCATGACGACCATAGTCCATACGATGACCGAAGGCATCGTGAATAGGTTTGAGCTCCTTGAAGGCGAGATGCTTCAAAAGAGCGAGGCGGAGATAAGATGTCGTGTCGAAGATGCAAGTGAAGAGCCTTATTGCGGACCCAGTTCGGGCAGGTGCGGGACCACCTGCTCTTGCGTGGTTTCATGGATGGCTATCGGTGGCAAGGTGATGAAGATGACTATGAAGTTGTCCATGGGGGCGGGAAAGAAATGAGGAAGGCGACAAGACAAGTACCACCGTGGCGGTAGGCGAGAAGATGAAGAATCTCGAGGACATGATCACGGCGGTGATCTTGTACCGATCATCATGTAGAAGTGTCATTACATGACGATGAGGAAGATCAAGGCGAAGGGCATGATCATGAAGATGAAGATCTGGGAGCGGGCGGCGATGGAGGCTGGGTGCAGGACCCTCATATTCAGAGTTGCTTCTCAAGCGGATGGAAGCTGCCACCCAAGAGAAAGCCAAGCTAGATCTCGAGGAGATGAGCGGTTACTCCATTGTATGAAGGATGCAGGCCTAAGGATACCCTCTGAAAATGCGCTCATGGCTCACGGAGATGAAGGTAAAACACAAAATGACCGGCGCATGCCGGCGAGAACATGTCATTACGCACGAACGTCTTCCCAAGGGAACAAGTGCCCGACCAGTTCGAGGCGAAGAAAATTGTGTGTCCTCTGGATTTACCGCCGCGTGAAATACCATGTGTGCATGAACAATTGCATCATTTATCGGGAACGAGCACACGCAGTTCTACCATATGTCGGTGTGCGGCGTCACTCGATACAAGAAGAGGAAGAAAGCTCCTCGAAAATCGGTGTGGTATTTTCCGATCCTCCTCATCTGCAGCGGTATTTCCACGGACCCTAAGGTAGCAAACCTCCTGCGTTAGCACAGCGGATAGGGAGGAGAAAAGCGGGAAGATAGCGGAAATGATCCGGAGATAAATGAAAAACACAAGATCTTGAGTCACCCTAAGGATGCGAGCGATGGCAAGCATTGAACGAATACCCGAATTTGGGAAGGATCCAAGGAACATCGTCTTTGGGCGCGAGCACCGATGGAGTCAATCCGTTTGGCAGCGAGAGAAGCACACATAGCTTTGGCCTGTGTTTGTGTGGATGTACAACCTTCCCCTGGTTGTGCATGAAGAGGAAGTACATTCACACAGTATGCTAATTGAAGGGCGAAACAACCAGGAGCGACATCAATGCATATCTGGGGCTCTTTGAAGGAGGAGCTAGACACCTTGTAAACGCCCGCCAATCGTGGGGCCGCAGAGAAAGAATAATTCCCTATGAGAGCCGCCTTGCTCATGACGGTGCCACGACTATCTCGGTATGTCGTATATCTCATGGGGTAGGTAGTCCACGGATTTTTGGATGCGTAAGGTGCATGGATGACACAGCGTATCGCCCGACTAGATAGAGATCCGGGTCTTCAAAACCGTGTTCATGGGACATCGAAGGTGGCCGCGACGATGACTGTGGAGGAAATGCAAGGATCTGTCGATGGTGAAACCGAACCCAGCGCCCGTGTCACGAGGGCGGCGAGAAATAGAAGCTGTTGAAAAATTGGAAAGACGCCCTTGCTTAGGAAAGAAGCAAAAGGCGCGAGCCGAAAAAAAGCGAAAAGCGGGCCGCTGCTGAAGGTATGGCAAGCGAGGTCTATTTTAGGACTTGCCATCTTGGAAGATCCACCATGTGCCTCCACAGCCTTGATATCATGCATATCACGAAGAGCGTGTCGAGTGCGCTTGGTACCCTGCTCAACATGCCAAAGAGGACAAAGATGGGCGAAAGCAAGGCGGACTTGAAATCTATGGGCATCGGCAGGAGCTTCATGCTAATGATGATGATGATGATGATGATGGTGGTGACGGGACACGAAGAGTCATCGCAAAGGCAAAAAGCCAAGAAGACCGGAAATGACTACCCTCTGCATGCTTCACTCTAAGTCGGGGAGGAGTTCGAGCGATTTTCACTGCCTCCTAGGAGTAAAACTTCCTTCTGATTCTGGCGGGGAAGATAAGCGAGATACCTAGACCAGTGAGCGAAGTTCAGCGGGATGAAGTCTCACGATTGTCATGTCTTGATGTGCAGATACTTCCGGTTGCAATCCGTGGGATCATGGGCGTGCCGCGTCCGTGAAATGCTATTTGGCCTATACAACTTTTCGGCGTCATCTCGAAAGTCGATTGGCGTGAGGCAACTCGAAGGCTACTGAAAGAGATCATGGTGATACTATGTGAGCTTGAGATGTACTTCCGCCCGCATTCTTGACGTTATGGTGCATCTGCTGGTCCATATCGTGGAGGATATCATCAACTTTCGGGCGGCGTTCTGCGCGAGCATGATGCCATTGAAAGGATGAATGGTGTCATCAAAGGATCGTTCGCAACATGTCGCGTCTGAGAGGAAGTATAGCGGGGCTTTCTAACGAAGAGTGCATCTCCTCTCTTGCGAATTATCTAGGCATCGAGAACCCCATTGGTCTGCCCGTCAGCGGGCACATAGGCGAGCTCATTGGATGGGGTCACCGTGAGGGTCGCCGCAAAATGCATGTCGACCGGTCGACTTCGCCGACTTTGAAAGAGCAAACCTAGTTGAGGAGTCTGGAATAGGGGTGTGCGGACAGCGGACTATCATTGTCCGCGGACTCCAAGACTACGAAGATACAAGATTGAAGACTCCATCCCGTCTCTGGATGGGACTTTCCTTGGCGTGGAAGGCAAGCAGCAATCTGGATATGTAGATCTCCTACCATTGTAACCGACACTGTGTAACCCTAGCCTCCTCAAGTGTCCATATAAACCGGAGGGCTTTAGTCCGTAGGACACAACATACATCACAACAATCATACCATAGGCTAGCTTTAGGGTTTAACCTCCTTGATCTCGTGGTAGATCCACTCTTGTACTACCCATATCATCAATATTAATCAAGAAGGATGTAGGGTTTTACCTCCATCAAGAGGGCCCGAACCTGGGTAAAACATCGTGTCCCTTGTCTCCTGTTACCATCTGCCTAGACGCACAGATCGGGACCCCCTACCCGAGATCCGCCAGTTTTGACACCGACATTGGTGCTTTCATTGAGAGTTCCTACGTGTCGTCGCCGATAGGAAGGATGCCTCCACCGTCTTCAAAAGCGGTATTTTAAGCCAAAGGGCCTTGGCCTTGGCCAAACTATCTGGCTAAGCGGTTTTCTTATGACCGCTGTCCGCCTTCGCCGACAATGACTTCCCAAGTCGTCAAAAGCAATCTCGCGTCAGCTCGGAATTGTTGGCGGCTGGATCAATAGAGCTCTCGTCTATCAACGAGCTCTTGGATAGCATCGCCGCCCTGGGAGTCGCTACAGACTACAATTAGATTGGGCTTAAAACCAATCTGAGAGAGATTAACTCTCCCCAGGCCACCCACCACGTCGCAGTGGTAGAGGAACAATGCGGCGACTCTTCACCCATATTGAAAAATAGTCACGTCCGGATTCCCGAACCCTCCATGCCGGATTTCCATGGAGGGACGGACTTCGATCGAGCATTGAACTTAAAATCATGCATCGTTCCGGACTCGCTGGATCGTGTCCAGCAATCCAAGCTTCCGAATTCGGAAACTCCTCGGCCTTTAAGCCCCAATATGGGCAGGGATCCAGATTTTAGTCCACCCACCCGCCCAGACATATGCGATCTATCTCTAATACGGCAAGAGTCCGCTGAAACGATTACATCACTCTTTGGGCGATTCCTCTGGTTATGGATAGGATAAAGGACTGCCAAGAGGAAGCATAATCAAAATCTTTTGCAATAATTGCACGGACAAGGAATATTGAGCGCCATCGGCCGTCGTAAATTATCGCTTCACCGATCTAGCGTCCATAATACGAAATCTTGTGCGATGGTGAGTTTCGGAAAACCGAAAACCAATTTTGGGATAATCCGGCCCGAATACAACCCGATCCGCAACAAAAGGGTGCATCACACTCACGCCCGGATGCAAAAACAAAAAGCAAAAACCCCATAAAGACGCGGAACCGTCTTTGGAGGGATGGCTCAATGGACCCTTTAAACTTCATAATCTGAGAGGGCCGCCCCAACACATAGCCTTGAGCATGTTGGATATTACGGTAGGTGGCCAAAAGTGGCGAGGAGCTTCTAGCCGGAAAACCACTCCAACAATACCGATGCGGTATCAATAGTCTTGAGACCTTTGCATCAAACAATATCACAACGAACAATCCGCGGCCTCGCTTGAAGTCTACCAGTAGCAATAGCAAATCCATGGGGCGACACAGCTATCACCTTCAACGCCGGCGGCGAACCTAAATTCGAACAGCCAGTACCGGCCGCTGCTGGTGCTTAGTCCCATAGTGGGCGGCTTTCGACTTACAAAGGTCCTCATGGATGGCGGCAGCGGACTAAACCTCATCCATGAGGAAACTCTTCAAAAATGGAAATCGATTGGAGCCGTATAGGCGAAGCGGCACAACCTTGGAGGAATAATCCCTAGCAGGAAGCGGCTGCACGGAAAAATCACACTCGATGTGGTGTTACGCTCGCGGACAATTCTGAATCGAAGAAGTCACGTTCCAAGTGGCCCGTTCAATAGCGGATATCACGCTATATTAGGGCGAGAGGCATTCACAATTTTTCAAGCCGTACCCCATTACGGGTATATGAAGCTCAAAATGCTCGGGCGGCGGAATAATCACTCTCGGTAGTGATCCGGACATAGCACTCCGCGCCGAAACAAGACAGCCGCACTAGCCCTGGAGGCACTATCCAAGGCCCTAGCGGCAGAAGAACTCACCGCGCTGCGCTCTACGGTAAACAGGGGCGATGTGATACTTGATAAAAGATCCAAGTCACTCCTTCAAACCAGCAGATGAAATAGTGAAATTCAGTTCCATCCAACGGACCCAACAAAAACGGCCTCCATTGGGGCACAATTAAGCCCGAGGTAGCGCCGCCTTCTTGCAATTCGCCGGGAAAATTGGGACATTTTCACTGGCATCCTTCGGACATGCCGGAATCCCATGATTGGCGAACACAGCCTAAACATCCTAAAAGGATTCAAGCGGTCAAACAGGCTCTTGACGATTTTCGAACCCAAAAGATAGGCGGTGGGAGAAGAGCTAGCCAAACTATTGGAAGCAGATTCATTAGAGATATCAAACATCCGGATTGGCTAGCAAATCTAGTAATGGTACCAAGAAGGACAAATCCTGGCGCCTGTCGTCGATTTTAAAGACCTCAATAAGGCTTGCCCAAAGGATCCCTTCCTCCCCCGCATCGACCAAATTATCGATGCTACCACGAACGCGATTCATTGTGCTTCCTCGATGCATACTCGGTTACCATCAAATCAAGATGGCGGAAGCGAACCAAGCCATAGCGGCATTCATCACTCCATACGGACCATTCTGCTTCAACATGATGCCCTTCGGACTTAAAAATGCGGCGCAACATATCGGCGCATGATTCAAACATGTCGGCTACCCGGATCGGCAAAACGATCGAGGCATCGTAGGCGACATAGTCGTCAAAACAAAACTGCGTCGAAACTCTAGTAGGCGATTTGAGGCTCACATTCGACAACCTCGAGCATATGACATCAAGCTGAATCCGGAAAAATGCGTTTTGGTACCAGGCGGAAAGCTGTTGGGCTTCATTGTATCCGGTAGAGGAATTGAAGCAAACCGGCTAAAATCCGAGCTCTGTCACGATTGGATATACCAAAAGACCTCAAGCAGATACAAAAATTAACGAGGATCGTGGCGCTTTAAGCGCTTTATCTATCGTATAGGAGAAAAGGCATTGCCCCTCTATCGCCTCCTCAGGCGCACCGAACACTTCGAGTGGACGGATGCTGCCACCGCCGGACTTGAAGAAATAAATGCCATATTGGCAACAAATCTGGTCCTGGCTGCGCCAAATCTGGGCGAACCAATGTTGTTATACATCGCAGCAACGCATCAAGTTGTAAGCGGTACTAAATCGTCGAGCGAGAGAGCGAAGGGCATAAATTCCCTCTTCAAAACCAGTGTATTATGTATCCATTGTGTTAACTCCCTGCAAGTCCGTTACCCACACTATCGAAACTAGCGTGTCACGGTGTTCATAGCATCTGGAAGCTCGACACTACTTTCAAGAGTGTTCGATATGATGGCCTCGAAGTACCACTCAATGACATCACAAATAACATGGCGCAATGGGCAGGATTGCAAAATGGGCCATTGAGCTCTTGCCATTCGATATAACTTACAAACCTCGTGAGCTATAAAGTCACAAGTTTTGGCTGACTTCGTGGCGAATGGACAATAGCGAACTCCTAAAAGTGCGGCGCATACTCAATTGGACTATGCACTTTGATGGCTCCAAAATGTTGGCGGATGGGGGCTGGCGTCGTCTTGGCGTCCCCAACCGAGGACACAGTCCAATCGTACTTCAAATAATGTACGGACTCCAACAACGCAGCGAATCTGAGGCCCTCCTACATGGTCTCCGGATGGCAATCTCCATGGGCATTCAAGCGCCTAGAGGTGCAGGATTCAAACCTTGCAATATCCCAAATAAGCGGAGACTTTGGCGCCAAGGATCCAAAAATGGCAGCATATCATAGCGCTGTCCTAAAAATGTCGGCTCGGTTTGAAGGACTTGAATTCCATCACGTGGCCGGGAAAATAATCAAGCGGCCGACGTCTTGTACGCATCGGCGCAAAAGCGTGACGCTGTCCCTCAAATATCTTCTGGAGCGGCTCTTCAAGCCATCCGTACTATGGGAAGGGAATCCGGAAATGACAAACCGGAAACAACCGCGCCAACCGGCGATTCAGCCGATGACATAACACCTTCAGCCCACAACATAATGGCGATAATTGCGCGTGGGCCGGAACCATTCCTAGCCTATCTACTTAGGCAGGAACTTCACGAAGACCAAAATGAGGCCCTTTGCATAGTCCGGCGATCGAAAGCCTACAAGGTCCATGAGGAGAACTTTATAAGAAAAGTACAACGGAGTCCTTCAAAGGTGTATCTCCAAGAGGAAGGCGAAACCTCTGGCTGAAATTCATGCGGCCTAGGCGGACACCACGCAACAGCCGGGCCCTTGTAGGAAAGGTGTTCGTCTGAGGATTTTATTGGCCGGCGGCCGGCGGATGCCGGGACTTAGTCGAGAGATCGTTGGTTGTTAGCTCTTTGCTAATCGAGCCACATGCCACCCACCGCCCTCAAAACTATACCCATTACACGGCGTTCGCGATGCAGGGGCTTGATATGGTTGGACCCCTTAAAGGGGAACCCACAAGCAAAGGTACCTATTGGTCATGGTGGATAAATTCACCAAATGGATAGAGGCCAAACCGGTCAAAACGGCAGAGTCTGGACCAGTGATAGACTTTATATCTGGGGTGGTACACCGTTATGGAGTCCCCCACAGCATCATCACCGACAATGGCACGAACTTCACGGCCGACGAGGTTAAGTCATGGTGCAAAAATATGGGCATCAAGCTCGACTACGCGATCTATCACCCTCAAACCAGCGGTCAAGTGGAGCGAGCAAGCGGTCTAATAATGGCGGCATTAAACCCGGACTAGTGCGGTCACTTACTAAATCGACACGCCTTTGGGTTGAGGAGCTCGACTCCGTACTCTAGGGGCTGCGGACAACGCCTAACCGTACTACGGATTCACACCATTTTTATGGTATCTGGCGCAGAGGCAGTCCTGCCTGCGACATTATTCATGACTCACCTCGAGTGCGCGTATACGAAGAAAGAGAGGCGAGCTGGATCGGCGGGACAGCTTGGATACATTGGAGGAAAAACGCGGCGTCGCCAAGGCTCGTTCCGCATTTTATCGGCAGCAGGCCGAAGATATCAAAGCAGATGCGGGCCAAGACTTACAGCGTTGGCGAACTAGTTCTCGCGCTGCCGGACAAGAAAAAGGACAAGCTCAAGCCCAAATGGGAGGGCCCTTCATTATCGATCAAGTCTGACGGCGTGGGCGTACCGTCTCTGAAATCGTCGGATAACCGACTCGAGCCAAACCCATGGAACGCAGCCCGCCTCCAAAGATTCTATGCCTAGCGCCGGACTAAGAGTTCGTCCCCTCCCTCCGTTCAAATTTTTACACTTCAGTTGTCCTTTTGTTTCTCTTTCTTCCCCTAACCTTTTTACTAAAAAGCCCCTACGGGCCTACTTCTGCATTGTTCGCGTACACTTGATGTGCCATCCGCACTCATTATACCTGGGGGCTTCTTTTCCAGAAGCTCAATTATAAGGGCTTCATGCCCAGCACATGTGTCAAGCTTCCACATGTACCTTTTACTCACCATTATATGCATCGATATGACTTAAGTTTTGGCCAAGCTGGGTTGCGGCTCTGTGCTTACCCTACATTCCCGATTGTTCGGCTAGGAGGTAAAGGAGCACCTCTGCGATTATTCTTGCGGGTCGGCGGATGTGTACCTCGGTAGGTGAAGCCAAAGCTAGCGTTCTTAAGGGAATATTCGATTCGGTGACTTGATAGATGATTTTTTACCTACTTATTTATCTTCCCCGGATGTTTTACTGCTTTTTTCGCAGTCAGGACATGCACTTTAGGGCATGCCTCGAGAAAGGAACCCTTACGGAACTATTCTCCTGGAAGATGTTTCTTACTAACCATGTAATATAACATAACTAGCTGGGCACTTGTCTGATAAAGCACTAATGACCCCTACGCCTGGTCTCCATGCATACCCCGGTTGTTTCTTAACCAAAAAGGTATTCGGACACACTCCGGACTATAGGGTCCCGAGGTTGAAGCGAAAAGGTCGGCAAAGACAAACGATCTACAATCCGGCTAGAAGGAATTTCACATGTCATTTAAAAAAAATACATTGTCAAATTTACTGATTGTATTCCTCCTCAATCCCGTCTAACAGGCTGTCTAACTTACAGTCCCGTTGGGAAAATTTAGCAGCCAACTCTACCTGGCTGTATACTAAACTCACAGGGATCTCCTTCCCATCGGGCCCCACCGGTCCAACTTTGGCCATGTGGTTGGGATCCGCCTTCTTGTAACGCGTCTTCACCATGGCCCAAGCCTCCCTGGCACCTTTGGCAAGCGAAATCTTCCTAAGCAGGCGCTGCCGCACTCACTGAAGCTTCTCCATAAGCTCCCCAAGGCCCTCGGGTAGGGAGAGGGCTGGCCATAAAGCACAGACAGCGCCGCTCATTGCTTGCCAAACTTCGTTCGGCAGTTGCAACAGCTCGGGAAGTTGATCACCCGTTATTCTGGGCATCTCCTCCACAGGCGACTGTGAGTATACCTACAAGACACATTATGTCAATTTACTTCTTCGTCGAACTCTTCTTTTTAAAGGAGTCCGCTCAAGCACTTACTATAAATGCCGCGGCAAGCGTTGATTCTCCTTAGCGGGCGGACAGCTCGGCTCGGCGCCTTCAGCTCTTCTCCGAGCTTGGCGTTGGCATCCTGGAGCTTGTTCCTTTCTTGCTGCACCCTATTCAGCACCCTCTCGCTGGCCTTTAGCTGGCGCGATAATTCTTGCGGTCCGGATCTTGTCGTGGCACCTGCAATGTCGTTATTAGACTTGCTTGGCGCGAGCCGCCTGGCGCTTATATTTATTAATAAAAATGTGTTACGGGGAGGGGTCTGCGCTTCCTCCTGCGGCTGACAAGTCTTGACTTCAAGCTGGGCCTTGCATTCTTGCAGCTCTGAGACAGTGGGCATTCTTCTCGGTAGAAACTGCGTTTCAAATGATCCTTAAATCAGTTAACATAACTACTTTAAGTCTTGGGGGCTCTTGGTATATATAACCATTAAAGTCCCTTACCGTATGTCTTTACATCTTGCTCCGTGGCTCTGGTAAAACCGTCTTGAGAACGCAGTGCGCGTCCCTGCGTTAAAGGCGTCCAATGCCTCGGGGAGAAGCACGCTTCACGAAATCTTGTCCGTGGCGCTTTGTGGTTCATGGCTCTCCACCTCGAACTTGGTGGCGGACGTCGGTCGGCATCCTCCGTTGGAGGAGTATCCGGCCAGCGCCTTGCGCTGCCTCCCCCTCGACCGGTATTTGGAGCTGGCGGTATAAACTGGATTGGCAACCTCTCGCCCGCATCCGGCGGGCGCTTTTCTCTATAAAGTATCACGAGCACTCGGGCGCTTCCTAGGAGCGTTGCTCACGAACATTTAAAATCTGAGCTATACCTTTGCGGCGGCGTTTCAGTCCGTCCGCGCTCCTTTTCGCTTTGCTGGTCGGATGACCTTTGTTGGTCAGCCGCCGTGGGCTCGGCTTCCCGTCTTGAAGGTGCTTCCTGTAAAACACCATCGTTCGCGAAGGTCAGAAACGGGCAAGGAAGAGATAATGGTGTCCAAACCTCGGTCACAATCACCTGGGAAGCCGGATATAATCCGGGGTAGTCCGCCGTAATGGCGACCAAAGCATTGTCCATCTTGGTGGTGAAACACCTTGTTGATCAGCTCCACCTTGATATCCGGATCCTCTTGGAGGCGGATCGAGGATCTTCTGGATCCTCGGGCTGCGGAGTGGGACTTACCATGCCCTCCACGGTCCGGCGTAGTTCCTACGCCGAAGACATAATGTAAGAAGCCTAAACTTCGAAAGCGTGGGTTGAGCCCTTAAAAATGTTTGCTTACCCAGCTTCTAGGGTTATTCATGGAAAACCCATTCAAGGGGTTCGTTTGAAGGAAATCCTCCTTTTCCCCCTTGTACAGGCTGTACAGGATCTGCACCAGGCCCTCGGTCGAATCCGGTCCTTTACGGCTGTGGCGGGTGGCGTCGTCCTCCCCGTTGAAATCCCACATGGGGTGGCCCCTGTATTGCAGTGGCTGTACTCCCCGCATGATGCATATTGCCATGATTCGATCATGGTCAATCCGAATGGGCGATAATCTTATTCGGCCCATCGGTAATGGGCGCTCTTGTCTTCCTCCAAATGGGGGCTCCAGGCGCCCGGTGGCGTTCTTGGAGGAGCAGCCTTGAACTCTGGGAGGCCAATCTGGGTGGGTCGGCGGCGGGCGTCTTCTATATAAAACCCTGCGAAGGCCGGTCTTGAACACCTTCTTAGGAGTACGGATGGGTATCCGGTCCGGCAATCGCCATATTTTGGCGCCACCCACTTGATATATGGATCCCTCGTGAGAGCGAGTGCGAGGTAGAACAGCCTCTTCCACAATGCAAAATGGGGCTCGATGCCCAGGAATAGCTTGCAAAGAGCTACATAGCCCGCGATATGCAGGACAGAGGCGGGCATAAGGTGATGGAGCTGGAGTCCGTAGAACTCCGAGGCCCGGAGAAAGCGGATGTATTGGAAATCCGAGTCCCCTTATCGGATAGGGGCCGAAGCATACCCGCTCCCTTTGTTGGGACTTGGGGTAGCCTCCGCTTGCTTCCCACCTTGGTAGGTGGCCAGCCAGTTCGAACCGGGACCATGAAGGCGGAGGAGATATCCCCGCTTGGAGCTTCACTAGCTCGTTGTGTGGAGCAGAGCATCTCCTCCAATCCTGGCGGTGGGCTGGGGCCGAGAAGAGGAGCAGCGTCGGCGGTCCATGATGGAATGGATTTGTAGGTCAAGGGCGCTCCGATGAAGTATTCGCGGAAGGAAGATGATGTGGTTTGGATCTGGATTTTTGCCTCTTTTGTAGGCGGATGACTCCCACGACAAGGGGGTGAAACATAAAAGACACCCTGGCTTTTCGCATTCGTGCGACGCATGGAAGAAGGCCATTATTGGGTGTAGAAGCCAAGGAGCACAGTATTTATGATGAAGTCGGACACTGTTCGGCAGGTACATGGAACTTGAAGGGAGAACCCGCCTTGCAACACCGAAGACTATATATCCGCTGGACTTATCATCATTGAAGCCTGGTTCGGGGGCTACTGAGGGAGTCCTGGACTAGGGGGTGTCCGGACAGCCGGACTATCATCGTCCGCTGGACTCCAAGACTATGAAGATACAAGATTGAAGACTCCGTCCCGTGTCCGGATGGGACTTTCCTTGGCGTGGAAGGCAAGCTTAGCAATACGGATATGTAGATCTCCTACCATTGTAACCGGCTCTGTGTAACCCTAGCCTCCTCCGGTGTCTATATAAACCGGAGGGCTTTAGTCCGTAGGACACAACATACATCACAACAATCATACCATAGGCTAGCTTTAGGGCTTAGCCTCCTTGATCTCGTGGTAGATCCACTCTTCTACTACCCATATCATCAATATTAATCAAGCAGGACGTAGGGTTTTACCTCCATCAAGAGGGCCCTAACCTGGGTAAAACATCGTGTCCCTTGTCTCCTGTTACCATCCGCCTAGATGCACAGTTCGTGACCCCCTACCCGAGATCCGCCGGTTTTGACACCGACACTAGTCGCGCTACAACACATAGACGTGGTCGATCCTTCGGTGGTAGAGCACAAAACGTTTATTGAGAAGACGTACAATGACCGAGGCCAACAGAGGACGGACGGAGATATAATCAAAGAGCACAACTCATGTTTCATGCGTTGGTTCAAGCAGAAGCTTCTGTCGTACCCTTTACGTGAGGATTCTTCCACGGAAGAACAACTCATATTCGCCTTGTCACAGGGCGCCGAGCACAACCGATGACCTATGAGGCGTACGATATCACGGCTACACATTCTACACGAGGACAAGGACATGAAGAGCGATGGTTATCGAACTCCGGGGTAATGATGTAATCCTACGCCGGCAGCGACAAGGACATATACTACGGAAGGATCGAGGAGATCTGGGAGCTGAGCTCTGTTGGAGAAGGTCCGATGTTCCGTGTCGAGATGGGCCAAGGCGTCCTAAAGAAGACCGGTATTTCACCACCATGGTTATGCGAAGCCAAATCCAAGACCATGGCGGAAGCGTCACCGCGAAAAATGAGCCATGGTGCTGGCTTCCCAAGTGGACCAATGCTTCTTCATTACCGACCGTCATAGCCCAGGCGTGTTGTCGTGAGGAGAGGCAAAAGGAAGATCATCGGAATGGATGGAGTAGCCAATGAGCAAGACTTGACATGTCTGGCGACCGAAGATCGAACATGGCGGCGGCGATGAAGTAGCAGCACACACCACAAGAAGAAGCAGGACAACCCTACCTAAAGGACGTCCGTTCCACAGAAGAACTCCATTTGCAAAGAAGGGCAAGAAGATTGTGAACAGATAGCTAGCTAAGATCGATTGTATTTAAACCGTAGTCTTCATTTCTCGATTGTATTTCATGGGCACTTTTTGATATCATGAATATTTTAAAATTTCATGGACATTTTTTGAATTCATGAGGACACTTGATCTCGATCCCCCTCCATCTCGATCTCGATTCGACCCGCACCCTCCCCCGCAAGCTCCACCGCCGCCGACGACCCACCGCAACCCTCCCCCGCTCCACCGCCGCCGCCAAGCACCCCCCGCACCTCACCCGCTCCACCGCCAGCAGGCACCCCGCACCCTCCCCCGCTCCACCGTCGCCGCCGATGATATTTTCAAGTAACAATTTGAACATATTTTTTAAAAATTATTACTGTTTTTATAAAAAATATTACTGTTATGATTTAGACAAGTTTGAACATATTTAAACACAAATAAATATCAAACAGGATTTAAAATGCATAAAAAAATATTGGGGAGCCTGGGAGTCAAACCAAGGACCTCCTGGTGTGTGTGCTGCGTACTGACCAGTCGGGCTAGTGGGCAGGTTCTGTTGTATAAAGGGTTAGGTGGTATATAACCTGACAAGTTGGGCTAGATTAAATTACTTATGGCACACCCCTCGGTGGTGCGCCATTGCTATGGATGTACTTATGGCGCACCCCTGGGTGGTGCGCCATTGCTAAGCCTCCCCCCATACTAAAAATCCCCAATCCCTCACATTTCTCTCTAATCCCTCCCCTGCCTAATCTCCCCCCACACCCGACCGTGCTCGCCGTCCGTGCTCGCCGTCCCCGGCAGTGCTCGCTTCCCCCGCCGCACCCAACCACCTCCCTCACCGTCGCCCCTCCGCCCGCGCCTGCGCCCTCGCCGCCCCCCTCCCCCTGCGGCCCCGCCTGTGTCAACTTCCCTCCCGAGTGCGACAGCTAGGGTTCCTAGCCACCGCCACCACTGCCGGCCCGCCGTCGCGGCACGCCCAGCCGGCCAAACCCTCCACTGCCCAGCCGCCCCTACCATCCTCCACCACCGGTCACCTCCGCAGTAGCCAGCGAGCCAAGGACGGTGCCGTGACCCTCGCCACCACCTCCCGCCGTCTCTTCCTGCGCGTGGCCAGCGGCTGCTCTCCTTCGACCGCGGCCTAGGGTGAGCCTCTCTTCCTTGCCTCTATGCTTCTTTCCATGTCACTGTTCCCTGTTCCTCTCATGTTACACGGATCAATGGATGTTAGATAGATGTATGTATGTTGATGAGTAGTTAGGTATATGATGCTTGATGGATGGATGAGTTGTGCTAGTTGCTTGCTAGATGGATGGATAGTAGTTTGGTTCTGTTTTTGCTGGTGTTTGGTTCTAAAGATGAGTAGCAATTATCGTAGGAAGATGATGCATAGTAGTTTTATGTTGTTGTAGTAGTTGTAGTTGTAGATATAGTAGCAGTATCATGTTGTTGTATTAGATACAGTAACTATATGAACTCATGTTCTTTTGCCCATCCTTTGCTCAGAGATGAATTCTAGTGTGTGGTTAATTTACTACTACTAAAAGATAAACGACACAGTTTCTGACATGCTTTTGAATGTACTCACTGAATTTTAATTGCGGTAAAATTCATTGTAATTTTCAGTTAAGCTGAATTAAATGTAAATTTAGTTAACTCATAAAATTAAGTGAAACATTTGGTCTAATTGAAATGCAGCAAGTTTTTGGGGGTCCTAATTAGTTTTCTTACAAAAACTTGCTTAAATAGCAGCAAGTTTGAATACGATGTATGTTACGTAGCTTGTTTAGAAAGATCACTTGAATCTGAGTTTCTTGGGGGTCCTACAACTTCGATCATCCTGGTATTTCACTTTTCATGTTCATTGGAAGTATGCTACCTTTGTTAGTGATCAGAGAATGAGCTGTCTATTGTTTTACAAAAACCTTGTTTCTCTTCCTCCCCCTTTCCCAAAACCTGTTGTTGTTCTCTCTCTCTCTCTCTCTCTCTCTCAAATTTTTGTAACCTTGAGTAGTGTAAAGTTCAGAATTGTGTAATGTTCAGGGTTGTGTAATATTCAGACTTGACAAGTTCTAACCCCATACAGAAACCCTAAATCCCCAATCCCTTCTACTCACCACGTATGCTCATTTATCTTTCCTTTTAATGAACAGCAGGTTAGTAGATTGGTCAGCGGATCTGAAGGTAAGTGGATTCCAAGCAGCCAGATCAAAGGTAACTGAAGAAAACACCATTGCTCTGTTATGCTGTAACGCCCTCGATGCGGCTATATCTCCCACGTGTCGAAGCACGACTTAGAGGCATAACCGCATTGAAAGCAATGTCGCAAGTGAGGTAATCTTCGCACAATCCATGTAATACATAAGGGAAAGAGATACATAGTTGGCTTACAGTCGCCACTTCACACAATACATAAATAAGCATCCATCATTCAGTTTACAATCAAGGTCCGACTACGGAACCAAAATAAAAAAGACTACCCCAAATGCAACACAGATCCCGATCGCTAGCTGGGCTCCTCTCTTGATCGTCTGCGGAAATGAAACATAGTAACGACCAGGGCCTCATCAATTCCCACTTCAGCTCGATTCGCCCTCTGCGCTGGTATCATCGGTACTGCATCTGTTTTAGTAGAATCTGTGAGCCACGGGGACTCGGCAATCTCACACTGCGAGATCAAGACTATTTAAGCAAGGAAGGCTTGTGTCAAGAGGTGGAGCTCTTTATAGCGACTAGCATATATGGTGGCTACATCCGCAAAAGAGAGCGAGAAGAGAAGCAAAGGCGCGGTCGTGAAGCTATTAGCGATCAAGAAGTGATCGACTACTTCGTCAAGCATAACTCCAACACGTGTTCACTTCCGGACTCCGAGAAGAGACCATCACGGTTACATACACGGTTGATGCATTTTAATTAAGGTTAACTTCGGGTTTTCTACAACCCAACATTAACAAATTCCCATCTGCCACATAACCGCGGGCATGGCTCTCGAAAGTTTATACCCTGCAGGGGTGTCCCAACTTAGCCCATAACAAGCTCTCGCGATCAACGAAGGAATAGACCTTCACCCGAGACACTCCGATCAGACTCGGTATCCCGGTACATCAAGACATTTCGACAATGGTAAAACAAGACCAGCAAAGCCGCCCGATGTGCCGACAAATCCCGATAGGAGCTGCACATATCTCGTTCTTAGGGCACACCGGATGAGCAAGACGACGGGTTGGCATAGACCCTGGTTGCCAGTGGGCGCCGGACATCGCTCGAGTTGGACCAACACTCGAAGAACCGGCCGGGCGGTAAAATAAAGATGACCCTCGGGCTCCGAAACCCAAGGGAAAAAGGGCTAGGTGAGGCAAATGGTAAAACCAAGGTTGGGCCTTCTGGACAAGTTTTATTCAAAGCGAATCGTCGGGGGTCCCATAAATCACCCGACAGCGTAAGGAACGCAAAATCCGGGAACATAACACCGGTATGACGGAAACTAGGGCGGCAAGAGTGGAACAAGTCACCAGGCATAAGGCCGAGCCTTCCACCCTTTACCAAGTATATAGATGCATTAATTAAAACAATAGATATTGTGATATCCCAAAATATCCGTGTTCCAACAAGGAACAAACTTCATCTTCACCTACAACTAGCAACGCTATAAGAGGGGCTGAGCGAAGCGGTAACATAGCCAATCAACGGTTTGCTAGGACATGGGTGGTTAGAGGTTTGACATGGCAATATGGGTGACATGTATAGCAAGTGGTAGGTATCGCAGCATAGGCATAGCAAAAGAGCGAGCATCTAGCAAGCAAAGATAGAAGTGATATCGAAGGTATGTTCATCTTGCCTGCAAGGTTCTCAGAGTTGTCGAAGGCTTGATCCTCGTAGGCGTTCTCAACAGGTTCCTCGTACACGTACTCATCTCCCGGCTCTACCCAAAACAAGAACACAAGCAACGGAACCACAATCAAACAAGGAGGAATGCACAAGCAATATGATGCAATACATGACATGCTATGCGAGATGTGATATGAAATGCATATGTGTGCTCCGGAAGGAAAATGATGAACCGGGCATCAACTTGGCAAACCAAGTATGCCGCTGGAAAGACGAGATGATTTTGGGTGAAATCGATATAAAGATCACCGGAATCTGATGCACGGTTTGCAAATGACAAGCAAAACAAGAATGACGCAAATCTGCGTTTAACAGCACGATGCTACTTAGCACGCAACAAGAAACTATGCTATAGCACCCCAACATAAAAACAAAGCATATGGAAGCGATCTACAGGAGATGCTTAACAAAAGAGGAACACTGAGCTATGGCTAAATCACATCATAACATGTTCAAACAAGCATGGTGAAAGTGCAAAAAATATCAGGTTCACAGACTTAGTGAAAATACTAGTATGCCAGAATTAACATCAGGAAGGCATGTTTAGAGCAAGCAAACAACATGCTACAAGAACTTATAATAGCAAAACAAGGCATGAAATGATTCTACTCAAAGCATATATCAATAGTCCCTTACTGACCATAAGCCAAAAAGGACCTTAAGAAATGATGGCACCCATGTAAACATTGCATGTTTTATTACAGATCTCAGACTTAGCAGAAAAACTGGACATGGCAAAAACAGATAACGAGTAGGCATGTTCGTGAGCTCGATGCACTCACTACAGAGCATCACAAGATAAACTAAGCATACCCCCATCAAGAATACATGTCATAGAAGCTATAAATGGCAAGAACAACATCATAGCATACACGGATCAACTACAACGACCTCGTGAAAATTGAATCTCATGCAAACAATCTGCCAGGAAACATTTTCAAGCAAAAGTAGAGCACGAAAATGACATGCTAGCCTACTCCATAAATGCCAACAAAGGCATGGATGGATAGAGCACATCCATATGTTCAAAACACCCTTACTGATCATGCTCAAAAAGGGCATAGATCTCTCTGTAACAACATGAACATATGGCATAAAAATAACAGCAGGACAAGACTTAGTGAAAACACTAAGTTCCTAAAATCAGCAACATCATCATCCCTACTTTGCATGCTTGTTCTAGTCACCACATAACTCACAAAAATTCATGGCATACACCCCTGGAAAGATGGCATGGCATAGTTCAACTCACATGTAGGACTCAAGTTCATAAGGTGCACACATTAATCATGGCAAAAATGACAAAAGAGCTCGAGCTGATAAGATTCTGGAACTAACAATCTGAAGCCCTCTTCCAACAGCATTTCAGGCATCAAGATGAGCTCAAATGCAAATGATGCAATGGAATGAAATGATGAACTCTTCGAGACGAACAATTTGACATATTATACGCCCAAAACGGAGCCACAGGTGCGGAGATGTGATGCGATGAAAATGCACGAAAATTATTACAGAAAATGACTTGGAGAGATATCGGGGTGGGGAAAAAAGTCAACCGACGGGTTTGTCTGGATCGGATCTGGCCGGAGTTGGGGTCGCCGGAGCTCGGGGAGACGGCCGGAGGGAGGAGAAGCTGGGCGGCGGCGGCGGGCTGTGGCCTTGATGGTGGCCTTGTGTGTGGCAGGGTGTGTGTGAGGGGCAATGGCGACAGTCATGAAGGTGGTGGTGAGCGACGGCAATGGAAGGGCGGCGCGAGGCGGGCGGCGGTGGGCGGCCGGAGGGCCGACCATGGCTCAGCGGGTCGGGCGGCTCTTGGTGGCGGGCGCCACGGGCGAGCACCGGTCGTCCGGTGCGGCGGCCAGACAGCGTCGGTCCGATCCGGACGTGTCCGTGGGTGAGAGGGATTTTTAGGGTTTGCCGTGAATTCGGGGAGGATCTACATATAGAGGTAGAGGGAGCTAGGAGTGTCCAAATGAGGTGCGGTTTTCGCCCACACGATCGTGATCGAACGACCGAGAGCATGGAGGGGAGTTAGATGGGTTATTGGGCTGTTTTGGAGGGTGTTGGGCTGCAACTTAAAAGAGGCCTTTGCGAGAGAGCGGTTAACCGTTGGAGTACCAAGCGAACTCCAAATGACCCGAAACTTGACGGTGGTCTACGGTGCTATACCAGGGCCACTTGGCAAGGCTCGATCCATTCAGAATGTTCAACACCCGCACGGAAAAAGAACAAGAGGGTCTTATTTGGTGCGTGGGAGTGTCGGATTGCAAAAGCAGACAACGGGAAAATGCTCGGATGCATGAGACGAACACGTATGCAAATGAGATGCACATGATGACATGATATGAGATGCATGACATGGACAAAATGCAAAACAAAAACAAAACCCAACCACGGAGGGAATATCATAGCACATATCCGAAAATGGCAAGAGTTGGAGTTACAAATATGGAAAGTTACATCCGGGGTGTTACATATGCTTGTGATGGCCTGAATGATGATGTATAGATGTTCTTTTGATTTTTGTGATGGTCAGATTTGTTACATCAGATCAACTAGACATGATTTGTTACATGGTTGTAGACATGTTCTGTTGATACTTGTGATGGTCTGATAGTTGTAGACATGTTCTTTCGCCATACCGAAACACCATGAATTGGTAAGCTCTTGGTTCTTGCCATACCACAAACAAGTACTTGGAGTTCTAGCTTCCATGCACTAGCCTATCAATGGCGAAAGAGAAAAAACAACGACTAATAATATCAACATTTGTGTCCATGCTTGATGCGAGAAAAAACATTTGTGTCTATCTTCCATGCACTAGCCTATCAAAGCTCTTTTTACCAGCTGTAAGGCAGTGTGCAATGCAAGACCTGCATTAGTTAGTGGATGAGGCCACAAGCCCAGCTTTAGGGTTTAGGGCTTAAGCCAAGAGGAGAAAGAAAGGGTTGTCCATATGAAAAGATACCATCATTATTGTTTCCATGAATGTGGTGTAATATATGTGGCATGTGTTTGTTCATCTTTTCTGCAGGAGCATCTTTGAGTCCTGACACCTTCTAGTGGTGCTGGTGTCTTCACCCAAGAAGATATATTGCTGGGTTTTGTCTCCAACCATCGTGTCGTGATGATTTTGCAGGTACCCCGAGAGGCCCTTGAGTTTGCCGGAATGTCGATTAACTTCCGTTTTGGCAAATTCGGGTACTCCATATGTCCTATTTTCAGCAAAGGTCATGCTGAAATTTTCCGTGAATTTTAGCATGACTTTTCTAAAAATAGGACATATTGGGTACTTGCGACTAATGCATGGGCTAGGGTATCTTAGTACTTAACTAAGTAGATCAACTGCCCATTTGTTCTTGCTGCATTAAACCATAGGTGGCAATAGAGCCAAGTGATTAGGCCCAACTTAGAATTCTCCTTAGCATCGATAAACCCTAGATGATAAACCCAACATAGGTGGCAATAGAGCCAAGTGATTAGTCCAAGTGATTAGGCCCAACCTAGGGTGCCTCGGCATCGATAAACCCTAAATGATGAAAACTTAACTTGGCTGCCCCGGATGCCTCGTTGTCGATGTGAACCTAAATGATGTACGCTTAGGCTTTTAGGGTGCCTCGGCGTCGACAAACCCTAAATGATGAAAGCTTAGGCTTTTAGGGTGCCTCAGCGTCGACAAACCCTAAATGATGAGACCATGATCTTGTTCCTTGACAATAACCAACTTTTGACCAAACTTTTTCCTATTTAGAGCGAAACATGGCCCACAATGATGAGGCGGTGGTTGGGCGACAAGCAATCAGGAGCTGTCCCGGAGATGGAGGAACAACCTCAGCGCTATGAGGACGCCGCGAAGACACCGATCCTAACTACACAACCCCTAGTGGCGTCGGGGATGACACCACCGATGGTGCTACCGAGGATGCCACCATCGATGATGGCGGGCGCACACGGATGGCAGCCAACCGAAGAAGCAAAGGAAGGACCGGCGCCGAATGCGCTCCGCACCCTCAAGGAGGAATTCACTCAAGTGGACTCGGCGGGAATCCAACGGAGCCCAAACATATAGTCAAAGTGCGTGCTTCAGCTCGGGTGCATTCTCCGAGCACCGTCTCGAACAACACCGATAACCTTAGGAATAAGGACCACGGGAATTTGCGCAACCTCCTCTTCATGAAGCTGCACGAATGATACAAGTTCCCCGCCCAATTTGAAAACACACGCCTCTCAGGGAATAAAGTGAACAGTGCCGCCCTCACGAAGATGAGCAGAACCCTGTGTACTTGGAGAAGCACGGTGAAGGCACTGATTGACAGAGGTGGTAGTTATGACAAGATCAAGGCAAAATATCCTTTGATGAGCGAAGATGAGTACAAGGACTTCAAGATCAACTGCGAGAGCGGCGCAACCTCCGAATCAAGTCAGTGGGGGAAAGAAATGCGGGAGTTGAACTTAGGGGAACACAAACTCGGTCCGGCTGTTCTGAGTGGCGAGCCTATATGGGACAAGGAGGGCCTTGAGTGTGCCGAGCAAGGCCTACTACCTGCTTCGAGAAATACAGCGGTGACAAGCGGACCGGGAACTATGTCGGGGCCGGTACAAGGAGGACCCGATAACAAAGGAGCTTACCAAGGATCACGAAGACCAGGCGCTTGAGCTTGTTCTAGTAAGGAATACACCCCGCGTAATTAGCTCCATATGGTTGCACTCTAATTAATCCCCAATATTTCTAAATGGTTCACGCCTTTCGCGGACCTTTGAAAGCGATGGCGGGGTCGTCTCAGAGCTCCCCTTTCGACACCCCTTTAAAATAGGGCGTTGAACAGAATGAAAAGCAAGGATAAGCTCACTAAGCCGACGTTAACTGGTCGTGTGGCCGGCAAAGGCTTGTCCACAAAATGGGGGTCATACTATACCGCTGGTGTGCGGAAGGAGAAAAAGGCCAGATCGGAAAGCCAGACGCGCGAGGTTGAAGCACTCAAGGCACAAGTGGTGCGGATTCTGAAGCTTGTCCAAGAGCAAGTGGAACAACAACTGAGAACGAAGCTCAACGCCATGGTGCCTACGTTGATTCATGGGCTGATGACGTGGATTGCGGGCGGCCAACAGGGGCCTCCCCCGGTTCCTAGCTTCACGACCAGCAACTCACACAGCGTGCAGGCGGCGCCATTGGTGTCTCCGGCGGCGCCATTGGTGTCTCCGACGGCGGCGCCATTGGTGTCTCCGGCGGAGGCGGTATTCGTGTCTCCGGCGCCGGCACGGGCATTGGAGCTTAATGCACCTAGGTGTACGCCGGTCGGCACCTCGCCAGCAAGTGCCCCCTCCGTCAGTAGCACGCCCGCCATTGGCGGTGCCTCGACATTAGCCGAGCTCGACGGCATCACGGTAACTACGCCTCTCGGCCGATGACTTCATCTCCTTGCCTTTGGTGGGCATCCTTGGCGCCTGTACATGTTTCGCAGGCACCGCCAGCGTTCCTTGCACTCTTACGCGCCGTGGGCGCCGAGTTGGTCGATGTCGCCAAGGCGAGAATCGTTCAACGGGCAACCCCATGTTCCATGGTAATCCGATGCCACCCACGGTGTATAGGGTTGAAGTGGTTCAGTGCTGCCGAGCTGCGACAAGCTGTTACCTCGGTTCGACCGGCGGGGCGAGGAAGAAGATGAGATGACCCTCGGCGCTGCGTAAACGGCGCTGCTTTGGCGAAGAGCGGATTCGTTTGGGGCGGGGACACCACCCCACGAGACAAGACCGCCCGATCGTGCGGCGCCAAGCCATGGCAAGAACGCCCTGGCGCTACCGGACCTGCGGACATCCCTATAGCACGGGATCCGGACAGCCCTATGGCACGAGGATCCGGACGGCGACAACAACAGCGATGGTACATTTACCAAAGTCGATAAGTACTTTGCCTAACATGGGTATCTTGGCGAGTTCTGCGAGCCTCTTTCTCAAGAACCAAACCAAGGCGACCGCAATCTAGCTGATGCGGCGGAGAAATCAATTGCAAAATCGTAAATGCGGCGTTCGGTTCTCGAAGATGCCTCCAGCTCCGCCTTCACGAGCCTTAGATAGCTGAGGTGCGAAATATTATCAGCCGAACACGCTCAAGAAGGCGGTCGTGAGCGAACTTCGGTCCCATTATAGGAGATCAAGAAGAAGGATGGAAACAAAAGACTAACAAGGCGCCGGTGCGAGCCAGCCGGCACCGAGTTCGATCCATGCTCGGGGCGGGCCACCTTCACCTAAGGATATCTCGAGGAGGTGCATGTGGCGGGTAGAGGCGATGCTACCGCCAAATATGCTGAATCTGCAACGGTGCTATCTGGTCTGCACGCAGTGTTCTTTCTTTGAGAAGCGGTGTCTCGAGAGAAGGATGTGGCATACCGGTTTTGTGGCCAAGTTGCGGAGGGCAAGGGCTTTGTGGATGGCGACATTGGAATGCGATCGTCCTGCGGTTTGGCGACATCTTTGCTATGTTTAACCTTCATCCGCTGCACTACACCTTCGTTCGGCTGTTTTTTGAGTATGGAGATGCGGATCATTAGATACAAGACCCGGACATCGTGATAGTCGCCCCTTCTACATGCGTGCCAAGCACTTGAGCAGCTGGGACCGCCAAGTTGCGAGTTCACACCTCGAAGGTGTCATTACAGCAAACCCGGATAAGGATAACTTCCTTGTGTCTTACTTTCCCGAGTAAGTCATCCCTTAACCGCCCCGTAACATATGATTTCATAGATTTCGATCGTTCTTTTTTTTCTAACATTCTATGTTCTGTGCAGTGACACACATTGCACACTCATCCTCTTAAGCCCGAAATATTCCATGGCCACGTATTTCGACCCAAACCGTAACTCCAAGATAGACTACACAAATGTCAAGAAAGTTCTTGATGATGTTCTCCCCACGCCATAACTGGAGGCACCTTCACGGGCGTTTAAGTAAATCTGGCAAGCACATGTTCTCACACAATACAAAGTTCTAATCGTCAAGTAGCCGCTGGCGGTCGGAAGGATGCCTACTCGCCCTCCATCACATGCGAGGCGTCGTAAGGACCATCATCAACTTCGCTACGGATAATCTCAAAGGTTGGGTCGCGAACTTGTCGGCAATCCAGGACGCGGACCTTAGACAAGAATTCTTTTGCATCCAGTCGGAGTTTGTGGACATCATCCATCAAGATGTCCTTCATACCTCGGGGCAGTTCTTCCTCAGATATCAACCGTCCAACAATGAGATAGATGGAATGCCACAAATGCAGGGTGACAACGACCGCGATTTCATGACCATCACGACAGACGGCGGCTTCATCCACGCTCCTGTCTGATGAGTTGAGTCGAAAGTAGTGATGTGTAGTTCTGAAACATTGATTGGCTCATGTTGTAATTAAACTTTAATGAATTCAGTATGTCTCTTTGGTTTGGACAGTCGTTCAACTTAGATGTGTCGATGCTATTTATTAGTAGGACCATGAATCGTGCTATTAATGTCTTGCTTTTCTCTTCGATCCTTTTGTTGCATACTTACATATTGCTTATGTATTATCATTGTTTGGCTTGTGCATAGAGATGCCGTCGTATGTAGGTGTACAAGGGTAAGGTTCGAGTCTCTGACGGTGGGAGGAGTGTTGAAGACAGGTTCACTGTTTCAGTGATATGATTACAAAGGTACACCACTAGGGCGGAGGTCGAATCTAGATACGCCCGCTATCTAGCGGGAGAGAGGAGGGAGCGTTGGAGGAACTGAATGAAGACCAGTTCGATGATGCTCATCATGATGACCACAACTCTCTTCTATGTGATGGTAGTTTAGATGATCGATATCGACTTGTAATGTGAAGACAAACTCGATACTCGCGGTCTTGAGACTTGTAATGTTTTATCTTTGTTCGGTCTTTTGAATTCGGAGACTAATATGATGAATTGTATTCGGAGACTAATCTTGTATTGTATTCGATGAATCTGATGTTGTTGTGTGCTGATGTCTATATTCTGTCCAATAATATATTTTGTAACCTATGCAAAAATCAGAAAAGTAAAAAAAACAAATATTCATACTAATGGCGCATCACCACCAGGTGCGCCATTAGTATGCCAAAGGATACTAATGGCGCATCAACATAGCATGTGCCATTAGTATGACAAAGCACATGCTTAGGTATGGCCCCCGGGAGGCACACTAATGGCGCATTGTGTAACATACTAATGGCGCACTGCTTGGTGCGCCATTAGTATACCAGATACTAATGGCGCACCAGTGGTGCGCCATTAGTAAAATATACTAGTGGCGTGCTACTAATGGCGCCTTGTGTCGCCATTAGTAAACAAAACAATCAGGCGCCATTAGTAGGCATTTTCCTAGTAGTGATAGGCAGGGAGGGCTGCATACCCCCGAATCTAGGACACCGACAGTCGCGAGCAGGCTCTCAAGGACATTCTTACAGATATGCATTTGATTAGGGCAATGAGGTGTATCGAGTTTATGCTAGTACTCCAAGTCCTAGAACATAGACCTCGTCTTACATACCTTCAGCAGTGGCTCCGGCGCCTTTTTCATCGTCTTTCCCAGCGCGGGGCACTCCTTCCAGTTTTTGAACAGCTCATCAATTTTGGCGCCGCTCCGGTTACGTGGAGGTCCTCAATGCTCAGCGTGACCATTGAATACATCTCCACGGTTTCTCCATGGGTCGTCCCGTTCAAGCCATGTTCGATGCCCCATGTACACGAATTTCCCAGACCCGCTATCTTTCCTTGACATTAGCTGCTGAGACGTCGTATTGTCCATGAACCGTGTGCATCTGCAATATCCATGGCACACCTGGCCTGCAACATATCCTTAACCGAGATAGTCATGCGCCGGCGTGATCAGTGCGGCTCTCATGTAGAACTACTCGCCTTTGCTGGCGTCCCATGTCTTGACCGGTGTTTTCCATAACATGTCTAACTCCTCTTGAAGTAGCCCCAGATATAATTAATATTATTCCTTGTTGTTTCGGCCCTTGAATGAGCATGCTCATGTGAATGTACTTCAACTTCATGCAGAACCAGGGGGAAGGTTGTACATCCATACAAACATGGGCCATGTGCTATGGTTGGTGTTCTGGTTGCCAACCGGATTCATGCCATCAGTACACGCGCCGAGCACGATGTTCCTTGCATCACATTCAAAATACCGATAGAAGCTGTTCAACGCTCTCCATTGGCTTCCATCCTTGACGTGTCTCAGCTTCGGATCATCTCCATCGTCGCGCTTCTTCCTCTCTGCGTGCCAGTGCATTAGCTTTGCTTCCTTGGGATCTACGAAATACCGCTAGAGACGGGGGAGTGATCGGTAAGTACCATAAAACTTTCTGGGGACATTTCTTCCTGGCCTTCTGTATCGAGAAGCATTGCACACCGGACAGCTTATTTTTTCCGCGTGCTCCTTCCGATAAATTATGCAATCGTTAATGCATGCATGGTATCTAACGTGCGGCAGATCAAGAGGGCACACGATCTTCTTGGCCTCATCAACACTAGTAGGACATAGATTCCCTGCGGGAAGAACATCCTTTAGGTACTTGAGATGCTCATCGAGGCTAGTGTCGGTCCATTTGTTTTTAGCCTTCGTCTTCAGGAGTTGGAGCGTGAAACTCAAGTGGGTCACCTCAGGATTGGAACCATCATACAATGGAGTGTTCGAGTCTACCACTAGTTGCTCCAGCTTAGCCTCCTCTCTAGAAGCACCTCTCTCAGTACTCGTCTCCTTGTGAAGCAGTGCTTGAACATGAGGGTCCCGCACGATTGAACTTAGTACCAACGAACTCTGCTGCATGGAGTCCATGTTCTCTCCGCCGCCATGTCCGGCCCCTTCTCCTCTGCCATGTCCGGCCCCTACTCCGCCGCCATGTCCGGCCTCTTCCCCACCACCATTATCGATCATCTCTTCGTCTTGCCCCTTGTCATCATTTCCTGCCCCGTCCGCGTCCTCAACATCGTCATCCTCATCTTCAATTATCCACCGAGTATAGCCATCCATGAAACCAGTCATGAGAGGTGCGATTCGACACGACCATCGTTATAGGGGTCGAGCCAAACTATTCCTTAGCATTTTCAACATGGACATAAAACCTCTGTCCGGTTATTTTCTTTCATGTCCTGCACCGCCGACCGCAACCATGTGTCCACCATCGTTCCACTAACCATCGTGAACATCTGCACGGTAATAATGAAAAAATTGATTATAAAAATGTGTGCATGCATCAAAGTCATACAAAAATTCGGCATGACCTTCCCTAAAAATAGGACATACAGATCTAGAGTTTGCCAGGAATTCGTCGAAACGGAAATAAATCGACATTTCGGCAAATTATAGGCAACTCAAAAGCACAATTTGGCATCAACTCATGCCACACTCACAATTTCCATCACATCGCCCAATTATCATATCACGCACACATACACATATTTCCATTTTGCAAAAGCATGAAATTTTAATCACCAATATCTCGAGATCGAGCACACGGTGGAGATGATGATGTAGGGAGATCAAAAGTGCACAAAGCTCTTCTTGACAAAGATAGATCTAGTTAGGGGACAAATAAGTCACTTAACTAAATGCTACATCTACCTAGCTAGCTAGTTTGGGAGGAGACAACTTCAACTAGGGGAGGGGGACGGAAAAAGAGAAAGGAGATGCATTAATGGAGGTGGTGTAGTTAGCTAGGAGTAATGAAGAGAGAGAAAGGTAGGTATAAGAGGGAGAGTAATGGGGGAGAAGTATTGAGGAAGAAGAAGAGTGAGAGAGGGAGGATATGGTAGGTAGGGGAAAGGGAAGAGAGGAGATGGGGGAGGTGAGGACGGGTAGGAAAAGGTGGTGGTGTGTTGCGTCTTAGCAGTAGCGCGGGAGGGAAAAACACGCTACTGATAAGAGCGTAGTAGCAGCACGCTTTTCTCGCACACGCTACTCCTAAGCGGGGCCAACCGTGTGGCCAATTTCAAATTAGCAGCAGTGACGTGAGTAAAAAGTGCTACCACTATTGCGTTGTCAGGACCTCGATCCTATGCCACACTGATCTAGCATTTAACACCTCATATCACTTTGCGGCCTCACGATGGTATTCCCATGGGTGTCGCCTTACTAGGCCCGGGACCGTTTGCGCCTTTTGGCTCACGTATATGATAGTGTCGCTAGCATCCATATGACAAAGAACCCAGGCTGACATGGCTAGTCGTTAACCCAAAGTGGCACTAACTTATAGGGACAGGCATACATGACCCAACAACGAACATGTCGGTCATCAGCGAGTGAATCCGGGCTGTAGCAACTGGGCTAGTAGGACTTCGGTAGACACCGCATGACATTTCCCTGAAGGGACAGACACAGGAACGAAGAAGGACGCATGTCGGCCAGCCTAAGTGTTCCGGAGCAGTAGCAAGCTACCAGGGCTCTATGGAAGCACTAGGACAGATTTCCCGGTAAGAGAGGCTTCCAAGGATAAACAACTAGATAGTCAGATCCCACACATACCAAGCATTTCAATAACATACACACAATATGCTCGATATGTGCAAATACAACATGGCATCACAACTTGACTCTACAACTCAAGTATTTTATTCAATATGCTCCGAGGAGCGAGATATTACAAACATGGGTCTCATGACCCAACAATCAGAGCACACAAGTCAAAGCACAAGCGGAAGCTTAACATGTCTGAGTACAGACATCTACAAATGAAAAAGGCTGGGAAGCCTGGCTATCTACCAGATCCTGCCGAGGCACAAGATCGTAGCTGAGGTAATAAGCTAAACGTCGAAGTCCACGTGGAACTACTAGTGAGACGGAAGTCTCTCTGCAAAACATAAAATAGGCAAACATGAGTACAAATGTACCCAGCAAGACTTACATCAGACCTAACTACATATGCATCATTATCAACAAAGTGATGGTGGGGTTTAACTACAGCAAGCCAGCTTTGACTCGGTGGCTATCCTAGTCTACGACTGCAAGTAACTCTTTTGAGGTGGTGCACACGAGTCCACATATTCACCATAGCAATACACCACTATGGATCCGCTCCCGTCTCCCTACGAGAACGCCATCCATAGCACTCACACTTATCTTGCATATTTTAGAGTATCCACATTCACTTTTCTATGAACTGTATAGGCAACCTAGAGGTCCTTCACCGCAGACGCGGCTATTCAAATAGATGATGTTAACCCTGGAGGGGTGTACTTCTTCATACATGTTTCCACCACTTAGCGTCCGCACACGACATGTGCTCGACAGACTTCAAGCGAAAGCCGACATGGGAGTAGACCACGACCTACCTAAACACTCAAGTCTCTAGTCCAGGTTTATCGCCTATTCAGGTTCCATCCGCAGGGAGTCCGGCCGAGGTTCCCACATACGGCCCGGAACTATGCGTACAGGGTTCCGCGACACCAAATGGGCGCCCGGCATATCCGGCAATGTGCCTACCGCATAACAGCCCACCCCTCGGGTCAGCGCTGCGCACGGCCTCCAGCATACTACAAACACAAGAAACTACTTGCAACTCCTGGACAGAGGACTAGTGTGGTTAAGAAGTCGAGCGGGGTCATATTTCAAGGCCCAATGCATGGTAGTAGCAGTTTCATGGATCACAAACACAGAACTCGGTTCCTGAGGACGGCTTCAATGAGACAACCCACCATGTAGTCCTACATGGCCTCTCACCGCTACCTTTACCAAATCGTGTTCACACACTTAGCTCACACACAGTAGGACATGTTCATCACTGTTCCAATTCATCCCCAATGAATCAGACCTGACTCAACTCTAAGCAGTAGCAGGGATGACAAACAAGCATAAATGAGTAGGCACATCAGGGCTCAAACAACTCCTACTCATGCTAGTGGGTTTCATATATGTACTGTGGCAATGACAGGTCATGCAGAGGAAAGGGGTTCAACTACCGCAGCAAGTAACAGATGAATCATTGTTGTCCTAATGTAGTAAAAGAGAGCAGGAGCGAGAGAGTGGGATTGCATCAGAATGAATAAGGGGTTTTTGCTTGCCTGGCAATTCTGAAGATAACATAGTTCTTCATCGGTGTCATCGAACTCATCGTCGGAACGTCGTCTACAGGGAGGGGACGAATATTGGCAATCAAGGAAGAACACAATCAATGCAATGCACAATATGATGCATGATCATGACATGGCAAAATGAGTGTGTTTCAGCTAATGCAACTACAACAGGCTGGTTTGAGTCATTTTGAACTAAAGGTTCAACTTCAAACTCAAACTATGAATTTATAAAGTGCATTATCATGTTTTGATATAAACAGCAGGTTTAAGTTGCTTTAACATGCATGAAACATGCGCAGATGGATAGATTGGATGTTCCGATCATTTTTCATATATAATTTGTTTCATTTGGAGTTATGGTTGAATTTCTATGAATGCTAGAAGTTTTGGGCATTTTCTGGAATTTCTTGAATTAAATTTAATCCAGAAAATGACTTACTGCATCAGCATTGCGTCATCTTTGGTGTCGATGGGTCAGCGAGGCTGCCCGGTCAAATCGACCGATGGGGTCCTTTGGTCGATGACACGGTCTTTGGTTAGTGTCGCTGACAGGTGGGGCCGGGTCAACAAATACGTCAGCAAGTCAACTCCGACGTGTGGGGTCAGTCAATGTGTGACGTGGCTAGGTCAAACTGACCTGTGGGGACCGTAGGGTTAGTTTAATGTCCCTATGGTGCACGACAGGAGCAACGGGTGGCCTCTACATGCTCCTGGAGCTTTGCTGAGCACGGAAACACGCTCAGCTTCGAGCCCGAGCGGCTGTGGCGACAGCAGTGACATGGCCGACGGCAGAAGCTTTCGGCTTCGAGGAAAAACACAGCTAGGGGACGCGTTCGGCAGCGAGAAGAGAGGGGAAAGACAGAAGGGATCACGTAGATCACGAAGCGATGATCGGGGTAGCCCGGGGCGTGCTAAGGATGACGGATCATTGAGGGCGATCGGCGGCGCCTGAGGTTGAAGATGATGTCGAGGACGGCACTACGGGGCTTCTGGTGTCACCTGGCTTGTCGAGGAGGGAGAGGAGTCGAGGCGGAGCTCGTGGCCAGCTTGGGGAGGTGAGGCAGTGGTTGTGATTATGGCAAGGCCGAGCAGCGGCGACGGTGGTGCTCGGGTGGTGCGAGGGAGAGAGCCAGAGGAGGGGGAGAGGTACTAGGAGAGAGAGAGAAGTCAGGGGGGTCTCCGGGCGTCTCCAGGCGCGAGGTAGAAGCAGGAGGTGGCGAGGAGATGTGGCGCGATCGATCTTGCGCTTGCTGCTTGTTACTGAGTTGAAGACAACTGGAGGCGTTGGTGGGCTGGGCTCTTTGCTAAATTTGGGCAAGCAAGAGGTAAGACGACCCATGTAGGTCTTCTCCTTATTTTGTTTCCCTAATTTTTTCTGTTTTCTATTTTTTGTAATTGTTTTGGCTTTATTAACAATGCCAGAGCATTTTCAGAAATCCTGAAAATATTTGTGGGCACTGTTGAAATTATTCCCAACATCCCTCAACTAGTTTCAGAATTGTTAGAGCATTTAAAATATTTATAGGATTTAAATGCCCCAATTCAAATACAGAAATGACCTAGAATTATGTTTATCATTTTTGGCATAGGTTTTTACCTTTATCAGAAATGATGAACATTTTCAAAGGGCATTTTGGGTTCATTGAAAATATTTCATTGTGATCCTAGTTGGATTTCATTTGGTGCTAGGGTTTTAACATCCCCATTTCAAGTTTAGGCAAAATTTAAACATGATGCACACATGAAGTTCGCCCAGTGCATTGCCAAATGCTAGGGATGTGACATGCGTTAGCAGTAGTGCATGTCGTGACACCGCGCTGCTGCTAAACTTAGGTTGGTGGGTACTCTCGGTCAATTTTTGTAGCAGCGCAGTTTAACCCGCACGCGCTACTTCTAAATTTGTATCAGTAGCGAGGTTTTGTTACCCGCGCTACTGCTAATTAGCAATAGCACTTCTTTTTGTGCCACGCTGCTACTAAGATTCTATGTTTAAGGTTTTCCCTAGTAGTGATAGCATGACAACTAGCATCATAAAGAAATACCATGCAATAGCATAACGAAAGTACTAACAAGCAAGCATGTAGCCAACTAGATTCAACGGGACAGGCATAGCAACGGTACAGCATAACAGACTAAGCATGCACCAGAACGAACATCACTACCAGCATGTATTACTACCACCGAGCATGACATGTGAAAATGGTACTAGCAAGTAGCACAAGATAACACGATGCATCCTAACATGGCATTACGGTGGACGCGAATCCACGAGTAAAACCGAAACAACGACAGTAGTAGCAACCAAGAAGGCAGATAACGGGCAAACTTTTATTAAATATTCAAGTTGAAAACCAAGGCTACTGCATGACTATCATGCAAGTGGCTGTTGTGGCTTGCCTGGGGTTGACGGAGACTCCGGGAAGAAGTACGGTGAAGCCGCGGAACGAAATGTCGGACGAATGTCTCTCGGAGGGCACTGATTAGAGGCAGGGAAAAAATGGTCATTTTCACTGTGGGACCACCTAGTGACAATGATACCAACAGAAAGAGATCGACTATACGAAGAAGTGAGCGTAGGTTTCACCTCGATCGGAGTTACGGTTGCGGAGTTATGAGGTGTAGAAGATCAGGGACTAATCTGTGAATATTTTCATCACCAACGGGTCCCTGAGAGAAAAAACTGATAGCTCCTAAGGCCAAATACGTTTTCTGAAAAGGAAAACGTAGTTTGAGTTGTGGTTGGAAGGGAAAAATACTTCCAGAATGGAAAACACATTTCGGACAAAAGAAGGAAGGATTACGCTTTCAACAACTGAGAACGTATTTTTTGAAAACGTGTTTCCACTTAAACAGATGGGCCCTGGCGGGAGAGGCTTACAGGTGGGGTCCAGCGGCAGGGACCAGGCTGGTGCAGTTGTCTTCCTACTCCGTTCTGTTCCTCGCGTGAGGCAGAGCGGATGCAGGGGAGGGAAACGGCCAAGGGGCTGGCGGTCTCCAGTGATCTCCGGCCGAGCCAAGGGCACCGGTGGGAACGCGGGGCCGCACCACACCCATTCAGATGGAGATCAGCCACCGGGGAGGAGGGAAGGACGCGGGGGCAGAGGTGAACCGAGAGGAGGCAGAGGCGGCCGGTGGTGATGCTTGGCGATGAGGTAGGGCACTTCGGCGAGGGGCAACGGGGTGGGGCGAACCGCAGAGGAGAGCGGAATGCGGTGGAAAGCTCGAGAGGAATGGAGAGGGACTCACTACTAGTAAAATGCTTATACATAGAATTTTAGCAGTAGCGCCTGTTTGGGCTCCCACGCTACTGGTATGTACCAGGCGCCGCCAAAGCAGGTCATGCTGCTATATGAGCATGGGGCCCAAAGGTTAGGCCACTTAGGCATGGCGTGTGATGTCTTGGCGCTTCTGACTAGTGGGCTTAGTAGTAGCGCTAGCCCGTTACCCGCATTGCTATTAAGACCACTCCCTCCCCCGCACACCGCTGGCCCGTTACCCTGCTCGCGCCCCCGGCCTCATCAGCTCACTTACACACTCCACACTCCTCCCTCAATCCCCCCCACCCCCCGCGCGCGCCGCCCTCGCCCCCGCACGCTGCCGTCTCCCGCGCCGGCCCTCCTCCCTGCGTCGGCCTCCCTCGTCCGCGCCAACCCACCTCCCCGCCGGCCGCCCTCCCCCGCGTCAGCCTCCTCCCCCACGGGCCGCCCGCGCCGGGCCTCCTCCACCGAGTGGTACATCCTCCTCCCTCCTTCCTCCTCCTCCCTAGTTTCTTTTGAACCCTAGCAAGTTGAAAATTTTAGGTTTTTAGTCTTAGTTGTTTAATCATAGGAAAATGTAGTATGAAACCTAGCTGCTAGTTAATCTTAGGATAATGTAGTATGAATCTTAGGATAATGTAGGTTTTTAATCTTAGTTGTTTAATCTTAGGTGTTTAATCTTAGTTGTTTATTCTTAGGATAATGTAGTATGAATCCTAGCTAGTTAATCTTAGGAAAATGTAGTATAAATCTTAGGATAATGTAGTATGAACCCTAGCTAGTTAATCTTAGGATCATATTTTGAACTATCACATTTGTTGTTATTTTTTTACTAAAAACAATTATTCCTGTTATATGCAAATTTGAAGTGGATATATGTCATATTTTGAAGATGTCACAATCTTAGTTGTTTAACTGAGTGGCCTATGTTTTGCCAGAAATGTCAATTCGTTTACGTTCTAGCAAATTTCAGGCGCTCGATATGTCTTGCTTTTAGCAAAGGTCATGCCGAATTTTGCTAAGTGTTTATTAATTTTGTTTTCATAATCAAGCATTTTGTTATCAACGTCGACGATGCCTATCCCGCATCCTCATCGTCAACTCGGCGGAGGACTCCTGCTTGAGCCGAGGGGCCATGCCCGGGAATGGGCTCCGCCAGGCAGGTACTGGGTTGTGCTACCTTCTGGTGAGCGCAGCTTAGTAGGAGCCAGCCCGGTGTCGACCCGGAGCTTCTTTGGTGGCGGTCACGTGGGTCTGCATCGGTGCAGAGGCTTGAGTGCCCCGCGCATGTAACGCCCCGGATACAACTTTCCATATTCGTAACTCCAACTCTTGCCTTTTCCGGAGATGCGATATGATTTTTCCTTCGTGGTTGGGTTTTTGTTTATTGTTTTGCATATTTATTTCCTATATGTTTATGCCATGATCATGTTGAGTGCCTTGTCATATTTGATTCTTGCTCCATGTTCATCTTTTATTGTATTGCATTATGCCATCTTTGTTTGTGGCATGCCTTGCCCATCATTGTCATATTGTATTTTTGCCATCCTATGTTGTTGCATCGTGGTCATAATTGTTGTATTCTGCTTCTTGTCATATTGCATTCCCCATGCTCATCATGTTCATTGTGCTAGTCATCTTGTTGTGATGGGTGTGTGCATCACTCCTTGCCATCTATCTCTCAAACCATGCCTATGCATCATCACCTCTTTCTCTCTTTCATGTTTTTGCAAGTGACCTTTTCCCCTCCTCCATAATTGTTCACTCTTTTCCTGATCCTAGTGCACCTCATCCTTAACCTCTCTGACAAACTTCATCTATTTTGGAGTTGTTTTGGTTGGGTTCAAAAATGGCTCAAGTTTGGATTTAATTCAAACTTGAATTATTTTTATGCCTTTAAAATGGCCAAACCAATTTATTCAAATACTTCATAAATCCAGGACTCCATATATATCTTTATCTCTATGAGTTTCCTTCCCAAAACCCCTGGCCTTTTCAATCTTGGAGGTGTCTAATCATTTTAGGCAGAATAAAAGAAGGAAAGGAAGGCCTCAATCCCATCCAAGCCCACAGGCCTTTCTTTCCCAGCCCGGTGAGCTGAGCGGCCACTGCTCCCTCTCTCACGGCGTCTCCTTTCTCCAGTACAGCAACAACAGTGCCGTGGCGGGAGGCTCACAGACGTCGAGGCAGCGCCTGCCGCGCCCCTATAAAGCCCCAAGCCCGCGCCCTAGGGTTTCCTTTCCCCTCTCGCCGCCGCATCAAGGCCTCTACTTCCCTGGTTCTTCTTTCTTCTCCTTCAAGAACAGAGAGCACCACCGAGAGCTTCGCCATCTCCTGCGTGGTCGGAGGCCACCACAGTCGTCTCCAGCATGTTCATCTTCTTCGTCGTCATCGACTACGCCCGTTCAGACGTCTTCCCCGAGTCGGTTCGCCAAGTTCCACGCCGAAGGCCTCCTCCCCTGCTTCCTCTGCTTCACGGACAACAAGTCCACCAGAGATCTTCGCCTCCCCGCCGTCGACCTGCTGCGTCCCCTGCCATCTCTTCTTGTCCTAGGTATACTAGGTATACCCAGACCCATCCTCGATCTTTCTGTTGCCGACCGATCCACATGCGTGTCGCTAGTTTCGCGATGCCTTCGTCTAGCGTCGGTGCTCGCCGAAGTCTGCAGCGTTTTCCTGTTTTTTTTGGGATTGGTGTATCATGCTCGTCCAGCCCGTTCGGATCCCCTCACGCACGCATCGCCCCGCGTCTTGCGATAGCGCCAGCGCCTCTGCCGCCTCGCCGCCGCGAGTTGCGTCGCCCGCGCCGAGTCGTGCTCGCGCACGAGCCCGGCCTCTGCTTCCGCCTCACCCCGCGCATATACGCCACATCCGCTGCACGTGCGCACCACACATGTTTCCGCCGCCCACGGTCTTTGTCTGACCTCTCTAGTCGCCGTCTTGATCGAGTTCGCCGCTGGCAAAGATTCATGCACGAGGTCAGGGCTTGGCCTTGTCATCCATTCAAAGGGAGTCGTGCTCCTCCTCTAGCAAGATCCAGGCGCTAGCCTAGCTGGTTAGCCACACACGCTCGCATTCGGGAGGTCCTGGGTTCGATCCCCAGGCTCCCCAATTTTTGCCTGTTTCCTTTTATTTTATTTTTTGCTCCCACACACTCACCCGCTGGACCTCAAATCCTCTTGGGCCTCATTCACTCCCGGGCCGCTGCACCGTATTGCTTCTGGCCCGCGTATATGTTTTTCTTTTTCTGCTCTGTGACATTTTGCATTTTCGGTGCATGCATATTTCTGAAATGCCCTTTGTTTTGTTTTGTTAATAACTAAATATGCATGCATCTAGTTTAAACAACCAATATATGTAAAATGCTTAGAATTTTGTGTAGATTAATAATATGCCACTTTCATCCATGTTTAAAATATTTAAAATGTTGTTTGCTTAAATTTGCCCAAATGCCATGTTAAAATGATTTAATTCATAACTAAATAACCGTTGCTCCGTTTTAAATAAACTTTATATGTAAATGGGGTGGAAAAATGCCTAGATTAACATGGTCCCCTTTATTTTCCTGTTTAATAACTTTAAAATATGTTTTAGGGCAGAACAGTAGCAAATTCATAAATTGCATATGAGGTTCTTCCGGAATTGTTGTTTGTTCTTCCGGCCTCATTTAAACTTGCCTAGTTAGGTAGTTTTGTTATGCTTCACCCCTTGCCATGCTTAACAACATTTAATATTGTTGGTTAGCCTTAATGAGAGAGAACTAAATAGTTCGATGTGGTGTTTCGTCAATATGCAACTCGTTGCATATTGGGCTCCATTTAATTTGTAAGTTTGTTTTGTGCACTTTGCCATGCCACGCCTCTTTAAACCGGACGTGCATCATACTTGTTTGCGCATCATGCCACGTTTATGTGATGGTTGTTTACTATGTTGTTTGTTTCTTTCCGGGTTGTTTCTCTCGTTAGCCTCGGTTCCGTTCCGGAGTTGTGAGGATCCGTTCGACTTCGTCCGTTTGTCTTCTTCATGGACTCATTCTTCTTCCTTGCGGGATTTCAGGCAAGATGATCATACCCTCGAAATCACTACTATCTTTGCTATGCTAGTTTGCTCGCTCTTTTGCTATGCCAATGCTACGATGCCTACCTTTTGCTTGTCAGCCTCCCAAATTGCCATGTCAAACCTCTAACCTTTGACACCACTCCTAGCAAACCGTTGTTTGGCTATGTTACCGCTTTGCTCAGCCCCTCTTATAGCGTTGTTAGTTGCAGGTGAAGATTGAAGTTTGTTCCTTGTTGGAACTTGGAGATGTTGTTCCTTGTTGGAACATGTTTACTTGTTGGGATATCACAATATCTCTTATATTATTAATGCATCTATATATTTGGTAAAGGGTGGAAGGCTCGGCCTTATGCAGTGTTTTGTTCCACTCTTGCCGCCCTAGTTTCCGTCATACCGGTGTTATGTTCCCGGATTTTGCGTCCCTAACGCGGTCGGGTGATTTATAGGACCCCCGACGGTTCGCTTTGAATAAAACTTGCCAGCAAGGCCCAACATTGCCTTTTACCATTTGCCTCACCTAGCCTTTGTTTCCCTTGGGTTTCGGAGCCCAAGGGTCATCTTTATTACCCCGGGCGGTGCTCCTTGTGAGTGTTGGTCCAAACCGTCGGCCGCCGGTGGTACCAGGGGCAACTCTGGGCTGGCCTACGGAAGTTTGGACAATCGGGTGTGCCACGAGCGAGATATGTGCAGCTCCTATCGATTTGTCGGCACATTGAGGCGGCTTTGCTGGTCTTGTTTTACCATTGTCGAAATGTCTTGATGTCTGGGATACCGAGTCGATCGGAGTGTCTTGGGTGAAGGTCTATTCCTTCGATGATCGCGAGAGCTTGTCATGGGCTAAGTTGGGACACCCTGCAGGTATAAACTTTCGAGAGCCGTGCCCGCGGTTATGTGGCAGATGGGAATTTGTTAATGTCGGTTGTAGAAAACCTGAAGTTGACCTTAATTAAAATACATCAACGCGTGTGTTACCGTGATGGTCTCTTTCCGTGAGTCCGGAAGTGAACACTGATGTTGGAGTTATGCTTGACGCAGGTTGCTATAGGATCACTTCTTGATCATACTTTTATCGACCGTGCTTTGCCTTCTCTTCTCGCTCTCATTTGCGTATGTTAGCCTCCATATATGCTAGTCGCTTGCTGCAGCTCCACCTCATGCCTTTACCTTACCCATAAGCTTAAATAGTCTTGATCTCGCGGGTGCGAGATTGCTGAGTCCTCGTGACTCACCAGATACTTCCAAAACCAATTTGCAGGTGCCTATGTTACCGAGCGGGTGACGCAACCAAGCTCAAGGAGGAGCTCGATGAAGATCTTGCCCTTTGTGTTGTTTCGTTCTAGTTGATCGAGAGTGGAGCCCAGTTGGGGTCGATCGAGGTCCTTTATCGCATTTGGGGTTCTTCTTTTATTTTGGTTCCGTAGTCGGACCTTGATTGTATCTGGATGATGTAATGCTTTATTCATGTAATTGTGTGAAGTGGCGATTGTAAGCCAACTATGTATCTCTTTCCTTATGTAATACATGGGTTGTGTGAAGATTACCTCACTTGCGACATTGCTTTCAATGCGGTTATGCCTCTAAGTCGTGCCCGACACGTGGGAGATATAGCCGCATCGAGGCGCTACAAGTTGGTAATCGAGCCTTCCCGACCTTAGGAGCCCCTTTGCTTGATCATTTTAGCGGCGAGTTGTGTCTAGAAAAAATGTTTTGAGTCATTTAGGATTATATATATCGGAGAGTTTAGGAATTCTTTTTACTCCCGGTCCTTGACCTTACGGTGAGGTATCTGACGTAGAGTTTTGACTCTTCTCTTCTTAAATTTCACTAATTTTTTTTAGGATCACGCGGGTATCTTAGAATCGTTCGATGGTTTTATGATGACAACATTGTCTTGGTTGCCTCGACATTTAGGGGTTGTGGCGGTGTCCGGGAGTTGAGCTCCGAGGTGTTGTCGTCATAATTTTATCGTTGCGATTCTGGAATACGAGTTTAATCGCCGACATCGAAATCTCTTTTATGCAGTTGTTGGTGAGATAACCCGCTAACTTGATCTTGAGGTGAGTACGGGAGTATCGCCATGACTTCGTATAACGGATGCTTTTGAAGGTTGAGGTAGAGCGATTTCGAAGGTTTCTTGGTTATGTGTTGACGGATGGATACAGTTGGATGTAGGGATTGTTAGTTTGGGTGAGATATATTGCTCCTGTATCCCCAACACCAGATTGCATAACGAGAAAGTTTGGGAGTTTCATAGGTGGGAATTCAAGTAGCTCTTAGGATATCTTTCCGACGGATGTATGATATGAAATTGGGGTTCGACGTCTAGTGGTCCGCCTATTCACGGTTGGTTTTACTGATGGTCTCGTTGTGTCTTAAAGAGTCCTTGGCTATGCCGACTCGGGGCGCTTCATATGTCATGTGCCTTTGCCTTGTACATGATGGTGCTGTCTGATCGAGCCCGTGTAGGCCCCACCACAAAAACTTGGACGAAATCTCTATCATATGTTTGTTCCGGCTTATTCTGCAAGCCAGTCCTTTGTTTTGTTTTGAGTTGTGGTATTCGAGTTGCTTCAATGTCAAGTGTTGATTCCATACCTTTCCGAAATGGTGTTCTCATACTCCGATGTGAATACAAATCCTTCTCGACAATCGAGATTGTCATGTCTATCCTTTTTCAACCGGTGTGCTTCTCTTCAAGAGGATCCGATCATTCTCCCCATCCGCAAGATCAATTCTAAGTTTTCTCAACGGTGTTTGTTTCATCCGTCCCAAGTTGATTTTGTTTTCCCGCCCTCCCACCCTTTTTATTCAAGGACTCAGATTTTTTTAATCAAGTATCCATTTATTCATGTGAAGTCTCTCCATTCTTTTCCGTCAATGTTCTTACCCGGTGGTTCTCAAGATGTTCTACTAGTTCATCATCCTCCGTTGTCTTTTCTTCTCCGGTGGATTCAAGTCAAGTTTTGTTGATCATACCTTTTTCCTCATTTCAATATCTTCTCATACCGGTGCACCTCATTATCATTCTACTTCTCGCTATTTGTTATCCCGGAGTGCTCAAGATATCTCGAAGATTGTGTTTCCATTCTTAATCCATTCAAGCTATTTCGAGGTTGTTATCTCATTCAAGCCATTTTATTCAACCGGTTCAACATCTCTTTTAAATCTTTTCAACGGTGTTTTCTTTTGAGTGGGCCCCTAACCCACAGGTCTTTTCCCAGGATCTTACCTGACTCTTCTATTTTCCCAGAGCTATCCTAAATTCTTCTCCAAGTTTGACGTAAGAATGAGTTGTCATCAGTCAAATGCTTTTCTCCAAGATCTTTCAATTTTTTTTTCATAGTTGGCTTAACCTCTTCGTTTTTTATTCTTCCGGAGTATCTCATATAATTCTTGGTGGTGTTTCTCGTTGTCATTCTCATCATTTGAAGACCGAAGAAGAGTTTCTCTTTAATCTTGCTCTATTCTCTTCGAGATTCATGGTGCTAGCTTGTTGCCATCCTCTCATAATTGTTTTCGATTGTGAGAATCTTTTTCACCCATCAGGAGATATTCAAGAGTCTTCTCAGTTTGTCATCCGGAGTCCATCAATTCAGGTTTATTCATTCTCAGCTTTCAGCTCTCGTTCTCCAAATCATACCGGTGCATCATTCAAGTATTCTCTAATCAGCTAGTGATCTATTCGTTCATTTGTATTTAAATTCCCTCAAGTATCTTCATTTGTTTTCTAATTCTTCCCGGTGATTTGTGCATTTGCTACTTTCATTTTCAATTCTTACGGTGGTTCTTTCAAGATCTCTCTTCCTTGTTCATCATATCAATTCATTTGTTGTTCCAATCCTACCGGTGGTTCGTTGAAGACCTTCTCAAGTTTTCATATATCTCTTTTAATCCTTTCTACGAGAATAAGTAGTATGCCAAATCCGTTGCTTGTCATCAATTTAAATTGGTGAAGGATACGCATAACATAATTCCTGTTCTTGTTTCATCCAAGTGATTAATTCCTTCTTTCTGAGTTTGTTCATGATGAATAAATTCTCTGTTTCATTTGTTTCATCTTCTCTTTTTCCCGGAGTTCCAAGCTCTCTTCATCACGAAGTTCCATCTAAATCATTGCAATGCTTCACCTTGTGTTTTCAACTTCTCTTTCTTTCTATCACCATTTTGTTTACCGGAGTTCTTCATGGAGGCGCTACATGATGGTTCATCAAGGATTTAATTCCCTTCTCAAAGTTTTTCATCGAGATTCTTTCCTAAGGAGTTCAAGTATTCTTCATCTTGCATTTCGAAGTGCAATTCTTTCTACCTTATCTTCTGAGGTGGTGTTAGGTCATTCTTGATAATTTCCCTTCGCGTTTCATGATTCACAAGTTTTCAAGAGTGACATATTTAAATCCATCATTTTCTCTTTGTTCAAGAGATCTTTTCAAATGTCAATCTCTTCATTGGAGTTATCTTGGTATAGATTTCACCTAAAGCCTTTCCTAAGGAATGTTGCTATTTTTGGTGCTTATCAATGATCCAAGTTTTCTCCTATCCTCTCGGCGAAAGCAGCTTTCATCTCCTTCGTTCATCTCAAGCAAGCAATTGTTTTTCGTTAGTGGCAGAATTTCACCTCAAGTGTTGAGATGTTCCCATAAGCCCACTACAAGTTTATTCCTTTCGTTGTTGGTTTTCCAACAACTCCGTTCTAGCATTTCTTGTAAGCGTGCTCTTTCAAGATATTGTTTCCCTCCATTCATTCCATTCCATTCTTTCATCTATTCCGGAGGTAGTGTGTTGTTCATTTCATCAAGTATCCTCTCATCTTGTCAAGTTCATGTTCAATTCCTTCCATGTTCAACCGGAGTGCTGCCCGAATTCTTCCCCTCTCATCTTGTTTTAACCGGAGTGGTTTCGAATTCTATCCTGTCCATTAAACTCTTGATTCATGTATTTGCAACCTTCATGTTCTCGTAATACTCCTTGTTCAACTTTTCTAACGGACTGTTTGTAATCTTGGCCATCTCTGTTGTTTTGTTTCTTTCAATTTGTTCAACATCTCAAGATTCGTGGTTTCACTCGTTCGTCAAAGAAGCAACTTAGCTTTACCTCTTCTCTTCCTCTTCTGTTTCTCTCCGGTGCCATCCTAGATCTCGGGACGAGATCCTCTCGTAGTGGTGGAGTGTTGTAACGCCCCGGATACAACTTTCCATATTCGTAACTCCAACTCTTGCCTTTTCCGAAGATGCGATATGATTTTTCCTTCGTGGTTGGGTTTTTGTTTATTGTTTTGCATATTTATTTCCTATATGTTTATGCCATGATCATGTTGAGTGCCTTGTCATATTTGCTTCTTGCTCCATGTTCATCTTTTATTGTATTGCATTATGCCATCTTTGTTTGTGGCATGCCTTGCCCATCATTGTCATATTGTATTTTTGCCATCCTATGTTGTTGCATCATGGTCATAATTGTTGTATTCTGCTTCTTGTCATATTGCATTCCCCATGCTCATCATGTTCATTGTGCTAGTCATCTTGTTGTGATGGGTGTGTGAATCACTCCTTGCCATCTATCTCTCAAACCATGCCTATGCATCATCACCTCTTTCTCCCTTTCATGTTTTTGCAAGTGACCTTTTCCCCTCCTCCATAATTGTTCACTCTTTTCCTGATCCTAGTGCACCTCATCCTTAACCTCTCTGACAAACTTCATCTATTTTGGAGTTGTTTTGGTTGGGTTCAAAAATGGCTCAAGTTTGGATTTAATTCAAACTTGAATTATTTTTATGCCTTTAAAAATGGCCAAACCAATTTATTCAAATACTTCATAAATCCAGGACTCCATATATATCTTTATCTCTATGAGTTTCCTTCCCAAAACCCTGGCCTTTTCAATCTTGGAGGTGTCTAATCATTTTAGGCAGAATAAAAGAAGGAAAGGAAGGCCTCAATCCCATCAAAGCCCACAGGCCTTTCTTTCCCAGCCCGGTGAGCTGAGCGGCCACCTGCTCCCTCTCTCACGGCGTCTCCTTTCTCCAGTACAGCAACAACAGCGCCCGTGGCGGGAGGCTCACAGACGTCGAGGCCAGCGCCTGCCCGCGCCCCTATAAAGCCCCCAAGCCCGCGCCCTAGGGTTTCCCTTTCCCCTCTCGCCGCCGCTTCAAGGGCTCTACTTCCCTGGTTCTTCTTTCTTCTTCTTCAAGAACAGAGAGCACCACCGAGAGCTTCACCATCTCCTGCGTGGTCGGAGGCCACCAGTCGTCTCCGGCATGTTCATCTTCTTCGTAAGTAAATCGACCACGCCCGTTCAGACGTCTTCCCGAGTCGGTTCGCCAAGTTCCACGCCGAAGGCCTCCTCCCCTGCTTCCTCTGCTTCACGGACAACAAGTCCACCAGAGATCTTCGCCTCCCCGCCGTCGACCTGCTGCGTCCCCTGCCATCTCTTCTTGTCCTAGGTATACTAGGTATACCCAGACCCATCCCTGATCTTTCCTGTTGCCGACCGATCCCTGTACGTGTCGCTAGTTTCGTGCCTTCGTCTAACTGTCGGTGCTCCGGCGAAGTCTGCAGCGTTTTCCTGTTTTTGTTGGGATTGGTGTATCATGCTCGTCCAGCCCCGTTCTGGATCCCCTCACGCACGCATCACCCCGCGTCTGACCGCTCTCTGCAGTAGCACCGCGCCTCTGCTTCGCCTTGCCGCCGCGAGTTGCGTCGCCCGCGCCGAGTCGTGCTCGCGCACGAGCCCGGCCTCTGCTTCCGCCTCACCCCGCGCATATACGCCACATCCGCTGCACGCGCGCACCACACATGTTTCCGCACGCCCGCCGGTGCTCTACAGCCTCTCTAGTCGCCGTCTTGATCGAGTTCGCCGCTGGCAAAGATTCATGCACGACGTCAGGGCTTGGCCTTGTCATCCATTCAAAGGGAGTCGTGCTCCTCCTCTAGCAAGATCCAGGCGCTAGCCTAGCTGGTTAGCCACACACGCTCGCATTCGGGAGGTCCTGGGTTCGAGCCCCAGGCTCCCCAATTTTTGCCTGTTTCCTTTTATTTTGTTTTTGCTCCCACACACTCACCCGCTGGACCTCAAATCCTCTTGGGCCTCATTCACTCCCGGGCCGCTGCACCGTATTGCTTCTGGCCCACGTATATGTTTTTCTTTTTCTGCTCTGTGACATTTTGCATTTTCCAGTGCATGCATATTTACAGGAAATGCCACTGTTTTGTTTTGTTAATAACTAAATATGCATGCATCTAGTTTAAACAACCAATATATGTAAAATGCTTAGAATTTTGTGTAGATTAATAATATGCCACTTTCATCCATGTTTAAAATATTTAAAATGTTGTTTGCTTAAATTTTCCCAAATGCCATGTTAAAATGATTTAATTCATAACTAAATAACCGTAGCTCCGTTTTAAATAAACTTTATATGTAAATGGGGTGGAAAAATGCCTAGATTAACATGGTCCACTTTATTTTCCTGTTTAATAACTTTAAAATATGTTTTAGGGCAGAACAGTAGCAAATTCATAAATTGCATATGAGGTTCTTCCGGAATTGTTGTTTGTTCTTCCGGCCTCATTTAAACTTGCCTAGTTAGGTAGTTTTGTTATGCTTCACCCCTTGCCATGCTTAACAACATTTAATATTGTTGGTTAGCCTTAACGAGAGAGAACTAAATAGTTCGATGTGGTGTTTCGTCAATATGCAACTCGTTGCATATTGGGCTCCATTTAATTTGTAAGTTTGTTTTGTGCACTTTGCCATGCCACGCCTCTTTAAACCGGACATGCATCATACTTGTTTGCGCATCATGCCACGTTTATGTGATGGTTGTTTACTATGTTGTTTGTTTCTTTCCGGGTTGTTTCTCTCGTTAGCCTCGGTTCCGTTCCGGAGTTGTGAGGATCCGTTCGACTTCGTCTGTTTGTCTTCTTCATGGACTCATTCTTCTTCCTTGCGGGATTTCAGGCAAGATGATCATACCCTCGAAATCACTACTATCTTTGCTATGCTAGTTTGCTCGCTCTTTTGCTATGCCAATGCTACGATGCCTACCTTTTGCTTGTCAGCCTCCCAAATTGCCATGTCAAACCTCTAACCTTTGACACCACTCCTAGCAAACCGTTGTTTGGCTATGTTACCGCTTTGCTCAGCCCTCTTATAGCGTTGTTAGTTGCGGTGAAGATTGAAGTTTGTTCCTTGTTGGAACTTGGAGATGTTGTTCCTTGTTGGAACATGTTTACTTGTTGGGATATCACAATATCTCTTATATTATTAATGCATCTATATATTTGGTAAAGGGTGGAAGGCTCGGCCTTATGCAGTGTTTTGTTCCACTCTTGCCGCCCTAGTTTCCGTCATACGGTGTTATGTTCCCGGATTTTGCGTCCCTAACGCGGTCGGGTGATTTATGGGACCCCCCTGACAGTTCGCTTTGAATAAAACTTGTCCAGCAAGGCCCAACATTGCCTTTTACCATTTGCCTCACCTAGCCTTTTTTCCCTTGGGTTTCGGAGCCCAAGGGTCATCTTTATTACCCCGGGCGATTGCTCGTTGTGAGTGTTGGTCCAAACCGTCGACCGCCGGTGTACCAGGGGCAACTCTGGGCTGGCCTACGGAAGTTTGGACAATCCGGTGTGCCACGAGAGCGAGATATGTGCAGCTCCTATCGAGGATTTGTCGGCACATTGGGCGGCTTTGCTGGTCTTGTTTTACCATTGTCGAAATGTCTTGATGTACGGGATACCGAGTCGATCGGAGTGTCTTGGGTGAAGGTCTATTCCTTCGATGATCGCGAGAGCTTGTCATGGGCTAAGTTGGGACACCCTGCAGGTATAAACTTTCGAGAGCCGTGCCCGCGGTTATGTGGCGAGATGGGAATTTGTTAATGTCGGTTGTAGAAAACCTGAAGTTGACCTTAATTAAAATACATCAACGCGTGTGTTACCGTGATGGTCTCTTTCGCGGAGTCCGGAAGTGAACACGGTGTTGGAGTTATGCTTGACGCAGGTTGCTATAGGATCACTTCTTGATCATACTTTTATCGACCGTGCTTTGCCTTCTCTTCTCGCTCTCATTTGCGTATGTTAGCCGCCATATATGCTAGTCGCTGCTGCAGCTCCACCTCATGCCTTTACCTTACCCATAAGCTTAAATAGTCTTGATCTCGCGGGTGCGAGATTGCTGAGTCCTCGTGACTCACGGATACTTCAAAACCAGTTTGCGGTGCCTATGTTACCGGCGGGTGGCGCAACCAAGCTCAAGGAGGAGCTCGATAAAGATCTTGCCCTTTGTGTTGTTTCGTTCTAGTTGATCAGTAGTGGAGCCCAGTTGGGGTCGATCGGGGTCCTTTGTCGCATTTGGGGTTCTTCTTTTATTTTGGTTCCGTAGTCGGACCTTGATTGTATCTGGATGATGTAATGCTTTATTCATGTAATTGTGTGAAGTGGCGATTGTAAGCCAACTATGTATCTCTTTCCCTTATGTAATACATGGGTTGTGTGAAGATTACCTCACTTGCGACATTGCTTTCAATGCGGTTATGCCTCTAAGTCGTGCTTCGACACGTGGGAGATATAGCCGCATCGAGGGCGTTACAGCGCAGGTGGTACAGCACCGTGTCACGGAGGAGAACGCGCACGCCCAGTGCTACTTGGTTTCGTTGGCGAACGGCAGGTTCTCCAATACCTGGCAGATTTTTTGGGGATCTCACTGCAGCTATGATCCTGTGATGGTTCCTTCTCTTCGGGTGTCCACCATGGCCCACTGAACCTACAGGAGCTATTATTCGAGATATATTAGTGATATTATATGATGATCTTTGCTGCAAACTACTATATATGTATTCGATGATGGATTATTAATTACCTATTAGTTATTTGCTTACTGAATGCAAAAGATGAGCGCGGTTTGTGCTACAAACTACTATATATGTATTCGATGATGGATTATATGATGATCTTTGCTACAAACTAGGTTCAATGGTGATCTTTGCTACAAACTACTACAAACTACAAATTTTAGGTGTTCTAGTTGTTATATGATGATCTTTGCTACAAACTACTATATATGTATTCGATGATGGATTATTAATTACCTTTTAGGAAATGTCTGACGACGAAAGGGAATTCGCTATGTGCAATTACTGCGAAGATGAGCGTGGTCTTTGCGACAGGCCTCACCTTGTAGAAGGTCGGCGCTTCAGCATCAACCTCCAAGAGACCTTCGATGTTGATACGGTATGCAGCGATGACAAGTGTTTTTTGTTATTTTTGCACGACTTCTCTGCTTCTTCAACGTGTAATTTCCATCTTTTACAGTTCGACTAGCTTATCTCATGCCATGCAAGATGCTATGTCTTGGAGAAGATGGGTTTTGAAGATCAAGAAAGCATGGAGACAAATATAATTCAACTAAGGACCCATCATGGTTGTGATTTTCATGTAAATCTATATAATTCTGCGAACTCATTAAATTTTGGTTGCCTGAATTGGGAAGCCCTTTGCAAGGTGTATGATTTTCATGAGGGTATGCTTCTCACCTTCGATCTTGGCGATCCTGACATCGACGAAAAGAATATGACCATTTGGGTCCTTGTTGGCACGCTTCCAGTTCTACCGCTCTATTAGTTTCTCAAACATATTTATTAAGTAATTTATATTGTTTATTTCAAAATATTTGACAACTTTCGATTGACAGCTTATTTTCATTCTTCAAAAAAATGTTGGAAGATGGTAGACAGAACCTACTACTACAATGTCGAAGCACAATTAACTTATAAGGAGAAAGATGGTCTTATCGCATTTTGTACTGATCTTGAGAATTACATTAGCTATTATCGAATTCCTCAAAATTATGGTCAATATGTGCCACTAGTGCATGCGGTGTGCTACGGTAACATCAATGGAGATAGCATGGTAAGATTTTCTACTATTACGACATACGTGCATGTTTTTCATAAATTCTTCTAAAACTAAACAACATTGCTAACTACAAAGTTATTACTATGTTTTTGAACAGAAAATCCCGATGGATTGTGTGCCTCATCTGATGTTGCCAAGAGGTCGCATTGATGTTATGAGCTTACAGCCACCATGACCAGGTCAGCCGCAGTATCCACATCACACCTGTCCATACCAGATTTCTAAAAGCGAGGAAGCCATGATAATAAATGATTGGAAAAAATGTTTCGACCATCGTAGAGAGCTACTTGGAAGCAACATTGTGCGTAGGGCAAGACTTGGAGACAGGATGATCTCCGTTTTTCATTATGGAGAGTCCATTTTCCTTAATGAAGAGTCAATGCCTATCTTGTTTTATGATATTTTACCTATGAGAGGGTAGAGTAGGTCCTATGAGAGGAGTAGGTCCTAGGTAGAATGTGTTATTATGTGCTGCAATGTGTTAGAGTTGATGAGGAGGATGAGGAGTTGTGATTATGACTAGTGACCAACTTGTTATATATATGATGTCTCATTGACAAACATTGTTTGGTGGTGATGACTAGTGGTAATGAATATGCTATTTAAACAGACTAGTTCATGATGAGTTGTTATTGTATAAAAGATACATCTGTTTAAACATGTACATCTCCAAAATATGAAAAAAACACATAAATTTTAGCAGTGGGGCGGGCCAAAATATTACCAGCAGTGCTCATTTACCAGTACCGCTTTCCAGGGGCGCGCTACTAGTATCTGAAGATACCAGTAGCGATGGCCTAAACAAGCGCTACTGCTACAAAATAGCTAGAGCGCCGTAGCAGTAGTGCGCCTGCCGGCGGTACTAATAGCAAAAAAACAACGCTACTGGTAAGGGTTTTCCTAGTAGTGACTAGGCTCGCTGGGACCGAGTAGAAACCGGGCGGCCATGGAGATCGACGGCGAATAGAGAAGGGGAAGTGGCGCTCCGGTGGACTAGAGAGGCAGGGGAGGGATGACTGAGCCGCAGAGGACCTCGGGGGACTCTTATATAGGCCAGGGGAGGTCTCGGGGATGCTCTAGAGAGCTCGGCCGACCTGCCAAAGGAGGGACAAAGGCGTTTAGCTGCACGGGCATGGCGTTTGCAACCGAACGACAACGAGATAAGGCGGGGCAACGATGCAGGGCAGAGCAGACGAACACGGGCTAGTTCCTCGACAAGGTAGGATGTCGAGGCGCGGAGGAAGGTGACGTGAATAGTGGCAAGAACGCACCAGAACTCACAATTTGCATGATGCAAGCGTGATCACCATGCGCACTGGTGCAAATAGCTCGTTCTGGCTGGACCAACCATGTCTAGTAGAAGGACCATGATACCCTGAGTCTAGACGAGGCAACAAGTCGGTCCAGGGGCAAAGAAGAGAAAAGCAGGAGGAGCAAAAGAAAATCAGCAGCAACCTGCTTGTGTTGTCCAGAGGGGAGACAATCTTTGCAACCAAGGAAGTGATTTGTCTGGTGATGATCACATACTAAGGTGATGTTGAATACCGAAAACCAGCTTAAGAGGATGTGTTTAGAGGGTGGTTGTTGTAGAAAGTGCCAAAATGGCAAGAAATGGAGTTGAAGAAGTTGCACTCACATGAGAGCATGAAAAGAGCTAAAAATGGTCATGGCCTAATGATTTGAGGATATGAATATGTCCAAAAAGTTTCATGCCATTTGGATGAACCAAACTAGCACTTGCTTCATATAGCTTCTCTCTGGACAGAAACTTGGAAAAATTGCATAGGGCAAATGGTTTGATTAATTGAGCCAAATCTTGGTGGAGATAGGTTATATGGGTAGGAGAAGGCTTAGGAAAATTTTCAGATATAATGGAGCAAGATAAAATATACTTGCTTCACTAACTGAAAATTTGGATAGAAACAAAGAATTGATCACGGGCTAACATAGATCAATGAAATGAGATAAAACTTGGAGGAGGATTATGATATGGGCACATGAAGGATTGAGCAAAATTTCAACTCATTTGGATAACCCTAGCTAGTACTTCCTTCACAATGGCTTCCCTCAGACATGAACTTTGAAAAATTGCTTGGGAATAACTACTAGGAAAATGAAGTTGAAATTTGGCATAGGGCAATGATATGGATAGGAAAAGGTGTCCAAAAAAGTTTGGGATCAATCAAGCACAAATAAATAGCACTTTCTTCACAAAGTGCGATTTAGGGCAGAATATGAAAAGAATTATTGGAGGAGTATTTTTGAACATGGAAATGAAAAGTGTTTCCATATTTGAGCAAGATAGGACCCAAAAAATTGATGAGAATTATTTGGGAATTTTTAGAATGACAGAAAGATGGGTTGCTTCACAACCTAGGGTAAATAGGATAATTCCTTTAATTGAAAAGGAATATTCCTAATAAAAAATATTGAGATTTGGGCTACGATGAAAATTACATGATCTAGGGATGGTTTTGGGGATGACAAGCCACTATGAAACCTAGGAAGAGATGATCTTCCCAAGTTTCAGAATGACATGCCACGAAAAAACAAATCAAATCAATAAATCCAAGAAAATCAAAGGAAAAAATAAAAGGGCAAAATCCAGGATGTTACAAACCTTCCCCCGTTAAAGAAATCTCGTCCTCGAGATTTTGTTTCTTAGGGAACAAGTAAATTTCCTGACTTGAAGAAACCGTTTCCAACTCAGGTTTCTCCTATTTATTCTCATATAATGTTCCCACTGAATTTGATGTGACTGACTGCCTTGATCTGGGGTGGTTTGCTTCATCGAATTTGAAATACTACATGACTTACATCATATGTTCATATTCATATTGCTTCACATCTTCTTTCATATCTGCTGGCTTAGTTGAGATCCAAAAGATTGTCATTACTAACATAGGTGTCCTTCTCGATAGATGTTATTCTCGTATCGAGTGTTGAGAATATTCCATAGAGTGGGGGACACTTCTTCCTGTGGAACAAGGAATCTCTTCTATCCAGATATTGGACTTCTTGAATATATGCATACCTTCTAGGTTCATAATAGTGATAGGAATTATACCTGTCCTTCTGACGGATTCTAACGTCTCACGGGAGTTTCTGACTTATCTTGACTAGCCTTACTGTCTTTCATATCCAACCTTTACCAAAAGCTCGACTGTCGGTTGTCGTGACTGATAGAAAACTGCACCATCTCCTGATGCTAGCATTTGCATACTTGGCTGGAGGTGATCTTGACAAAGAATCTTATTCACACAGGCTATTCTTTAATCTTATTCCCATATGAGAGAGTACATGGTTGAGGCTAGTTATGAATACTCTGATTACTCATTTTGCCAGTATATCCATGGGGATAATAGTCTGCACGATGCTTCAGCATGGTTGCTGAGGTCAATATGTCAAGCTGTCCTTGGGTTGGTCTTGACAGACTTGGGTATTCAATGTTGATAGTTTTGATCATATACTGTTGACTGAGCTGGTTGCCTTGCTATAAGGTCCTTACAACGATGGGGTAGACCTCCTAGGCATATCTTCACTTGGGTTTGATGTGGAATAAGTCTGTCTTGTGCATCCATATCACGATGTTCACCCAATAGTTCAACATACCGGTATTGTTGGTCTTGCTCTTTCATTATTATTCTCTTCATCTGGATCTTTAACTGAAAGAGCGGGGCCTTATATATCCTTGATTATTTTTTCCGCCCTGAGCACTGTCATGTGCAATATCTTGCAATCATAGATTAGTCTTGTTCATATCTTGAGTCTCGGGATATTTTCTGGTTCACGCATGCCTACAGATCTCGTTACTGTTGTTGACTATGCTAGACAGTGACAAAATTAATAACATCACCTTGTCGGATGTGCGGGATCTGACCTCGATAATCACTACCAAGATGATGTCTCAACATTGTCTTTCTTTAAGACTTATTGATCCTTGCAACACCCATTGGTTTTCCATCACTTGCATATCCAATGAGCTTGTCGAATGTGTGTCGTGAATTCTTCCTTATACGAGGGACTTGCATGAACTTGACAGTATACTCACTGTATGAGGAAATATCTGATTCTCGAGGTATACCTTTGTTTTGACTGATTCTTGTTTCTAACCCAACTGTTGTAGATCAGCCACTTGGAAACACTGCCATATGCTGACAACTCATACATTAATATCTTGTACCAGTGCCGTACTGAAGAAGGTTGGGCAGCTTGCATTGGAAGCCATTGGGAGTATCTTGCTGACGAAGACTAGATGGCTTGTGCCGGAAACTCTCGGCGGATATCTTACTCAGGAAGATTGGGTACCGTACCTCATAAGCTTCCCCACTTAAAGACTTACTAGGGAAGATTCAATACCTTATGCCAGAAGTTTTTTCTCAATCCAATTGAAAAGACCGAATATCTTGCACTGGAATCCATTCATACCTTTCTGATGCCGACTGAGAAATCTTGCCTTGTAACCTTCGCTGATAAACTGTGGAGAAGGAATGGACTGATTTTCTTTGTGAACAGAATAGCATATATACATCCTTGTCAATCTGGCTGCTGATAACTTGTACGACAAAAATTGTCTAACTGTCCTTGATGAATTCATTGCATATTTGGACTGACTTCGGGGTGTCTCTTGTTTTAACTCTGACTTATGACAGAATCAATCATTGTGCATGAACCATACCTTTGACTCGAAATGCACTATTGGACTTGTATCCAATTTATTTCTCTGTCTGGTTTAATCATTGTTGCAATAAAGGTGTATCTTTGATGGGTACTTGTTAACAAAAGTCTGAGCAGGATTTACTTGTATTTAGACCGGATGTCTGCAATACAATCTTGTCAGCTAAAAATCTCATTGCATTTAACTGAGTTCCTTGGTGTATACATGTACTTCTCATGGCTTCTTCTGATCCGGTATCGGTTGATGAGCAGTTTTCCATAAGGGGTAACACTGAAGATGTAAACCAAAGAAGCATGAGAAACGATCGATTGCAACAAAGCACACAACAAACAGGCTACAAAACTAATCCACACAGGCACACACAAGCATAATACTAGAGCAAATGCACATGCACTACACCACCGACTACGCCCTATGCTTGGGAAAAAGATTGGGGGATAACAAAGATGATAATGGAGTAGCGAGGGGAACTCTGAAACTCCGGATGAATTTGGTGAAGGGGTTGGAGAAGCTGGCGGAGATTGAGGTAGGGAGGCAAGCAATCTCCGGGCTCGAATGGCGTCTCGGACTAATTCAGAAATAAAAAGACACTCGGCCGTCATGTAACGGGACATGGCGAGTATAGCCGGGTCATCTTGAGGGTCGACAGATGGGAACTGGATCCGCCTAGGATTCTCGGTGATGGTGGGATAGAATTGATAAGTATAGTTCTCTTGCACCATGCTCTCTTGATGACGAAGACCGGCGATTCCTGCCATTGCGGCAAGCTGAATGGCACGCTTGCGAGTAGCGCCATAACCATCGTGGAAACTATGGGCGCGCTTACCAACAAGAATCGGGGCTGACAGATGGACATCAGCAACATACTCCAGAATTCTTCCTCCGGCAGAAAACAGGAATATTTGGTAATGAGGTGGATCTTCGAGGTGATAAATGCTATGCCACATATCACCAAGGAGGGTGGCAAAGCTGAGTGGTGTAGGAGTGGGACTAAAAGCAATAGGAACAACACCAAGAGCTCTGGGAAGGGCACTAAACTCATGCAAGCTGACCGCCATGTACGCACGAAACATGGGTTAGGGGTATCAGAATCAGACTATATGCAGCAAACAAATGCAACAACCAAATGCAGCAAGCAAGGGCAACAACTAGACCCTATACTACCGTTTTCTAACATTCCAATGGACTAGGACACTCTACAGCCAGACTTGCTCTAATACCAAGCGTTGTGGCACTCCAGCTCAGAGATACCGGAACGCCCCATATTCCAGCCCAGAGATCGAGGTGAAGTCTTCTAGAATACAGCACTACTTAGCATAGAACAAACCAGCTCTTTATTACAACACGAATATGGATACAAGGTCTCCGATATTACAATGAGTAACATCAGCACGATGATGCTACGCCAACCATAGTTTCTCTATACAAGTAGCATAACAACTCGAGATAGCAGAACAACTATTGGTAGCGAAACAACTATTGGCAGAGGAACAACTATTGGTAGTGAAACAACGAGCAACGATGATGGACTCCAATCTGCATGGACTCCGGCTGGAACGTTTATCCTAGCTAGAAAACACAGGAACCACACCAAACAAGCAAGCAATCCAAGCACGACCTGCAAACTGGCATGACACACCAGGTCAGTACATTGAATATACCTGCAATCTCACAATAACCAAATGCAGTCAAGACAAACGACAACATGTCATTAACAGGTTATATCAATCACGAGCATGATACTAACAGAACAACATGAGATGCACCAACCAAACATGTTACGGCTAGAACAAGCATAGCATGAGCACATGAACATGATGATACTACATGCAACAGGTTAACATTATCATGCACCAACTTACTCTGCTCGGGTTACCTTGTAACCAACCCATGCATCACCTTACCAATCTCGGTATCCTCGATACCACCATGATCATCTCGCGATCACATATAACTCAACCAACTTCGGTATCCATGATATCATCGTGATCATCTCGTGATCACATATAACTCAACCAACTTCGGTATCCATGGTACCACCGTGATCCTCTCTCAATCACAACCAACATCTTTCTCATCATCGAACTGGGGTTATTATTAATCAGGTTGTCATTATTATTACTGTTGGCTCATAGTGTGACCGACTATGAACTGTGCCCATATCCTCAGGTGCGGATATCAATAGATTTAGCATACACTCTGCAGAGGTTAGTACACTGTGCCACACCACGGAACCCATGGCCACGCTCTCCCATGCGTGTGGACCAACGGCGTTCCGACAAAACCGCTCTATTGCCCATGACACTCTCCCAGCCACTCCGACCAACTCCCCTATGGGCTAGGTCCTGGGTGGTCGTGATGTCTACCAAAGACATCCAACGGCCACCGTCGTGGCAAAACATAAACGATCCCACACGGGGACAAGGTACCTCACAACAACAACAACAACAACAACAACAACAACAACAACAACAACAACAACAACAACAACAACAACAACAACAACTACTACTACTACTACTACTACTACTACTACTACTACTACTACAACAACAACAATGGGCACACAAGGCTTATGTCCACCTACCTGATCATGGTTGCGCATGCCCATAACCTTGCCTCTTTGGTGGCACCGGCAAGAGGCATGTCAATAGACACAGTTAGGACCCTCCATAAGGCAAGTGCGGTTGCATTGGTCAACTCGTGGTGGCACCATGACTTAACCAATAGTTGTTCAAGTTCATTATTATCTGGTTAAACTTGAATGCAATAAGCTGAGTCATATTAAATAACATGATGCAACTACAATGAATGAACATGATACCAACATGAGCATGGATGTGCAACATAATCATCGAGCATAACAACAACAAAGCATATATCCAAATGAAATGGCATACTGACGAGCATGAGCATAACACTACACCTGAGCATAGCATGACCACTAGCATCATAAAGAAATACCATGCAAGAGCATAACAAGAGTACTAACAAGCAAGCTTGTAACCAACTAGATGCAACGGGACAAGCATAGCAATGGTACGGGATAATAGACTAAGCATGCACCACAATGAACATCACTACTACCAGCATCACATGTGAAAATGATACTAGCAAGTAGCACAAGATAATACGATGCATCCTAACATAGCATGACGCTGGACGCGAATCCACGAGTAAAACCGAAATAAAGACAGTAGTAGCAAACAAGCAAGCAGAAAACGGGCAAACTTTTATTGAATATTTAAGTTGAAAACCAAGGCTACTGCATGACTATCATGCAAGTGGCTATTGTGGCTTGCCTGGGGGTGACGAAGACTCCGGTGAGAAGTGCAGTGAAGCCACGGAACGAAACATTGGACGGTTCTCTCTCACAGGGGGCTGATTAGAGGCAATGGCAAAATGGTCATTTTCAATTTGGGACGACCTAGTGAAAATTTTACCAACAGAAAGAGCTCGACGATATGAAGAAGTGAGCATTGGTTTGACCTCGATTAGAGTTACGGTCGCGGAGTTATGATGTGTAGAAGGTAGGGGACTAATCTGTGAATATTTTCATCACCAACGGATCCCTGAGAGGAAAAACTGAAAGCGCCTAAGGCCGGATACATGTTATAGAAAGGAAAACGTATTTTAGCTGCACTAAGAAGGGAATACGCCTTCTAGAAGGCAAAACACATTCTAGATAAAAGAAGTAAGGATTACGATTTCAACAACTGAAAATGTATTTTTTGAAAATGTGTTTCTACTTAAAATAGATGGGCTCGGGCGGGAGAGGCTTACAGGTGGGGTCCAGCGGCAGGGGCCAGGCTGGCGCGGTCGTCTTCTTCCTCCCCCGTTCTATTCCTCGTGTGAGGCAGAGCGGAGGCAGGGGAGGGAAACGGCCAAGGGGTCGGCCGGCTCCGGCGATCCCCGGCCGAGCCAAGGGCACCGGCGAGCCCGCGGGGCCGCGTCGCACCCGTTTAGAGGGAGATCAGCTGCCGAGGAGGAGAGGAGGATGCGGGAACGGAGGTGAACCGAGAGGAGGCAGAGGCGTCCGGTGGAGATGCTTGGCGACGAGGCAGGGCAACCGGCGAGGGGCAAGGGTGTGGGAAGAACCGCGGAGGAGAGGGGAATGCGGTGGACAGCTCGAGAGGAGTGGAGATGGACTAGGCTTGCTGGGACCGAGAAGAAACTAGGACGGCCATGGTGATCGACGACGAACAGAGAAGGGGAAGTGGCGCTCTGGTGGAGTAGAGAGGCGGGGGAGGGATGAATGAGATGCGGAGGACCTCGGGGGACTTTTATATAGGCCAGGGGAGGGTTCAGGGACGCTTTAGAGAGTGCAGCCGACATGCCAAAGGTAGGACAGAGGCGTTTAGCGGCACGGCATGGTGTTTGCGGCCCAACTGCGACGAGATCAGGTGGGGCAGCAAAGCAGGGTGGAGCAGACGAGCACAGGCTATCTCCTGGACAAGGTGGGACGTCGAGACGTGGAGGAAAGCGACGTGAACAGGGGCAAGGACGTGCCAGAGCTTGCAATTTGCATGATGCAAGCGTGATCACCATGCACACTAGTGCAAATAGCTCGTTTTGGCCGGACCAACCATGTCTAGTAGAAGGACCATGATACCCTGAGTCTAGACGAAGCAACAAGTCGGTCCAAGGGCAAAGTAGAGAAAAGCAGGAGGAGCCAAAGCTAATCTGCAGCGACCTGCTTGTGTTGTCCAGTGGGTAGACAAGCTTGGCAACAAAGGAAGTGATTTGTCTGGTGATGATCACATACTAAGGTGATGTTGATCACCCAAAATCAGCTTAAGAGGAGGAGTTTAGAGGGTGGTTGTTGTAGAAAGTGCCAAAATGGCTAGAAATGGAGATGAAGAAGTTGCACTCACATAAGTGCATGAAATGAGCTGAAAATGGTCATGGCCTAATGATTTTAGGATATGAAGATGTCCAAAAAAGTTTCATGCCATTTGGATGAACCAAACTAGCACTTGCTTCATATAACTTCTCTTTGGACAGTAACTTGGAAAAATTGCACAGGGCAAATGGTTTGATGGATTGAGCCAAAACTTGGTGGAGATAGGATAAATGTGTAGGAGAGTCTCAGGAAAATTTTCAGCCATAATGGAGCAAGATAAAATATACTTGCTACACTAACTGAAAATTTTGACAGAGAAAAGGAATTGATCCTGGGCTCACATAGATCAATGGAATGAGATGAAACTTGGAGGAGGATTATGATATGAGCACATGAAGGAGTGAGGAAAATTTCAACTCATTTGGATAACCCTAGCTAGTACTTCCTTCATAATGGCTTCCCCCAGACAGGAACTTTGAAAAATTTCTCAGGAATATCTACTAGGCAAATGAAGTGGAAATTTTGCACAGGGCAATGGTATGGATAGGAAAAGGTGTACAAAATGTTTGGGGCCAATCAAGCAAAGATAAATAGCACTTTCTTCACACAGTGCAATTTAGGGCAGAATAGTAAAAGAATTATTAAAGGATTATTTTTGAACATGGCAATGAAAAGTTTTGCCATATTTAAGGAAGATACGACCCAAACAATTTATGAGAATTATTTTGTAATTTTTAGAATGACAGAAAGATGGGTTGCTTAACAACCTAGGGCAAATAGGATAATTCCTTTAATAGAAAAGGAATATTCTCAATAAAATAATATTGGGATTTGGGCTAGGATGAAAATTACATGATCTAGGGATGGTTTTGGGGATGACAAGCCACTATGAAACCTAGTAGGACATGATCTTCCCAAGTTTCAGAACCACATAGCCACCGGAAAAACAAATCAAATGAATAAATCCAAGAAAATCGAAGGAAAAAATAAAAGGGGAAAATCCAGGATGTTACAGTCAATCCAAGGGATATGTTTTCGTTCTTATATACATCCCACATAGTCAATCCAGGGAAAACGTTTCCGTTCATATGTACGTCCCACACAGTCAATCCAGGGAAAACATTTCCGTTTGTATATACATCCCACACAGTATTATGTATAGCCTCATGTGTGATAGGTGTAACTATCACACACGCCTCGGTTAACCGTTCGCATTTATTCAACTACATCACACACGATTTGATGAAGAAAACTGTATGGCATTAGGCTATCCATTCTAAGTGTTTTTACTGCTAGAACTATTTGCAAAGTTCCATGACCCATTTAGCATGTTTATTAGTTCACAATTAATAATTCCAGTATTACGCAAATTCACATTTCATATCGAACAACTCTTTGCCAATTTCATATCAGGCACATAAATATATTTTAACATCACAGCACATCATATAGCTAGTTCAGCTTCATAAGAACAATATTAGAACAATATATATTCATTACTCAAATCGAGATCATCTAGGCTTGTCTTATCCACCTCTGCTTTCAGTTCAGTAAGAACCTTTTTTGCACTGGCCAACTAGGAAAGTGTCTCTTTTTTCGCCAGCACCATCTTAGAAAAGTCTAATTTAAAAAATCTGAGCTCACTCTCCATCTTCCTCTTTTTATCCCGCATCTTCAAATATTCTTTAGCGTTGACAACAGTTTCTCTTGGCCTACCTCTGTTCTTTTCCTCAAACAAGCTCCAAAGCTTTGCTAGGCACATCTTCAAAGACTGTGGCCACTCCTGATCAACCCACTCCAGATAAGAACACTTCCGTTCATCCTATAATATTTAAAACTATATCAGTACCAATTGTAGGGGAAATTGGTTTCTAGCAACTTATAAAATCACCAAATACATATTTCGAAAAACTGACGAAATAAGTTAATTATGACATATCTTCTCAAAAAGAGTAATGTGCAAATGAATTAATTGCTAGTGAGATAACAATCAAATTCTGAAACATCAGAAGCTATAATTAACTGAAACAATGTTACAAGTTCTTAGTCATGTACTATAAATAACAAATTGAACATTTTATGAGGAAGCTAAATATAAGTGCAACAGCATAGCGATAGTGTTTGGATGACAGCAAATTGATACTAACAGGTGTGTACATGCATAAATTTAGTAACGTAGAACTAATAGCACTATGGCCTTCCACTATGTATGCCAAAACTGGTGTAAAGACAAATGTTCCTACATTTGGCACCGGTGCCCTGCACTGGCGAGCCAATGCAGCGGGAAAAAATCAGGGACCCGGACTCCAGAGCACCTCCAATGCCCAGTTCCTTCGTGCCATAAATGTTTAGTTTTTTCCTACTTGGCTGCTCGGATGTGTGGACAAAAGTTGGCTGCACAAACTGCTGAAGCGGTGCCAAATAATTTTCTAATGGCATCGATGATGAGATGGCAACATTTTTAGATACTAGGTACAAACTGTGACACTGTCTTAACGTCAAGAATAACATAGCACGGTGACAATGTTCGAATCAGATCTAACAAATGATTTGTAACAATGAAAGTGGGGCTAACCTTCTTTGCACATGCCAGAAACTTCCTCCCACTGTCCACAGATTCATACGCAACTAGCTTCATGCATGGAGATTGATGGTGACAACGAGCAGGTAGATCTTCAGCCACCCTGCTCCATTCATTGCAATTGATGGTCCTAGGGAGCCACAAGAGGAAGAAATGACTCAAATCGACCGCCGGGTGAAAATCCTTCATTCCAAGTCATAACCTATTAGAGAGAGAAGAGATGCATACTCGGGTGCTGAAAAATTCGTCGTTGGAGGAGGAACCGCTAGAGAGGTCATTGAAGAAGACCATGGCGGCCCTAGTGGTAGGATGCGAGACATCGAGAGTGAGGAAGAAAGCGAGGATGCGGCTATAGCTTCAAATGGAAGGAAGGAGGAAATAGGGGAAATGTGATTTGTGGTCGGGGAGAAAAGAGGGCACCATTCACTTTGAACGATTGTGTGCATCGCAAATGATTCTTCTGCTTTACACGCATGTGATGAGTTTGATAATTCAAATTTTGGTGGAAATTTCCTTGGGTACTATCCTCATCCACGCCATTGCATAATTTAACATCACTTGCTACTTTGGGCACACAAAAGAGCGTATGGGACACATAGCACACTTACTGATCGAGCAATTTTAGTAATTAAATGGTGCCAGTTGACCTAAACATTTCTCTAACCAAAGACCGACATTAAAAACAAAGCCTAAGTACGCATAATTTTAAGAAAGCCACCGCCACGCCGACCTATGCATTGCCGGTGTGAGATGAGACGTTGATGACTTGCCTTGGCGACATGCTGCCGTTGGTGGACTCCGCGTCCCCCCTGCTGAAGTCGACCGCGTCCTCGTCCTTGTCCTCGACATCGTCCTCGTCTTCGGCGCCGCCCTCAAGTTGTAGTACTCGTAGTAGTGGATGCGCCAGAGCTCGCGTTGGTACTCCACTGCCGATTCCTTGACAGACAGACTCTTCTCTACCTAGACCTCAGTCACACGCAACTCCTCCTCACGGCGCTCCTTGATCTCCACCGCCTCCTGCATATCCAGCCCCCGCTCGACGTTCTCATGAGGAAGCAGGTGTTCCATGGCCATCGCCGCCTTTTCAGACGTGGGTTGCATACTGGATTTTGAGGTGGCCTGGAATATCTTGGCGTATGTGTCCTCGATCTTGGCGTGGATGGCCCCGACCCGGGCCAGGGCGACATCGGCGGCACGAACGGCAGCAGGAGTGTTCTCGGCGTTTGTAGCCGCCGCTGCAGCTGTAGCTGCTGCAGCCGTCTCAACTGTTGTAGCTGCCCTGTCGGCTGCCGCAGACGCCCTCTCGATGGATGCAGCCGTGCTCAAAGCGGATGCGGTGACACTCTCGACATTGGCGGCCGCGCTCTCGGCGCAGCCGGTGGTGCTCGGGGAGGACATGGCCACCGTACGGGCCCTCACGAAGTGTTTCCACGACATCATCTTTGCAAGAAGGGGTTGCAGGAATGGGGATCGAGATTCGTGGATTCCGGGGTTGCCGGCACTGGAGCAGATGTGCCGGCGAAGCTTAAGGAGGAAGACTTAAATAGACCCATGAATTTTCATCGCAAATGGTTCCTACAAAAAACTGTGTGTGATGTTGTTGATATTTTTTATTAGCTGTGAAAGACGACTTTGGAATAAAGTGGCAACAGATGGTGTTTTAAATGTACGAGAAAATTTGTAGTACTAATCCAATAGTCATGTCAAAATTTGGAAAATGGCAGGGGTCATTTGACCTTTTAAGACATTTAACTAATTTTCTAGCCATTTAATGACCGTAATTCAAATTTGAACTACATGTACATGTAACAGTTAACCATAACGGTTTGAAAAGTCTTATTTCTGTACTTTTGTGCGAGTTAATTCCATGTGTAGTAAATTGGAAGGAATTTTCAAACATATTGGTGTCACGGCCAAGATACAAAGCATGGAGTGCCATGTCATTTAAATTCCAAAAAATTAATAAAAAGTTCAGAAACACATGAAACCTTGCTTGATGTAATGTCATGCCACCAAGATGATGTGGTAAAAAAGTGTCAGGACCCCGACTCAATGGCACACCAATCTAGTATGTAACACCTCATATCACTTTGCGGCCCCACGCACGGTATCCCCACGGGTGACGCCTTACCAGGCCCGGGACCGTTTGCGCCTTTTGGCACACATATATGATAGTGTCGCTAGCATCCATATGACAAGTAGGCCGGGCTGACATGGCTAGTCGTGAACCCAAGGTGGCACTAACTTACATGGACAGGCATACATGACCCAGCAATGAACGTGTCGGTCATCAGTGAGTGAATCCGGGCTGTAGCAGCTTGGCTAGAAGGACTCCGGTAAACCGGGCTGTAGCAGTGTAATAGCCTGGCTTATTAGGGATGATAGACTACTCATATCAATAAGGAATTCCTTCTTTTCCGGGATCCCATTCAGACAGAACTCCAAAGTTAAGCGTGCTCAGCTTGGAGTAGTTTCGAGGATGGGTGACCGACCGAAGTTGCTCCGGTGCGCACGCAGTGAGGACAAAGTGCACGAAAAGACTAGTATTGATCGTGGGGCGGTCTAGATCCCGCCAGAATAACGACCACCGGTGGGTGTGTCCGGGCGTTACAAGTTGGTATCGAGCCGACCCTCGCGGTTACGGATGGTTGCGAAAGGTGCGCGGTCATGTTGTTCATGACGTTTGTGACCCGTCGTGGCACACGGCATGGCACATGTACCGGACTGGATGCATGAGACGGTTGTGCCAAGAGGAACGTTCACGTGGCCCGACGAGGGCGTCGGTTCCTCCGAGTGGGGGTGTATGTAATAGCACGGCTTATTAGGGATGATAGACTACTCATATCAATAAGGAATTCCTTCTTTTCCGGGATCCCATTCGATGTAACTCCAAAGTTAAGCGTGCTCGGCTTGGAGTAGTTTCAGGATGGGTGACCGGCCGAAGTTGCTCCCGGTGCGCACGAGTGAGGACAAAGTGCACAGAAAAGACTAGTATTGATCTGTGGGGCCAGTCTAGATCCCGCTAGGAGTAACGACCACCGGCGGGTGTGTCCGGGGCGTTACAAGCAGGCTAACAGGACTCCAGTAGTCACCACGTGAGATTTCCCCTAAGGGACAGACACAGCAATGAAGGACACATGCCGGCCAACCTAAGTGTTCCGGAGCAGTAGCAAGCTACCAAGGCTTAGTGGAAGCACTAGGATACATTTCCAGAAGAGAGGCTACCAAGGATAAACCACTAGATAGTCATATCCCACACATACCAAGCATTTCAATAACATACACACAATATGCTCAATATGTCCAATACAACATGGCATCACAACATGACTCTACAACTCAAGTATTTTATTCAATAGGCTCCGAGGAGCGAGATATTACAAACATGGGTCGCAAGACCCAACATTCAGAGCATACAGGCCAAAGCACATGCGGAAGCTTAACATGCCTGAGTACAGACATCTACAAATGGAAAAGGTTGAGAAGCCTGACTATCTGCCAGATCCTGCCGAGGGCACAAGATCGTAGCTGAGGTAACAAGCTAAAAGTCGAACTCTACACGGAACTACTAGTGAGACTGAAGTCTCTCTGCAAAACATAAAATAGGAAAATGTGAGTACAAATGTACCCAACAAGACTTACATCAGAACTAACTACATATGCATCATTGTCAACAAAAGGGGATGGTGGGTGTCGGTGTCGAAACCGGCGGATCTCGGGTAGGGGGTCCCGAACTATGTGTCTAGGCGGATGGTAACAGGAGACAAGGGACATGGCGTTTTTACCCAGGTTCGGGCCCTCTCGATGGAGGTAAAACCCTACTCCTGCTTGATTGATATTGATGATATGGGTAGTACAGGAGTGGATCTACCATGAGATCAAGGAGGCTAAACCCTAGAAGCTAGCCTATGGTATGATTGTTGTAATGGTTGTCTGTCCTACGGACTAAAACCCTCCGGTTTATATAGACACCGGAGAGGGCTTGGGTTACACAGAGTCGGTTACAATGGTAGGAGACTACATGTCCGTATCGCCAAGCTTGCCTTCCACACCAAGGAAAGTCCCATCCGGACACGGGACGAAGTCTTCAATCTTGTATCTTCATAGTCTTGGAGTCCGGCTGACAATGATAGTCCGGCTATCCGGACACCCCGTAGTCCAGGACTCCCTCAGTAGCCCCTGAACCAGGCTTCAATGATGATGAGTCCGGCGCGCATATTGTTCGGCATTGCAAGGCGGGTTCCTCCTTCGAATAATTCATAGAAGATTGTGAACACCAGGATAGTGTCCGGCTCTGCAAAATAAATTCCACATTCCACCGTAGAGAGAATAATATGTACACAAGTTCAATCTGCTGATGTATTTTGTGGCACGACGTCATACCACCACCAAGCCTTTACTTGAATCGTTTTTTATTATACCACCTCGGTAGCGTTTAGCGGCGATTTCCTTAGCACGTCTTGTCGAGCGTAGATTGTGTTCCCCTTATTCCGGGATTCCCATCAATACGGACATGGGTAACCCAACCGTGCCCGTTGCCACGCCCCCTCCATCGGAGGCGAGTCCCGAACAGTCACGGGGACGGCTCTTGGTATTCTCCCTCTTTATAATGGGACCAAGGCTCGTTTCTTTTCTTCAATCCACCATCGAATCTTCTCCTTGCCCCAAGTTCCAACACCCGGAGCCCCAGATTCGAGCGCTTCGGACCTCCAACAATGTCCGGCTCCGACCTCTGAGGGCGGTGGATGCCCTCCTCTATCACAGAGGAGGGCGTGCTAAAGCTGCGAGCCCAAGTACGACTTACGAGATTTCGCTGGGTTGCCCTTGAAGGGCAAGTCATCCCCACCCCCGAGCCCGGCGAGTATGTCATTTTTGTATCCCACCTCCATCGGGGTTTAGGCTTCCCGATGGATCCTTTTGTGAGAGGGCTCATGTTTTACTATGGGTTGGAATTCCACGACTTGGCTCCGGAGTCCATCCTCCATATTTTGCATTTATTGTCGTCATGCGAAGCCTTCCTCCGTCACCCTCACTTCGTCCCTGTGGCTTAAGACCTTGACGTGAAGCGAAGATGATCGAGGGCGTCAAGCAATCTTGTGAGGCGATTGTGAGCGAAGGGCCGGCGCTCCATGGCCCGAGGGCTCTTTCCAGAGGAGCTCGGCTTGTGGCAGCAGGAGTGGTTCTACATAACCGCTCCGAGGCGGCAGTGAAACCGCCGCCCATCTTCCGCCCGAGCCCTCCACGGCGGTGATGTCATGGGTCGACCAAAGGCTCAACTGGGGCTATCAAAGGGCGTGCCCCTATTGCGGGGCGGATTCGAGACCTCAAGCGAGGGAGATCGATCTAGTCGTGGTGATGCAGGTCATGCTGATTAGGCGTCTCCTGCCCTGCAAACGCCGCCCTCTCCGATTGTGGGAGTTTAATCCGGAGGGACCACGAATTCTCCAACACTTCATGGGTGCGACACCCGTGGAGATGTACAAATTGTTCTTCGGATCACAAGAGGTGTGTCCGGAATTGACCGAGGATGCCGGCCTGAGCTGCAATCGCCCGGATACACAAGTAAGTAGCTCCGTGTCCGGACATACCATTCGTTTGCCTTTCTATGACTCGCTTTTTGACCAACTGTCCTCTAAACAGGAGTGTATAGCGCAAGCAAAACGACACGGTGTCGGCCCCCTCCCAGAGACCGCGCGGATCCGTGCTGGTCGGGATCTTTGGAGGTTACGCCTTGAGAGGAAGGCGAAGGGGAGAACAGAGAACTACCGCCTCAACCAAGGAGGCTTTTGAGGAAGGGGGGATCGAGAATCCCTCCTTCCAGGGGGAGAAGAGGACCGCCTCCGAAAACCCGGAGGCCAAAGCCCCAAAGCGGGGGAAGAAATCTTCACCGGAGGGTCCTGCGTCCGGAGAGGCTCCGGCCGCACAATCTCCCCTAAAGAATCAGCCTCCAATGAGCCGTAAGTAGAAAAAAGGGAGTTTTATAATAAGGGACATCCCTGTTTGTGCTTCTAAGGATAACTTAAGTTTTTACCTTGTAGTTCGGATCCCCGCCTTTCTCAGATGAGCTCGTCTTCGGGGGAACTCCATCCGGAGATGATGGAGAGCGAGACGCCTCCTTCTGCCGCACCATCAGATAGGGCGGACGAGCCTGAAGTGTCATCACGGAGGGTATCCCCGAGTCCGGCAGGGCCAAATAGTTCGGCACCAAGTGGTGTGCGGCCGGGGGAGCTGAAGGATCTGCTTGAGAGGGCGTCCATCTCAGAAGGTCACCGTACACAGATGAGTACGGTGATTGAAAGAATTTCATCTGCCGAAGGCGGATTGCGTGATGCCGTCAGGAGTTTGCTGGCGGGGTTTGAGGTACGTAAAAATGACATACCCTTTGACAGTTTTACACATAAAGTCGCCCTGTATAGATAGTAGCCCCTGAGACTCGGTAAGGTGTCGAGAACGACAGCGTGCCGAGGATCAAAATCCCAGGTATTAATTTTCGCCTTTCCTATGCAGGTGGTGGATAGTTCGGTGGCTAGCTGGACTGATGGAGTTGCCGAACTAAAGCGGCAACTCGATGTTGCGGATGCGGACATCGCGCTAGTCAACAGGCGACTTGACGAGTCGCAAGGTAGGTTTCTTCTCAGTGGTCACCTAGTAAGGGAGCCGAAGCCCACCCCTTACAATATGTGTGCTTGACGCAGATGGTGCCGCTGCTATGGAGAGCCTTCGGGTAGAACTTGCTCATGCCAAGGAGCAAGCCAGAAGGAGTGATGCGGCTGCCTCGAGGGCGGCCGAAGAACTAGAAGCCGAAAGGGCTGCACACTGCCGAAGCAGGGAGGAGATGGCCGAAATGGCCGTGAAGTTAAAAGATGCTACCGACCGTAATGAGAGGTTCTTGAAAAGGAGCGCCTAGCGGAGCAAGAAGACCTGGGGAAGGCCACCGCCGAAGCCAAGGATGCCCGTTCTGCAATGCAGGCTATAAAGGAGGAACTGCGCCAGGCCGGAGACATTATGGCTGGCAAGCCCTTTCTGCTGCGCCAACGGTTCACGGACCCAAAGTATGCTCAGCTTGGCCAGCTGTGGGGTCCGGAGGATCCTTATATGGACTTAGCGGCGAGTGCGGCGGATGCCGTTGTGCACTTCCGAAGTCAGAAGGATCACAAGATGGAAGAGCTGTTTTGGTCTCAATTCCATAGTCCGGAGCGTTCACTTCCACTGACCGATCGGTTGGCCGAGTGGGCTGAGCTTAATAGATTGTCCGTACTTGCCATGACAGATATCGTGACTCATGTCTGGCCGGATAGGCCCAAGCCGAAGAGTTATTTTGGCTTATTGCAGCAATTTCTTGGGGCGGTGCCGCATATCAAGGCGATGAAGTGGTCGGCCTGCATAGAGGGTGCACGGATGGCCCTCGCCCGTGTGAAGACACATTGGACAGAGATGGATGCCACCGCTGTTGCGACCCAGGGTTCGGACGAGAGTCGGTTACCCGCCGAGCACTATTTTGGGGAAGTTCTGCGTGGTGCTCGTGTAATAGAGTCGCAGTGCTCAAAAAATGTTGTGTTCAAATGAACTTTATGATTTGTAAAATGATGTTTATAATATAAGCGCTTTTTGTACTTGTGCATGCAAGTATTGGAATATCTCCTGTGCGCCCGTTTAATGTATACTCGTGTACAACCTGAAAGATGGCAGTCTTCGGCTTCTGCCCCCACGCACATAGTACGGGGGTGTTTGCAAAATAGCGCATTTTCACACTTAATCCAACATCTTGGTCCTGTGAAGGAGGTGGTAGCGTAGCAAACGAGGCAACCGGACTATAATGCTTTATCACTTTCACTTAGCCATAGGAGTTCGAGGGTGGGGCTACGATATAGCCCCTGGGGGCACCGCGCTCTCCGAGTTCGGGGCGCGTATGTGCCTTACCGGGAAACGGTCCATCGTCAAAGCGGAGGAATTCTAAACATTCCGATAGTCGATCGAGTGGTTGACCAGTCTCTCGCTATGTCATGACAGTCAGTTTTCGGCTTTCTCTACTGAGGTGCTCGCCCGGTGGCGGGGCACAATCGCGATAGTTCTCCGGTGCCGCGTTAGCCGATGATCTGAGCGTAAGGCAGCAAAACACAGAGCGGGCAAACCCAACATTTGACCAAAGACATGACTCGGAGCTGATGCATATAAGGCCTAACTCGAGACGCCGAACACTCCCTAAGGTGTTCGGTCTTTATAATAACGGGCAGAACAATGCCCTAAGCCCCTAGTGTCCAGGTACAGGCGAGAATTTCTGGCGCGGCCGATGCCAAAACGCCAGTCTCCTCATTGGTTATGGTGAAGAACCGTGGGATGTGATCAACAAAAGACAGTAAGAAAGGTTTACGCAGGGACTTAATCTAAAAAGAATCCTTGCGATGGGTCCCTGATGCACGTCTGCGCTTGTGTCTCCGTTGTGCCATATCCTGGACGGGCGTACACGTTGTTCACCTGTAAAAAGAGAGGAACTTAGCTTGAAAGGAAATCGTGCAAAAAATGTATTAAAAATTGAAATATGAATGAATGAATAAGACTGAGCTTATATTAGCTCATTATTGCTTGTACGCATAGCCCCTTGTAAAGGGGTGTGCGGCTAGGGAGCCCCTAGCTTATTTATGCCGGACTCGTCTAGCCGTGCCCGGGGTCTTGAACGACCTTTTAATGAGATGATGCCGCGTGGACCGGGCATTTTAAGTGTAAGAGACGCGTAGTGTGGTACTGCGTTAAAGCGGACAAAAGCTTGACGTCCCAATAGAGCGTGATGGCTACTTTTGAATGGGGCGATATGAAAGATTAGCTTTTCGCGTCGGAAGTTGTCGGGTCACCCGAACACAACTTCTAGTAGTAAGGAGCCCGTGCACTTGGCGTAAGGGCCTGGCGTCACTCCTTTGAAGGGAGTGCGGGTATGTTGGATTTTAGTAAGGTCTATCCCCAACTTGCGGATTGTGTCCGGATATAGCAGGTTTAAATCGCTGCCGCCATCCATCAGGACTTGTGTAAATTGTAGTCCGTCGATTATAGGATCCAATATCAGAGCAGTCCATCCTGCGTTCCGAATACTTCTGGAATAGTCCAGGTGGTTGAAAGTGATTGGTTTTGACATCCAATCTCGAGGTTCTGCTGGGGTGGACCGTGCGACACCTACTTTGGCGGGTGCCGCATTGTTTTTCCGTATTATCACATGAAGTGAGTTTACTGTTTTGACTTCTTGTGGGAAAGTCTTTTGTTTTCCGGCGCTCTGCTGGTTGGGTTCGCCGTCGTCCTCGCTTGGCGCGTCGAGCCTCTTGTGTTCGGCGTTGAGTCAGCCGGACTGTTTGAAAACCCAACAATCTCGGTGGGTGTGGTTTGCAGGCCTTCCAGAAGTACTGTGGATTTGACATATCCGATCCAAAATTTTGTTTAAGTTGGATAGCTCGTCACTGTTATCCTTAAGAGGCAGTGTTTTGTTGTTCGGCCGCGAGCTTTTGAATCCAGCGTTGACCGCCGTGTTCTTTGGGCTTTTTTCTTTATTTCGGCGCTGATCCTTTCTGCATCATGATTTTCCGTTTCCATCTCTGATCTCGGATGTACTCGGGTCGCTGGTGCTGCATCTTGCTAGCAGTTGTCTTCCCCCGCAAAAGCGGGTCATGAGGCTTGTTAGCGGCCATTGTTCTCGGCTTCTCTTGGCGAGGTGTCGGCGAGCCATTCGTCTCGGACATTATGTTTAAAAGCTGATAAGGCTTGGCGTCCGAACGATCGACTATTTGGTTCTTTTGGTGAGAACCTGTTCTGAATTTCTTGTACGACTCTCCGAGCTGTTGAGTTATGTGACTTAAATCGTCTGCATCCGGAGGGCGGACATAAGTCCCTTGGAAATTTGCTCTAAACGCGTCCTCGAGCTCTTCCCAACTTCCAACAGTATTTTCTGGGAGGCTTTTGAGCCAATGCCGAGCTGGCCCTTTGAGCTTGAGGGGTAGATATTTTATGGTGTGGAGATCATCTCCTCTGGCCATGTGTATGTGGAGGATGTAATCCTCAATCCAGACTCCAGGGTTTGTTGTTCCGTCGTATGCCTCTATGTTTACGGGTTTGAACCCCGCTGGAAATTCATGATCCAGCACCTCATCGGTGAAACATAGTGGGTGTGCGGCGCCCCTGTATTTGGGTGTGTCGTTGTCTTCGAATACTCGGCGTGTTGCGTTGCTTCCTAGGCCCCTCTTTTTTGGCCCATAAATGGACCTCACCGGGCCGTCTGTTTTCCGAGGATCAGGAGTTGGCTTGTGTGCAGTGCCGCTTATAGCTTGTGGCCTGTCATCTGGTCGTCTATCCGGCCAGGCGGCCTCTTTGCTTTTTGACTGTGGGGGCTCTATGGCCACCTCGTCGAATTCTGGCAGCAGCTTGCGCTTCGGGTAGCTCTTTGTTTGGTCGCTATTGCCATATTTGTCCGCGGTCATGAGTACTTTGCACCACCTCATTCTGAGTATGTCTTCCGCTGTTTTGAGCTTCTGTTTTTCCTTTTTCAGACTTTTTGCAGTGGCGACGAGTCTTTTGTGAAGGTTTTTATGCTTGGTGGTGTGTCCGGCGTGAGATCGCTTAGACTGTTGTTTTCGCCGGGCATGGATTGATTATCTGATTCGTCCGGCCCAGATGGTTGCTTGGTTGCATGTTCGTCGTCCACTGGTTTGCCCTGCTCTATTGCTGCTTCATTAGGAGTGCTGTTTTTGTCGAGGCGGGACTTAGGGCGGCGTCTGCGTTGCCGTTTTGGTTGTTTGTCGGTGGAATTATCCTTTGCCGCGTCCCGTTGTTCCTCGTTATCGCTTCCTTTTGGGGTGTCCACCATATATACATCATGGGTTGGGGTGGCCTTCCAGTGCTCGGTAAGCGCTAGTCCTTGGTAGTCTTGGGCATCGTTATCCATACCGTCGATGTCTTCGGAGTCGTAGTCTAGCTTTTCGGTTAGATCGTCGACAGTGGCTACAAAGTGGGTGGTGGGTGGGCTTTGAATTTCTTCGTCGTCCGCATCCCAACCATCGACCGCAGTCGGCCAGGCTCTCGATAGCGAGAGATGCTTTAGCGAATTTAGGATGTCGCCAAAGGGTGAGTGCTGAAAGATGTCCGCGGCAGTGAACTCCATGATCGGCGCCCAATCGGATTCGATTGGCAGGGGCGCAGGAGGTTCGGAGTCCGGCAAGGAGTCCGGCGCCTCGGAGTCACGAGCTTTATAAGGGACAAGATCAGTATTCGGCTCCATCACCGTAGAAGTTGCAGCTCCCGAGGCGGTGTCCAGCCACCTGTCCTCGATCTGCATGGTCTGCTCCGAACTATGGGTTAGAGCGGACTCGTGTGCGGCCTCCAGGGTGTTGTCCGACGGTAGAGCTAAATCATGCCCATCGTGACAGCGCGGCACGCTCGGCTGTGGCTCGAGTCCGTCGAAGATCAAGTCTCCTCGGATATCAGCCGTGAAGTTTAGGCTTCCAAACCTGACCTGATGGCCAGGGGCATAGCTTTCGATCTTCTCCAGATGGCCAAGTGAATTGGCCCGCAGTGCAAAGCCGTCGAATACGAAGATCTGTCCGGGGAGGAAAGTCTCACCCTAGACGGCGTTGTTGTTGATTGAAGAAGCCATCAAGCCTATCGGTGATGACACAGAGGAACTCTCAATGAAAGCACCAATGTCGGTGTCAAAACCGGCGGATCTCGGGTAGGGGGTCCCGAACTGTGCGTCTAGGCGGATGGTAACAGGAGACAAGGGACACGCTCGTTTTACCTGTGTTCGGGCCGTCTCGATGGAGGTTAAACCCTACTCTGCTTGATTGATATTGATGATATGGGTAGTACAATAGTGGATCTACCACGAGATCAAGGAGGCTAAACCCTAGAAGCTAGCCTATGGTATGATTGTTGTAATGGTTGTCGTCCTCACGGACTAAAACCCTCCAGTTTAGATAGACACCGGAGAGGGCTAGGGTTACAGAGTCGGTTACAATGGTAGGAGATCTACATATCCAGACGCCAAGCTTGCCTTCCACGCCAAGGAAAGTCCCATCCAGACACGGGACGAAGTCTTCAATCTTGTATCTTCATAGTCTTGGAGTCCGGCTGACGATGATAGTCCGGCTGTCCGGACACCCCCTAGTCCAGGACTCCCTCAGTGGGGTTTAACTGCAGCAAGCCAGCTTTGACTCGGTGGCTATCCTGAACTACGATAGCAAGTAACTCTTTTGAGGTGGCGCACACGAGTCCACATATTCACCATATCAGTACATCACTATGGATCCGCTCCCGTCTCCCTACGAGAACGCCATCCATAGCATTCACACTTATCTTGCGCATTTTAGAGTATCCACTTTCACTTGTCTATGAACTGTATAAGCAACCTAGAGGTCCTTTACCACGGACTCGGCTATTCGAATAGATAATATTAAACCTGCAGGGGTGTTGAAAGTGCAACTAATCCCCGGGTGGTTTTGGTAATTAATAACAACATATATATCATTGAACTAATAGTTTCTTGAGAATCATTTCAGAAAGTTCAGTGATATGGGTATGGCAAGGACTGAAGAAGTGGACCCCTCAAAATGCTAAGGCAAGCATTGGCAAAAGCTCAAGACTCCATTTTTGGTTTAGTGATCCAAGATCACATTGAGTCCATAGGAAAGCCAATACTATTAAAAGGGGATGAGGTTATGTTGATGATCTGGTTGCTCAAAGTGCTTAGTGATACATCTCCTAAACTATCAGCAACTCTCACTACCACATACACTCATAAGTAATCTCGGTCCCACACATTTCCTAAACTCAGTCACACCGAGATGAACCACCTCAGCCATATAGCCAAAACCTAGAAATCTCGGATTTTCCGATTCTGAACTCGGTCTCACCGAAACTTGAGTTGCCAAGCTTCAGAACCTTCGTCATCAAATCGGTGTCACCGAGATGATGAAGTCGGTCCCACCGAGATTGGCAAGCTCTTGTCTTTGGACGAATCGGACTCACCGAGATTGTATTTTCGGTCCCACCGAAAATCCCAACGTTCACATGATTTGAACTTTCGGTCTCACCGAGTTGTCAACTTCGGTCCCACCGAGATTGGTCAAATGTGTGTAACGGTTGGATTTTGTGTGGAGGCTATAAATACCCCTCCACCCCCTCTTCACTCGTGGAGAGAGCCATCATAAAGAACTACCACTCCTACCTTACATTTCTGAGAAGAAAACTACCTACCCTTGTGTTGACATCAAGTAGCTCCACTCCCACCATATGAAGCTTGATCTCTAGCCTTCCCAAGTTGCTTTCCACTCGATCCTTTCTTCCACCACAGCCAAATCAGTGAGGAGAGTTGAGTGTTGGGGAGATTATCATTTGAAGCACAAGAGCAAGGAGTTCATCATCATCAACACCATCTATTACCTTTTGGAGGGTGGTGCCTCCTAGATTGGTTAGGTGTCGCTTGGGAGCCTCCGTCGAGATGTGGAGTTGAACCAAGAAGTTTGTAAGGGCAAGGAGATCGCCTACTTCGTGAAGATCTACCCGAGTAAGGCTAGCCCTCCGTGGGCGTGGCCATGATGGCATAGACAAGGTTGCTTCTTCGTGGACCCTTCGTGGGTGGAGCCCTCCGTGGACTCTCGCCGTTACCCTCCGTGGGTTGAAGTCTCCATCAACGTGGATTGACGATAGCACCACCTATCGGAACCACGAGAAAAATCTCCGTGTCTCCAAATTGCGTTTGCTCTTCTCCACCTCTCTTTACTACATGTGCAATTTACTTTCCGCTGCCTATACTCTAGAATTGCATGTGTAGGGTGATACTTGACTTGATCATAATCGTGAATCTGCCAAAAACTTGTCTTTATCAAAAGGCTGAACTTTTATATTGTCAAGTAGTCTAATCACCCCCCCTCTAGACATACTTTCGATCCTACAGGTGTACTTCTTCACACACGCTCTCGCCACTTACTGCCCTGTACACGTCATGTATCTCAGCAACCTTCAAGCGGAAGCCTGGCGAGGGTGTCGGCCACGACCTGACTAACCACACAAGTCTCTAGTCTAGGTTTATCGCCTATTGGGGTTCCATCCGCAAGGAGATCCGGCCGGGGTGTCTCTCAAGGCCCCAAACGATGTGTACAGGGTTCCAAGCCCACCAAATGGACGACGCTTGGCATACCCGGCCACGGTGCCTAGTCTGACCCAAGCCCACCTATACCGGGTGCCACTTGGTAGACTACTAACACAACCTACAAACACCAGAAACTAGTTGCAACTCCTGGACAGAGATCAAGTTGATTAATAAGTCGCGAGGGGCACTTAAGTATTCCAATGTGTGGTATTAATTGTTCATGGATCACAAACACATAACTCAGTTCCCGAGGACGGCTTCGATGAGACAACCCACCATGTACTCTTACATGGCCTATCACCTCTACCTTTACAAAATCGTGTTCACACACTTAGCTCACACACAATAGGACATGTTCATCACTGTTCCAATTCATTCCCGATGAATCAAACCCGACTCAACTCTAAGCAGTAGTAGGCATGACGAACAAGCATGAATGAGTAGGCACATCAGGGCTCAAACAACTCCTACAAATGCTAGTGGGTGTCACCTATTTACTGTGGCAATGACAGGTCATGCAGAGGATAAGGGGTTCAACTACCGCAGCATGTAACAGTTGAATCATCGTTGTCCTAATGCTGTAAAAGAGAGTAGAGCGAGAGAGTGGGTTTGTATTGGAATGAACAAGGGGGTTTTGCTTGCCTAGCACTTCTGAAGATAGTATAGCTCTTCATCGGTGTCATCGAACTCATCGTCGAAACCACATCTATCAAGAGGGAACAAATACCAGCAACAGAGAGGGAAACACAATCAATGCAATGCACAATATGATGCATGATCATGACATGGCAAAATCATGACATTGGTTTGAAGCATTTTGAACCAAAGGTTCAATTTCAAACTCAAGCTATGAATTTATAAAGTGCATTATCATGCTTTGATATGAACAACATGTTTAAGTTGCTTTAACATGCATGAAACCAGTACAGATGTATAGATTGGATTTTTCTGATCATTTTTCATATATAACTTATTTCATTTGGAGTTATAGATAATTTTCTATGAATTTTAGAAGTTTAGGGCATTTTCTGGCATTTCCCAAATTGTTTTAATCCAGAAAATGACTTATTGCGTTAGCACTATGTTACTGTGATGTCAGCTGGTCAACAGACCGGGTCCAGGTCAAACCTGACCGGTGGGGCCCAATGGTCAGTGACCAGTGATTTGTGTCGCTGACAGGTGGGCCCAGTCAATAGACATGTCAGCATGGTCAACACTGACGTGTGGGGTCGGTCAATGGGTGAATGGCACTTGCCAGGTGGGCTGGGCCGGCTGGAGGAGCTGGGCCAGGTAAGTGGACCAGGTGGGCTTCCTCTCTCTCTCTTTTCTTGTTTTCTGTTTTGTTTTCTATTTTACTTTTCTGTTGTTGATTTAGTAAAATACTAAACCACTTCTAAAACTTCTGAAAATATTCGTGGGCACAATTATAATTATTTCCAATAGCCCTCAACTAGTTTCAGAATTATTAGAGCATTCAAAATATTTATAGGATTTAAATTCTCCAATTCAAATACAATATGAGTTAATTCAAAATTCTGGAAACGACCTAAAATATATTCATCATTTTTGGTAGAGGTTTTCACCTTAACCAGAAATCATGAATTTCTTAGGGACATTTTGGGTTTATTGAAAAAGTTTTTATTTTATCCTATTTGAATTCTTTCTGATGCTAGGGTTTGATCAATCCTCATTTGAACTTAAATAATATTTAAACATGATTCAACAGACAAGTGCTAGCCTAGTGCAAGGTAAAGCTAGGGATGTGACAACTCACCCCCACTAAACAAGAATCTCGTCTCGAGATTCAAGCGTAGGGCAAGATGGAAGGGGGAATGCATACTAACACAAACTTCACGAACCAGGTTGCACTTCATAAGAATTTTGATTCGATCACCATCTTTATCTCGATGTCTTGGTCTAAAAACTCCAACCAACATGACTACGAGAGAAGAGGGAGAACTCCAGAAGGATCGACCTTCTCGTAGCTCGAACAACTCAGGATCAACTTGCGGAGTGAGACAATGAAACATCTCCCGAGCTGAGACACGAAGTGTACATCCAAAGGGATGGAGTGAAACGGATGACGAATATCTACTAGCTAGACAACAATTCCACACTTAAAGGGGTGGTGAACGGCTGTCAACGTAGCAAGGAGTTGAGTTGACATGATACCACAACGAGACACCTTAGAGGAGGGTGACTCGTAGAATTATTACCTTAAGTGGCAAAAAGAATTAGTTTTGACTCTGAGATCATTGAAACTTTTATATCAGCCTAAGGCAAATCAAAACAACCATTGGCGGAGTACGAAGGGATGGCATACCCAGACTAGAATGGAGGATGTGGATTACCTTGTTGAAGACAACACAAGGGGTGATTTTTCTTGTCACCAGAAATGGATGGGACCCATGGTAAGTTAGCACAATGGTGGTGCAAGCTGGGAACAAAATGCAAATGCCGGAAATGATTCTAGTAACTGGGGAGGAACTCAACAGTAGGGAATAATTCCACTGTTGGAATGGTTATAGCATAACTGAAGAAAACTGGAAGCAATCCCAGTTACTGCCGGTGATAATACCTAGTAGTTGTGCGTGCTCTCAAGAACTTGAGCATTTCCCTATTCATCAAGGTTTTACCAGTATCCGTGTCAAGGATCCTGGCAACACAACATACTACCATGATGAATAGTGATGAATGATGCAGATGCAAAGGAAGATAACACTTTCTCAGATTTCACATTAGCAGGGCCAAGGGGATAAAATCTGGAGGATTGACCGAGAGACATTAGCACTCCGCTTCTAATGTTCTCCTTGATGTGCTAGCGTAACCCATTTATTGATATGGTTTGGTGTCTAGAACATCAAGTAACAGGTCGGACTTCGGGAACACAAAAATCCAAAAGGGACAACTAGGGAGTAAATCCTACGAAATCCTTATGGCGAGGTGGTCACCTTTCTTCAATCGAGATACTACCATAATGGGTCTTCCGGCTGGGTGTGTTGGCCACGACATCCACTTTACCGGGTTACAGATAGACCGATACTATAGTTCTTGGGAAACGTTCCAACCATCATATCTGCCTGAGATTCAGGTCTGGTTGGTGTCAGAATATTCCAGACTCATCAAGTCTAGAAAGAAATTAAAGTTTGCAACACAAATCGACGAGATGACATTGCAAGATTCTCGGGAAATGGACTACGATAGTAGGCTCCAAAACATGAGCTAGTTCTACTACAAACATGTGAACACGTTGTCCTAGACAAGCATGATCACGTGGTAGTCTTACAACGAAATGCTACCGAGTTCTGGTTGGGAACCATCATCGAAGGATAATGGGATCTTGTACATATCCGTCTGGTACCTTCAGGACTAGCACTTAGAACTTATTATCCTTGAACAAATCAATCAGTGGCTTGGTGTGCTAGGGATACATATAGAATGAAGATGATCGGTGTATCAGACCACAGAATACTTCGCATGTATGCATGACTGATTTGGAATGATTCCAAAGGAAGCAACATTGACTTTCTCGAATTTACGATGGCAAGTAGCATCATATGCATATGAACTTAAGAGAGTCACTTATTACATCCGAACATATGCTTCATGAGCTAGAATGAAGAGATGCTTTCAAAAGTTTCCAACACTAGCTTAATGTTCAACACGAATCATGGAGGAGATAAGGATGTTGTTGATGGGCTCAACAACAATTCATCTAGGTTTCCATGGGGATAGAATTCCAAAACTATGTGAACAAGGTGATATCATTGGCCAGACCAATGGATATAATTGTGTATGCTCAGGGAATCAACCATGAGTAAGACAACATTACGATCATCATTGGTTATGATTTGATTTGATGATAGCCCATACTCAAATCAACGATTGGATAAAAAAATAGCATCGACAATTGATCACGAGGATCAATCGATGAAGATATCATCTTTCTTCAACACACATGCAAAAGAATATCCCTTTGGGATGAACTAAGTCAGCCAAGCCTGTTATCTTCCAACTCTCCAAATTGTTGTTCAGCTTAACCAACTAGCTCAGGGGTACCCAACACGGATTCCTGGAGAAGGGGTGGTTACAAGAAACCAACTTGATCGCAAACTCATCATAGCGGTCAGGTGATGACGTAGTGATACTTCCGTGAAGATATCTGGAAAATCACAAACAACCGACATGTTACTAAGCTCGAGAACAATCTTGCTTTTTAGGGCAAGACGATATGATCAATAGAGCGAAGGATTGACACAATCCTAACTCATTGATCAGAGAGTGCACCGGAAATAAGGACTAGGTAGCACGATCAACCGTAGGGTGATGATTCAATAATCAACATGCTAAGAATGAGGTTATTGTCCATTTAACTACCAAGCAATGAAGTTGCTAGGAGTATAGATTCACACATCACGATTCACTTGTCGGCATTCCAGTTGCAACAACACGGAACCGAGGAATGAATAATGATGGCGAGAAGTATCACTACGTCAAGAATTCATAGGAGGGGGTGAAGTTCTCATGACATTCCTGACATAAAGTGGGTTATACTTTAGGGTAGAACAGAACAAAAGTTGGATTACTATTTGATCTGCGGAGTGTAACTGCTTTGACCCAATCCTGGATATGGATGAGGTACTGGAGTTTGTTTTTCCTAGTCATTCCGAAATAGAATGGCTTGACATACCACAAGAGTAATAGGCATCAATGAACATGAGTGCACGACTACTCCTGACTATCAATTGATAGACGAGGGTCAGAATACAACTAAAGAGGGATAACTCAAAGGAACATACGACTCTCTGAGTTGTGGATGCACATATTAGTATGTCGAGCAAAGCTCAACATATTTCTTCCAGATAACCCATGCGGAGAAGGTAGGACTAGCAGAGTCACGATATAGAATGGAGAACTCATCGAGAGCACTCTCGTTGTGATCTCTTGGTTCAAGGAACTTCTACCATAAGCGGTTCATAGTATTTGGAAGAAGGAAATACCACAGACCTCGAGGAATAATGCAAAAGTTAATAATAACATAAAGGAACTAGGAAACACTATCAACATGAAGTAAGTAGGGTGGGTCCTGGTTCGAAAACTCAGGAATAGAATGCCTACTAAGTAAATGGCATCACGGGATGCTTTCGAGAATGATGGCCAGAATCATCACACTGGGACACTAAACATGGCTAGATTACTAGATGGTTCTATAAGACACCTAGGGTCATAATAATAGCTCCAACATAAATGCCGAGGCAATGAAGTACCTCAACACACTAACTAGTGTGATTAATCTGGCACACAGAAACTTCGCAACGATAAGAAGGGATTTGCAAATGCATCAGACTGTTTAGAAACCTAGGATGACTTAGAAGCATAATGACTGTAAATGCTCGAAAACAATTTGAGACATCCTACAGAATGGTGGCATAGCCACTCAACATCACAATATCAACGTACCGATACCTACTATGAACACACGGAAGTAGTAGAGACTGCATTGAGATTTGAATCCATCAATCTTGTAGGTCTACAGATTAGTAACACGTGATCCTGGGGGAAAGAAGAGATAGCCTAGTTCCTTAAGCCCATAGGAAGGATAAGATGACTCGGATCTGAAGGCATAAGGTTAAGGAGTAAAAAGAGCCTCACGTTCCATCCCACAATCAATTCCCTTATATAACTAAAGAATTTCTAGACTCAACTTCGACCAGTTTGGCTTGGTAATCCTACAGGCAGTCAGGCTCTGATACCAAAGCTGTCAGGACCCCGACTCAATGGCACACCGATCTAGTATGTAACACCTCATATCACTTCGCGGCCTCACTCACGGTATACCCATGGGTGACTCCTTACCAGGCCCAGGACCTTTTGCGCCTTTTGGCACACGTATATGATAGTGTCGCTAGCATCCATATGACAAGGAGCCCAGGCTGACACGGCTAGTCGTGAACCCAAAGTGGCACTAACTTACAAGGACAGGCATACATGACCCAGCAGGGAACGTGTCGGTCATCAGTGAGTGAATCCGGGCTGTAGCAGCTGGGCTAGCAGGACTGCGGTAAACCGGGCTATAGCAGGCTAACAGGACTCCGGTAGTCACCACTACAAAAAAAATACACTTCCGTGATGATACGTGTTTGTCACAGTAGGTCGCGCTTTTTGTCATGCATGTACATCCATGATGATTTTATGACGTAATCAAGATAGTCATACATGTCTTCGTCGAGAAGTGTTCCATGACATTACCAAAATTATCATCACGGAAGTGTCCACTTCCATGACGATAAATCACACGTCACAGAAGTGCTTTCATCAAGGGTGACCGACACGTGGCATCCCCCGTAACAGAACGCCGTTAAGCCATCGGGTCAGGTTTTGGATCCGATGACCCGTTAACAGCCCCGACCAATGGGGATTTTCCACTTGTAAAATCATCATTGGCTGGAAGAAACATGTGTCGGCTCATCGTTGGGACAGATACCATCCACTCATTGGACAGAAGGTGCCTATGATACGTCGACGCGTGGCACGGCCCAATAGAGTCCCATTCCTATGAAAAGGCCAGCCCGTTTGACTTGGTCAAAAGGTGGTGGGCCGGCCCATGGAAAGCCTGTTAATGACCTGTTCACATATAGCCCATTTACAGCACGCTAACCCAAGGCCCGTTACACCCTATCTGAATTAGGCCCAGTAGCATCATCTGGTCCATCCAATATGATTCCAGCCCGTTTTCACTTCTGGCCCATGTATGGCCCATGACGTCTTTCAGCCCATATGAGGCCCTTTGTAAATCTTGGCCCATTAACGGCCCATGGTGAGACTGGCCCGCAGAGAACAGGCCCGTAATGAATAGTGTATAACTTTATACCCATTAACGGCCCATGGTGAAACAAGCCCGTAATGACAGTGTATAACTTTGTACCCATTAACGACCTGTTATTTCGTTGGGCCGTTTCCAGCCCATGTTATCTTTCAGCCTTCTCAGAGCCCATTTACTCTTGGGCTCATTTCCAGCATTCATTTACTTACGGCCCGTTACTGTCATTTTCTGCTTGTGGGCTAAATTCAGCCTGAGGTTACAGTCGCCCCTTTTGTGGCCCATTAATACGTTGGCCATTTTCATAGCGTCATCAAATACGGCCGATTAGCTATGGCCTGTTATGGTCGGCCCATGAACAAACGATTCCAACTCTTGCCCGTTTATGGCCATAATGTGGTCTGTTATTGGCCCATGTTTGGCCAACCGATCATACGACACGTACAAGGCGCATTGATTATACGGCCTGTAATAAGGCCCATTGTGTCTATGACACGTAGAAGGCCCATTGTTTCAACGGCCCGTAGGAGGGAAATGGTAACAACAGTAGAAGGCCCAGTGTCGCTACAGTAAATATTAGCCCATGGTTATTGTGGCCTAGTTTTAAAAAATAGGTTATTGCGGCCGCTAGCAAACCACGGAAAAAGAACTGCACTGCCTACAAGCAAAGAAATAAACAAGACAATAAGGAAATAAATAAGCAAGCAACTTACGCTAGGCTATCACGGCTATTACACATATTACATCCACTGGGCATCAAAGTTCGCCACCAGTGCAAATATAGGGAACACAACAACATATAAACGCCACAGCAAAACAAGTCCAGAGCTGAAACCACTTCAGAAGAGCTCAAGAAACAATATCCTGGGTACCCATAATGCTGGCCAGATGCTTAGCAAGCTTATTAACTTTCTCTTGTTTGGCGCTTAAGTCCTCCAGTACTTGCTGTTGCACCAGAAAGTATGCATCTGAATTCTGCAAGTACTTCCTCAGTCCTTCAGCTTCCTATCGCACAACATCTGATCGATGTCTTTCAACTTGAAGTTGAGACTCAAGAAGCTGAACTGATTCAAGTAACGAGTTTGAAGAGCTGGTGCCAGTAGTAGTAGCCAGTAACTCGAACACTACATCAAGACAGGACTTTGGGGTTGTCTCAGTGTCTTCAATATAGTTTTTATCAGCCTTCTTGGAGACCAACAGGGATGTCTCACTATCTTGAACCTTATCTGCATTACTTCCTTTACCATTACATAACGGGGTACTCTTCTCCAATATTTTATCCACATTCTAAAAGAGAAACAAACAAACACATCACGTGTTTACAATGTAGTATATGAAACTCATTTTGGTAAACCAGTTCAGTAGTAAGGTGGACAGGATAACAGCATGAAACAAGCATATATCTATGTAGTATGGTCACTGTATGGTCTATATCATTCTAGTTTATGTTGCCAAATCAAGATAGATACAGTTCGAATCATATCTATTTAAGACAAAGCAGCATAGACAGAATATAAGTGTGGGAAACTACACAGCAATCACAACACTTGTAATGTGCATGGCATGAGAACATAACTGTTTATTCAATTGAAACTGAAATCAACATAGAGCAAGTTACAATAGCAAACAGCCAAACACGTTGAAGAAACAGGTTTAATACATACCTATTGCGCCATTGGAGTTTTAATTGCATCCTTCAAATTTGAAATTAGTTGGTATGAGTAAATATAGTGATGCAAGAGCAAAGTATTATGAACCATAGCTACGGAACCTGACCTGAGAACAATTCTTCTTCTGCTTTAAGCGTTGACTTGGGGTTCGGAGTGGTGGTCCTCGTGCTTTGGGCACTGCAGTTACCTTACTAACTGCTCGTGTTTGGGTGCTTTGTGGTGGAGACGGTGTTGTGTCAACAGGAACTGGGTGTCTATCTGCTGGGGTTGGGGTTAGAAGGGGTGTAGCTGGTTCTCTGTCCAACTGGGTAGGGGTACAATCTGCATGAGTGTGGGTTATGTGTGGTGGGGCTAGTTCTTGGGCAAGTACAACCGTGGTTCTATCTGCATCGACAGGTAGCACAATCTTTTCTGAAGACCGTGTTTTTACTCCCATAGATACTGCCATCACTCCCTCCAATGGAAATGGCTGATAAACAAGAAAAGTAATTGAATGTACAGACATTGTAAGATAGACAGGTGGAATGGATAGTAGGGAACAAAACAGGGCATGAAATAATTCACATTTATGTTGTCTAACCAAACAGAATAGCAGGACATAATTTCACATATATGATGGCTAATTAAACAGGATAACATGACACAATTTCACATGTATGATGGCTAACTAAACAGGATAGAAAGACATACTTCAAAATATGATGACTATGTAAACAGGATGACATGATATAATTATACGATGTGTCTATTAAAGTGGTTGGCATGCCATAAATCACAAACATGCTGTCAATGGAAACATGATGGCATGATATAATTCACGGATAGAATGACATAATTTAAAATATGATGACTATGTAAACAGGATGAGATGATATAACTATATTATGTCTTTAGAAAATGGGTTGGCATGCCATAATTCAGATACATGCTGGATATGTAAACATCATGGCATGACATAATTCAAATATATGATTTATATACTAAGGAAGTGAGCAGAGGGCAATCGCATATATGATGTGTCAACTAAGGAGATGACATTCATTATTGTGTATATGATGTAAAAACTAACCATTGCAATACAACATATGCATGATATGAGTAATATAACCCTGCCAAGTTTGAGCATACACCTCAGGGGGATAATAGGACTAGTCATCTGCCTCTAAATCCTCCTCTGAAGAGCTATCTATAACTAGCAAGTTATCTGCTTCAGCAGGTAGCATTGTCTGCTCTGAAGACCTTGTTTTCACTCTAGATTTCTCCATCACCAGTTCAAATGGCTGATGCACATGAAGAGCAGTTGAATATACGAACATTGTTGACAAAAGCAATGAGAAATACAAAAAAAGGATGGCATGATATAATTCACATATATGACGCTTGCCTAAACAACATGGCATTGCATAATTCACGTACATTATGCCTTGCAACAAGATAACATTTCATAATTCACATATATATTGTCTTGCAACATGATGGCATTGCATAATTCACATATATGGTAATTAGACACTAAACAGGTGGCGTTCACACAAAGCATGTCCAAACTAATCAAATGACATAGCAATGCAAGATACAATGCGCACGATATGAGCAACATAATCCTGCCAAGTTAGAGCATGCACCTCGGGGGGAAATATGACTGGTCATCTATCTCTGAATCCTCCTCTGAGGAGCTATCGGTAACCAGCAAGACATGCGCTTCGTCAGATAGCATTGTCTTCTCTGAAGAACTTGTTTCCACTCAAGAGTTTTCCATGACTGTGTCGAATGGCTGATGCACAGGAAGAGTAATTGAACGTACTAAATTGTTGACAAATCTAACACGTAATTAAAAAATGATGGCATGATATAATTCACATATAAGATGACTGGCTAACCAGGGTGGCATTGCAAAATTCACATATATGATGCCTGGCTAAACAAGATGGCATTGCATGACTCACATGTACGATAAAGAAACTAAACATATGGCATTAACACAAAGCATGTCTAAACTAAGCAGATGACATCTTCAATGTATACAGTAAGCAATGCAAGGCACCATATGCATGATATTACCGACATCAGCATGCCAAGTTAGAGCGAAGACCTCATGGGGTAAATAGGAGTGGTCTTCTCCTTCTGAACCCCCCTCAGAATAGTTATCTTCCTCTTGATTACGATCCGAAATGGGTGGAGGGGGGCTGCCTTTGCGCCCACCATGGAACAATGTCTGCATGAAATTTTATTGCCACGCAAGGTTCATCTCTTTTGCTCTACATGATCAGTTCCATTGTGTACAATAACTGGCATGCATAGGAATAAAACATAGTGAGATTATGTAAGAAGTGCATGCACAAATCCAGAGTGATGGTAGCAAACTGTGGATAGACCCAAAACCAATGATAGCTGGCAGATAATAGCTTTAGTTAAAAAATACAGACATTGGCTCCTTTAATGTTTGTTTGCACCCAACATGAAACTCATAGTAGACACCGGAGATTAACCAGATAGTAGACAGATAGTACTGATTGCTGCCCCAATATGTACCCCACAACCATTTAAAAACTCAAGTTTCAGCATTAGTTTGGACCTGACTCGGAGTCTAATAGGTGAACACGACGATAATGTAGCATGTCATCATATTAAGCGACACATAACGTAAGAAGACACGGAAGAGTGCGACCTCTCTTGCGGAGACATGTAGTCCTCAAGGTCATCTACTCAGTTGATGATGGTAATGCAGTTGTCGTGGCTACCGGCGGCGGGGAAGAAGATCTACGGCGGGGAAAGACAGTCTGGAGAGCGGATCCCTGCTGTGGTGAACCCTTTCGTCGTTGGAGCAACTGAGCTATGGTGGAACACAACGCCGCAGGAGCAGGACAAACCACACAAGGTTTTGTTTGACACATATCTGTAACAGAAGTAATTGAGTAAGGGCTTGTCTTAATTTGAGGATTCTAACAATGCAGGGACAGGAAATAGACAGGAATAGGATAGGAATGCACGTGCAAAATAGAGAATTTAAAAACAGGATTTACGCTAACTGGGTGTTTGATTCACAACAATTGGAAGATCACAGGATGCAAAAAAGCATGGTGAGATTAAGTCAAACCACAAGAAAATGTACGGTTATAATGCCATTATGCTACTATCTCTTAGTATTGTGCTTGATGAATTGGATTATGAAAAGGAGGACAAGTGGAAATTAGAATTCCTATGGTTTTTCTTTCAAGGAGACACTAAAGGAACAAATCCTACAGTTTTCCTTTGCTCCATTCCTTTGCACCAAATTCATGAAAAGTAGTACCATATGAAACTTTCCAATTCCTATGTTTTTCATTCGCTTTTCCTTTCAAGCACTGGCGATTCTATTAGGCACGCTTGAGCAAGGAAAATCCTACACTAAAAAAATGTTTTTGTGCTACTTCTATTACATTGGACCCAGGCCACTGCCATACTAACTCAACTCCTAGGCCCATCAACAAATGCACAGCTCAAACGCACAGAGATAAATAATGATGGCGTTCAAGAGAGTCCATCACAGATAGCTAAGTTGCCTGGTACCTCACTGCTTTTCATATAGTAGGATAAAATAATCGCATTTCCCGTTAGTACGAGTGCTCAGTGGACAATATATATAACATGTAGAGTAAAAAAGAGATGCAACAAGTGTACGACCTCTTTGGCGAAGCCTTGTCGATCTCAGCGTGATCGGGTTGGACGGTGAGGATGCTCCGGCTGACTTGGCTGTCGAAGGAGGGGAAGAAGATCTTAGGCGTCTGGAGATGGAGCCCAAGGTACTGCTCCGCTCTAATGGAGGGTTTCGTGATCGAGCAGCTCCGGTGAGTTGTACGACACCGAGGCTGAAGTAGGACAAGAGAGACAACGAACAACGTTAACTTGAGTGGAATTCTAATAGCATCTCCAATACATGACGTAAAATACATAACCACAAAGTGCTAGATGTAAAATACATCAGCCGCTCATCTCTGAAGTTAACTGTCAAAACTGAATTTAACTGTCGAAACTGAACTTAACTGTCAAAACTGAACTTAACTATCGAAACTGAATTTTGCTATCGAAACTTAATTTTGCTGTCGAAACTGAATGCACTAGCAAGGTGAGGCTACACGTCGGTCGACTGACGTGTTCATCTCTGTCAGTTGATTTTGCAGCCGTTGGATACCAAATCAAGGGCCTGCGGTTCATCTTCAACCTCCACCCCCCTAAGCCGCCAGCCTCCACCGGCCAAATAGCAGCCCCCCGCCGCCCGCGGCCGACGGTGCACCGCCCCGCCCTCCGCGAAAGCACTCCCCACCACCGGTCCGCCGCAGCCCCCCCGGCCATCCCTGTAGCCCCCCCCCTGTGCCGAGCTTTTTCTCCGGCGATCACCACGCCACCGCCCCGCCACCGCCAGTGACCACCGCCCCCACCCTGAACCATAAGATAGATAGTGGGGTACCTCTCCGGCGAGCCCCCCTCCCCGCTGCGGCTGGTTCTTCCTTCACCCCAGCGAGCCCGCCCACCCCCTGAAAATTGACTGACCCAAAAGTCGATTCAGTCGACTGATGTGTAGCTAAATCGGAGCAGCATCGCAAGCAAGAGCAAGAGCGAGAGCAGCAGAGCGAGGAAGAGCAATAGCAAGAGCAGACCAGGCAGGTGACCGAGAGGAAGAGCAGAGCAGCAGCGCGAGCGAAAGCTAAAGCAGCAGCAGCTCCTTCTGATGTGGACATCGCCGCCGTGGAGCGACGCCGTGGAGGAAGTGGCCGGCGATGCCGTCATGGATGGAGTCGCATCGTGTCGGATCAGGACCGAGTGCCGGTAGCACCGTGAGATCGAATCAAGAAGAAAATGTGGCGATTAGTGTACAACCTCTTTGGTGGCGCCGATTAGGCCGCATCTTCATCCGAGGAAACGGTGATGATGATGCTCTTCCGGTGGTGTAGGTGAAGACGGCGGTGTGGGAATGGAGGTGGCGCGGAAGACGAGGGGAACGTCGGGGCAGCTCCTTGGAGGTGGAGGACGGGGTGGCTGAACCGGCGGGACGACGAGATCGATGACGGATCCTCATCCGGTACGGTGGATGAGGGACGTCAAGGTGTTAATGTGGACGACGTCGTCGGGGAAGAGGCTCCGGCTGGGTGGCGGATGGAGCAGGGTGTGAGGTTTCATCGCGGGTTTTCGCGGCCTCGGTTTATGAATGGGTGGGTGTAACACCCCGGATCCGATGCGCCAGGTGTCTGCCAGTTATTCGTTGTTGTTGCCATGTCATTTGCTTGCGTGTTGCACTTTGCCATGTCATCATTTGCATTTCATCATGTCATCATGTGCATTTCATTTCGCATACATGTTCATCTCATGCATCCGAGCATTTTCCCCGTTGTCCGTTTTGCAATCCGGCACTCCTATGTCCTCCGGTGTCCCCTTCTTCCCTCTTTTCATGTGCGGGTATTAAACTTTCTCGGAATGGCCCGAGGTTTGCCAAGCGGCCTTGGTATAGCACCGGTAGACCGCCTGTCAAGTTTCGTGCCATTTGGAGGTCGTTTGGTACTCCAACGGTTAACCGGATAACCGTAAAGGCCTCTTTTGTTGCAGCCCAACACCCCTTCCAAAGTGGCCCAAAACCCACCAAACTCCTCTCCATGCTCTCGGTCGTTCGATCACGATCGCGTGGCCGAAAACCGCTCCTCATTTGGACTCTCCTAGCTCCCTCTATGCCTATATATACACCCCCCATTCCATTTTCGCGGTCTAATCCCCCGAAACCCTAGATCTCCTCCTCTGCGCGACGGACACGTCCGCCCGCCGCCGGACGCGTCCGCCGCCACGTCTCTTGCCAATCGTGGCCTGCCACGTCGCCTCCGGTCGCTTCATGCCAATCCCGCGCCACGTGGCTGCTCCGCCGCCCGCCCGCCCGCCGCCTTGCACCCAGCAGACCCCGCCGCCCGCCGCGCCCGCCGCCTTCGCCCGCGCCGCGCGCCGAACCCGCCGCCCGGCATCGCCGCGCCGCGCTCGCCGCCGCCGCCATCGCCGCCGCCTCTCCGCCCGCGCCCTCGCCGCGCCGCGGACCTCGCCGCGCGCGCTGCCGCGACCTCACACCCTCAGCGCGCCCTCGGCCGCCAGCGCCGCGCGCGCGCTCGCCTGAACCTCTGCGCTCCATGCGCCCCGCTGCCGTCGCCGTCCGCTCTCTCCGGCAGCCGCCGCTCGCGCCGCACTACCTCGCGGGTCCCTCCACGCCCCCGGCGCCGGACCCGACGCCCGCGCCGCCGGACCCGGTCCCGCGTGCCATCGCCCGGCCCCGATCGCCTCTGCCGCCGCCGCCGTGCCGGATCCGGCCGATCCGCCGCGCCGGCCCTCCTCGACCTCCGGCCGGCCCCTCGCCGCCCCTCGCCCCTCTCCGGCGAGATCCCGTGCTATTCCGGCGAAGTTCCGGCCGCCTCGGCATCCGTGCCCGCAGGTTGACCCCCTCCCCGTTTTTCACTAAGTCCCTTATTCTGCAATATTTCGTGCATTTTTCATTGCATCACATCTCCGCAACCGTAGCTCCGTTTTGCGCGTATAATATGTCAAATTGTTCGTCTCGATGAGTACATCATTTCATTCCATTGCATCATTTGCATTTGAGCTCATCTTGATGCCCGAAATGCTGTTGGAAGTAGGCTTCAGATCGTTAGTTTCAGAATCTTATCAGTTCGAGCTCTTTTGTCATTTTTGCCATGATTTATGTGTGCATCCTATGAGTATGAGCTCTACATGAATGTTGGACTAGGACATGCCATCTTTCCAGAGGTGTTGACCTTGTATTTTTGTGAGTTGTGTGCTGAGTGTATCAAGCTTGTAAAGTAGGGTAGTTGCTGTTGTTGTTTTCCTGGCAGATTCTGTTATATTTTGATGCCATGTTAACATGCTTCTAGTAATCATTCTATGCATAATCTGGAGATGCTCTATAAACATGTTTTGATATACATGTCATGCTCTATCCATTCATGCCCTTGTTTGCAATTTTAGCCTGCTGGAACATGTTCATTTCTTGCTCCAAAGTTGCTTGAAAATGTTTCCTGACAGATTGTTTGCATTAGATTCAATTTTCACGAGGTCGTTGTAGTTGATCCGTGTATGCTATGACCTTTCTCTTGCCATGCTTAGCTTCATAAACATGCCTTCTTAGTGTTGGTTGCCTTGCCATGCCATGTATTGCTCTGTAGTGAGTGGTTCGAGCTCACGAACATGCCATGTTGAATCTGTTTTTGCCATGTCCTGATATTTTCACTAAGTCTGAATCTGTAATAAAACTTGCTATGTTTACATGAGTGCCATCATTTCTTAGAGTCCTTTTTGGCTTATGGTCAGTAAGGGACTATTGAAATATGCTTTGAGTAGAATCATGTCATGCCTTGCTTTGCTATTATAAGTTCCTGTAGCTTGTTGTTTGCTTGCTCTAAACATGCCTTCCTGATGTTAATTCCTGGTATGTTAGTATTTTCACTAAGTCTGTGAACCTGATATTTTGAGCACTTTCTCCATGCTTGTTTGAACATGTTATGATGTGATTCAGCCGTAGCTCAGTGTTCCTCTATTGTTAAGCATCTCCTGTAGTTCGTTGCCATATGCTTTGTTTGCATGTTGGGGTGCTGTAGCATAGTTTCGTGTTGCGTGCTAAGTAGCATCGGGCTGTTAAGCAGATTTGCGTCATTCTTGTTTTGCTTGTCATTTGCAAACCGTGCATCCGATTCGGTGATCTTTATATCGATTTCACCGAAATCATCCCATCTTTCCAGCGGCATACTTGGTTTGCCAAGTTGATGCCAGTTCATCATTTTCCTTCCGAGCATACATATGCATTGCATATCACATCTCGCATAGCATGTCATGTACTGCATCATATTGCTTGTGCATTGTTCCTTGTTTGATTGTGGTTCCGTTGCTTGTGTCCTTGCTTTGGGTAGAGCCGGGAGACGAGTACGTGAACGAGGAACCTGTTGAGAACGACTACGAGGATCCAGTCTTCGACAACTCTGAAAACCTTGCAGGCAAGATGACCATACCCTCGAAATCACTACTATCTTTGCTATGCTAGTTTGCTCGCTCTTTTGCTATGCCAATGCTGCGATGCCTACCTTTTGCTTGTCAGCCTCCCAAATTGCCATGTCAAACCTCTAACCTTTGACACCATTCCTAGCAAACCGTTGATTGGCTATGTTACCGCTTTGCTCAGCCCCTCTTATAGCGTTGCTAGTTGCAGGTGAAGTTGAAGATTTCTCCATGGTGGACAGGGTTTATGTTGGGATATCACAATATCTCTGTTATATTATTAATGCATCTATATATTTGGTAAAGGGTGGAAGGCTCGGCCTTATGCCCGGTGTTTTGTTCCACTCTTGCCGCCCTAGTTTCCGTCATACCGTGTTATGTTCCCGGATTTTGCGTCCCTTACGCGGTCGGGTGATTTATGGGACCCCCGACAGTTCGCTTTGAATAAAACTTGTCCAGAAGGCCCAACATTGCCTTTTACCATTTGCCTCACCACCACCTATTTTTTCCCTTGGGAGTCGCTCTCGAGGGTCATCTTTATTTTAGCCCCCGGGCGATTGCTTGTCTAGCGTTGGTCCAAACTAGAGCCACTTGCGCGCCACCTCGGGAAACTTGAGGGCTGGTTTTAGTTGTACGATCGCTCATCCGGTCGTGGCACGAGACGAGATCTGTGCTGCTACTATCGGGATGTCGGCACGCGGGAGGCTTTGCTGGTCTTGTTTTACCATTGTCGAAATGTCTTGATGTACCGGATTCCGAGTCGATCGGAATGTTTCGGTGAAGGTCTATTCTTCGATGATCGCGAGAGCTTGTCATGGGCTAAGTTGGGACACCCGCAGGTATAAACTTTCGAGAGCCGTGCCCGCGGTTATGTGGCAGATGGGAATTTGTTAATGTCCGGTTGTAGAAAACCTGAAGTTGACCTTAATTAAAATACATCAACCGTGTGTGTTACCGTGATGGTCTCTTTCCGTGAGTCCGGAAGTGAACACGATGTTGGAGTTATGCTTGACGAGTTGCTATAGGATCACTTCTTGATCATACTTTTGACGACCGTGCTTTGCCTTCTCTTCTCGCTCTCATTTGCGTATGTTAGCCTCCGATATGCTAGTCGCTTGCTGCAGCTCCACCTCATGCCTTTACCTTACCCATAAGCTTAAATAGTCTTGATCTCGCTGGTGTGAGATTCTTTGAGTCCTCGTGACTCACCGGATACTTCAAAACCAGTTTGCGGTGCCTTTGTTGCCGGCGGTGACGATCTAAGCTCAAGGAGGAGCTCGATGAAGATCTTGCCCTTTGTGTTGTTTTGTTCTAGTTGATCAGTAGTGGAGCCCAGTTGGGGTCGATCAGGGTCCTTTTGTCGCATTTGGGGTTCTTCTTTTATTTTGGTTCCGTAGTCGGACCTCGTTTGTATCTGGATGATGTAATGCTTTATTCATGTAACTGTGTGAAGTGGCGATTGTAAGCCAACTATGTATCTTTTCCCTGTATGTAATACTTGGGTTGTGTGAAGATTACCTCACTTGCGACATTGCTTTCAATGCGGTTATGCCTCTAAGTCGTGCTTCGACACGTGGGAGATATAGCCGCATCGAGGGCGTTACAGTGGGCAGATGGGATGGCAGTGGGGAACCATGGCTTAGGGACGCGCGTGTCCGAAATGTGGGGTAAGTTACGAAAGAACCCCCACCGATTTGATGCGATTCTTTCGGTTCAGGGGTACCACGGGCATTTCGCGTGTCGGGATTTCACAGGAGGTGGGAGTTTTCATGCGCGTTGTAATTTCGGAATAGCAAGGCGCAGGTTGAGATGGAGGGAGTTGTCGGAGGACAACGAGACAAAGATATATCTTAAATATTTCGGGCTAACAAGGCGCGGGTCGAACAGGCGGGAGTTTTGCAGCACGATAGACAGAGACGCTAGCTTGAATTTTCGGATTAACAAGGCGTGGCTTGAAATTTCGGAAGAACAAGCTTAACGTGTACCCAAAAAAAAGACAATTTGCACCTCAACACGCACAACACACACACAAACACCATTTAGACTAGAGTAAGGTACATGTGCGTTGCACGCATGAGATTTGGCAACCAAATTATGAATAAATACGACATTATAGCACGTAAGCTTTGAGTCATATATGCATGATGTAGATGTTCGTTTAATTATTATAGTTCATTTCATTCAAAATAATCTAGTTTTTATAAGAAAGCTAATCTATTTTAAGAGTCATGGAATTGTGCGCTGTAAGAATAAAGTAAAAACAAATAATGGCAAATCATGTAGAAAAACATTTGGGCAATTCTGATACGGAAGATTTTAGAACAAAGAAGAAGTGCTTGTGTTTTGATGTTTGTGCATTATGCTTAAGTTCAGCCATGGAGTCTTCTAGATTATACATGTGGCGAAATCATGTGGAATCTAGATGATATCCAACAACCAGTAGTGCTCAAATTTGCCATCTTTGGACCATCGGATTCGCCTCATCCAACGACCATTTTTCAAAGTTAAAGTTACCCGCACACAATATAAAAAAATATAAAATATAATATATATATATATAGGGGTATAGATATAGATATGTGATGCGAAAGCCACCCATCATCTCTAATTAGAATTGTGCGTCCATGCACAGATGCGTCGTGGCCAAATGATGTCTACCATTGGTAACCCAAATTCAAATGAGTTTGACCTTGTTCAATGTGTATACATTACAACATGCTCGTTTCAAAACCACACCGCGCAGATCTCTGTTATATTCATGCATGCAAGGGTTTCAAACATCAGGCTCTCTTTTTCGAACATTTGAATTCAACTTTACATTGATTATGACCTCACCTAGTCTTTTACACCCACACAGTCGTCTTCTCTTTATAATTGTACCACTAACTTTCTCTCGTGCATGCATGCACACACACTACCAGTCGGCATTATCCATCGCACACATGCAATCTTTTTCTTCAGGTCGGTCTCCCATGAAGGCATACACCCACACACATCCGCCTCTCCATCATATCGGGCATTCTTTATCTCTCATGCATGCATGCGCAACGATTGATGTTCCTCTATGTATGTGTGTATATAGCTAGGTCTTTCATAGTTTTCCACACAAACTGATCAATCAAGATATCCATTGAGGTCTCACCCTCTTTCCCACGTTCACATCGATCAATCTATACCTCTCTATATAGGATTAACATATATAGCTAATACATCCACATTAATTATATATCCAACGTCCCCCTCTCATCATCAATGCCTTCCGCTTCATCTCTCAAACGCGCGCACAATGGCGAAGACAGGGGGCAATAAGGAGATGGCGGAGGAGACGCGCAAGGAGATGGAAGTCGTGGAGGCGATGAAGAAGCAGTTACGACTCCACGGCGAATTTGATCATTTGGGGTGATAATCTTCCTTCTTCTTTTGCTCCTCTGTTTCATCTTTTGCTTCGGGTGTTTCACCGCACGTGTCACGTTCTCTACGAGGCATGAATAGAACAATGCTTTTTTTGAGGGAATGAATAGAACAATGCTAACAATGAGATGACTAGCAAATTAGATCAGTTTTTATCGCCATATGGCACTGGGCTGCCGTGTTTCGTGCTCCTCCATCGTAGTATTACTCCAGTGGAAAACTTGAGTATACTGCATAGTTCTTTGATCCTCCTCAGGTCGTCGGCGCATTTATATGAGCAGTCAAATCACAAGGCCCCGCCTTCCATCAGTAATGAGCCATCAAATCACAAAGGCCCTCGCCTCTCGTGAAACCGACCAAGCTAGACTGCCCCGCCCTCTAGCCTTTTAAAAAATGTATACTTTTGTACAGCAGTAGTATCGATGGATTACGCCATGGAGCAAAACTTGAAATTAAAAAAAAATAATGGTGTCTAGCACAATCCTCCCCTCAAATAAAACTAAGCATCCTAGAATTCTTTGACAAAACTAAGCACCCTGGAATTCTTTGACAACTAAACTGCTGGCTATATGATGTTGGCCATATATATTGTACATATATAATGTGAAGAAACAAGTGGTAGTACTATACCAACTAAAAGATGAAGTATAAGAAATACTAGTATGTGCGTACTGAAGAGTTAAAGTAATGAGAAGAAACATAACATAGTTCTGCTGGGGGCTCAACACAACTCACCCCTCAAATTAAACTAAGCACACCTGAAATTAAACTATGCAACTAATCTGGTAGACACTGCATTAGAACCACCATGAGCAATGATACTGACACCTTACTCACTTAGAATCCTTGTCCATGTCCTCGACTTTGTCCTTGTCCCTCTTCCTCTTGGCCGATACTTCTTTGCTTGAACCGCACACTTGGCTCTTGCTCTTCATCCAACCCTTAAGGTATCCATCCATTGCAGCATAGTGGATGTGGTCTATATCTAGTACATTCCGCTGCCATGCATAACAATGAAACGTGTATGGAGGTTTCTCCAGTTTACGCATTTAAGGATGAACCAGGGCTCTGCCAGGTCGAAGATTGAAGGTCAAGCAGAGGGCACCAGCCGATTCTTCTGGAGGTCGAAGGGGTTGCCTACAACGAGGCCTATCCTACCCAGGACTTCTTTGTCGTTACTAAAGTCTATAGTAATGAATTTTACTAGGTTGCTCTCGAGGAAGTCCTTAAAATCCAGGCATTCAACATCGGCATGGCATATGTGGTAGACCAAGCAGAAGTCATGCACGCAAACCTGGATCACGGCGGGCTTCTTCCTCTCTTCATCCTTTAGATCCTTCTCTCGTCCCAGGAGTATGGTGTACTCAACATCTAGCCCAGTGACCCACTCATCATCTGAGTTTTTGAACATGCGTCTGAAGCGAGAAAGGCATCCTATCACCGTTGCGGAAGAACGGGTGTAGATGACGTCGAACTCATCGCCGGTGATGGTTCTAACCTTTTACTCACCGCCGATCATGGAGATTTGGGACGTCATGGATTTGGGAAGAGGGTTAGGATTAGTGGAACTGCCGTAATGTGAAAGGACATGACGATTAGGATCGAATTGTCGTACTATTTAAGGACGTGCGGGGACAAGTAGGAGCGAACTGCCAGCATGCGAATGGCAGGGTAGTGGCTTTCCATTCTCCCATGATACGGGCTTCCGAGAGCCCTTGGATCTGAGATCGAACGGTTGCATGGCGTGATTCTAGACTTATGGGTGAATATCCTATCTTGGAGGGTAATTCTGCAAATTTTCAGCAACTTAGCATGCGACCGTTTGATCTCGGATCCAAGGGCTGCCAGCAACCCGTATCATGGTCGCGCCTACCACGACCGTCGCGTCGCTCGCGCGGTCGCGCCCTTCGAGATTTAACATGGTGCGTTAGGCTATCTGATGTTGGCATATCATACATAGTCATCACTTAGTTACTCATACTACAACAAGTTTAGCTATAAGGTTGGCTATAAGTGTTTTTTTACTTCTATCTATCTCTTTCTTCGTACTCCCTCCGTCCTATAATATAAGAACATTTTTGACACTAGTGTAGTGCCAAAAACATTCTTATATTATGGGACACAGGGAGTACTAGTATTTATTGCATTTGCCAAGGAGTGACCTCTTCCAATGAAATAGTGTGCTTATTAGTTTTTTGTTGTTAAGTTTGCTTCATTTAATTAGCTATAGACTCAACATTGTCTTTTCAACTAGGTACACGTGCTTAGCACCATTTCTTCCTTGGGTCACCAAACTAGTCTCTCTATTCTTGATTAACTTGCCACATCATACTTTATGCCTATGTGGCAAGCTTAGCAGCTGTAGGAGCAAGTAAGGCTTCTTGTAATCGGAGTATCATAGGTAGTGTCATGCATGCCAACTGTGCAATCTTGATGAGGTGACATCAAATTAAATGAAGAAAAGAGAGAGTTGAGTATTATAATATGATACTGTATCATATTAAATGATGTGCTACTATGTGGCATGCATGACAATAAATAAACTATCCTATGATACCAACACATGATACTATGCATTACGGATGTTGTATCATACATCCTCCATCCGGAAATACTTGTCGGAGAAATGGATGTATCTAGTCGTATTTTAGTTCTAGATACATCCATTTTTATCCATTTATGCGACAAGTAATTGCGGACGGAGGGAGTACAAAAGTATCATATGCATGATACTAGTATATGATACTCTCCATTACGACCAACCTAAGTACAATAGTGTGCTTTACATGGCATTTTTGCATATGTGGAGGAAAGAGAGGCAAGGAAAAAGTGGAGAAGTGGGCTCTCATGGAAGAGCCAGCCTCTACTACACGGTGGAGCATTGGGGGTGGCACCTGTATAGAGGTGGTCAGGAATCAGGAGACTCACGCCGGTCGTAGTGCAGCAGTTAAAATGATAATGGCAAGTCAAATCACGTGGCCCCACCTGTCCATCAGTAACTCGCTGTCAAATCACATAGCCCTACGTTTGTTGCAGCCTACCCCCTCGTCTTCTCGCGTCTCTCTCGAACCGACTAGGAGTAACTGCCCCGCCTACCGCGCAGGAAAAGCCCCGCCCTCGATTTTTAAATAGTAGTATACTAATTTAGTATCCATGGATTGCGCCATGGAGCAAAGCCTCTAGAAAATGGCGGTACACATGTACGGAATATACAGCACACCCGTTGCGTTCGCGTCGCACCCCAGACGGTCGGTCGGTCTGGCACGCTGCTCTCCAAATAGAATGCGTGTCATATTGCGTTTGCACACACATGTGGGACCGCAATTGAGAACTGACCATAGGCACACTCCCCGGCCCCGCAAGTCGGGTGACTTAATAGAAGAGGGAGACGAGCGATAGTACTAGAGAAGTGTTGTACTATGTTGGTGCCTGGATGATCCCTGCAAGACACGGAAGATCAGTTCGTCCATGCATGTGACCAGACTCCAGCAGACACGCCTGGATTGGCTATCGTCTACATATCGTGCAGGATGTGTTGTACATGGTTGTAGTTGTGGTGAGAAGTCTAAAAAAAGGTTTCTTGTCATCTCGCAAAATTAGGTGTCATGTGCTTCAGATCACTATGAGGGTTAAACAGCGACAACTGAGTTGGGCTAGTCATTGGGGCCACATGCACGAAGACTACTCGGCTGCCATCTAGGTCAAGTCGGCTATGTTAATTAGGACATCTATCGACAGACCCCTTTTCTACAACTTTATCTTTAATTTGAGCTTTGTTCCTCGTCTAGTTTGTCCGTCTGGATTCATGTTGTCTCCTTTGGGCAGCGAGGTTATGATTTCTTGTCATGTGGCATTTTTTCATGTTATATGCTATAATCCGGTGCTTCAGATCAAAATGACGACAACTGCGCCTCCGGGCCACGTGCATGAAGACTTCTCAACAGTCATTGACGAGGTCAAGCCGGCTCCGGTAGACAAAAGAAAACTAGTACTACTCCACTATATAGGCAGGAGCCTCCGCGCTTGCTTGCTAGTGTTGCTCTCTTCACATTGTCTCGGACTCTCCAGATCTAAACACGACCCCGGTGGCCACTCTCTCTCTCTCTCTCTCTCTCTCTCTCTCTCTCTCTGTATATATATATATATATATATATATATATATATATATATATATCTCACTCTCTCACCGCTGGTCATAGATCCAGCCGGATCCTCTCCGCCGGGGAAGGTGAGAAGGTGCAACGTTCACGCAGTCGTCCTCGGCGATGGCTCTTACCCACTGCTCGCGCGTCCCGATTAGCCTGCCTTGTCGTTCTCTCCAAATCACCACTGGCGAGGGAGGGCCTCCGACCCCTTCTTCCTCGCTGCCGTAGTGTGGGCAGATTCAGCCTCCCGCCACCCACCTAGCGACATCCCGGTGACCATCAGGTATAACTTCCTTCGGCCTTGCGCTATTTACCGAGCTCCTGACGTCGCAGCATTTGTATCTTTTACTATTTCTCAGGCCCCCGCGTAGATAGGATCAATCGGCTGTTCGAAAACCACCTAATTTTTTTACGTTTAAGAGGTAAAACTAGTATGCACTCGAATCTAATACTACTTGGTTCAAACAAGGAAGAAAGGGGGTGGGGGTGGGGAGGATTTGTTACCTGAATCTAGGACTTGGTCGAAAGAGGAAATAATGGGGGCGAAAAGTAGCAGAGACTGGCTATCCAACTAGTCTCTAGGTCTAATAGGGAAATAAAGGGAAACGTAGTACAAACTCAATATAAACTCGATCTATTGGTTGAAAAAGGAAAGAAAGTGGGGACTGTGCGACAAGTCAACAGAGTAAGTCCAGCATTAGATTTGCTAGCCTCACACAGTATAAGGTGGCTATACCGAACAAAAATGGGACCAACCCAGATATCCTGTTCTGATGTTTGTTGCCCCGAGCCACTCTTATGTAATCTCACTGGTAAAATGTAGCAGTCGCACTGCTAAAAGTAAGGACACGTTAAACCAATGTTGTTTGCAATGTAATGCCTCCAGTAATATGAATCAATGGCACTTTTTTACATGTCTGCTAAATTTCCCATTAAGATAAGTTGGTTCTTTTTGTTAGAAATGCAACTGTCCTGGTCCGCCTACTCTCCCGTGCCCAAAGTAATGTCGTATTTAATGGTTGTCATAGTTAATCCTAATGCCCACACTAATATCTAGCAATGCCACTGCTTTAGAAATTGCTACTATCCTTGTAGGATTGCCATTCAGATAAGGAACATGCTTCTTTTCATTTGATGCATGTTTCATCACTTGTTAGTCACCCTCCTTTCCACCTTTTTTGTGCAAACAGAGATATACATTTCACGCTCGATCTTACTTGAACTGCACAAATGATATCCAAATTATAGTTGAGCATTCCAGGAGCTTCACACCCAACCTTGATGTTGCCCAATTTTATTGCAACTAATGAATAAGAAGCTCTGTGGGTTTCATTTTCTGATGGAAATGAAACCGGGGCTGGAGCCCTTTTCTTAAAAATAATTTGAAGAAGAAGATTCTAGCTCACGGGACATTGCTTCATTTTAGGTGAACTGCACCAAAAGGTCCCATGAATTGAATCATCCATGTTGGTGACCGAAAGAGCCAACTTCAGCATCCCAGTCTAAGCACCCCCGGCCTCCATCCTTGCGATGCACGGTACACCTCGTTTGCCACCTGCTAGACCCTAGTGTCACTGATAAAATGAAGTAATAATACAGTTAAAATAGAGCGAGTGTCCTCTCTATCATTTCATTTCCAATGTAGATAAAGAAAGTGCTTCTCTTTGTTAATGTATGTTTCATCAACTAGTCCCATTGTTAATGTTTAAGCGTTTCTGCAAACTGGGGTGCTTATTTTCAGTTGATCTGTACAAAAATAGAGATTTGAATGTCTCAAGGCGCCTCCTTGTACTACCGTTGTACACTGATGTTCATCACTGGCAGAAGGTGTATCTGGGAGACTTGGGACGATGTCCAGTACGAGGCGTACCGTATGAGGCGTCGCAGGGCCCATCTCGCCCTCGAAGCATAGCATACTATGATACTATCATAATATTTTCTTCTATTTATTTTGTGTGTTTCATCAACTAGTGCCACTATAATGTAATCACACTTTTTCATTATCTGTGCAAACAGGGTTATTCAGCTGCATTTTGATGGAACTGCACAAATGTACGTATGGAACCGGCATATATGCAGAGTGTGAGGTGTGCCAAGTAAAAATTACCGACACCAACCATGCTGCATGCATGCATTGGCATCCACCACCACCAGTGGGATGTGTGGCACTCTCTGTGGACGGATCTTTCTCGGCAGCAAATCCTCTAACCAAATACTAGTAGCATATATTGGCAGTTTTCTAGGGAGTACTCTTTTCTGAAAGAAGCACCAATCTATTTTTCTTTATTTGTAAATTGTGTCACAACTTTGACCCAAAGGTCCAGAGCTATTTTAGGGTGATTGGCGTAGTACTCGGAGACTGATTGTAAGCATGATTTTCATTAGCTGTCACACTGACTGTAAGCATGAGCAGGTGGAAGATTAGGTTAGTGCGAAGCTTACGTTAAACCCTACCGTCGCCGTTGAAACGAGGCAAGCGTCGAGGGAACCGTGGAGAACGGCAGGGAAGCGACGTTGTGCCATCGAGCCTCCTCTTGCGGTGGGAGAATGAATACACTTGTGGCTCCGGCTGGGTCTGCACCCTCACGAACGGCACACCATACTCGATCAATTCGTTATCCTCTGGGTGCTCGACCTTCGACCTGTATGACCACCACCTCCGCCTGACTGTTGCCTTGGGTGAGTCTATCTGCTCCATCGCCTAGAGAAGATATTAGATGAACTCGCAGGACTGCGGCGTGACTACTGCCGAGGAGTACATGTACATCGCCGCCCTCATCGCCGCCGTCTCGCTCTTTCGCATACATTGCCACATGGCCCGCACCATCCTTGAAATCTCCCACTCATTGTCAAACCAATTAAGGATCTCCTTCAACCTGGCTAACTTTGCCTGGTTGCCGCCGGCGATCTGCCTAATTCGTTGCTGCATCCTCTCCATAGATGTCCTTATGAGTGGTCCGGTACTAGCTTTGGAAGATAGGGGAGAGAGACGGTGGTCTTGCGATAGAGAAGAGGGAGTGGCGAGATGGTGGTTTTGGAATGGAGATGATGGAGAGGAGAGGAGGTGGTTTTGCAATGGAGAAGATTAGAAGAGGGAGAGGCGAGACGGTGGTTTTGGAATGGAGATGATGGAGAGGAGAGGAGGTGGTTTTGCAATGGAGAAGAGGGAGAGGCGCGTGCGGTAGCGATTTAGGATCGGACGAGAGGGCCAGCGCGCTGTGACTGGATCAAAATCAAAATCAATTTACCCTTCAATTAAGAAAGCGGCCCCACATTAACTACTCTCCCTTTCATTCTGGGTCATAATTGACCATGATTTTTGCACATAAAATATATGTTATACGTTGCAAAAATAATATAATTTGAAAGTACATTCAGATACGAACCAAACGATACAATTTTTGGTGACATGCATTAACATTTTGCTTGTCAAATACAGTACGTGGTCAAACTTTCACCCAAAATACGCAAAACAACAAAAAAATACTTCCAAGACCAGCGCCGCTCTTCCACTCTTCACCCCTTAAACTACCGCTGCTCCTCTCCTGTTCCAATCTAAATCCAGCGCCGCTCCTCTCCTCTTCCATTTCAAAACCACCGCCCCTCCTCTCCAATTCCAGTCCAAAACTAGTGTCACTCCTTTCCCGTTCTAATCCAAAACTAGCGCTGCTCCTCTCCTCTTCCATTCAAAAACCACCGCCGGCGAGTGAAGGTGCTGTGGAGAAGTAGATCGATGGAGGAGTACGACCGATACATGAGGATCGCAGACTGAGACCCTTGAAGCTAGCTAGGATGTTGGAGATACAGTCTTGGTTTGACAACAAGGACCAACTAGCGGCGACGGCGACATCCATGGCCAAATATCTGCAACAGAGCAAAAAGGCAGCGAACTCCCGGAGGGAGTCGCGCCGGAGTACATAGAGCTGCTCCTCTGGGCCATGGAGCAAACAGATTCACTGAATCCAATCATGAGGGAGCGGTGGTGGGAGTATCGATCCCAGATGGAGCATCCACCAGAGATTGAGGGATCGAGGATCTACAGTGTGTCGTTTGTGAGGGTGTCCTGCCAGAGCAAGCCGGTGGAGTCTTCGTCGACCGAACCTAACTGCAATAGGAGAAAAGCAGTTGGCACGACGACGCTTCCCTTCCATCCTCTCCCTCGCCGTTCACATCGTCTCATGGGGCGGCTATGTACCGCCGAGGAATAGGAGGGGACTGCCCCCCAGCCCAATAGTCGGGCAGGTTGTGAATTGTCAGGAGGAGCTTAGGGTTGTCAGTATTTGCAGGTTGTGAATTGTGTTTTGTGTTGTGTATTTTGAGAGTACTTTCAGATATGAATGTCTTTTGAATTTCAGATTTGCAGTATTGAGCATATGAAGTATTTTATGAATTCTAGAGATCAATTTTAGCACTTAAAAATGTAGTTTCATAGGAGTATAAAAGTGCATAATGTGATTCTCGAGAAGAAAGCGCAAGTTTGATGGGCCAGATAAGAAAGCGCAAGTTCAATTTCAGATAAGAAACTGCAACTTTCAGAGGCAGAGCATTTATATTAACACGGACTTTTCAAACAGGGTTAACATCATGTTGGAAGTTTTATTCATGGTTGAAAATGGAACTACCAGCCAGTTAACATCATGCTGCTCAACATTCATGCATAGCACATCGTCATATGATGCACAGTCAAAATGCCCACAAAATGTCGAGTGTGTGAAACACAGAGAAAACGAGGGACAAAGTTTTGGCAAGTGTTGGACGTGGTGTGCGTAGATGACAATGGGGACCGACATGTCAATAAAGACAGAGGCAAAATATTTGGAGATATTTTCCCAGCACAGGTGGAATCGAACCCAGGCGGAACAGCTGTCGGGTAGTGTCACTAGGCCACTAGGCTAGTTCAGTAGTTTCGTTAATAATAAGGCACTTCCTCAGGTGGCCGTATCCCCTCCTGCGCCTTTGTGCACTCGCCGTGACACCGCTATCTGCCGTTGTGAACATGCTGAACAAACGAGAGGAATCTGGAGAGGACTGTACGTGGAGAGGCGGATGGTCGGGACCCACCAGGTCTATGGCCGTACGCAGGCAAGTGCCTCATCGAAAAAATACTTCCTCCTAATGCTATACTGACATTGGGGCCCACGGGTTTGTCAACATAGTTACATTTTTTTAGGTGCTTCAACGTAGTTACTATCGGAGATAAATTCACAACGAAGTCGGGGAGCTGGCAGGTATCATTTATTATCACTGGGCAGCAAGTATCAGCTGGGTTTTGGGCTGCCCCGTCTAGGCTTTCATTTTTAACATGCGCAGCCCACGACCGCGGATGGGAGGTCCATAGGCCTGTTTGTATTTTCTTGAGGGCCGTCATGTATCGACCGGCCTATGGACCTCCCATCCGAGGTTTTATTTTTCCTGAATATCGGTAGCCCAATTTATGTATATTTTTTTGAAGAAAATGCAGAGGTCTGTTCTATTTTTCTATAAAAGAATAGGAACGCTAGGTCCAACTTATGTTTCCCTTCTAACTATATTATATATATTTAAATTATTTTATATGTTATTATATATTATTTTTATTGTCATCATATATTTAACAGATACTTACATATGTAAGAAAACAATATCCCACATCTTATTAACTTATAAAAATAATTTCTTAACAATAAAATCCTAGATTGTTTTGGCACGAAAATCCTAGTGATTCTGTACAAAAGCTTGGTAAAATTTAAGGACGAATGTAATAATATCACTTATTATTGAAATATATTTATAACAAAATGCTCAACCCCTTTTTATTTTTTGATAACATTGCTGGCCCAACCCAACATTATAATTAGAATCAGCACAGCAAAATCGTGTATTTCAAGAAAGTGCAAATGGCGTGTAATTTTTTAGGAAATAAAATAAATGGGCCGCATGGACACTACATTATTTGTTCACCCAGCCCAGCTAATGGCTGTAATTCAAAAAAAAGATCAAATTGACTATAAATTCTACCGCGCAGAAAAAGACTGTAAATTCTAAAAAAATGGGTTGAATACGTGTCATATTTTCGAGGGCTGAAATGTGGGGCAATAGATCGAATCCAATGCAAGTCGTTGTCAATTTAGTCAACAAAATGATTCTTACATGTTAGCCGTTGGATTTAGATCCAACGACCAGCATCCATCTTCAATCTCTCGTCTCCTTCCTCCAGCGCCGCCGGGACCACCTCCCGCCTCCTACTGCAAGCAGCTCTACTTAGCATGCTTCGCTATGAAGTGCTACTCCACCGTTGGCCACGCCATCCCTCCACCCCTCCACACCTCATGTTCTTCTCCACCGACTGCCGAACCACACCGCACTAGAACCAGTTAAACCTCATACTCCTCACCATCTACGACTCTACTCCCATGTCTTCCCATCTCTGGCTCGTTGCTGTCCGTGGCCTCGCCGTTGTCCACCAGCTTGGATGCGCTCGGCGCGGCGTGGTCAACATGGTCAACGAACGAAACCATCGGAAGTATTCTGTGCATGGAGAGGCTGACAGCTGGGTCCACGGCCGCACACAAGGAAATGCCTCCTTATTACGTGCAAAATAGTGATTCCTCCACCTGACATCTGGGACCCAGCAGAAGGGCCTCTATATTTCGCGAAAAAAATGTGCCCCCCGCTGACAGTTCGGACCCACCAGCTATCTTCGCACGCAAGGAAGTGCCTCCTTATTGCGCACAAAAAAATGAATACTCCCCGCCGGTGGAACCCAAAGATAGTGGGAGGCTGACTTGAGGGCCTACCAAGTTGACGGGGACGGAGGGCTTTGTCAACTTAGTCAATATGAATGATTCTAGCTCCTGTTACTGTATGATGTTCATCCAATGGCTGTAGTGCTTCTTCAACCTCTAGTCTTCTTGCCCCAGCCACCCAAACCAAGGCCGGTCGTGCCGTGTGCTCCTGCCTCCCGTGGCCGGCTGTGATGCCATGGAGGCCTCACCGCCCCTACTACTCCCATAGTTGGACAGGCCATCCCTCTACTCACCCACACCCCCTGTTATTCTGCGGCGACGGCAGCCTCACACCGCAGCCGAACCAGTGAACGCTCGTACTCCTCTTCGCGTGGGCATCCACTGATGCGTCTTCCCCGGCTCCGCGTCTTCCCCTTCCTAGGCCTCGCCGTCGTCCACCGCCGTGGTGCTCTCGGTGCGGCGTGGTCAATGTGGTCAACGACCGACTTCCATCGGAAGAGTACTGTGTGTGGAGAGGCTGATAGTTGGGTCCACGACGGCCGCAAGGAAGTGCCTCCTTATTACGCACAAAATAATTATTCCTCCACCTGACAGCAGGGACCCACCGGACGGGCCACCGTATTTCGCGAAAAAACGTTTTCCCCTGACTGCTCGGACCCACCAGCTACACCTTCGCACGCAAGGAAATGCGTCCGGGCAAAAAAAACGATTCGCCCCCTTGACTGCTGGGACCCACCAGCTACATCTTCGCACGCAAGGAAGTGCCTGACAATCGGGACCCACCTGGTCGAAGCGTACGTAGCGTTGTTATTTTGGTCGCAAACGTGTACGTACATATATACTGGTGGATGTAGAGGCGCGCACGTGTCGTAGTAGAGGCTTGCACGTAGCACGTACACGTACGTACAGCGGCCAATGTGCAAGAAAGAAAATACGGCCACGTATGTGTACATATGGGCGGGGTCTCGAACTCCTACTCGCGCATACGTACGGCCAGGGTTCGTGTACATGGCTGGGTCAAAACAGAGAAACAACGTCGTCGTCGTGTTCATGGGGAGCCAACCGGCTGGGCCATAACGGAACAGGCGATGGAAACGAGGCCTGACATACAGCAGAATGGAGGAAACGGCCTGGTGTTCGACTGGCCACGTTCGAAACAGGATCCTGTTCATCGGGATGGGTCTGGCATACTGCAAAATGGAGGAAACGGACCTCCTACGGTCGAAACGGGGATCCTATTAATTCGGAGGGGTGTGGCGTACCGCAAAACGGACGAAACGAACCTGTGATGGAGCGCTACAGTCGAAACGGGGGTCCTGTTCATCGGGAGGGGTGTGGTGTACCGCAAAATGGGACTCCAAGGGGTACTGTCACTACAACAGGACCACCCCTATAGCAACGCATTTTTTCGTATCTAAATGTCCAAATATGCGTTGCTAGTGTATTTACCAACGGTTGGGGATGCGTAGCCTTATCCAGTGTTGCTAGCGCATAACGCAACATTTATACTTTCGTTGGTAAAAGGGGCCGTTGCAAGACTACAACAGATAAAACGGATTTTCACAACACTTTTATATGTTGGTGCTTAATGTACAGGAATCAAAATCCCATTGTTACGCAACGGAGAATTTCCAACGCTTCAAGTGTTGTACATATATAGTGTGGGTATTATTATTATTATTATTATTATTATTATTATTATTATATATTTTCTAGCAATTAAATTAATGATCCATGTAAAGTTGATAATTATCTATTTCAAGTAATGGAAAAATAAGAGAACATATTCACGAGAGGAAGAAATCATATAGTATATAAAACTGTTGGATTACAGTCGTGGATATTACATGAGGAACATCATCCAAATGCGATGTATAATCTAATTATTTTCTGGACAGCAAAGCTTAAACTGGAAGCATCCATCAACATCCCTACAACTTAACTAAAAAGCAAGGAACAACATCCAACAAGAACTTCATTCCTACAACATAACTAAAACTAAAAGCATCCATCACCATCATCATCATCATCAGCAGCAGCAGCAGCACAATGAAGCAGAACATCGACATCAATCATTGCAGTATACTTGCTACGCACTCATATACTCATCCATTTATGTTTTGAATCTACAATTAAGAAAACAAAATGAATTGTTGACTCACACAATGCATTGGCATGATGCCAGTAGCAATAAGGCAAGATATTAGTCACGTACAAATGTTGAAGGCCATGCAATCTTTGTTTTTTCTACATTACCGAGAGTATTGGAGTTTCTGCAACTCCGTACCAAATTTTCAGTTTTCACAAATGCCATATCGACATGCATTGCCCAGAATTCATTTCTAATTTGAGCACCATCAAGTTTAAATTTAGGATCACAACTTACCGTTGTAGCAAGAGCTACATCTTTGTAGTGATTTTTAGGCTCTTCAAGAATACATTAGTTCCTACCTGTTAGACAAAATTATTACCATATAACAAAATAGACACAAAACAAGGCAACATATGAAATGAATTTGGGCACTCCCAACCAACTCAACGGACCACTTTGAGCACTCTTATTGCCCGCATTACCATCTTTTGTTATTTTTTGTCTGGACAACAGCCTGATAGCAAAGAAGAAGTAATAAACAAATAAAAAATCTAGCACTATATTTTGAACACAAATTTGTATGCAGCAGAAGATTTTTTCTCCCTGATGTGCACTAACATTCTCAAGCAAAGATTCTTTATTTTGAACATCATTCTGATGGCAAGATGACCAGTAGATACATAACCATTGGATCAATGGAAATATTGTATATGGTAATTTAAATATACCTTATGTGCAGCAGAATTTATTTCCCCTTCCCGTGCACTGAAATTTTGATCAAAAGTTTCTTGGTTTTGGACAACATTCTGATAGCAACAAGTTAACACATAAACATAGGAGCACTATAGTTTGATTATAATTTTGACTATGAAGATACCTTGTGTGTACCAGAACACTTTTCTAGTTGTCGTGCACTGCCACCATTATGAACCATAGTTTTTCTGTTCTAGGATAGAATGATACACATCAAGTTTTGGGTGTAATTGCAAAAATTTCAAGCGTATTTAAGTAGAATGATACACATCAACTTTTCTAGTTGTCGTGCACTACCACCATTATGAACTTAATCCTAAGCAATGACAAGTTCCAAAGAGTATTTAAGTAGACAAACATTATCTGGAACAGAATTGTCGTTTGATGCTTGCAACTCTGCACCATTTGAACCACTTGGCTGGTTCTATAAATTATTTGGTCCTTTTTTAACAAGTCGGAGTCCATAAACCAAGGAGCAAGCTCTCTCTACAGGTAGCATAACATAAATATTAGTTGAGACCATACTTTCTGGAGTGAAATTTGAAGAACTTTTTTGTGTACTTTGACAAGATACAAACTTTTCTGTTTGAGTTATGTCCAACAACTGAAGCCAAGAAAGTCCCCAAGATGTTTAGCCTCTTTTCCGATTGCAGCGAACCATTATCCTTTTCCCTTTTGGAAGGTTCCAAATATATTTCAGCTTCCTCTTCTTACGCTCTTTTGCTTCTGCATTTTTAGCTGAATGTATAAAACCATGATATATGTTACGATCAGCAAGGAACGAGCAACAACTTACCATCTTCATTTTCATCCGCATCAACATCTTCATAATCTATGAAGCCTTCTTCATCATTAGTAGTTCTTTCAAGGACATAAGATGATTCGACATCTTCTTCAGCACAGTTATGATGTTCGATTGGTTCTTCCATCATATATTCTTCATTGGATTCAACAACGCTAATTCTTGTTCATGACATATCTGTTACAACATGACAAGAATCCAGTCATATGAGATTGAAAGCCAGGTCTGAGAAGTGTATTCTGTGCTAGTTGTATGAATGTGCTTGAACACGATTAGAGCTGCCGTATTTAATCACGCCAAATGTTATGTGTAATGACAGGCAGATGCTTTTTATGTCTACTGTAGCCACACTCCCTTTGATTCTCACAAGTAATTCCCAACGTGCACCAAACAAGGGAATGGGACTAAATGTCTATTTCCCAACCCGAACCCTGCAGTAAACTCCCACCACTAATCCTCCTTCCCCTTCCCTAAGATGGCTTTCCAGTTAAGACTTGCATGTCCTGGATTCCTATGACAGCTGGGCCACGGTAATTTAGCGCGCGTACATTTTTTTGCCAGATTAGTCGCTATTGGCGGGAGAGAACGGAGGGAAAAGGGAAAAATGGGAGCGAAACCAAAAAATACGTACGATGGAGTCTAATAATTTGGATCGAAACAAATTATAAATATTGATATTGTTATCTGGTCCGTGACAGGCACAAAACAGAACGTTCTTCTTCTATGTTTCTACCAATTCAGTGCAACACAGTTGAACAAAAAATGAATTATGTTGCTCAAACAATGGAAAAAAGTTAATCCAAAACATAAGAAATTTCATGGCTTCCATGTTCCAAGCTACATGCATAATTACCTTCCAAGATCACTAATTGTCATCCCTCATATCCAAAGATCACTGGTTGTGATCCAAGACCACTAGTTTTCATGAACATATTTTTATTAGTTTAGTGTTTCATGACATGAAGGCAAAAGCAAAACATTTTCTAAAGTTTGCACACACACACACACACACACACACACACACACACACACACACACACAACACACACACACACACACACACATATGAGGTCTAAGCTCGGTTCGGACACATTTTGCCATCCAACGCGGTACCCCGTTGGTCCGCGGAGTAGGCATCCCCCATCCCTCCCCACACATGCAACCGCGACGTCCAAATTGGGCGCTTCAGGAAGGTGGAGCCGTCCTCACCGCCGCATAGCCACTACACCCGAATCGACGGACAAGCATCACTCCTCCACTACCTCAGTGGTCGCGACAGCACCGACCCCTCATCACGGGCCATCATGCTAGCCGAGGTGAGGGAGGCGCGGCAGGAGTGCCGCAACGTGGCGAGTTGCTCGTCGTTTGCCAAGTTCGATGAGGCGTCGGCGTGGGTCCGCGAGGACCCTAACCTGGCAGAGGACTGGTCCTGCAACCGGTCCGTCGCCAATGCAGTGCCGCCACCACCTCAACCGGCAGTTCGCCAAGATTGGCGACGAGTGGTCGCTAACTGACACCTCCACCGATGGCGGTAGGGGCATGGCCACGGAGGCCCTCCGCGTGGCGGAGGAGGAAACAGAGCATCTCCTCCACAAAGCAGCTGGCAGGCAGAGCTGTTGCACCCCGGTGCCCTTCTGCCACTAGAAGGACTACTTGGAGGATGACAATGGCATAGACAGGGACAACAGTGCGGCCAGCCAGCGCAGCCACGTGTAAGAGATCACAATCCGTTTTATGTAAATTATGTACGAACTTTAATGAATTCCATAGTATTGATCAAATTCGTCCGTTTTTTTCTAATTTGTTTTGAAACGGATGCGAGCACGGTTAGATCATTGTCCGCGTAAAAGTTTGGACGAGTCCGCCGACAAAATAGTCTGTTGGTTATGGGGGTCAGCGCCAACGCGGACCCTCAAAATGCCCGTGAACGTACGGATGGACGTGTCATGGCGCAATTTACCATCGAACACGGACTCTGTTTGTTTGCACCCTCTCCCATGCGAACGCACCTCCGCTCTCATCCCGCATTCATGCCGGTGCAAAGCGCGAACAAGTTGTACTGTAGCCGGCATTGAAGCGGCAGCTGACCTAGAGAGCCGCCCGCGCCGCGTCTCGGTCTCCGCTCCTGTTCAATGCCGGATAGATGTGGGCCGAAGACCACAGCGGAGATAAGAGAGCATCGTCTGGATGAGATGCTAAAGTATAGCAAGCACTGGTCTCTCGGCAAGAACACCACCGCCGCCGCCGTCTCTGGTAAGTCCCGCCATGGATCATCCGCGAGTGTTAGGCAACGACCAAGAAGCCCTGCTGCGACCTGGCCCCCTTCCACGTCTGAATGCCCGACTCCGACAAAGGCAACGACAAAGGAGGTGCCGTTGGCCAAGCGTATGAGGTCAGAGACAAGTATAGGTTGGTTTAGGATTTTTTTTTATTTTTTTCACCAGATAAAATATATTGAACGATGAGCTCGAATTCAAATCACGCACACACAGTAGCAAAGAACAGAGACACGCACGACAGAGTATTTTCTGTGCTGAACAAGTCTTTTCCGTCCTAACTGAAGAAACGCTACAACTAACTGAGGAAAAGCTACAGGTACATTATTCTGGTGCACAGAGATTAACACTAACACTCCACTTGTTGCCCTCCAAGTTAGAGATGCCCTCATGATCTATTGGCGAGACAATCAACACCAAAGTATTGATCGAGTTTGTGGAACCAGCCTATTTAACACTTGTATGATGTTTAAGAGATACGCAACAACTTGGATGTAGGTAAATATGAACATGTGTAAGCATGTGTAGGAAACAGAATAACCAACACCAACGTATTTAGGATCGAGTATTGATACTTTAGGCCAGTCAGACCTACAAATCTTGTTGTCCAAATTATAAAGTACACGGACATAAAAGAAAAAAAAAATAGAAAATAACAGTAATGTATTCGTCACTTCAGCTAGGATCCACACTTTCAGAACGGTGACTTTCATTATCCATCAAACCTGCATGTAGAACCAATATAGTAGTAAGTTTCATGTCCAAAATGACATAAGTTGCAGCAGATGATACTAAGAATGTAAATAACAGAATCACATCAGAAGCTGGCCTATATTGAGGTAATGTGTCATCACTTGGCACTATACGAGCATCTACAGTCTCTCCTCTATATCTCTTCTCATCCAATTTTATTTCTGATCGGCGGTATCAAAAAGCTCAAAAAAATTGCTGACATGATAAGGTTCATGCGTCAAAAAAAACATGATAAGGTTCTGTTTCCACATCATTCCATTCTTCACCCATATCAAAATTATCTCGAGGATTCATCTTCAAAACAATTGACCATCCTGGATAAAGATGGTCATCCACGTAGAACACTTGGTCAACTTGATTTGCAAATACAAAAGGTTCATCCTTTGCCTATAGCCTACAGTTTGACTACAGAAATTCACAAGTCTACACCCATAGTTATCTATTTGCATACCTTTTCCTTCGGTTACATCAACCCATTCACGTTTAAGTAGCACCACTGAAATTCACAGTTATATCATTTTCAACACAATATAAGAAATATATTCTTGTTTCTAGTTCATAAATTGTAGGCTATAGGCAAACATGATTGCAAGTTATTTAGGTACAAAACTAGTGAAATCATTTGAATATATCTTTGGTTCAGGCTAGAGGTCAAAGATTGTACAACATTTCCTAACAATGGTGAACTTGACATCCAACAACAGAGAATGACAGTAAATTTGTGAACACATAATACAATCAGGTAAAATCTGTGAACACATAGTACATCACAAGCAGTAAATAGTATAACTAGCCTTCACCTCTTGTACGACAGCAGCGTCCAATTCAATTGTTGACCGACTGAATTTTCGTTATGATACAACACCAGCAGCAGCTGCCGAAGTTGAGCTAGTCGCAAACACCTGAACCATATTTTACAATCTGAATCCTTTGATCTAATAATTCATTAAAAGGAAAAAAAATCTAAACATATGGCATACAAGTGCCCAAATAACATCAATGATGCACGCACAGAACAGATTTAGTTACAACAGCAATTCCCTCTCAAAAGACAGCTAAGAAACTAACAAGATCATGTAGCCCATGCCTATGTTAGCCAATTCAGAGGAACACTTGTTCATCCATCAGGCATAAGTCATCAATGAAACAGCATGATCTAAGTCATTGTTTTTCTGGCATCAATAAAGTGCAAATAAATTGTCTGCCAACATCCATTTTCAGTGCTACACTAACAGACCGCGGTTGGGAGTTGGAACATCAAGGTTTGAAGTTCTGGAGAGAGCAGATCAATATAGACTAGAGAATCTTTAAAAAAGATAAGAGATTAGAAACAAACAGAGTAGACATGTTCTTAAAAAATCTGTACACCAACTGTCCAGAAATAACGCAGTTGAATATCACCTGGCCACACTTTCCTGTCAGAAGTACCCAAATAAAATCAATGAAATCCTCAGACAGCAGCATGCCCAATTCGAGCATTCCTCCAGTAGTAATCTGCACTCAAAGCCCAACAAGTTTTCAAGCAGTCAAACCATTGCCCGGCAGACTGTAGTTGTGAACTGGAACAGCAAGCTTAAAATGTGGAGAAAAGAGATCAACGGAAACTATAAACAAACCATATCATTGGCATCTATGCTCGGCACGTTGCTCAAAAAATCATGAGTCATTTCTCCAATTGTTCAGAAAATCAATACAACCGAAATCTGAAGTCCACAAGACTTTTGACAAAACAGTACCCAATTAACACCAATGGTGTCCTAAACTAACAGATTTAGTTACATAGCTACACCTATGATTCAGTTACATCAAACTTAAAGTTCTAGAAAGAGCAGATCAATAGAGACGTTCCTAAAAAATCTATAATCTAGTCAGAAGTACCCAAATAACATAAGTGAAATACTCAGACAGTAACACGTCTAGTTACAACACTACTCCAGTAGTAATCTACACACAAAAAGCAACTGTAGAACAAAACAACACAGCCAGGGTAGTCAGATTAGCTTCAAATGTCATGGCACTTATGTTGGCAGTCATGAGAGCTGATGGAGTAGTCCAAACAATTATAGAACTTATGTTGGTAGTCCCTTGAGGGACTATTGGAATTGGTCTGAATAGCGAGGGCAGTCCAAACAACTGAACATAGCCCAGGTGGTACAATACATCTCTGAAATACATCCCCTTCGTCATCTACCAAATCCCCTACATCCCATGGCCATGTCTCGAGCTGCCCACTAATAAGTTGACTGGATGAAAAGAGAAGGAAAGGAGAGAGGGTTACCTCAGAGGTCAGTCTCGCCATCCTACACGGCGAGGGAGAAGAGGGGCGGCCGGAGGAGCAGCGCGCCCGCAGCGGGCAAGCCGGAGTGGCCGCCGGAGGAGCAGGGGACGCTAGCAGACGACTTCCAGCCCTCCTACCGCGGCCTTGCTGCTTCTCCTTTCTGTGATGTCCGCAAAGCCGCCGCTCCCCTGTCCGTTGCCACATTCCCACTGCTCCGCAGTCCGTCGCCGCCTTTCCGCTGCTCCCCTCTCCATCCGCCATCAAGCCTTTGCGCTCAGCGAGAGGAGATTGGATGATTGATTTGTGTCGTAGTAGAACTAGATCGATCTGGACTTGAACGAAAATATCAATCTAGATCAGAGAATAAAAGTGGTGGACTTCGCGCGATTTGGTTTTGCTCGCACGGTTAGCACAGATTTTCGCGCCACATATCCCAAAAAAAATCACGCCACATCCATTATGTGTATCGGCGGGTCTAATTGATTTATTTTTGTGCTCAATTAATTTTCTAATTTTAATTATGTATATTTACAGTCTTATAATAGATACAATTTGCAACCAATACATCGCAACATATAAGATTTGTTGCACCACAACACAATCACAAGCTGCAAGTCTGCAACACATATGTTACACCGCTTATATGTGTATCTACTCTTATATGTGTATCTACTGTGAATTTTGCGACAAATAGTCAAAACGTTGTAGAATTTGCGTTGCTTTATAAGGGGTATCCTTGTAGTGTGTTCATCTCCACCGTCGACCTCCTCCAGCCTCCATGGGCTACCGTCGACCTCCTCCACCTCCACGGGCTCCTGCTCATCCGGCCTCCACCACCGCTACTCCACTGCTCTTGCTCAACCACACGCCCACGGGCACCCTCCACCGCTCATCGCTCATCAAGCCTCCACGGGTCGCCCTGCTCATCCGCACCTCCACGGGTCTGTTCATCAACCCCAACCGGCTCGATCGATCGGGGTCCTGTTCATCTAGAGGCAACGCCACGGGTCTCGCCATCCACCCCACCGCCATCGCTCATCCAACCCTCTCACTGCTCCTTCAGAGGCAAGATCAATCGGCTTCGATTAGCGAGTAGTGAAGGAATCGCCGATCGGGTTCGATTAATGACCATCGATCGATCGCCGGGTTTAGTGACGCGTAACTCGCAGCTGCAATCGCCGTTCGATTAGAGTCCAACGCCTCGCCGGGTTCGATTAGAATGACGCCGCACACTAGCGCATACGCACGTACGAGAGAAACGTGCATCGCTTCGCCCCGACCACCGATCGTAACCGGAACTCCCAAATTTTCCTCGCCTCGCTTCTACCACGGTTTTTTCGTCATGGACGCCCAAAGAATGTCATGCAATTGCGTCTCCGCCTGCCCAGACTTAAAAGCCCATTTTCTGTCATGATTTTTTGTCATAGAAGCAGGAGCCCACCACAACTATGATGATACCGGGTTTTGTCACAATTATCGTCATAGAAGTGTCATAAGTATGACAGGAAAAAATTCGTTCGACCCAAAATGTCACAGATGTGTCTTTTTTTGTAGTGCACCGCGTGACATTTCCCCGAAGAAAAAGACACAAGAACGAAGAAGGACACATGCCGGCCAGCCTAAGTGTTCCGGAGTAGTAGCAAGCTACCAAGGCTCAGTGAAAGCACTAGGAGACATTTCCCGGTAAGAGAGGCTACCAAGGATAAACCACTAGATAGTCAGATCCCACACATACCAAGCATTTCAATAACATACACACAATATGCTCGATATGTGCAACACAACATGACTCTACAACTCAAGTATTTTATTCAATAGGCTCCGAGGAGAGAGATATTACAAACGTGGGTCGCAAGACCCAACATTCAGAGCATACAGGTCAAAGCACATGAGGAAGCTTAACATGTCTGAGTACAAACATCTACAAATGGAAAAGGCTGAGAAGCCTAACTATCTACCAGATTCTGCCGAGGGCACAAGATCGCAGCTGAGGTAACACGCTAAAAGTCGAAGTCCACATGGAACTACTAGTGAGACTGAAGTCTCTCTGCAAAACATAAAATAGGCAAACGTGAGTACAAATGTACCCAGCAAGACTTACATCAGAACTAACTACATATGTATCATTATCAACAAAAGGGGATGGTGGGGCTTAACTACAGCAAGCCAGCTTTGACTCGGTGGCTATCCTGAACTACGACTGCAAGTAACTCTTTTGAGGTGGCGCACACGAGTCCACATATTCACCGTATCAATACATCACTATGGATCCACTCCTGTCTCCCTACAATAACGCCATCCATAGCACTCATGCTTATCTTGCGCATTTTAGAGTATCCACTTTCACTTGTCTATGAACTGTATAGGCAACCCAAAGGTCCTTTACCGCGGACATGGCTATTCGTATAGATGATGTTAACCCTACAGGTGTGTACTTCTTCACACACGCTCTCGCCACTTACCGCCATGTACACGTCATGTATCTCGGCAACCTTCCAGCGGAAGCCTGGCGAGGGTGTCGGCGATGACCTGACTAACCACACAAGTCTCTAGTCCAGGTTTATCACCTATTCGGGTTCCATCCGCAAGGAGATCCGGCTGGGGTGTCGCTCACGGCCCCAAACAATGTGTACATGGTTCCAACCCCACCAAACGGGCGATGCTTGGCATACCCGGCCACGGTGCCTAGTATGACCCAAGCCCACCTGTACCGGGTGCCACTTGGTAGACTACTAACACAACCTACAAACACCAGAAACTAGTTGCAACTCCTGCACAGAGATTGATTTGATTAATAAGTCGAGAGGGGCACTTAAGTATTCCAATGTGTGGTAGTAGTTGTTCATGGATCACAAACACATAACTCAGTTCCTAAGGACGGCTTCGATGAGATAACCCACCATATACTCCTACATGGCCTCTCACCGCTACCTTTACCAAATCGTGTTCACACACTTAGCTCACACACAGTAGGACATGTTCATCATTGTTCCAATTCATTCCCGATGAATCAGACCCGACTCAACTCTAAGCAGTAGCAGGCATGATGAACAAGCATGAATGAGTAGGCACATCAGGGCTCAAACAACTCCTACTCATGCTAGCGGGTTTCATCTATTTACTGTGGCAATGACAGGTCATGCAGAGGATAAGGGGTTCAACTACCGCATCATGTAACAGTTGAACCGTTGTTGTCCCAATGTAGTAAAAGAGAGCAGAGTGTGAGAGTGGGTTTGTATCATAATGAAAAAGGGGGTTTTGCTGGACTGTCACTTCTGAAGATAGTATAGCTCTTCATCGGAGTCATCGAACTCATCGTCGAAACCACATCTATCGAGAGGGAACAAATACCGGCAACAGAGAGGGAAACACAATCAATGCAATGCACAATATGCTACATGATCATGACATGGCAAAATGAGTGTGTTTGAGCTAATGCAACTACAAACAAGGTGGTTTGAGTCATTTTGAACCGAAGGTTCAATTTCAAACTAAGGCTATGAATTTATAAAGTGCATTATCATGTTTTGAGATGAACATCATGTTTAAGTTGCCTTAACATGCATGAAACCTGTACATATGGATAGATTGTATTTTTTTTGATCATTTTTCATATATAACTTATTTCATTTGGAGATACAGATAATTTTCTATGAATTTTAGAAGTTTAGGGCATTTTCTGAAATTTCCTAAATTGTTTTAATCCAGAAAATGACTTATTGCGCTAGCACTATGTCACTGTGATGTCAGCTGGTCAACAAACCGGGTCCAGGTCAAACCTGACCAGTGGGGCCCAACGGTCAGTGACCTAGTGTCATTTGTGTCGCTGACAGGTGGGCCCAGTCAACAGATGATACGTCCATTTTGCATCATGCTTTTATATCGATATTTATTGCATTATGGGCTGTTATTACACGTTATGTCACAATACTTATGGCTATTCTCTTCTTTTACAAGGTTTACATGAAGAGTGAGAATGCCAAGCACTGGGATTCGGGTGGAAAAGGAGCAAATATTGAGACCTATTCACGCATACCCAAAAGTCCTGAATGTCCACGAAAGTCATTTTGCAAATGAGTAAAAAGTATTGAGCGGAAGAAATACCTGAGGGGGGCCGCCCACCATCCATGAGGGTGGGGGCCGCGCACTACCCCCTGGGCGCGCCCCTGCCTTGTGGGCCACCTGGCAGCCCTCGGGTGCCCACACTACAAAAAAAAGACACATCTGTGACATTTTGGGCCGAACAAATTTTTTTTCTGTCATACATATGACACTTCTATGACGATAATTGTGACAAAACCAGGCATCATCATAGATGTGGTGGGCTCCTACTTCTATGGCAAAAAATCATGACAGAAAATGGGCTTTTCGTCTTGGACATTCTTTGGGCCGTCTATGATGGAAAAAACCGTGGTAGAAGCGAGGGGGAGGAAAATTTCAGGGAGTTCCCAGTTACGGTGGGAGGTCGGGGGCCGAGCGATGCACGTTTCTCTCGTACACGTACACGCGTGTGTGTGAGGCGTTCGCTCTAAGTGAACCCGAGCGAGGCGTTGGGCTCTAACTGAACCCGAGCATTTGTAGTGCAGGCTACACGTTACAGAACCCGAGCGATCGGTCGATGGCTGTTAACTGAACCTGATCGAGCGATTCTGTCGGGTGGTAGGTGCGACATATGCCAACGGGTGGCTTATCATTGTGGGAGCCAATAAGACGTCGCCGTGCTCGAAACGGATGAGGTGAAGACGCACGCCGCGATCTTACCTGTGTTCGGGCTCTCTATGGAGATAACACCCCTAGTCCTGCTCTGTGGGGTCTCCGCATGAGCAATAGATCAACAAGTGGCTCCTTGAGCTGTTTGGTGAGAGGAAGAAGAAGGGCAAGGCTAGCTCTCTTCTCCTCTCAATGTTGTGTCTAAAACTATCAGAGACCAACCCTTTGCATGGGTGCCCTTGGGGGTTTATATAGGCCTACCCCAGGGGTACAATGGTAATCCGGCTAGGCGTGGGCCCTAGCCGTCGGTGTTCACGTCACGACTTCTCCGCCGATTCTTTGGATCCCGCCGACCATCGGGTCCCGCCTGCCGCAGCCTCTGGTCGGCTGGTAGGCCCCACCGCTTGGGGGTCTTGTCGGGGGCTGGTTACCGTTGCCTCACTCTTGATGACAAGGGCTTTGTCAAGGTAAGCATGGCTACAGTGCCGCTGCCTGGCGGGTTCTCACTGTAGCCTTACCTCGTCTTGTCTCCTTAATGGTGCGCATACTTTGAGGGAGGGAGCGAGCCGGCTGGAGAGAGCCTGGTATGTCCCAGGCCGACTACGGGAAACATGGCCGCCTTCAGATGTCACTCTGACCGAAGGGGCCCGCCGCCTGCGGGCCGTACTAACAGCCTGTCGTGGGTGGCGTGATGGTCAGCATGGCAACAGTGCCCCGTGGGACGGGTCGTGGCTGCCCCGTACGGCGTACTGTGGCCATACGTGCTTCAGGATTCAGGGGTGGCAGGCTTCACTGTTGCCACGCCCCGTCCCATCTCCGTTATGTGGGTGCAGACTTTGAGGGCACGATCTTGGCCGCCTGTCGGGGGCAAGCTTCTTGGAGTCGGCCGTCTCGTGGCCGGCTTCTTGGAGTCGGCCCTCTTGCGGCTTTCTTTACGAGGGTTTAGGGCCGGGCCGCCTTCCGGTAGTCGGCTTGTGGGATAGCTGGCCGGGGGAAGGCGGCCCCGTGTCTTGGGTGCTTGACGGCTCGATCGGCCTATTATTTTTTGAAGAGCCAGGGGGAGCCGGCTAGGCTACCCGTGGTCATTTACTCCGGCAGTAGTCCTCGAAGCTAGTTGGGCTTCATGGCTGAAAGGGGAACAAGAAGCTCAATCAGCTTCCTATCCTGAAGAGCCGGCAGCTAGGAGCCGGCTTTACTCAAGCGCGCTGCCCTCGGCCAAGTTTTTGAAGTCCGAAGGAGGAACCACCGAGCGCAGAGGCAGGCGCGGGCTGGCCGCCACCACCGTGGTGCCACATGGCACACTTCGGCTGGAAGGGCCTACCAGCCCACGCGCGTGACGGGACGCCGCTGCAGACCAGGGCCTGCCACTTCAACACCTCGGCCCAAGTGCGGATCTTTTGTGGCCCAAACTGGCCGCACGTCTTCCGACGACGGTTTCCACTCGTCGTTTAGGCGCGATAATCGCGGGGCATGGGGGAGTGGGCGCAGTTAATCCCACGTCCCCCCACGCCTCGCCTCCTCGGCTTCGCCGCACGAGGGTATAAGTAGGGGGAGGAGGGGGAGCGCCAGACGCTCGCACGCTCGCCCTCACTCCGCTACTTTCTTCCTCTTCCTCCTCTCCGTCGCCGCAGCTGCTCATCGCCACGCCGCCATTCCACCAACCTTCTTGGCGCATCGTAGCCTTGCCGCAGCCGAATCGCGCGCCCTCCGCCGCCGCGCTTTCCCCGTCGCTTCTTCGTCCTCATGGCTCCGACGTCTAGCTCCTGGGACGGCTCCAACGTCCATGAGGACCACGTCGACTTCCTCCGCAAGACGTGGCGGTTGCCGGGCAAGGATTACGTGCGGGTCCGTCTTGCGCCGGAGAGGGAGATCTCACCGGCGCCGGAGGAGTGGCAGTACGGCAAGGAGCCATATTCTCGCGCCAATCCCCCTCCTATGGTAAGCTTTCCTTCTTTTCATCTTCTCTTGTTGCCGAGTTCTCACTAGCCGGCTCCTGACCAGTCGGCTTGTTTTTAATCAGAACCCCCTCCTTCATCCGCCGGCCGGGACCGCGGGGGCGAAACGCCAGTTCGCTCCCGACCGTGCGACGGACGACTTGGACGACCCCGACATGGGGGCGGCCGCCCTAGACGACGACGCCGTAGGGGGAGGCGGCGAGGCAGGTGGCTCCGGGCTCACCGCCGGCATCGAGGACTGGCCGGATGATGACGAGGCCGAAGCTATTCCGCGCCGCCAACCGGCATCCGATCATCAAGGCACGGGCTCATCTGCCGTGCTGGCTGCTCTGGGCGGCGCACTGAAACGCCGGGTGGCGCCGGTCCTCTTTGGCAGTCGGCCGAAGAAGCCCAAGGGTTCTGTGGCGGCGACCAAACGGGACGAGGCGTCCGCGAAGGCAGCCCACTTCCGCAAGGTGGTGAAGCAGCCGCAGGCAGTTTCGGCGTAAGTGTTAATTCTCACATGCCTTTCTTTTTTCTCTTTGGTTGGCATTCTTCTAAGCCTTTTCTTGTCTTATCAAAACAGGGCTCCGCTCTCTCTTGAGCGGACTACCGCCGCCTCCATAGTCAGAGTGGCGGGAGGATCTGCAGGCTCCCGCCACGTGGACCCCCGTGCCGAGCTCCTAGCGGCGACGGAGCGGAACACGCGGGAGGTGCGGGAGGAGCGGGAGGCGGAGGGGTAGAGGGCGGCCGCCGCCAGGGCGGCTCAGGAGATGACGGAGGAGTCGGTAGAGGCGCAGGCCGACGCGGCGGCTAAGGCTCAGGCGGAGGCCGCGGCCACGGAAAGGGCGGCGGAGGCCCTGCGTAGCCAGCCTCCACAACTCATCATCCCCCCTCCACACCGTGGCCCCCGATATCCCAGTGCCCCCGCCGGAAGAAGCCGGCCGTGACCAGCCGGCGATGGAGAGGGAGGAGGGCGACACAGTTTCGAGGAGGGAGAGCCGGTACCACCATCGTCGACCGGGACGGGTCAAGGCGACCGGCCTGAGGCGCCGCCTAAGCAGCCGGCTGGAGGTGAGCCGACTGTGAGGGCAGATCTTGTAGTCCTGTCGTCATCTCGTCGGCGCGCAGGGAATGCGGCTTCAGAGCCAGACCTGCAGAAGATCGCGGGCTCCAGTTCGTTGGCCCATGATCTGGATACGGCCAGCGTCAGCTCGCCAGGGTGGATGCCGGGTGGTGGGACGACCATGCTGAATGTGGCGGCGCAGGACGTCGGGAGCCGGCTTCAGTCCCAGGCCGCCGCGTTGAAGCAGTACACCCAAGAGATTCTTGCAACGCGGTCGGCCATTCGGGTGAGTCTTCGCCCTTGATTTCTTCCGTGGGGGCGCGTCAGCGCACCCACTGGGTGTAGTCCCCGAGTTCCGAGTCGGCTGCTGAGCAGGCGGCTTGGAACTTCTTAGAAGACTTTGATTAATGACTTGTTCTTGTTCGCACCTTCGTCCTATTTGCAGGACTATTACAACCTCCACGCGGCTACCGTCAACTCCCAGGCCCGGGAGATTAATCAGAAGAACGCTGATCTCACTGAGAGCCGGAGTAAGTGCTTCAATTTTTTATCTCATGTGGGGCCGCGTCAGCGTACCCACTTGTGTAGTCCTCGAGAAAGGAAGCCGAGTGCAATGCCTTGGCTCAGGAACGTGATCGCCTAGCCAAGAAACTGGCCGACCAGGAGGAGAACCACAAGGCGGCCCTGAAGACGGTGCAGGACAGCGAGGCCGCCCTCAAAGCCGAATATGAGACCGAAGCGGCGAGCTGGGCCGAGGTGAGGCAGGCACTGAACGAAGGTTACGACCGGATTGAAGATTTGATTGACGGTAGACCGCCTTCTTCTTCGATCCTTTGCTCGCCGCTGTTATCTAGTCTGTATTCTGATTTGTTCTACTTCTTTCTTCTTTGTGCAAAATACTTCCTGGTTACTCCGTTGCCGCCAACCAAGCCATCGAAGCTCACCATGATGCACAACGGCAGGCTGGGGTTTAGATCGCACTGGACGCCAACAGGTCGCTTGAAGAGCTGCTTCTGGCGATTCAAGCCCGCCTCCAGCCGGCTTACCGTATGCCCAGCCGTCTTCAGCGTGTCGGGGCGCAGCTGCTGGCTGCCCTCTGGCCCGGCGATGTGGTTCCCCGCACCCCTAGTCGGACTGCCGACTGGCTGGAGGTAGCAGTCGGCCGCTTCGAGGCCTAGAAGGCTTCTGCAGCTCGGCCAGCGCTCGACGGGCGCTAGAGTTTGTCCGGGCTTGGTATCTTGGGCTGAATTTGGCCCAGCTGCGCACCTGGCAGTAGGAGGCTGATGAGGAGCTGGAGGCGGTGCCTCCGGCTATCATCCAGCGCGCCTCGGCGATTGCCGACTTCACCGATACCAGTGCCTTTGCCCCTGAGGTAAATGAAGACGGTGTCGCCCAGCAGAAGGAGTGGTTCGGGCTGAACCCGGCAGACGGTGAAGACTCGGTGGAGGAGATCGATTCCAGTGATGAGGGCGAAGAGGGAGAGGAGGAGGATGGCGAAGATATTGTGCCAGACGGTGGAGCAACCAGCCAGCCTCAGCCTGATCATGCTTCCAGCAACGAGGCGCGTGCGAACGCGCCGCTTGCAGCAGGTGACGATCAAGTCGAAACTCTCCAGCAGGCCACTCCTCTAGCCAACACTGCCATCTCCACCAACCTTCCCGACTTGCCTGTTGCTCCCTTGGCCTGACTCGCCGTCTTTGCTTTCCTGCCCGTTACTCTTTGAACAATTTTTATTAATTTTGCACAGTTCCACCAACTTGGGGTGTATTCAAACTATGTTTAATGCTGGCCTTTCGAAGGTCTTTTGTGTAAATATAATCATGCATGTGCTTGGCTTTCGTTCACATTTTCTTTTCATCTTTTGGCTGTTTCCTTTGCCGCCCTACCTTGGTCGCCGCCTTCCCAGCCAGACAGCTGCTCTGCAGTCTGTGGCTGGGGAAGGGCTTGGCCGTGTTGGGAGGACAAGTACTCGAGCTTTCTTAGATTGTAGCAAAGTACGAAGGGAAGCCGGCCGGCCGGCTGCTCTGACAGCCGATTGGCGGGGGGGAGGCCGGCTTGTGTTATATAAGTTCGTTGGTCCTTAGCCGTTTTTCGTATGGGCATCCTTTGCTACCTTTGGCTCTTGCCAGTCGACAGTCGATTCTTCGAGCTATGACTTTCAACAAGAGAGGGCTTGGGTGCCGGCACACTACTTGTCTGACTGCAGGTGGAACTTGAATATAACTCAAGGCGGCAAGTCCCCGGGCCGACTGATCGAACCCGGTGCCGGACGAGAAAACAAATGTAGTAACATAATCATAGGCATGATACTCATCATTCATAGATAAAAGAGGGTAGTCCCCGAGTGCTCCTCTGGGGGCCCGTTGTCTCGTACTTAATACAAAAGGTAGCGTGGTACATACTTCATTTTAACTGTAAAATCTTCCGAGGAGATTGGCGTTCCCTGGTCGTTCCGACTCCTTGCCGGAATCATCCCTCTTGCGTGCCTTCGGCTTCTGTGCGTCGATCAGGTAGTAAGAGTCATTGCCTAAAGCCCGGCTGATGACAAATGGGCCTTCCCAAGGGGCCGAGAGCTTGTGCTGGCCGGCTGTTCGCTGGATCAGCCCGAGCACAAGATCACCCTCCTGGAAGGATCTTGGCTTGACCTTTCAGCTGTGGTAACGGCGTAGAAACTGCTGGTAGATGGCAGGCCGGCTGAGGGCTAACAGCTGGCCCTCTTCCAGCAGGTCGACGTTGTCTTCTCGCGCTTCCTTGGCCTCCGCCTCCATGTACATGGTGACCCGAGGTGAGTCGAACTCAATGTCAGTTGGGATGACAGCCTCGGCACCATATACAAGGAAGAAAGGGGTGAAGCCGGTTGACTTGTTTGGGGTAGTGCGCAAGCTCCAGAGGACGGCCGGCAGCTCGCTGAGCCAACAGCCGGCCGAATGCTCCAGTGGCACGACCAATCGAGGCTTGATGCCAGAGAGGATGAGGTCGTTCGCTCGCTCGACTTGGCCGTTTGACTGCGGGTGGGCAACGGACGCTAAGTCCAGTCGGATGCACTGTGCCGCGCAAAAACGGGCCAGTACTCCCTTGGCAAAATTCATGCCGTTGTCGGTGATGATGCTGTGTGGTATGCCATACTGTAGGATCGAAAGTATGTCTAGAGGGGGGGGTGATTAGACTACTTGACAATATAAAATTTTTGCCTTTTGACAAAGACAAGTTTTTGGCAGATTCACAATTATGATCAAGTCAAGCATCACCCTACACATGCAATTCTAGAGTATAGGCAGCGGAAAGTAAATTGCACATGTAGTAAAGAGAGGTGGAGAAGAGCAAACGCAATTTTGGAGACGCGGAGATTTTTCTCGTGGTTCCGATAGGTGGTGCTATCGTACTTCCACGTTGATGGAGACTTCAACCCACGGACTGTAACGGCTGCGAGAGTCCACGGAGGGCTCCACCCACGAAGGGTCCACGAAGAAGCAACCTTGTCTATGCCATCATGGCCTACGCCCACGGAGGGCTAGCCTTATTCGGGGTAGATCTTCACGAAGTAGGCGATCTCCTTGCCCTTACAAACTTCTTGGTTCAACTCCACATCTCGACGGAGGCTCCCAAGCGACACCTAACCAATCTAGGAGGCACCACCCTCCAAAAGGTAATAGATGGTGTTGATGATGATGAACTCCTTGCTCTTGTGCTTCAAATGATAATCTCCCCAACACTCAACTCTCCTCATTGATTTGGCTGTGGTGGAAGAAAGGATTGAGTGGAAAGCAACTTGGGAAGGCTAGAGATCAAGCTTCATATGGTGGGAGTGGAGCAACTTGATCTCAACACAAGGGTAGGTAGTTCTCTTCTCGTAAATGTAAGGTAGGAGTGGTAGTTCTTTCGATGGCTCTCTCCACGAATGAAGAGGGGTGGAGGGTATTTATAGCCTCCACACAAAATCCAACTGCTACACACAGTTGACCAATCTCGGTGGGACGAAGTTGACAACTCGGTGAGACCGAAAGTTCAAATCATGTGAACGTTGGGATTCTCGGTGGGACCGAAAATACAATCTCGGTTAGTCCGATTCGTGCAAAGACAAGAGCTTGCCAATCTCGGTGGGACTAACTTCATCATCTCGGTGACACCGATTTGATGATGAATGTTCTGAAGCTTGGCAACTCAAGTTTCGTGAGACCGAGTTCGTAATCGGAAAATCCGAGATTTCTAGGGTTTGGCTTTGTGGTGAGGTCGTTCATCTCGGTGTGACTGAGTTTGGAAAATCGGTGGGACCGAGATTACTTATGAGTGTATATGGCGTGAAAGTTGTCGATAGTTTAGGAGATGTATCACTAAGCACTTTGAGCAACCAGATCATCATCATAACCTCATCCCTTTAATAGTATTGGCTTTCCTATAGACTCAATGTGATCTTGGATCACTAAACCAAAAATGGAGTCTTGAGCTTTTGCCAATGCTTGCCTTAGCATTTTGAGGGGTCCACTTCTTCATCCTTGCCATACCCATATCATTGAACTTTTCAAATGATTCTCAAGAAACTATTAGTTCAATGATATATATGTTGTTATTAATTACCAAAACCACCCGGGATTAGTTGCACTTTCAATCTCCCCCTTTTTGGTAATTGATGACAACATATAGATCAAAGCTTCGACAAAGGATATAATCAATGAATAATATCGTCGCTTTGAGAAGTATGTGATAAGCAAGAGCTCCCCTAAATTTGTGCATTATTTAAAATTTGCGCTTGAATGCAAATGCACAATCGATTAGGATCATGGGTCACTCTTCCATGTCACATACATCTTGGTGGAGCGCACAAAATGATAAGAATGAATAGCATGCACCCAATCACCAAGACATGAGTAAATGGTCATACAAGATAGGAATAGCATATGATAAGCATTAAGCACACATTAAAGCATAGTACGACCAAGCACTCATTAAGCACACATAGGAATGGTATATGATTCTACCTTAATGAGAATCAAACGTAGTATCAAACACACTGAATGTCTCGAAAACCAAAAGTATCTCAAAGAAACCGCAAATGAACGAAAGAGCAAAAGCGCAAAGACAACATCACTCTCTCTCTCAAGTCCTATGATCTATACATTTTCCCCTTTGGCAACAAGTTACCAAAAGTTCAAGAGGCATAGAGCTAAGCCACTTTGGGGACTCTGTTTGGCGGCTCTGTGCAGGTTGATGTTGGAGTTGATATGGCGACATCGGCGAAGACTTGGTGATGTCTTTCTTTGGAGGAGTGGTCTTGGAGCTGGAGCTGGAGCAACCGATGGAACTGTGGAGGTTGAAGTCTGTAGTCCCGTGTCATCCATCGAATAGCAAATGATCGGGGTCTGTGGGAACCGGAGCGATCTGTTGATAAGCATCTGGACTAAGTCATCCTCGCATCTCACGATAAGCTCTTCCTTCTCCCTCTTTGCTTCCTCAATGTGTGCCTCAAGCGTGTTGTGATTACTTGCACTTGATCACTTCACGCCCAGAGCGTGGATCTTGTCTTCAACAATCCTCTCTAGGCTCTCCCGAGACTGCATAATGCTTGGCAGCGTTGTTCAATCCTTTGGGTAGCTTCAAGGAGCTGCTCTCCAACACTCTTTGGTTTAGCTGCTGCTGCTCTTTGCTTCCTTGTCGACTTTGGCTTTCTTGGCAGCTTCAATCTTGGCTTGACCTTCAACAGATGTTGGGTCCTCCTCATCCATCACAACATCATTGTCCTCATGCTCAGGCTGCAGTGGTAAGTGTTCTCTATCCAACAAGAATGTGCCCGTGCCAAACTTGGCATTGATAAGCATCTGAATATGCAGGGCAAATCCACACGACCTTTTCTGGTCAGCTGCAGTCCTCTTAATGGTTTCAACCATCAAGTCCATCACCTTGAAAGGTGCTTTCTCATCAAGTATATGCAGCATGTTGATAGAGTATCCTCTGGTCATGCGATGATCTCCAGACTTGGGCATCAAGGTATGCCTCAGAATAGTGTTAGTGGTAGGTAGACCTGCCTGGAGATAGTACACTGAGCCGAGCTTCCATATTCCCAAATCTTTAGCTGGAACCTCTTTGTACATATTCTTCATGGATTCATGGTTCTTCTTTGGAATACCATAAACATCAATGTCATCCTCTCTTTGCACTGGAGCATTTAGAAGTTCTGCCCATTCTTCAACAGTTGAAGAGAATCTTTGGCCTTCAGTCATCCATGTAATCTTTCCATATGGATAGAAATGAGCTGTGGCATAGAATTGCATAATCATCTCATCATTCCAACTGGTCAACTTCTGACCTACAAAGTCTGCAACACCACATGCAGTGAAACTTTCATGCACATGTGGAAAGAAGTCTCTGTGCTCTTCGCTGTCAATGTACTTCCAATCAACATATCTTGTGTCTGCGACTATAGGCTTCTTATCCATCAGCACAGTCTCATAGAAGTCCTGCTGCTCTCTAGTGTGAAATCTGGGATCAACAACAGTTCTTCTCCTCACGGCATATGGGTCAGATTGTCTCCATAGCCTGAGACCTCTATCCTTCCTTTCCTTCATGTTCTCAGCTTGAGGATGAGCATCATTGTGAAGTGGCAGTTTTGGACGAAGTTTCAAAGAAACTGGTCCTTCATCATCCGACACTGTGGTGGCACATCATCTTTGTTCTTTTCAGATCTTTGGAATGTTCCTGTTGTCTTCTTGGGTTTAGCAGCGGGCTTTCTTTGGAGCTGCCTTGGCTGGAGCAGATTGCTTGGGCTTTGTAGTGGCTCCACACGATGGCATCACCCATGAGCTTAGGCTTCTGAGGAGGCTGGGGTGCTTCCTCATCCTCATCTTCCTCTGCTGCATCATCATGCACTATTCTCTTCCTCTTGGAAGTTTTCTTCACTTTGCTTGCAGCTTCTTCCAAATTCAGCTTCTTGGCAACAGTGGACTACTTGACTTTTCTGGTGCCCTTCTTGGTTTGCTGACCTTGTGGCTCTTTGGCAACAACTTTCCTCTTGGGCTTTGATGTGACCTCTTCCTCAACGACAAAATCTGAGTCTTCATCATCGGAGTTCCTCTTCTTTCGGCTCTGGTGGCTGCAGGAGGCAAACCACTTGGTGTACTCCTCTCACCATCATCCGATGAGTCTTTGGGATCGGGACTAGTGCCCGCCTCGAATATCTGCAATAGGTGACTCGACCTGTTACGATCCTTGGCATCCGACATGGCCGACAACCTGTGAATAGATAAGGTGTAGGCGAGTAGAAGAGTTATCACAAACTGCGAAGTTTTTGCAAACAAATGAGTTCAAATTTCAGTATTAGGTTTTCACAGAAGACATTTCGGTCGGACCGAGTTTAAAATTCGTGAATCCAAGTGTTCAAACGAAGCTTTCACACCACTTTCGGTTGGACGAAGTGGGTTTCGATCCGCCGAAAACACTAGGGTTTCACAGAATCGCCATTTCGTCACACCGATTTGCACAACTCGGTTGGACCGAAGGTGCAAAGGTAATGGCCATAGGCCAAATCGGTCTTACCGAAAATCTAAAATCGGTCTCACCGAGATGTGTTCGGCGGAAACCTAACCCTAAAACTTTTACTCGAATCTAGTTCAAAAGAACCAATCTGGTGTACTGGAAGATTTCAATCGTGGCAAGATTATAGGCAAACCAAACGTGCATTGAATCGAGATGGGAGCACGAGTGGGATCAAACTCACCCTAACTTGGTGGAGTTTTCACGGCGCAACGGCGCGGAGATGATGTCCGTTGACGGCGACGGAGACTGCGGCGAGGCGCGACAGCGGCGACGGAGACGATCCGGAGACCAAGGCGACGGCAAGAAGGGTGTGGGGGCGGCGTTTGAAGTAGAAATCAACGCGTGCGACCCTCGATATATATACCCTTTGCTGTCGGTGGGACCGAGTTGTAAAACTCGGTGGCACCGAGATGGATAACTGCAGGCGTTATGCACTTCGGTCACGCCGAAAATCACAACTCGGTTTCACCGAGGTGAAAACCTAGATCAGTCTAAATGCTTTCGGTTTGACCGAGTTTGAGTGAGTTGGTCTGACCGAAATCACTTAGAAGGTTTTGGAAGTTAGCCCTTGACGGATCGGTGGCTCCGAGTGCTCCTCACTCGGAGGGTCCGAAAATGACTTGTTCAAAGTTTGTGATATAAGCATGAATAGAATTTGAGACAAGAAAGCATAGATAGCTAGGGGAGGTACTTAGGCATTCTTGTCAATCCATTTGGTAAAAAAAATCAAAACGACCAAAACAACAAATGGATGTCCTTGAATGGATAAAATCATGCATCCAACATGCTCACACAATAAGATAGCAATTGAAATATGTGTCAAACATGCACAAACAAAACTCTAGCAACTAACACACAATTTGTCGATGACTAGGTCATCTTTATATGAGTATATCGACTTAGGAGCCAAATGAGAACATTTGATCATAGGTCATACTCATCGTTTAAGCACAAGTGGGGTTACCACTTTTACATAAAGCATTGATGTGTTCACATCATTTGAAGATGCTTTAGCTCAATTCTTTAGAGCAAAGCTCCCCTAGATGTGAGAACCCCTTTAAAGGGTCAAACTAACCTTGGGTTGTCGAGAAGACTTCATGTAGATGTTGAAGATGTGGATGCTCAATGTTGATGAAGATCATCAAGAGTTGGGAGCAATCCTTTGGATTCGGGCACTTTCAATACCTACATGGGTTAGTCCCACAAGGAACAAACAAGGATATCCATGGACATAGATTGAAGTTCACAATAGATGATGTCCATGAAAGCAATGATTACCTTGTCCCTTGACTTACCAACAAGAGGGTTTGTGACTCCATGAACTAGTGCAAGATGTGGAAGTTGATTGCACAAGTTTTTGCCAAAATGAATGTGAGTGAAGTATGTTGGCGGAGTCACCCTCAAGAACTCTCTAGTTCTTCTTCTTGGGATCCACATCATCTTGATGGGAATCCTTGGGGTTGTAGTTGAGCTTGACGAAGTAGAACTTGACGCTTCCTTGGGAACCCACTTGACCATGGCTTTAGGTGCTTCAATAAATGCATCAATCTCCTCTTGAAGCTTGTCCTTGCCTTTTAGCTTGTGGTCTTGTGGTGGAAGGTCATCTTGAGCTTGTTCCACATTGGAAGAAGTAGGATCATACTTCTCCTTTTGAGAAACAAACTGTGGAGTGGGATATTGACTTCTTCCCATTCAACACCTTCGGCGTTGAACTTTCGCTCAAAACCAATTCCTTGATTCTTCCGGTGCCTTCCTTGCTTGTAACAATTTCTCAAAGTTCTTGCTTCCGCAAGGCTCTTGTAGACACCTTTTCTATAACCCTTTCAATAAACTATTTTCTTGCTCAAGTGTAACTTGGCTTGAAACATTGTTAGTGGAATCAAGAGAACTACTAGAAGCAACAATATTGGATTTAGCATGGTTATTGTTACTACTAGATGAAGAATTTTTCTTATGCTTGTCATGCTTAGTTTTAATGGGAGGCAAGAAATTAGACAAGAGAAGTCGTTTGGCAAGATATGAAGAACTCTTCTTTCAAGATCGTCATTGATTGCTTTTTGAACTCATGTTCTTGCTCTAGAGTGAGCTTCTCGAAGCGTAGCTTCTCATGAGATCTTAGGAGCTCTCTATGATCTTCTTGAGTTGTTTCATGAGCTAACTTAAGAGTGTTTAGTTCTTTAGTTAGACGCTCAATCTCCTTCATAGCATTGTCATTCGACTCTTCTCGACTATAAAGACTACTAGCATGTTCATCATTACTAGGCTCATTGGATTTATCAAGCAAAAGCTCATCTTCACCAAGCAAGTCATCCTCATCACTATCAAAGTCAATGAATTCAGGGTGTGATACCTTGGGGCCTTTAGCCATGAAGCATCTTCCAATTCCCTCATTTGGTGAATCGAACAAGTCATAGGAGTTGGAGTTGGAGGATACGAGAGCAAGACCGGCAACACCTTCATCTTGACTGTAGTCGGAGTTGGAGTGATAGCTTCTTTCGGATTGATTGTCGGAGTCGGAGCCGGAGACCCATTCACCTACATGAGCTTGATGTTTTCTTCTTGTATAGCTCCTTGATGACTTGTCTTTCCTTTCTGAATCTTTGCTTCTCCGAGAGGGTCTTCGTTCATAACGATCATCTCTACTCCTTCTCTCTTTCCGAGGTGACTCATCTCTTGAGCTTCTTCTTCTTGGAGATTCTTCTCTTCTCTTGTGGGGAGCCTAACACTCATTTGAGTAGTGTCCGGGTCTTCCACAATTGTAGCAATTTCGATCACGACTAGAAGATCTCTTTTCATCGTATGATCTAGACTTTGAGCTTCTCTCTTTGCTTCTACTCTTGTAGAATTTGTTGAAGTTCTTGACCATTAGGCTTATCTCTTCATTGGAAACTAGCTTGTCACTTGAGGTTGTGGGAGCATCACTTGTAGCTTTGTAAGCACCACTTGACTTATTGTGAAGCTCTTCCTTATCCTTAAGTGTCATCTCATGAGCAACAATTCTTCCAATGACTTCGGTTGGCTTGAGATTCTTGTAGTTTGGCATCATTTGGATCAAAGTGCACACGGTATCATACTTTCCATCCAAAGCTCTGAGAATCTTCTTGATGATGAATCGGTCGGTCATTTCTTCGCTTCCTAAGCCGGCAATCTCATTTGTGATGAGAGCAAGCCTAGAATACATTTCAATGACTCCTTCACCTTCCTTCATCTTGAACTTGTCAAGTTGACCTTGAAGAACATCTAGCTTTGATTCCTTCACGGACTCGGTACCTTCGTGCATTTCAACCAAAGTATCCCAAATCTCTTTTGCATTCTCAAGACGGCTGATTTTGTTGAACTCCTCGGGACACAAGGCATTGAAGAGAATGTCACAAGCTTGAGCATTGTTTTGCAACATCCGCAATTCATCCGCTAGAAGCCGCGATCCGAACTTTTCCTTCCTCGAAGAATTCACCTTGCATACCAACACAAATAATGCCCCATGCGGCTGGGTTATGGCCAAGAATATGCATTTTCATTTATTACTTCCAACTAGCAAAGTTTGTACCATCAAAGTAAGGACCTCTACGAAAATTACCCTCACTAGACGCCATACTCTCCTAGGTTGTGAAACCAAGCTTATGGAGTCCAATGCAATGGAGACCAATACAATGGAGACCAAAGCTCTGATACCACTTGTAGGATCGAAAGTATGTCTAGAGGGGGGGTGATTAGACTACTTGACAATATAAAAATTTTGCCTTTTGACAAAGACAAGTTTTTGGCAGATTCACAATTATGATCAAGTCAAGCATCACCCTACACATGCAATTCTAGACTATAGGCAGCGGAAAGTAAATTGCACATGTAGTAAAGAGAGGTGGAGAAGAGCAAACGCAATTTTGGAGACGCGGAGATTTTTCTCGTGGTTCCGATAGGTGGTGCTATCGTACTTCCACGTTGATGGATACTTCAACCCACGGAGGGTAACGGCTGCGAGAGTCCACGGAGGGCTCCACCCACGAAGGGTCCACAAAGAAGCAACCTTGTCTATGCCATCATGGCCTACGCCCACGGAGGGCTAGCCTTACTTGGGGTAGATCTTCACGAAGTAGGCGATCTCCTTGCCCTTACAAACTTCTTGGTTCAACTCCACATCTCGACGGAGGCTCCCAAGCGACACCTAACCAATCTAGGAGGCACCACCCTCCAAAAGGTAATAGATGGTGTTGATGATGATGAACTCCTTGCTCTTGTGCTTCAAATGATAATCTCCCCAACACTCAACTCTCCTCATTGATTTGGCTGTGGTGGAAGAAAGGATTGAGTGGAAAGCAACTTGGGAAGGCTAGAGATCAAGCTTCATATGGTGGGAGTGGAGCAACTTGATCTCAACACAAGGGTAGGTAGTTCTCTTCTCAGAAATGTAAGGTAGGAGTGGTAGTTCTTTCTGATGGCTCTCTCCACGAATGAAGAGGGGGTGGAGGGGTATTTATAGCCTCCACACAAAATCCAACCGTTACACACATTTGACCAATATCGGTGGGACCGAAGTTGACAACTCGGTGAGACCGAAAGTTCAAATCATGTGAACGTTGGGATTTTCGATGGGACCGAAAATACAATCTCGGTTAGTCCGATTCGTGCAAAGACAAGAGCTTGCCAATCTCGGTGGGACCGACTTCATCATCTCGGTGACACCGATTTGATGATGTATGTTTCTGAAGCTTGGCAACTCAAGTTTCGTGAGACCGAGTTCGAATCGGAAAATCCGAGATTTCTAGGGTTTGGCTTTGTGGCTGAGGTGGTTCATCTCGGTGTGGACTGAGTTTGGAAAATCGGTGGGACCGAGATTACTTATGAGTGTATATGGCGGTGAAAGTTCTCGATAGTTTAGGAGATGTATCACTAAGCACTTTGAGCAACCAGATCATCATCATAACCTCATCCCTTTTAATAGTATTGGCTTTCCTATAGACTCAATGTGATCTTGGATCACTAAACCAAAAATGGAGACTTGAGCTTTTGCCAATGCTTGCCTTAGCATTTTGAGGGTCCGCTTCTTGGTCCTTGCCATACCCATATCAATGAACTTTTCGAAATGATTCTCAAGAAACTATTAGTTCAATGATATATATGTTGTTATTAATTACCAAAACCACCCGGGGATTAGTTGCACTTTCAATCTCCCCCTTTTTGGTAATTGATGACAACATATAGATCAAAGCTTCGACAAAGGATATAATCAATGAATAATATCGTCGCTTTGAGAAGTATGTGATAAGCAAGAGCTCCCCCTAAATTTGTGCATTATTTAAAATTTGCGTTTGAATGCAAATGCACAATCGATTAGGATCATGGGTCACTCTTCCATGTCACATACATCTTGGTGGAGCGCACAAAATGATAAGAATGAATAGCATGCACCCAATCACCAAGACATGAGTAAATGGTCATACAAGATAGGAATAGCATATGATAAGCATTAAGCACACATTAAAGCATAGTACGACCAAGCACTCATTAAGCACACATAGGAATGGTATATGATTCTACCTTAATGAGAATCAAACGTAGTATCAAACACACTGAATGTCTCGAAAACCAAAAGTATCTCAAAGAAACCGCAAATGAACGAAAGAGCAAAAGCGCAAAGACAACAAAGACTCTCTCTCGAAGTCCTATGATCTATACAATTTCTCCCCTTTGGCAACAAGTTACCAAAAAGTTCGAAAAGGCATAGAGCTAAGCGCCTTTGGGGACTCTGTTTGGCGGCTCTGTCTGCAGGTTGATGTTGGAGTTGATATGGCAGCATCGGCGAAGACTTCACTGATGTCTTTGCTGGAGGAGTGGTCACTTTGGAGCTGGAGCTGGAGCAACCGATGGAACTGTGGGAGGTGCCAAGCTGTAGTCCTGGTGTCATCCATGGAATAGCAGCTGATCGGGTCTGTGGGAACCGGAGCGATCTGCTGATAAGCATCTGGACTAAGTCATCCTGCATCTCACGCATAAGCTCTTCCTTCTCCTCTTTGCTTCCTCAATGTGTGCCTCAAGCGTGTTGTGATTACTTGCACTTGATCCACTTCACGCCCGAGCGTGGATCTTGTCTTCAACAATCCTCTCTAGGCTCTCCCGAGACTGTATAATCTTGGCAGCGTTGTTCAATCCTTTGGGTAGCTTCAGGAGCTGCTCTCCAACACTCTTTGGTTTAGCTGCTGCTGCTGCTTTGCTTCCTTGTCGACTTTGGCTTTCTTGGCAGCTTCAATCTTGGCTTGACCTTCAACAGATGTTGGGTCCTCCTCATCCATCACAACATCATTGTCCTCATGCTCAGCTGCAGTGGTAAGTGTTCTATATCCAACAAGAATGTGCCCGTGCCAAACTTGGCATTGATAAGCATCTGAATATGCGGGGCAAATCCACACGACCTTTTCTGGTCAGCTGCAGTCCTCTTAATGGTTTCAACCATCAAGTCCATCACCTTGAAAGGTGCTTTCTCATCAAGTATATGCAGCATGTTGATAGAGTATCCTCCGATCATGCGATGATCTCGAACTTGGGCATCAAGGTATGCCTCGTAATAGTGTTAGTGGTAGGTAGACCTGCTCGAGATAGTACTAATCGAGCCGAGCTTCCATATTCCCAAATCTTTAGCTGGAACCTCTTTGTACATGTTCTTCATGGATTCATGGTTCTTCTTTGGAATACCATAAACATCAATGTCATCCTCTCTTTGCACTGGAGCATTTAGAAGTTCTGCCCATTCTTCAACAGTTGAAGAGAATCTTTGGCCTTCAGTCATCCATGTAATCTTTCCATATGGATAGAAATGAGCTGTGGCATAGAATTGCATAATCATCTCATCATTCCAACTGGTCAACTTCTGACCTACAAAGTGATCTTGAGGCCGCGTGGTGGCCGCATTCACCTTGGTGGATGTCCTTGAGGATTGCTATGCCCTTCTCTGGCTCGACGCAATGCTGGAAGATTCCAGTGACGCTGCGCCTAACGAGCTCTCGGTTCATTATCGTGTATGCTCCGGCTCGGTGTTGGACTTGCCTTGCCGAGATCTCGTCAGTCGGCAGCTCTCTGTTTACTAGGAAGTTGAGGGTGGGCAGGGCCCATGATGGAGCTGTGACTTCTTCTACTTTTAAAATGGCTACTGCGACCCAAGCGGGTGGGCTGGGTGGGGGAGAGTTGGAGTCGGCCACCGCCTATTGTTTCGATGCAGTCCCCGGGCCGGCTGCAGTAGTCCCCGAGCCGGGTTCTGAAGTCCGCGGGCCGGGTGTGACTACAGCACTCCCTGAGCCGCCTGTCGAAGTCCCCGAGCCGCCTGCTTGGTTCCCCAAGCCGGATCCGACCGCACCGGGGTCAGGCGGCACGAAGATGGAATCAGATTCTGGAGATGGCTTGCAGACAGCTTGAGGAGGCGTTGGAGAGAGACACCGGTTGGTATAGCTTGTCGGGTGGAGCCTATTCGGGCCAGGGCATCTTCTTGCACGTGGAGGAACTCGCATCCTTCAAAATATCCGCTGAGTTGCTGAACGAGGAAGCGGTAGCTCGCCATGTTTGTGTCCTTGGCGTCCCAGTCGCTAGATGATTGGTGGACTACCAAATCCGAGTCACCATAGCACAGGATCCGGCGGATGCCGAGTTCTTTGGCTAGCCGGAGCCCGTGTATGAGTGCCTCGTACTCGGCCACATTGTTGGAGGCGGCAAAATGGATTTGCGATGTGTATCTGAGCTTGTTGCCTTTGGTAGAGGTGAGGACGATGCCGGCTCCCAAGCCGGTGTACATCTTGGATCCATCGAAGTGCATCCGCCAATGAGTGGAGTCGGGGGCCGGTGGTAGGTACTGGGTCTCGGCCCAGTCGACAAGGAAGTCAGCCAATGCCTGGTATTTGATGGCGGTGCGGGGTTGGTAGAAGATTGTGTAAGGAGCCAGTGCAATGGCCCATTTTGTCACCCGGCCGGATGCATCCCGGCTGCCCATGATCTCGGCGAGCGGGGCAGTACATACGACCGTGATGGGGTGCTCTTGAAAGTTGGGCTTGAGCTTCTTGGCGGCGAAGTACACTCCATAGCACATCTTCTGATACTGTGGGTAGTTCTACTTCGAGGTGGACAGCACTTCACTCAGATAATATACCGGCCTCTGGACTAACTGAGCTCGGCCTTCTTCTGGGCGTTGAACCACGATAATGATGCTGACCACCCGGCTAGTGGCGACAATGTAAAGGAGCATGTGCTCTTTCTCAGTCGGTGCCGCCAAGACAGGCGGCGTGGACAACATCTTTTTTAGCTCGTGGAAAGCTTGGTCTCCTTGGTCATTCCACTCGAAGTGAGTGGATTTCTTCATGAGTCGGTAGAGGGGGAGAGACTTCTCTCCGAGCCAGCTGATTAAGCGGTTGACGGAGGCCAAGCATCCGGAAAACTTTTGGACGTCTCGCAGCTTGGTAGGAATCTCCATTCTCTCTATGGCCTTGATCTTCACCAGGTTGCATTCGATGCCGCGTTCGAAGACCAGGAAGCCTAGAAGCTGGCCGGCTGGTACTCCGAACACGCATTTCTCGGGATTGAGCTTGATCTGAAACCGGCGCAAGTTTTCAAATGTCTCTCTGAGGTCTTCCAGCAAGGTGCCACGCTTCTCCGTCTTCACCACAATATACGTGGGCATTTCTGCGGAGTTGCTTGAGGAGGCATTTCTGCATGCAATGCTTAAAAGTAGCACCGGCATTTCTCAAGGCGAATGTCATAGTCAGGTAACAGAGAGCTCCGAATGGTGTGATGGAGGCGGTCTTCAGGCGGTCAGTTGGGTCCAATTTTATCTGGTGGTAACCTAAGCAAGCATCCAAGAAGCTCAACAGCTCGCATCCGGCTGTGGAGTCTATCACTTGATCAATCCTTGGCAAAGCAAAAGGATGTTTAGGGCAGGCTTTGTTGAGGCTGGTGTAGTCAATGCACATGTGCCACTGCTTGTTTTTCTTCAACACTAGGACCGGGTTGGCAAGCCACTCTAGGAAGAATAGCTCCATAATGAAGCCGGCTGCTAGAAGCCGGGCTATTTCTTCCCCGACTACTCTTCTCTTCTCTTCTGACAGGCGGCAAGGGCTGCTTGACCGGCTTGGCGTCAGATCGGACATGTAGCTTGTGCTCGGCGAAATCCGTCGGGACACCCGACATGTCTTTGGGAGACCATGTGAAGATGTCCCGATTCTCACAGAAGAAATCTACAAGATCGCATTCCTATTTGCTGTCGAGGCCGGTGCCTACGACAGCGTGCCTCTCCGGGTGCTCCGGGTCCAGAGGTATCTTCTTTGTTTCTTTGGCCGGCTGGAAAGAACCTTGAGCATCATATTCCTTGGGTCGGGGGACAGGGCCGACTGCTTGCCGGCCATGGCCACGACTCGGTCCAGCATCTTCTTCTCTTCAGCAATCACGAGGGATTCGGCCCGCACACTCAGAGGATTTCTTGTAGTCTCCGGCTATGGTGATGATGCCCTTGGAACTCGGCATCTTCATCTTGAGGTAGGCGTAGTGGGGCACAACCATGAACTTGGCCATAGCAGGCCGGCCAAGTAGTGCGTGGTAAGGGCTCTCCAGATCCACCACTTCAAACCATATTGCTTCTCGGCGGAAATGATCTTTGTCCCGAAAGAGAACATCTATCTTGATCTTGCCGATTGGTGAGCAGGACAGGCCGGGTACGATTCCGTGGAACACAGTCCGACTAGGCATGAGCTGCTTCGTCTTGATGTTCAGCTTCTGCATGGTGTCACGGTACAGTAAGTTGATGCTGCTCCCGCCATCTATCAGCACGCGGGAGAATCGGGCAGCTCGCCTTACTGTCGTGAGGGTAGCGTCCAAAACCAATGCATAGGAGCCGGGAGACGACATCACCTCTGGGTGATCGGCCCGGCTCCAGCTGATAGGCTTCTCCGACCAGTGCATGAACTCGGGGTTGTTGGAGGCGACCGCGTTGACTTCTTGGTGCTGTCGGCGACGGCTGCGCCGGTCTTCAGGCTAGCTTGTAAAGACGACGTAGGAGGCATGCTTGTCAGGGAACTCGTCTTGAACAACCCCGACCGCTGGCCGAGCGGCGGGCTGCTGAGGGGCTGGAGGCGGCTGGCCAGCAGGCGGAGGCGGCACCAGCCCTTCGCCCTTGGAGATTCATGTGAGCCAATGGCATTTCCGAGTTGTGTGGTTGGACGCCTTCGCGCCGCTGTGGAACTTGCAGGGGGCATCAAGGGCTTGCTCGTAGGAGAAAGCCGGCTGCCAAGCCGGCATACCGCCCTTCTGCTTCTTGGGCGTGGGCCTCCCTTTGGGTTGTTCATCTTCGACTGTGGCCACCTGCCGACTGGTGTAAGGCGGCATAGGAGTCTTGCGCTTGTTGTTGTTTTGGTACGGGCGTCGGCTGGGTTGCTAAGAGGTTTCTCACGTAGGTCAGGTTGGGCTGGGGGTCGATGGCTCGACGATCGATGTCCTTGTTAGTGATCGGCTAGCTAGGAAGTCGAAAACACTTTCAGAGTTGTGTCATGTGGAAACATTACACACAGTGGGTAACTCAGGCGGTGACTCCAGCTGGTAGTTGTCTACTTTTTGTCTTGCATTGATCTTGAAGGGGGACGGCAAATCTTGGTGTGATCTTCCTTTTGACATGGAAATGCTTGGCTTCTTCAACAGGAGTGGTTTGCAGATACGCGCGGTCTTCGACAAGGAAGTTCACTTCTTGATGATGGTGGTTGGTATAGTTCTTCCTCCTTGAGATGGCGGTCTTTAGATGTTCCCTAACCAGCTGAACAACTCTTCTTCCGTCTTCATGTGGACATGCATGTCCTCAAATCAGGATGATAACTAACTTGCCCAAGTACTCTATAAAGTATATGGGGTACGAAGAGTGGGCTGAGGCATTGGTGGTGGTCACGGTTGAGTATTGCCAAGGTCTTATCGATCTAGAGCAAAAGCCCAAGGTCAGGATCCGACCATGTTGTGGCTTGGTAGGGCGTAAGGGTTTCAAGGATTCTAGTGTGCGAGTGAATGTTTATCATCCCATCCTTGAGCACAGTTTCTGAGATGCCAATTGTTCTATATGCTCATGGCTTCCACAAGGAGGTCTAACAGAATCATGCATGTCAACCATCCCCAAACTCATGTATATGCAAAACTCCATGGGCAGAATATACAAGCTCCCAAGCTTGAATTAATCATGACAATCCAAGTGCTCAGCCTATCCTTCCAAGGTCCAAGATAGTGCATCTCTATCCTAAGGATACACGTCATATGCCATTCCAAGATCTTGTTTCCTTCCAATGAGTCAACCCCAACAGCCCATTAAGTTCCATCAATCACTACACGATCCATTAATTCTACCAATCCAAAGTTTATGGTGTTCCACATGATCTCCTAAAGTCCATATAATCCCCAAATACTTGAAAGGCTATCCTTACTATAGTCAGTCCACCAATCTCCATTATCGTGATCGAGTAAACTCCAAGGTCAAGCTCATATATATTCGTAAATAAACTTTGACATTTAACCCAATCTCCTAGTTTATCGTCCACCGAGAAACATGGTATCATGATCGAGATCATCAGCCTAAATCCAATTTACTCTGAACCATGTAGACTTACTCAACATCTATACCCTACTAGGATCACCTATTGAAATCCAAATTTACTCCGGGGTGATGAAAGCAATGCTACTCTATCCACATGATCCCACCAAGTTCATCTACCAATATGGAAACCTCATACTCGACCAAAGAGTGTCGGATACTTCCTCAAGGTTACTAGTATAGCTCCATCAAGTCATTTGTCCTATATTTCTATATCCTCAAACTGGTCTTTCCTATGGCATCATCAATTCTTGTGCTATATTAGGATGACAATGTGCTTGCTCATTACGTCCACTAGTTCTATAATGAACCCTGTGCTGAGCATGGTTACGGTGGCTTAACTGGTTGTCTTGCAATTCTGTGGGTTAAGTACATGGTTATGGATTCGAGCTGGGGTATCTCGTGGAGTCTCGAAGGGTCTATGGATGGGTTTCTAGTCTGGAGGACTAAACATAGCTCTACGGGGTTGCACTTGGTCGAGGAGGCTGCAGCAAAAGTCCTCGGTGCTAGTTGGTTCCAAAGTAGAACCCTTGGTGTATCTTGTCTTGTCGGTCTTCAGCTGAGGAAAGAGAGATGAGAGGGGAAAGTAGCATAGAGGAGGGGGATGCCTAAAGGGGGTTCTATAGTGCAAGTGCAAACAACAAGTGCCGAAAGGGCCAAACACAAGCATTAAGATAAGGAAGGTGATATATTCACGTACTTGTTGCCTAGGGCAAAAAGGGCGACTGATATCAAAACACAAACAAATAAAACAAGCAACACACAATCACGGTTCTATTCGAACTATCATACGGACTCAATTGCGCATAGGGGGTACACGACTCATCCTACCCTAGGGGTTTTCAGATTCAGTAATCGTGCTTTGCTCCGTGCCTTGTGCAGTCTTCTAGGTTTTCCTTGGGTGTCGCTATATCTCATGTAGTTGTTCGATGAAACGATCCAGGTTGAGCCTGGAGAGTCTTCAATAACTTCTCGCCTGTTGAAGTGATGGGGTGAAGGTGGCTCCTTGTAGCAGGCATTGACTCGACCTTCTGTTGTCTTCTTAATCATGACGATCCCTTTTTGTCTTCTAAGGCATCGATGGTACCAAGTAGGTAATCCTTTATGCAATGACATTAACAAGGCATAGAGGTCCAACATGTCGGTTACGTTGATGACAACATCGACACCAAGAGTGGGGGATGAAGAGAACCGTTTTCCTGCTCACTATAGTGAGGCGGACCAAATGGCGAGGTTCTCATCCACCGGTGGTTGCCGATACAACAACGGTGAGGACAGGATTGCTCTATTAGCAATGTATATTAGGGTCTTGCATATCTTACACCCTGATCGTCATAGGACAAGGTTGCATCATCCTGGGGTAAATTCAAAGGTGTCACCATCCTCTGAGTCTTCATGTCCTCATTCTTCAAAGGCGTATGTTCTGTTGGCATCATCTTACTGTGGTGTCGCCAATCTTGCGTTCAGAAGAGGTGGGTGCGTGTTTGGCAAGGTGTAATCCTTCTAGGCTATCCACGAGGATTACAAGGAATCCCGTGGTCAGGGGCTTGATGGTGCTAGCGACCGTTTGTAATAATTTTGAAGGGAAAATATCGATGGGGAAAGTATACCTTAGTTTTTGAAAAACTGAGAAGGGAAGAGAAGTATAGATAGTTTTGAAAACTAGTAATAGTTTTGGAAATAGTTTAACCCTAACTAACGACCATGCTAACTAAGGCTTCCTACAGTCAGGATGGCTCTGATACCAGCTCTGTGGGGACTCCGACTCATAAGTCGTGATCACCGAATGCACGTGTACAGTGATCCCAGAGATCAATAGTCACTGAACACACAGAAGCTGAGTAACAAGAGTCTTATATCCATATATACCGTCTTAAACAATTAGGACCATTATGGTCAAGTCTTGAGTATATCATCGCAGCGGAAATCTTCGTTGACAACTTGGACCCATGCCATCTTCCTTAACCCTACATGCATTCTGACTGGGAAAGCGTCCTAGCTCGCACGATCATCACCAAATAACTCTTCAATATATCTTGTCTTTCATACCTGGCCAATAAAATAACCAGTGGCAAGCCAATCAGTACTTTGAATGTACTCGCAAGCAACCCAAGAGTGATAACAAAATAATTATGCAAAGCTCTACTGCTTATTTGGCATTTTTGCAGAAAGCTAGTTTTCTCATGCAGGCATGGTCAACATTTATCAATGACATGAATGCATCTGCAACAAGTATTAGGTGGTTACAAATATTAGCATCAAAAAAGAGTTGTGAAAAACTCGTGCTCAAGCTCATCGTAACTTCCTCACTAATCACATCAACAATATACTCAACCCGTGTTGTTTGTTAGAAACTTATGGACATAGTCTAAGCAGCACCACCCAACCGTCCTTGACCGTGGACACGGCTATTCGAATAGTTTGACACTCTGTAGAGGTTGCGCACCTTACCCACAAGATCCGGGGAACTTTCGTGTCATCCACGACCCGCGGTACCTCAAGTACCCGGGGTAAGCACCCGATCACTACCTTTCCCTAGGCGACACTAACATAGGGTCCACTCGTTGGTACACGGCCTTTGTGTATAAACATCAAGACATTGGGACTCTACCATTTTCATTATCACACATACACGTAGGGACCAACGTTGTGTCCGTTTCCCTATGAAAACAGTCATGGCCGCCTATCCAAGCACGACCCGGTCCCGAGATTGACCTCATGTCACCCCCGTCACTAGTAATGTGGGCACCATGCTAGTATCGTCCTAGGTAATCAATAATGCCCTTTCCCATATAAGGGTAGAGTGGCTGCGCATGTGAGGTTGGGACAGTCGACAAATCTTAAATCTAATCTGTCTCTGTAAATAACACTTTCATCAAGCCTCGGTACACTACCTCTCCACCAAGTAGTGACCTAGATCATCATCATCTCCCAGTGGCATTAGTGGCACCCACTGGGGCTATTTGCGAGTATGACAAACCACACTTGTTCCTTACCATGCATAACTCCGACACATTTTGCTCACCCGACAACTTTAACATATTTCTACAACCCACCAACACAACTCTAAACAAGGATAGAGTCATGAACAATGCAAGTATCAACGGGTCATGCAGCGAAGGCAAACCTAGCAAGGTTGCCATTCAAGGTATCATGCATTGAACAAACACGGAAAGAAATGCTACTATGATAAAAAGGGTTCATCCTGGTCAAAGGGCTACTTGCCTGGTTCATCAGAGTCATCAAGTCTTCGGGTCCTTCTCCAAGTACTCCGTCTACTTCGTCAACTAACATCGGAAACAATCACAATAAGCAACACAACAAGACAAAAATAAAAGTGCTCTAAAAATGCAAGTTGGACTTTTCTAGGATACCTTTGGTCATATGAGGTATGACCAAAGTGGTTTTACTGGGATTTGATCAATGGATCTCTGAACATTTCAATATGATCGAACCAAGGGATTTGTGGATTTGCAAGAATTGTACAGAAATATTGTTTTGGAAAATGAGCAAAGGCACCCATTTATCAAAGAATGATTTTAGAAGCATCTAGGAGTTGGTTTCACTAGTTTGGAGTTCAAAGGAATTTCCTATGAATTTGCAAAGTTGACAAATATAAAGAAATGGCTCATTATATTGTGTTGTACAAAATGTACTAATAAAAATGTTCATAACCTAAGTTATGAACTTAGAAGCATCTAGAAATTTGAATCATCGCATTTGGATCAAAGATGATCTCTCTGTGATTTTCCAATGTCCATCACAAAAATAGGGAAATGGGTTTTTGTGAAATATGTGTGAAAGAAAGTATTCTGAAAAAATGTGTAAGGTATTCCTTGAGGTATGTAATGATTCATGAGGTCACTAGGAATTTGAATCAGCAAATTTGGATTTTAAATGAATTGATTATGCATTTTAGAAGTTCAGAATAAAAGAAAAAGGAAAGACAAAGGATTTACCGAGATGGGCCGGATCTGGGCGGCGGCAGTGCGTACTGGGCAAGGTTTAGCAGCTGGGCGCCATTGGGCCGGCCCAGCGGCTCGGCCGCGCGGGCGACAGGGGCGACGTCGATGGCGGATTCGGCGAAGCCGTTTCTACTTAAATGGTGGGGCCCGCCCACCGTGTCACTGACGAGCGGGGCCCGGTGCTCAGGCCGTCTCCTACCTCCCACTCGAATAGAGCAGAGGCAAGGGAGGCGAGGCCGAGCAGGCGCCGGTGTTCTCCCCGGCGGTACCGGCCACCTCCGGCGACGCCCGGCGTACAGGCGGGCTCAAGAGAGCGTGTCGCATCCTCCGAGGTGCGCCACGACCGCAGGGGTGGCTAGACGCGAGTGCATCATCGGCCGCGGTGGACGGCGGTGCCGGCGAGTCCAGGGAACACGGCACGGCCACGGGGTGGAGAAGGAGAAGCGCGGGAGGGTCCCCAGTGATGGTGGAGGTGCTTTAGTGCGGTCTAGAGGGGAGGAGGAGGAGTGATGGACACGAATTTACGCGGAGTCCATCGACTCGGCTCCGGCCATGGGGAGCGACGGAGGGCTCGGCGAGAGGGTTGGCTGGGTCGAGGATGCTTCTAGGAGGGAGAGGGGACAAATGGAGTGGGGAGGAGGGCTCGTAATGGCCTCATGTGGGCGCGGCTAGGAGCATCGTGGGCGGAGCTCACGACCACGGTCCAGGGCGTCGCCAGGGGCCAAACGAGCGCTTTGGGGCATGTCTTGGGTGCTCATGGGCGTGGTCTTGGCCAAGGGAGAGAAGAGAGGGAGCAGGGACGGGTCAGAGGTATCGTGCGTGTGAGGCTGCCCATTGGAGCTCTCGGGCGGCCCATGCATGTGCGAGAGGAGGCAGCAGGAGGAAGAGAGAGGAGGAGGACAGGGTGGTGGCATGTTGCGGACGTCGAGGCACCTCGACTAGCGCGAGGGGAAGGCTCGAGGTGGTCGGGGACGCGGCGTCAACGGTCGGGAGCACGCTGACGTGCTCCATAGCGTGCAAATGGCCGGCACCCGCGGCTTTTTTCCGCGTCCTCATGCGCCCACTTGTGTCTAGTGGCTGCATAGGGGAGGAAACAAAGTGGAAATGACATTGGATGCCCTGGGGAGCTAGTGGAGTGAGGAGGGAGGTTGAGAGAGAGAAATGGTGCTGTCCAGAGAGGGGAAAAAGAGATTTTCACCCCCATCATCATGGCTCCTCGGGCAGGGAAAGATGCAGGGGTTAGAGGAGGACTAGATGGGGCTGTGGGAAAAAGTTGAGCTCATGGAGATTAGTGGAAATGGACCAAACATGCATTTTAAGTTTCTGCCAGAAGGTGTTTGATGGTGGTTTGGGCAAGCAAATGGATTCCAAATGATATGAAGATTAACATGATCAAGTGTCCTATAGAAATGAGGTTGATCACCAAGTTAGAGCCCATTTGAAGAACGTTGACAATGCAACTTTGGTAAACCCTAGAAATCAACAGAAATGGACTTTCCAAGATTTAGCCATGCAAATCTATTCTCCTTGATGCACCACTTGGTGTAGTGTCATTATTTGAGGTTCTGAACATGTACACAAAAGTTGAGATCAAAAGGGGAAAGTTTCCAATGTAGAGTTGTTCAAATTTGGTTCTGGACAGGAAGGGTATTGGGGCACTTTGATCAAGATAACATTTTCTCCATCTTGTCAATTATGTCTAGATGAATTATTAGACCATTTGAGCATGTTCACAAGGTTTGAGAACATTTGGGCATATTTGGCAATGTAAAGTTGCTCAAACTTCAAAATGGACAGAAATGGTTTTGGGGGATTTGATGATGTTATATTGTTCTCCAAGACATGAGACTTGGCAAGATCACCAAATAGGGCATTTGTGACATGATGGAATTTTCTTGGATTTTATGAAAATGTTTCTTGTAGAAATATTCCAAATCCTTGAAATGGGCAGAAATGGTTTTGGGAGGTTTTGTCTAATATTTTGAACATGACCATGTGCTGAAACTCTTATATATGGAAAATATATGTCCACTGAGTTTCCCTGATGTTTCTCAAATATTTTTGAGGCTCTTAAATAACTTTAACCTATTAAAGACCATTTCTGGCCTAAAGAAAAAGCCTTAAAATAAGATAGGGAAAATTACTTTTAAAATTATATTTTTGTGGTTTCTTAGTGTCCTATATATAATAGGAGACAAATATATTTTTGGAAAGATTTTTACTACCCTTAATTAAGTACTTGCAGTGCAAATCTCAATTTAGGGGTTTTTGGAAAACTAATTTTTGAAAATACTATTTGGCCAAATTATTTTTGTAAGAAATTATTTTTATGTCCTATAAACGTGGCATGATCATTGGGTAAGGTTTTTGGATCAAGGAGAAGGAGTATAAGAGTTGGAGGTTTTATTTGATTTTTAGAGCACTTGCAAACAGTAGACAAAAATCAAATCAAGCAAGGACCAAAACACTCAAAAGTTTTTGTCAAACCATGTTTTATCATGATTTTATTAGCTTAAGTGTTGTGGCATGAAAATCAGGGCGTGACACCAGGATATTGTTTCTTCAACTCTTGTGAAGTGGTTTCAGTTCTGGACTTGTTTTGCTGCGGCGTTTATATGCTGCTTTGTTCCCTATATTTGCACTGGTGGTGAACTTTGATGCCCAGTGGATGTAATTTGTGTAATAGCCGTGATAGCCTAGAATAAGTTGCTAGCTTATTTATTTCCTTGTTGTCTTGTTTATTTGTTTGCTTGTAGTCAGTGCAGTTCTTTTACCGCAATTTGCTAGTGGCTGCAATAACCTATTTTTTAAAACTAGGCCACAATAACCATGGGCTAATATTTACTGTAGTGACACTGGGCCTCCTACGGGTCGTAGAAACAGTGGGCCTTCTACGGACCATAGAAACAGGGGGCCTTCTACGGGCCGTAGAAACAATGGGCCTTCTATGGGCCGTAGAAATAATGGGCCTTATACTGGCCGTATGATCGATTGGCCAAACATGGGCCAATAACTGGCCGCATTATGGTCGTAAATGGGCTAGAGTTGGAATCGTCCGTTCATGGGCCGACCATAACGGGCCATCGTTAATAGGCCATATTTGATGATGCTATGAAAATGGCCCAACGTGTTAACGGACCACAAACGGGCCGACTGTAACCACGACCTGAATTTGGCCCACAAGCAGAAAATGACAGTAATGGGCCGTAAGTAAACGAATGCTGGAAATGAGCCCAAGAATAAATGGGCTCTAAGAAGGCCGAAAGATAACATGGGCTGGAAACGGCCCAACGGAATAGCAGGCCGTTAATGGGTATAAAGTGATGCGTTGTTCATTACGGGCTAGTTTCACCACGGGCCGTTAATGGGTGTAAAGTGATACACTGTTCATTACATGCCAGTTTCACCACGGGCCATTAATAGGCCAAGAGTTACATAGGGCCTCATATGGGCCGAAAGACGTCATGGGGCATACATGGGCCAGAAGTGAAATGGGCTGGAATCATGTTGGATGGCCCAGATGACGCTACTGGTCCTAATTCAGATAGGGCGTAACGGGCCTTGAGTTAGCGGGCTGTAAATGGGCTATATGCGAACAAGCCATTAACAGGCTTTCCATGGGCCGGCCCGCCACCTTTTAACCAAGTCAAACGGGGCGGCCTTTTCACATGAATGGGCCTCTGTTGGGCCGTGCCACGTGTCGACGTATCATGGGCGCCTTCTATCCAATGAGTGGATGATATCTGTCCCAACGATGAGCCGACACGTGTTTCCTCCAGCCAATGATGATTTTACACGAGGAAAATCCCCATTGGTCGGGGCTGTTAACGGGTTATCGGATCCAAAACCCAACCCGATAGCTTAACGGCGTTCCGTTACGGTGGATGCCACGTGTCGGTCACCCTTGATGAAAGCACTTCTGTGACACGCGATTTATCGTCATGGAAGTGGACACTTCCGTGATGATAATTTTGGTAATGCCATGGAATAATTCTACGACAGCACAGGTATGACTATCTTGATTCTGTCATAAAATTGTCATGGATGTACATGCATGACAGAAAATGCGACCTACTGTGACAAACATGTATCATCACGAAGTGTATTTTTTTTTGTAGTAGACGTTCTTTTGCATTAAGATTTCGTGCATCCAACCATCAAAGCACATGACAACTTTTGCTTCCCTCTGCTAAGGGCCTATCTTTTACTTTATTTCTTACACCTATGCAAGAGTCAAGGTGATCTTCACCTTTCCTTTTTACATTTTATCCTTTGGCAAGCACCTCGTGTTGGAAGGATCCTGATATATACTCCCTCCGTCCCATAATGTAAGACATTTTTTGACACTACACTAGTTTCAAAAAACGTCTTATATTACAGGACGGAGGGAGTATATCCAAATGGATGTAAGTTAGCATGGACTATTATTGATGACATTACCCTTGAGGTAAAAGGTTGGGAGGCAACACTATAAGCCCCTATCTTTCTCAGTGTCTGATTAAAACATTGGAGACCTATTATTGATGACATTACCCTTGAGGTAAAATATTGGAGACCTATTCTGCGCAGCTCCAAAAGTCCTGAAACTCCACGAAAGTCATTTTGGGAATTAATAAAAAACATTGAGCATAAGAAATACCTGAGGGGGGTCACCCACCATCCACGAGGGTGGGGGGCGCGCCCTACCCCCTGGGCGCCCCCCCGCCTCGTGGGTCACCTGGCAGCCCTCCGATGCCCATCTTCTGCTATATGAAGTCTTTTACCCTAGAAAAAATCAGAAGCAAGCTTACGGGACGAAACTCTGCTGACACGAGGAGGAACCTTGGCGGAACCAATCTAGGGCTCCGACGGAGCTGTTCTACCGGGGTAACTTCCCTCCGGGAGGTGGAAATCATCACCATCGCCATCACCAACGATCATCTCATCGGGAGGGGGTCAATCTCCATTAACATCTTCACCAGCACCATCTCCTCTCAAACCCTAGTTAATCTCTTGTATCCAATCTTTGTACCAAAACCTCAGATTGGGAAGTAATAAGTAGATGGTGGGTTGCTAGAGTGACAGAAGCTTAAACCCTAGTTTATAAGTTGCTTCGTAAGGGGCTGATTTGGATCCATATGTTTCATGCTATGGTTAGGTTTACCTTAATACTTCTTTTGTAGTTGTGGATGCTTGCAATAGGGGTTAATCATAAGTCGGATGCTTGTCCAAGAAAGGGCAGTACTCCAGCATCAATCCACCCACATATCAAATTATCAAAGTAACGAACGCGAATCATATGAGCGTCATGAAAACTAGCTTGATGATAATTCCCATGTGTGCTTGGGAGCGCTTTTCTCATTATAAGAATTTGTCCAGGCTTGTCCTTTGCTACAAAAAGGATTGGGCCACCTTGCTGCACCTTATTTACTTTCATTGCTTGTTACTCATTACAAATTACCTTATCAAAAAACTATCTGTTACCGATAATTTCAGTGCTTGTAGAGAATACCTTTCTGGAAACCGCTTGTCATTTCCTTCTGCTCCTCGTTGAGTTCGACACTCTTACTTATCGAAATGACTATGATAGATCGCCTACACTTGTGGGTCATCAACAGACACGTCAGCATTGTCAACACTGACGTGTGGGGTCGGTCAATGTGTGTCATGGCCAGGTCAAACTGACCTGTGGGGCCCGTGGGTTAGTTTAATTTAAAGAAAAACAGACCCAGGTTAATTATGGCATGGGGCCCATCTGTCATTGACCTAGGATTAGTCTAATTGCATAATTTGTACTAAGCTAATCCGCCACGTCAGCATCACCGGAGCCTGGCCGGCGGCAACCAATACGACGGCGGCGCGGCTCGAAACGTGCTACAGGTGGTGGCTGGAGGCGCGGAGACCACCGGGGCGTAGCCATGCTCTCCCGCATCCAGAGGGGTAGGTGGTTGGCCGCGGGGGCGCCGGAGCTCGATAGAACGAAGCTCGCGGCAGTGGCCGGAGCTCGGGAACCAGCGGGTTTGGCATTGCGCTACACGGGAGGAAGAACGGGTGTGTGCTACGTGCTCCTGGTGAGGTGAGGAGCACGGTTCCGTGGTCGGAGGTGAGCTGTGGTGGCCCTGTGTAACGCCCCGGATGTAGCTTTCCATATTCGTAACTCCAACTCCTGCCTTTTCCGGAGATGCGATATTTTATTTTCTCCGTGGTTGGGTTTTTTTGTCTTTCGTTTTGCATTTTGTTCATGTCATGCATCTCTTCATCGCATCATTCGCATTGCATCGGCATCGTTTTTCATAAAACTTGCATCCGCTCATAGTTGCCGCTTCCCCCCCCTTGCCTTCGTTGACCGATCCGAGTCTAACCAGGTTTTTGACACCCTCTTGTCTGACCGTTTGACCCTCTCTACTCTTTTCTCAGACCCCTCGCGTGCGTCCGAAACCTGCCCCGAACCCGAACCGGTCGGTCGTTACCGTTGGATCCAGATCATCCCCAAACGTCTACAAAACATCTCCGTTTTCTTTATTGGACTCCCTAGCTATTTTATTCGTGACCGTCCGATTACGATCGGAGGGACCTAACCGCCCTAAACTGTTTTCATCTGTTATAAATATTAGGTCCAACCCTAGATCCTAGGGAAGATGTCCCATCCAATCCTCCACCTCGCGCCGCCACTCCTCTTGTCTCCCTTGTTCCTCGGGATCTTCCCTGATCCAAATTTCCTCACCAACCCAGCAATTGTCTCCACCCTCTTCCCTCGATTCCCCGTCGCTCCAGTCGCCAGCTCCCTCTGTCCTCCCTGGACGCGTCCCGTCCACCCAACCGGCGCCCGCGCCTGAGCAGCTGCCACGGCCATGGCTGCGTGTCCCCGACGGCAGCATCTTCGGCCGTAGCTCCACGCCACTGGAGCGCCAGGGACCGAAAGGAGTTCATGCCACGGCCTCCCCAAGCTCTGCTCGACCCCGCCTTGGGTCCATGAGGAGACGAACACGCCGGCCGCCTTCCCCATCTCGATTGGATCCAGGACCTCGTCGCCTCCAGCCACCTCTCCACGGTCATGGCGCCGCTGGAGGTTCCTTGCCACGAGCCCTGCCTCCTCGCTCGCCGATTCCTGCCGCGCTGCTCCGCTTCGCTCGCGTCGCCCCGGCCCCCTTCTGCTCCGTCCACACGAGGACGCCGCCGCCATGGCCTCAGCTCCCCGCCCGCCTCCGGCCACGTCCTCGACTGGATCCGTTGGATCCCCATCGCCGCGCCGCGCCCCCTGCATCACGCTGCCGCTCCCCTGCTTCACCTGCGTGAGCCGCCGCTGCTCTACTTCAGACATTTAGCGACGATCGCTTCAACGCCCGCCGCGCCCCGTTGACCAGTAGCGTGGGCGGCGCCTCCCTAGGCCCAGCGCCCCGACGGCCTCCTCCTCTGCAGATGGGCCGAAGCCCATGGTCCCGGTAATGTTGCGATTGTGAGGATTCGTTCGACTACGTCCGTTTGTCTTCTTCATGGACTCATTCTTCTTCCTAGCGGGATTTCAGGCAAGATGACCCTTACCCTGGATCTCACTACTATCATTGCTATGCTAGTTGCTTCGTTCTATCGCTATGCTGCGCTACCTATCACTTGTTCATCAAGCCATCCCATATTGCCATGAACCTCTAACCCTTGACACCTTTCCTATGCAAACCTTTGTTTGGCTATGTTACCGCTTTGCTCAGCCCCTCTTATAGCGTTGCTAGTTGCAGGTGAAGTTGAAGATTGCTCCATGGTGGACAGGGTTTATGTTGGGATATCACAATATCTCTTATATTAGTAATGCATCTATATACTTGGTAAAGGGTGGAAGGCTCGGCCTTATGCCTGGTGTTTTGTTCCACTATTGCCGCCCTAGTTTCCGTCATACCGGTGTTATGTTCCCAGATTTTGCGTTCCTAACGCGGTCGGGTGATTTATGGGACCCCCCCTGACAGTTCACTTTGAATAAAACTTGTCCAGCAAGGCCCAACATTGACTTTTACCATTTGCCTCACCACCACCTACATTTCCCTTGGGAGTAATTAACCCAAGGGTCATCTTTATTATAGCCCCGGGCGATTGCTTGTCTAAGCGTTGGTCCAAACTAGAGCACCGTCTTGGGACCATCCCTTGGCAACTTGGGTTACGTCGGTACTGTGACGCTTAGCTTATCCGGTGTTGCCACGAGAACGAGATATGTGCAGCTCCTATCGGGATGTCGGCAAGATCGGGCGGTCTTGCTGGTCTTGTTTTACCATTGTCGAAATGACTTGATGTACCGGGATACCGAGTCGATCGGAGTGTCTTGGGAGAAGGTCTATTCCTTCGTTGATCGCGAGAGCTTGTCATGGGCTTGTTGGGACACCCTGCAGGTATAAACTTTCGAGAGCCGTGCTGCGGTTATGTGGCAGATGGGAATTTGTTAATGTCCGGTTGTAGATAACTTGACACTTGATCCGAATTAAAACGCATCAACCGTGTGTGTAGCCGTGATGGTCTCTTCTCGGCGGAGTCCGGGAAGTGAACACGGTTTCTGTGTTATGTTTGGTGTAAGTAGGTGTTCAGGATCACCTCTTGATCATTGCTAGTTGACGACCGTTCCGCTTGTTTCTCTTCTCGCTCTCATTTGCGTATGTTAGCCACCATATATGCTTAGTCGCTGCTGCAACCTCACCACTTTACCCCTTCCTTTCCCATTAAGCTTTGCTAGTCTTGACACCCATGGTAATGGGATTGCTGAGTCCTCGTGGCTCACCAGATACTTCCAAAACCAGATTGCAGGTGCCAATGTTACCGAGCAGGTGACGCAACCAAGCTCAAGGAGGAGCTTGATGAAGATCTTGCCCTTTGTGTTGTTTCATTCTAGTTGATCAGTAGTGGAGCCCAGTTGGGGTCGATCTGGGACCTTTGTCGCATTTGGGGTTCTTCTTTTATTTTGGTTCCGTAGTCGGACCTTGATTGTATCTGGATGATGTTATGCTTTATTCATGTATTGTGTGAAGTGGCGATTGTAAGCCAACTATGTTTCTCTTTCCCTTATGTAATACATGGGTTTTGTGAAGATTACCTCACTTGCAACATTGCTTTCAATGCGGTTATGCCTCTAAGTCGTGCTTCGACACGTGGGAGATATAGCCGCATCGAGGGCGTTACACCCTGGCCGCGACAATGAGGAACCACGGCGGCGGTGAGCTCACGACTCCGGTGACTCGGGCGGCTAGAGGTGCGTACGGGCACGGGGAGCAGGGGAGAAGAAGGTGGAGCTCAAAGTGGGGTCGGAGATAGTCTCAGCGAGCTCGGGGAGGCGGAGACGGCGGCAAATCGACGGCGATCATCGGTCATTGAGGAGGGGAACGGCGGAGCTGGCAGCATCCATGGGCTTCCGCCACCGTTCGTCTTGGTGAGGATGGAGAGGGGACGAGGCAGAGCTCCCTGGCGCGTCTGCGAGGCGGGGCAGTTGCTATGGCCATGGAGGCAACGAACGACGGCGACGGGCTCCGCTCGGGTGTCACGGAAGAGAGAAACAGAAGATGGAGAGGACCACAGGGAGAGTGAGAGGGCGTCGAGGGGCCGCGTAGCGTCTCCACAGGGTCGTCGAAGCGAGCAGGGAGGCAGGAGGAGGTGGAAGCAGGAGGTGGCTGCGAGTGCGCGCGCAGGCCACACACTGACATCCCTCTGGCGCAAGGAGGAGGGCGACCGGCACTTGCCAGGTGGGCTGGGCCGGCTGGAGGAGCTGGGCCAGGTAAGTGGCCCAGGTGGGCTTCCTCTGTCTCTCTTTTCCTGTTTTCTATTTTGTTTTGTATTTTGCTTTTCTGTTGTTGATTTAGTAAAATACTAAACCCTTCTAAAACTTCTGAAAATATTCGTGGGCACAATTAGAATTATTTCCAACAGCCCTCAACTAGTTTCAGAATTATTAGAGCATTTAAAATATTTATAGGATTTGAATGCTCCAATTCAAATACAATATGAGTTAATTCAAAAATCCAGAAATGACCTAAAATATATTCATCATTTTTGGCAGAGGTTTTCACCTTAACCAGAAATCATGAACTTTTCTTAGGGACATTTTGGGTTTATTGAATAAGATTTTATTTTATTCCATTTGAATTCTTTCTGATGTTAGGGTTTTGATCAATCCCCATTTCAACTTAGATAATATTTAAACATGATGCAACAGACAAGTGCTAACCTAGTGCAAGATAAAGCTAGGGATGTGACAAAAAGTTGGCATGTTTGACGAAAATTTAACACACACCCATCACAAACCGGAGCAACTCAGTAGAAGGCTCGTGGTTCCGAGAGGGAACAATGCATGTTTGATGACGAGCGGGCGATAGCTTCCTCTTACGGCTTTCAAATTTTTTTCTATAGTTAACCTGCACTAATAAAATAGTCATTTCAAAATTTGGAAAATTATGGGGGTCACTTGACCTTTTAAAGTCATTTAAGTGATTTTCCAGTCATTTAATGGCCGTAATTCAAATTTGAACTACATCTACATGCAAAGGCTAACTATTTATGTTCGTAAAATCATTTTTGTGTAATTTTGTGCGAGTTAATTCCATGTGTAGTAAATTGGAAGGAATTTTCAAACATATTAGTGCCATGGCCTGGACACATGCATGGAGTGCCATGTCAATTCAAAAAATTAAAAAAAGATCAGAAACACATGAAACCTTGCTTGATGTAATGTCATGCCACCAACATGACGTGGTTAAGAATTTGGCATCTTTGACAAAAGTTTGGACACACACCCTTCACAAACCGGAGCAACTCACTAGTAGGCTCATGGTTTCGAGAGGGTCCAATGCATGTTTGATGACGAACGGGAGATAGATTCCTCTTACGGTCTTCAAATTTTTTTCTATATTTAACGTGCACTAATACAACTCTCATTTGAAAATTTGGAAAATTCTAGGGGCCATTTGACCTATTAAAGACATTTAAATGATTTTCTAGCCATTTAATGACCGCAATTCAAATTTGAACTACATCTACATGCAACGGCTAACCATAACAATTTGAAAAATCATATTTGTGTACTTGTGTGCGAGTTAATTCTATGTGTACTAAATTAGAAGGAATTTTCAAACATATTGGTGTCACGGCCTGGACACATGCATGGAGTGCCATGGCATTTAAATTCCAAAAAAATAAAAAATGGTGAGACAAACTTGAAACCTCCTTTGATGTAATGCCATACCACCAATATGATGTGGTAAAAAATTGTCCTGTTTGAAAAAAATTTGGACACACACCCCTCACAAACCGGACAACTCGGTAGAAGGCTCGTGGTTTGGAGAGGGAACAATGCATGTCTGATGACGAATCGACGATAGCTTGCTCTTATGAGCTTCAAATTTTTTGTATAGTTAATCTACACTAATACACATGTAAGATAAAAATTTGGAAAATTTAAGGGGTCACTTGATGTTTTTAAGACATTTAAGTGATTTTCTATCCATTTAATGACCGTAGTCCAAATTAGAACTACATCTACATGCAGCGGCTAACCATAACGGTTTGAAAAAAATTGTGTACTTGTGTGCGAGTTAATTCCATGTGCAGTATATTGGAGCGAATTTTCAAACAAATTGGTGTCATGGCCTCGACACATGCATTGATTGCCACGGCATTTAAATTCTAAAAAACTTAAAAAATGATCAGACGATGTAAATATCTGGTGTTTAAAAAACAAAATGTAAAGATTTGGCAAGACAACCGGGACCCACACGATTGGCACTCTATTTCACGCCTCGAGGTTTGGAAGGTGAGTGGCATGGGTTATTAATTAGACACGGTTCTGTATTGGAAACCATCAGCTATTAAGTTCACACACGGCTTTTGCTGCAGGAATCGTGTGTAATTCAAACTACAATACTCGTAAATTCCAGCGACCGGCGTGTGTATTGTTCCCATCGATCTAGATTCCAACCGCCAATAAATACTACCTTCCTCATGTTGTCCCACCTGCATTCTCATCTCCATCATCCCCTCGCTTGCCCCTCTCTCTCTATCTCTCTCTCTCTCTCTCAAATCTCTGCCATGGCGCCGCCGATCTGCCCACGCGCCAACGAGGAGGCACCACCCCCATGGACATGCAGTCGAAGAGCAGCGACGAGGAGGACCCCTGTAAGCCGCCAAACAAGGTTGCACCGGACCCCCAACTTTGCAGTGGTTTTGGGGCCAATATTATCTTTGTCTGTGAAGTCGCTGTTGCTGGCTGAGAAAGCTAGGCAAGTGGCGTTCAAGAAGGAGATGGCGGAGGAGGAAGCCAGGTACCTGGCGGCATGTGAAGCCCGTGATGCCCCCTGGAAAAAATAGGCGGTGGAGATTTCGAGGCGGGCTCATCGTCGTGTGGAGGAGGTATACTGTAAGGATCGAGAAGAGGTGTCTAGGGAGGGAAGGGGGGGTGATTAGACCCTCAACAAGTAAAGATAGCAGTTTTTAGCTTTTTCAATTCGAGGTTGCAAATTAGTACAATTTCAAGAATTCACAATACAATTCAAGCAAACATGCAAAGAGTATATGAGAAGTGGAAAGTAAACAATGCAACTTGCAAGAAAGTAAAGGGATGGGATTGGAGTGTGCAAACGCAATTGGAGACATGGAGATTTTTGGCGTAGTTCTGGTAGGTGGTGCTATCGTACATCCACATTGGTGGAGACTTCAACCCACGAAGAGTAACGGCTGCGCAAGTCCACGAAGGGCTCCACCCATGAAGGGTCCACGAAGAAGCAACCATGTCTATCCTACCATGGCCATCGCCCACGAAGGACTTGCCTCATTAGGGTAGATCTTCACGAAGTATGCGATCTCCTTACCCTTACAAACTCCTTGGTTCAACTCCACAATCTTGACGGAGGCTCCCAAGTGACACCTAACCAATCTAGGAGACACCACTCTCCAAAAGGTAATAGATGGTGTGTTGATGATGAACTCCTTGCTCTTGTGGTGTCCCCAACACTCGACTCTCTCTCATAGATTTAGCTATGGTGGAAAGATGATTTGAGTGGAAAGAAACTTGGGGAAGTCTAGAGATCAAAATAATTGTGGTTGTATTCGAATGTCTTGGTTTCAACACATGAGTAGGTGGTTCTCTCTCAGAAAATGATTGGTTGAAGTGTAGGCATGTTCTGATGGCTCTCTCATATATGCAGAAGGGGGTGGAGGAGTATATATTGCCTCCACATAAAATCTAACCGTTACACAAAAATTCCCAAACTTGGTGGGACAGAATGGTTAAACTCGATCAGACCGACTTGGTTGAAAATGTGAATGTTAGGCATTTCTGTGGGACTGACAAGGTCAACTCGGCGAGACCGATGTGCTAGGGTGGGGCAAAACCTCATCTCTGTGATACCGATTGCGTGAACTCGGTGAGACCGGTTTCAGCAATAAGCAAACAGAGACTTGGTCAAGCAAACTCGGTGGGACCGACTACGTATCTCGGTGAGACTGAAATAACTGCAATAGGTAGCTTAGAGTTTGCAAGGCCATCTCGGTGAGACCGAACTGATTAGGGTTTCTGGCAGTGGCTATGTCAAGTGAACTCGGTGGCGCCGGATGAATCAAATCGGTGGGGCCGAGTTTGACTTCAACTTTTAGGACATAAGTGGAAATGAGAAAGTGGTTGAGGGATTTGGAGCATATCACTAAGCACATTGAGGAAGCAAGCCATTAAGCAACACCTCATCCCCTTTTAATAGTATTGGCTTTCCTATGGACTCAATGCGATCTTGTATCACTAAAATGAAAATGTAGAGTCTTGAGCTTTTGCCAATGTTTGTCCTTAGCACCTTGAAGGGGTTCCACATCCTCCTGTCCTGCCACTCCAATGTTGAACTCATCTGAAATATACTAGGTAGAAGTATTAGTCCAACAAGAGATGTGTTGATATTAATTACCAAAATCACCCAGGGAGCACTTGTGCTTTCAATCTCCCCCTTTTTGGTAATTGATGACAACATACATCAATGCTTCGGATAAAGATATAGTATAACAAGTAAAGCTTTGTAAGAACATGCAACATGCATTGATTCCCCTACATGTATGCAATCATGTGAGGATGGATCATAAGAGTATGTGAAAGCATAAACATGTCAGAGCAAGCAATGAGTTACATGTATCTTGGCTATATGCATCAGAGCCAATGATGTGAAATGCAGAGAATGTACCTACATGTTCATGAGTCCTTCTAGCAAACAATATATACATCAGCAAGAGATCCTCATGCACATGAGTGTAACGCATATACTTACCTTATAGTCTTGAGCTAACTTTGGAAGACAAGAACCTGAGAAAACAGGGTTAGACAACACAGGAATATCTACTAGACAGAGTAAGAATGAGAAATCACAAGAATACCAGGACTGTGATGACATCTAGAGAGTGAGTACTTAGTACTCTAGTTGGATATGACATGTCCCCAAGAATAAAGATATGCAATGAATTCCAAAGATTTTCTTCCCTTAGATGTCTTTCTCCCCTTGAATCTGACATTGGATAATGGGAGAAGATAGGATAACAGAAAATCATAGCAAATGAAAAGCAAATGAAAAATAGAGCAAAGGTGCAGAGAAATATCTTCAACTAACATGTCTTTCCCCTATAAAGACATATGGCTTCTCTCCTCTTTGTTTACCAAACATCTGGGAAGATTTAGAAGTCTTTGTTTCCCATAGGGTCTCTCTCCCTTTTGTGACTAAGATTCAATGTGATCTCTCCTCCCCTTTGACATCAATTTCCAAAAAGGGTTCTTCTGGAGTACAAGTCAAATAGGTTCGGTCCTTGAGTCACATGGCAAAGTAGTGTGAAAAATGTGATGCGGGTAGAGGAAAAGAATCATCAAGTGGAGCTGGATAAGAAAAGCACAATGCAAATGACAAAATGTTTCCATTGTGGTGAAATCGGTAACACCGAGCCCTATTCTTCGGTGAGACCGAATTGTTTTGGTCTGGCCGAAAAGAAAAGATCAATGATGCCGAGTTCGTCATAGATAAATAATTTTGTCATCTCAGCTCACTAGGAAAATAGGTTCTCACAAAGACTTGTAGGGGATTAATTAAAGGATTTGCGATGAATTAAATGCTGGGAATACAGAAAATAATAGAGAGATAGAATAAAATCTAGATGAAGATTTTTTTGAAAGGGGAACATGCATGCAAGAACAAATGCAAGAATACAAAAAACACACAAAAGAACTTCATCTAGAATTGGTCGGCATCTAAGTCACCTATGTTAGAATATATTGACTTAGGAGTCAGGTGAAAGCACTTGATCATAGGTCGTTTAAGCTCAAAATGGGGTTGCCATTTTTCGTTTAAGCATTTTGATGTATTCACATCTTGTTGAGTTGCTTTGACCCATGTCTTGGGGTAAAGCTTCTCTAAGATGGAATGACATACCTTGGTGGTGGTGATCTTGATCATGTAGTTGACTTTGTGTAGGGTGCTCAAGGTTGGTGTAGTTCATCAAGAGTTGGGAGCACCCCTTGTAGTTAGAGTTCATCTTCCTACTTGGGTTAGTTTTGCAAGGAAAAGCACTTGTGTATCCAAAATGACACTCATGAAGTTTGATACCAAATGAAATTTGATATAGAGAAGTTGTCAAAGGATATATGGAAAGGATTCATGCTTTCTTCTCTTCAACCACCATATTGTAGAGACTTCGAGATGAAAAGATTGCTTAGAACGTGATTGATTGCAATCACATAGAATTGATCTTATCCGAGTACCTACAAGGGTTAGATATCATACAAGGGTACAAGTATATCCAAGACATGTGATCAACATCATAAGATAAATATCAAGGATTAGTCATAGAAAGGCTCATGCCCTGCATGTATCCACATGGAGTTTCTACTCCAAGTTTGAGGCATCAGTGATGTTCAATTCACCTCTCAAACGGAAAAACACTTTCTCATCAAGCGGTTTGTTGAATATATCCGCCAATTGCTTATTGGTACGAAAATGCTTAAGTTTGATTTCTCCCTTGGCAACATGATCCCGAATGAAATGATGACGGACTTCAATATGCTTAGTTCGAGAATGTTGCATGGTATTATGAGCAATCTTAATAGCACTCTCATTGTCACAAAGCAATGGAACATGTCTCACATATATCCCATAATCTTCAAGAGTTTGGGTCATCCAAAGTAATTGACCACAACATGAACCGGCGGCAATGTATTCCGCTTAGGCGGTGGATAAGGATATCGAGTTTTGTTTCTTGGAGGACCAAGAAACAAGAGATCTACCAAGAAATTGACAAGTACACGAAGTGGACTTTCTATCAACCTTGTCACCAGCATAGTTCAAACTGGAGTAGCCAACAAGATCAAACAAAGACCTCTTAGGATACCAAATGCCAAAGTTTGGTGTGTGAATTAAGTATCTCACTATCTTTTTCACAGCCTTAAGATGACATTCTTTGGGAGCCGCTTGATATTGTGCACACATGCATACACTTAGCATAATATCGGGTCGGGAGGCACATAGATGTAACAAAGAACCAATCATAGAGCAGTAAACCTTTTGGTCAACCGGTTCGCCATCCTTTGTCAAGTCAAGATGTCCACTAGTAGGCATGGGGGTACTCATACCTTTGCATTCTTGCATGTTGAACTTCTTGAATAAGTCCTTGGTGTACTTTGTTTGTGAGACAAAGATACCCTCCTTAGTTTGCTTGATTTGCAAACCAAGAAAGAACTCGAGTTCACTCATCATAGACATCTCAAACTTCTTCGACATTAACCTTCCAAACTTTTCACTAAAATGGGGGTTAGTCGAACCAAATATGGTATCATCAACATAAAATTGGCACACAAATTATTCACCATTAACCCTTTTAGTAAAAAGTGTAGAATCAATTTTACCCATTTCAAAGCCGTTCAATAAGGAACTTAGTCAAGCATTTATACCATGCTCTAGGAAAAATTTTAAGACCATAAAGAGCTTTGTGAAGTTTGTAAACATGGTCGGGTTTCTTGGGATTAACAAAGCTAGGAGGTTTTGTAACATAAACTTCCTCCTCAATTTCACCATTAAGAAAAGCACTTTTGATGTCCATTTGATATAAGGTGATGTCATGATGATTGGCATAAGCAAGTAAGATGCGAATGGACTCAAGTCTAGCAATGGGGGCATATGTCTCACCATAGTCCATACCTTCGACTTAAGTGTAGCCTTGAGCAACGAGACGAGCCTTGTTGCATACAACTTGTCCATCTTCATCTTGCTTGTTCCAAAACACCCATTTGGTTCCAATGACATTGTGCTTCTCATCGGGCTTTTCAACCAACGTCCACACTTGGTTCCTCTCGAAATTGTGTAGCTCTTCATGCATAGTGTTCACCCAATCTGGATCATCAAGAGCATATTCAACCTTCATAGGATCAATGCTAGGAATGAATGATTAATGTTCACAAAAGTTAGCTAAATGGGTTTTAGAGAGAGTAATTTTCCCGGTTTGAATATCATCAAAGTTTTTTTCGACGGGATGATCTCTTTAGACTCTTGCTCGAACTCGTGAGAGCTTTTGTTTGGGTTGGGGTGGTACATCCTCTTGATTCTCTTTCTCTTCCTCTTGTCTTTATTCGTTGTTGTTGGTGTTGTTGTTCTCTCATGGAGGTGGAGGAGGAGGTCGTCGAGGTTCATCTTGTTGTACATCCTCTTTTTCATCGTCTTGATGTGTCCCACTCGTGGATGCCTGCAAGTCAACTTGTGGATCACCTTGGCGTGAAGTTGAGGCTTCCACTTGGACGGACGAGGTACTCCCCTTCACCTCCGTTCGGCGAATCTTGCCAATAGACAAGTCTTGTATAGCTCCCCAAGGATCTTTGTCACCTACATCAATTGGCAATTGCTCTACTTGTGAGCCGTTAGATTCATCAAACTTCACATCTACTCTCTTCAACCTTTCAGGTGAAATTCTTGTAGACACGGTATCTGTGAGAGTTTGAGCCATAACCGAGTAGGAAACCTTCATGAGATTTAGGAGAAAATTTCGAACAATGATGCTTATCAAGAATGTAGCACTTTGAGCCGAATACCCGAAAGTATCCAACTTGGGGTTTGTTATCGGTGAGAAGCTCGTATGCCATCTTGCCGAGTAGCTTGTGAAGATATAGACGGTTCATTGCATGGCAAGTTGTCTCAACCGCTTCCTCCCAAAAGTGTTTTGGTGTCTTGTACCCATCAAGTATCGTTCTCGCCATTTCGATGAGCGTCCGGTTCTTCCTCTCAACAAATCCATTTTGTTGAGGTGTGTACGTAGCCGAGAACTCATGTGAAATCCCTTCTGCGTCAAGGTCCACATTGGCATTCTTGAACTCTGTTCTGTTGTCACTGCGAACCTTCTGGATCTTCACTTTAAATTGGTTTTGGGACTTCCTAGCGAAGTTTTTGAAGATTTTGGACCTGCGATTTATCATCAAGAAAAACACCCACGTAAATCTTGAAAAATCATCAACAATGACCGATCCAGATGAGTTACCACTGAGACTCTTGTAGGCATTGGGACCAAAAAGATCCATGCGAAGTAGCTCAAGTGGTCTTCTCGTGGTCATGATGTTCTTCACGGGATGACTTCCTGCAACTTGTTTTCCTGCTTGGCAAGCACTACAAAGTCTATCCTTGTCAAATATAACATTATTAACACCAAGGATATGATCACCTTTAATAAGCTTGTCATGATTTCGCATGCCCACATGACCTAACCATCTATGCCACAACCAGCCTTTAGAGGGTTTTGCAATTAAGCAAGTTCTAGGTTGAGCCTCTTTAGTGAAATCAACAATGTATAGATCACCTCTACGTATGCCGGTAAGACCATATTATGATTATGTCTTCAAAACACTTGGCAATCTACTTCAGTAAATAGAACATTGAAACCAACACCGACTAGTCTAGATATAGAAAGTAAATTGTAACCAAGAGATTCAACGAGCATAAAATTTTGTATGGAGCTGTCATGTGAGATGGCCACCTTACCAAGGCCAACCACCTTACCCTTTGAATTTTAACCAAAAGTGACATACTTTCGAGGGCTATCGTCGTTAGCAAGCTCACGAAACATATCCTTGTCTCTGGTCATGTGACCGGTACATCCACTATCAAGAACCCAATCCTTTCCTCCAGCCATGTAGCCATGAAGGTTAGCCATAAGACCAAAGTGTCTCATAAATTCATCGAGATCATAGTCACTATCATCATCCTCATCATAGGTCTATGTTCAACATCGTCTTGTGATCGATCATTTCCTAGATATAGTGATTCATTAGTTTTGTGATCATGACAATGTGCATCTCTATGAATTCTAATGACTTCAGAAATGATATTGCTAATGATTCCAACATCTCCTTTGGCACGCATAAGATCACGAAGCTCAAATAAACAATCTCCAAACTTAGTTCATTGGGATTCATCTTATTCAAAGCAATAGACTTGTGAAGAATCTCATCTGTGTTTTTCAAGGAATAGTCCGGAAATCGTTCCTCAAGAAATATCCATATAATATAAGCACATTCAAGAGTTGGAAAGCGAGCAATCAAATTTCTCGGCAAACCTCTAGTGATAATATTGGTAGTTCTAAGATTGTGAATCATATCAAGAGACTCATCAGGGGTAGGATGCAAGGGGTTAACAAGGGGCTCACAAGGAGTAGTAATGTACTTGTTCAAGTGATATTCATTAAAGATCTCAAGCATCTCATTTTCCAAGCAATAAAGAACTCTCCATCAAGCATAGACACTCTACGTCTAATACTCCCAATCGTAGAATCATCCATTCCTCCAATGGTGTTTAAACCAAAGCAATGGAGACCAAAGCTGTGATACCAATTGTAAGGATCGAGAAGAGGTGTCTAGAGGGGGTGATTAGACCCTCAACAAGTAAAGATAGCAGTTTTTAGGTTTTTCAAGTTGAGGTTGCAAATTAGTACAATTTCAAGCATTCACAATACAATTCAAGCGAACATGCAAAGAGTATATGAGCAGTGGAAAGTAAAGCATCCAACTTGCAAGAAAGAAAAGGGATGGAATTGGAGTGTGCAAACGCAATTGGAGACACGGAGATCTTTGGCGCAGTTCCGATAGGTGGTGCTATCGTACATCCACGTTGGTGGAGACTTCAACCCACGAAGGGTAGCAGTTGCGCATGTCCATGGAGGGATCCACCCACAAAGGGTCCACGAAGAAGCAACCTTGTCTATCCCACCATGGCCATCGCCCACGAAGGACTTGCCTCACTAGGGTAGATCTTCATGAAGTAGGCGATCTCCTTGCCCTTACAAACTCCTTGGTTTAACTCCACAATCTTGACGGATCCTCCCTAGTGACACCTAACCAATCTAGGAGACACGACTCACCAAAATGTCATAGATGGTGTGTTGATGATGAACTCCTTCCTCTTGTGCTTCAAATGATAGTCTCCCGAACACTCAACTCTCTCTCATAGATTTGGCTCTGGTGGAAAGATGATTTGAGTGGAAAGCAACTTGGGGAAGGCTAAAGATCAAGATTCTTGTTATTGGATTGGAATGTCTTGGTCTCAACACATGAGTAGCATAAACGAGAGTGAACTAAATAATTGAATGTGGTGCTTCGTCAATATGCAACTCATTGCATATTGAGGTTCACTTAATTTGTAGCACGTTCGCATGCCATGCCTCATTAAACCGGACATGCATGATATTTGATCGTGCATCATACCATGTTCATGCTTGGTTATTTACCATGTGGTTTTCTTCTTTCCAATATTGCTTCGACTTGATAGTTTCGGTAACATTGCGTTTGTGAGTATTAATTCGACTGTGCCCGTTTGTCTTGTTCATGGATTCGATCTTCTTCCTAGCGGGATTTCAGCCAAGATGATCACTACCATGGATACCACTACTCTCTTTGGTTGCTAGTTGTCTCGATGCTATAACTATGTCGTGCAACATACCACTTGTTTATCAATCCTCCCAAATTGCCATGATAAGCCTTTAACCTTTCCAGCATCCCAGCAAACTATTGTTTGGCTATGTTACCGCTTTGCTCAACCCCTCTTGTCGGTGTCAAAACCGGCGGATCTCGGGTAGGGGGTCCCAAACTGTGCGTCTAGGCGGATGGTAACAGGAGACAAGGGACACGATGTTTTTACCCAGGTTTGGGCCCTCTCGATGGAGGTAAAACCCTATGCCTACTTGATTAATATTGATGATATGGGTAGTACAAGAGTAGATCTACCACGAGATCAGAGAGGCTAAACCCTAGAAGCTAGCCTATGGTATGATTGTTGTTCGTCCTACGGACTAAAACCCTCCGGTTTATATAGGCACCGAAGAGGGTTAGGGTTACACAGAGTCGGCTACAATGGTAGGAGATCTACATATCCGTATCGCCAAGCTTGCCTTCCACGCCAAGGAAAGTCCCATCCGGACACGGGACAAAGTCTCCAATCTTGTATCTTCATAGTCCAGGAGTCCGGCCAAAGGCTATAGTCTGGCCATTCGGACACCCCCTAATACAGGACTCCCTCAGTAGCCCCTAAACCAGGCTTCAATGACAACGAGTCCGATGCGCATATTGTCTTCGGCATTGCAAGGCGGGTTCCTCCTCCGAATACTTCATAGGAGATTTCGAACACAAGGATAGTGTCCGGCTCTGCAAAATAAGTTCCACATACCACCTTAGAGAGAATAATATTTACACAAATTCAATCTGCTGACGTATTCCGGGGCGTGACATCACACCACGGCCAAGCCTTTATTCGAATCGTTTTTACCGTCCCACCTCAGCGCGTTTAGCGAGGCAGTTTCCTTGGCACGTCTTGTCAAAGCAGAGATCGTGTCCCCTTATCCCGGGATTCTCATCAATACGGGCGTTGGTAACCCAACCGCGCCATTGATTACGGTGCTTGGGAGATAAGCAAGTGTTACCAGGCTGGTGGGGATGCATAGCTTCGTCCGTCCATATAAGGGGATAAGGATCCACCTTTTTACCTACGCCTTCTTCCTCCTTTGCTAATACATTTTCGCGCACTCGAGCTCTAGCGCCCAAGTCCACACATCTCGCCTCAACCTTCCCCAGCCATGTCCGGAGCGGGAGGCAAGTGGATGGCCTCCTCCGTCACGGAGGGGCACATTAAAAGGCCGCGGAAGGCCGGATACTTGTCCAGCGACATCGCGCATCGGCTCCCCGACAGGGGGCAGCTTATCCCCACCCCCAGGCCCAATGAGAGGGTGGTGTTCCTCACCCACTTTCTCCGCGGACTAGGTTTTCTATTTCACCAATTTGTCCGGGGGCTCATGTTCTACTACAGCCTGGATTTCCATGATCTGGCCCCGAATTTCATCCTCAACATCTCGGCGTTCATCGTCGTGTGCGAGGCCTTCCTCTGCATCCAGCCCCACTTCGGCTTATGGCTAAAGACCTTCAATGTCAAGCCGAAGGTGCGGAGGTGCCATGGTGGGCAAGATGGCCAACGTCCTATGGCTCGAGGGCTCCTTCGTGGAGAACATAAAGGGGTGGCAATCGGGGTGGTTCTACATCACCGAGCCGCGTGACCCTAAATGGGTGGCGGCCCCCAAATTCCGATCTGGCTTCCGTACACATCTCACCTCCTGGAAGGAGACGGGTCTGACATGGGGTAATTCGGAAGAGCTGACTGGACTCCAATCCTGCGTCAAAAACCTGGTGAACAAGAAGCTCAAGCTTGTCAACATAGTCTAGGTCATGCTCATCCACCGGATCCTCCCGTGCCAACAACGGGCCTTCAACTTGTGGGAGTTTGATCCGGTACAGCACCAAACCTTGAGCAGGCTCTTCGACACTACGTACGAAGATGCCTGGAAGGTGCTGTTCAAGGGCGCCGAGGCTCCCGCATCCGCTATCGAAGATCGCGGATTCAGCTCACAGCGTCAAGCCAGCGAGGTAAGCTATTTTACCCTTTACAAGACACTTGTTTTTCATAGTTTGACTCTATGCGGGATCTAAACTCCCTTAAATTTGACAGTCCTGGCAAAAGACGTCCGTGCAGGTTAACTGTCCAGCTCCCTTGCCAGAAGACCCAGCAGACTCCTGATTAACGGGGCTGCTGGTTCCGGCACCTCACGTAGTGCCGGAGAAGAAGGCCAAGAAGAAGGCCATGGGAACTCAAAGGAGTTCCTGGCGCCAGGTGTTGTCGGACTCATCGTCCGATGACTTCGAGGCGGACTCCTCCCGCGAAGATGAGGAGGAGGAAAAAGAGGCCTCTCCCCCAGCGGGGGAGAGAAGAAAAGGAAGGCCGCCCCAACTGGGGAGGCCGGAGGGTCCAAGAAGGGAAGGACCCTTCCTCCGGACGACTCTACCAACGCCGACGACGGCGAAGAGGAGTGTCCACCGAGGGCTAAGCCCCTGGCGAAATCATAAGTGTCCGGATACCAGAATAACTCATGGCGTTTTTTCTGTCGCATAGTATCTCCTAACGCCGAATATAACCCTGTAGCCCGCCCAAGGACGAGCTCGATGCTTCAACGAGCGGATCCCTGGATTCGTCAGACGTGAATAGCACCTCACTTCCAGCTGCCTTCTCTCCTCACGCTGCGGATGACGCCGAGGTGGGGTCCCAACAGGAGCCCAGCCAGGAGGAGGTGGTCCAGGAGGCGCCGCAAGGCAACCTCCCGGACTCCAGGCACAAGGGGGATAAAACCCCAAAGGGCTCTAAGTCCGGCCCTGGGCCGGATTCCGTACCGGAACCTTCAGCGGTTCCGGAGTCCGGCGGGTGGCCCCTTCGTGAGAAGGGCGAGACTGCAACGCCGGTGACCTCCGTCCAACCGGAGGCACCGGATAATTTGCTGGAGGCGCTTAACGGCACCTCCATCGACGAGGAGCACCGCACTGTTATGGGTGTGGTGATCCAGAAAGTTCAGTCTGCCAAGAGCGGGCTGACTGAAACCTGTGCCAGCCTTCTAAAAGTCTTTGAGGTATGTATTTAAGATATGTAAAATTATGACCGCATAGACAGTAGCCCCTGATGCTCAGTTTGGTGTTCGGAAAGAAAAGCCGAGCTGAGGATCTAAAAAGGATGTACGCAGGAGTCTAACATAAGTATGTCAATATGTGGAATGCAGGCTGCGCTGCTGACCTCTGCCGCACTGACTGCGGAGGTAAATGCATTGAAGGAGAGCCTCGAGCAGTCCGAGAACGAGCTTGGCCTTGCCAAAAAGCAGCTCGAGGACAAGGAAGGTAAGTAATACCTTATGGAAGTATATAAAAGATGTGGTTGGAAAAAATGAGAGGAATAACATGAGTATTGCAGGGGCCACGAACAAGGTGGCGACCCTAAAGGAAGTGGTGTCCAAGGCCGAAAGCAATGCGGCCGCGGAGTGCACCGAGCGAGAGAAGCAGGAGGCGCGGGTGGCGGAGGTGCGGCAAGAGGTCCAGGCTCTCGTGGAAAAACACGAGAGTTTGGAGCGTGACTCAAAGACTCGAGAGTCCGAGTTCGCCTCGGCCCTTGAGAGCGCCAAAGCCGCTAAGGCCGAAGCCCAAAAAGCCCTCCAGGAAATTGAGGCGATGAAGAAGATAGCGGCGGGTAAGGCATTCTTCTTGCAAAGCAAGCACGTGAAAGTGAATTACTTGTTACTTACCCGAATCCGGAGCTCTCCAGGAGCATTCGCAGATCTGCCCGCAGATGTCTTGACATCGCCGCATTCTTGGGCGAGGAGGGGGCTCGGCGGAGAAGGTGTTCGGTCTCGATGCCGAGGCGGACACCCGGTGCGCTTGAGCGACCAGTGAAGCAGCTGGTCGAGCTCCATAAGGTGGCGAACAGGCCATGAAGGGCCTCATAGTTCGGTGTGGCCTAAGGAAGCCATGCACAGGAGCTACTTGGGCTGGTGAGGCGGCTGGTGCACGTCTGTCCATGGATTGAAGTCGTCAGCGCTCCGTCTCATGTCGAAGGTCCCAGGGCCCTTGCCGTGCTAAACTGCACTGGGCAAGATGGACGCCGAGAAGCTTGTGACGGACACTCCACCGCCGGGCAGGGAGTATCGCAAGCCGAGATGTATTATGAGGCATACAAGGGTGCCCGCCTTATAGCAGGTGAATGCTCCAAAGATGTAATTTTTGAGTAAACTTGCATTTGTTATCTTGTACACTTGAAAACTTGTTCATATGCGCTAAGCAACTCTTGTGAATTTAAAATATTACCTTCTGCGCGGCCGTTTATGAAATTTGAGAGATGGCGAGTCGTCGGCTTCTGCCCCCATGCCACGAGTGCTGGGGTGTTCAGGATAAAGTTGAGCGCTCTTATTCCCATTCTTGGGTCCTTCGAGGGAGGCGCTCAACGCAACGAACAAGGCAACCAAACTATAATGCTTGAACACTCTCACTTAGCCATAGAATTCTATAATTCTAAATTTCGGCGAAGCCCCTAGTATTCGGAAGACTGAGTTCGGGGCGCTATCCAAACCTGGGCCGGACAAATCCGACTCCTCGCTCTAAGTGGCATAGGTCTTTAGGGACTCGAAAACCTCTCGAACAGCAACTGGCTCTCGCCCTATCATGATGGTCAGTTTTAGCTTTCTCCACTGAGGTGCTTAACCCAGCTCAACCGGGGCACAATCGCAGTGGTTCTCCCAGCGCTACCTTAGCCGATGTAGCAGGCGTAAGGTACCAAAACATGGGAGCAGGCAAACCCAACTATTGACCCAAGACATGATTCGGAGCCGATGCATATAATGCTATAAGTTCGGGGTGCCGCACTTGTGAAAGAGTTCGGACTTATCACACCATATTTTGAGGTACTTAAGCCCCTCGTGTATTTGGCCGTACCAAAGCGTACTGATGCAACATGTATAAGTGAACATATATAGATAAAATAGGAAAGCAGTAATAGGCGGAAGCTATGTATTGTTTATTCAAAAAGGCTGCGGTAAAAGCAGAACGATACAAATAGTGCGATAAGCAAGGGACGGGACTATTTGACATGTCTCCCTCCAGCAGCGAGCTGCGGGATGATATGTAAGACAAGTATACTGCTCGTTATAGAGACCACTGGATACTCGGCGTAGCTACGCTTCCTGGCTGTTGCATCGTGTGTTCGGCGATTCTCTTGCGGACAGGCTTCTTGAGAAAGGAGTCCTAAAAGTAAGACAAAAAAGAAGAATGACACAATTGGGAGCCCCTGGTGCGGTTGAGCCGCATTCTGGGCCTGCCGTGGTCATGCCCCTCGCCCTATGCCCATGGTATTTCCAGAGCGTAATTATGTACGTGTAGTATTGGTTTTGCAATTTCGCGAGGGCTGGGGTTGGGGCCGCATTGCTACGCGTGCTCGGGACGTGCCAGGCGGTCTTGTTGTAGGTTACTCCGGGCGCGCTTGACGGTGTCCGGATGTTTAATAGTCGGACTCGAGAATTGCCTTGAGAGGTTGCATTGTACATCCGCCACGAGGGCCGCCGTTCGGAGAGAGCGTTCGGTGTTTCCTTGACCGTAATGACTCCTCGAGGGCCTGGCATCTTGAGCTTGAGGTATGCGTAGTGCGGCACCGCATTGAACTTTGCAAATGCAGTTTGCCCGAGCAGTGTGTGATAGCCGCTGCGGAACGGGACTATGTCGAAGATTAACTCCTCGCTTCGTAAGTTATCCGGGGATCTGAAGACCACTTCAAGTGTAACTGAGACTGTACAGTTGGCCTCTACACCTGTTATGACGCCTTTGAAGGTTGTCTTTGTGGGTTTAATCCTTGAGGGGTCTATGCCCATCTTGCGCACTGTATCCTGATAAAGCAGGTTCGGGCTGCTGCCGCCGTCCATCAGGACTCTAGTGAGGTGAAATTCGTCAACGATTGGGTCTAGAACCAATGCGGCAAATCCGCCATGGCGGATGCTAGTGGGGTGGTCCCTTCGATCAAAAGTGATTGGGCAGGTGGACCACGGATTGAACTTTGGGGCGACTGGCTCCATCGCATATACGTCCCTTAGTGCACGCTTCCGCTCCCTTTTGGGTATGTGGGTTGCGTATATCATGTTCACTGTCCGCACTTGTGGGGGGAAGCCCTTCTGTCCTCTATTGTTCGGCGGCCGGGGCTCCTCCTCGTCGTCGCTATGCAGCCCCTTGTCATTGTTTTCGGCATTTAACTTTCCTGCCTGCTTGAACACCCAACAATCCCTGTTGGTGTGATTGGCTGGTTTTTCGGGGGTGCCGTGTATCTGGCATGATCGATCGAGTATTCGGTCCAAATTGGACGGGCCCAGAGTATTTCTTTTAAATGGCTTTTTCCGCTGACCGGGTTTAGAGCCTCTGAATCCGGCATTGACTGCCGTATCTTCAGCATTATCACCATTAATGTGGCGCTTGTGCTTGTTGCGATGCGACCTTCCGTTGCTGTCCTTGGTATCCGAATTACTAGGGCTCTTGGTCATATTGTTACTACGAGCTAGCCAGCTGTCCTCTCCCGTGCAAAAGCGGGTCATGAGTGTTTTGAGGGCTGCCATGGATTTCGACTTTTCCTGTCCTAGGTGCCGGGCAAGCCACTCGTCGCGGATGTTGTGTTTGAAGGCTGCAAGGGCCTCTGCATCCGGACAGTCGACGATTTGATTTTTCTTGGTTAGGAACCGTGTCCAGAATTGTCTGGCCGATTCCTCTAGCTGCTGAATTATGTGGCTTAGGTCATCGGCGTCTGGTGGTCGCACATAGGTGCCCTGGAAGTTGTCGAGGAATGCGGCTTCCAGGTCTTCCCAATAACGAATTGACTGCGGTGGCAAGCTGTTAAGCCAATGCCGAGCTAGTCCTTTAAGCTTGAGTGGGAGGTATTTGATGGCGTGTAGATCATCACCGCAGGCCATGTGGATATGAAGGAGATAGTCCTCGATCCAGACCGCAAGATCTGTTGTGCCATCGTATGATTCAATGTTTACGGGTTTGAAACCCTCAGGGATTTGGTGATCCATCACTTAAATGCGTGAAGCATAGTGGGTGTCTTGGCGCCTCAGTATTGGGCTATATCACGACGCAGTTCAAATGAGCTTTGTCTACTGTGTTCGGCCCGGCTGGAATTGCCATATCCGGCGTGACGGTTATCATCACATATGGTGGGCGCCCACACGATCCATAGATCGATCTTGTTTGCCTTGCCTTGTCCTGCAATATATCCCGCAGGTCTGGCGCATTTTCCCGAGCCTTGGTATTTTTTGAGCGGCGCTGCGGTGCGGCTTGAGTGGGGGGCCGCAAGGCCTCTCTGTCGCAGCCACGAAGTGGCCGGTCGGCCGTATTATGTGCTGGTGATGTAGGTTTAGGTGCTTCCTCCTCTAATCGGGGTAGCACCCTGCGTTTTGGGTAGCTCTTGGAGGTGCATTCGAGTTCGTACTCTTCGGCCGCCAGGACTTCGGTCCATCTGTCCGCTAGCGAATCTTGGTCAGCTCTAAGCTGCTGCTGCTTTTTCTTGAGGCTGCTTGCCGTGGCCATATGCCTGCATTTGAAACGCTCTTGTTCGACGGGATCCTTAGGCACGACAAATTCGTCATCGTCGAGGATTGCCTCGTGTTCCGTGGGAGTCATGAAATTATCGTCCTCTACCTCTCTGCCCGCCGCTCTCTCATGAGGGCTGTCTTCTCCATCCTCCTGCACTGAATCCTGCTGGAGGGGGTTGTCTTCGGCACTGTCCGGGGTGTTATTGTCTCCCATGCCGGAATCACTGCTTTTGCTGTGGCGGGATTTAGAGCGGCGCCGCTGATGCCGGTGCTTAGGCTGTTTCTTGGAGGGGTCATCCTCCGTTGTTCCATCGCCATTCCCATCTTTTGGGATGTCCACCATGTAAATGTCGTATGACGAGGTGGCCTTCCAGTGCCCTGTAGGCGCTGGTTCCTGGTCGTCTCCTACATCGTCGTCCATACCGTCGATGTCTTCGGAGTCGAAGTCGAGCATGTCGGTTAAATCATCGACAGTGGCTACAAAGTGGGTGGTGGTTGGGCTTTGAATTTCTTTGTCGTCCGCATCCCAACCTTCCTGACCATAGTCCAGCTAGGGCTCTCTTGATAAAGAGCGAGACTTTGGTGAATTCAGGATGTCGCCAAAGGGCGAGTGCCGAAAGATGTCCGCGGCGGTGAACTCCATGATCGGCACCCAATCGGCGATTGGCAGGGGCGCGGAATGTTCGGAGTCCGGTGCATTGGAATCACGAGCTTCGTAAAGGACAGGGTTGGTGTTCGGCTCAATCGCTGTAGAGATAGCCGCCCCCGAGGCGGTGTCCAGCCACCCGTCCTCGATCGACGCAGTCGGCTCCGAGCTAAGGGTCGGAGCGGACACTTGTGCAGCCTCCAGGGCACTGTCCAGAGGCAGAGCTAGATCATGCCCATCGCGACAGTGCGGCGCGCTTGGCTGTGGCTCAAACCCGTCGAAGATCAAGTCTCCGCGGACGTCATCCGTATAGTTCAAACTTCCAAATCTGACCTGATGGCCAGGGGCGTAGCTTTCAATCTGCTCCAAATGGCCTGCGAATTGGCCGCATGATTGCAAAGCCGCGAATATGAAGATCTGTCCGGGAGAAAAGTCTCACCACGGACGCGTCGTTGTTGATGATCGGAGGAGCCATCGGGCCTAAAGATGACGCGACGCGAGGAGCTCTCAATGAAAGCACCAATGTCGGTGTCAAAACCGGTGGATCTCGGGTAGGGGTCTGAACTATGCGTCTAGGCGGATGGTAACAGGAGACAAGGGACACGATGTTTTACCTGGTTGGGCCCTCTCGATGGAGGTAAAACCCTACTCCTGCTTGATTAATATTGATGATATGGGTAGTACAAGAGTAGATCTACCACGAGATCAGAGAGGCTAAACCCTAGAAGCTAGCCTATGGTATGATTGTTGTTTGTCCTACGGACTAAAACCCTCCGGTTTATATAGGCACCAAAGAGGGTTAGGGTTACACAGAGTCGGTTACAATGGTAGGAGATCTACATATCCGTATCGCCAAGCTTGCCCTCCATGCCAAGGAAAGTCCCATCCGGACACGGGATGAAGTATCCAATCTTGTATCTTGATAGTCCAGGAGTCTGGCCAAAGGCTGTTGTCTGGCCATCCGGACACCCCCTAATCCAGGACTCCCTCACCTCTTATATCATTACTAGTTGCAGGTGCAGTACACGTTGTTCCATGTTGGGACATGGATATCATGGGATATCACAATATCTCTTAGTTAATTAATGCATCTATATAGTTGGTCAAGGGTGGAAGGCTCGACCTTTTCCTTGGTGTTTTGTTCCACTCTTGCCGCCCTAGTTTCCATCATACCAGTGTATGTTCCTTCATTTTGTGTTCCTAACACGGTCGGGGTTTATGTGCCCCCCTTGACAGTTCACTTTGAATAAAACTCTTCCAGCAAGGCCCAATTGGTTTTACCATTTGCCTAATAATAACTAAAACATGCATAGGGATCGGCTAGCACTAGAGGATAATTAATCAATAACTCGGGCCAGTGCTCCTCGTGAGTGTTGATCCAAATCGGGTAGACTGCACGACCACCACGGGGAAACTCGAGGATTGGATTTACTCGTAGGATGTCCCATCCGATCGTGGCATGTGTTCTGGGAACGGGGGTCCCCAGATACGCGTTGTTCCTATTAGGGTGTCGGCACTGTTGGCGTTCTTGGAACGGGGGTCCCCAGACTTGCGTGCCTGTGGCCTGCAGCGTGGCTCAGCAGGGACCCAGTACGGCCCGTGTTCATGAACCCAAGCTCAAGACCCTCGCCGGGCGGACGACACAAGGCCTCCTCAGGGGCGGCCTCACCAGGCAGGCTCGTGACGAGGCAGAGAGATCAAGGCAAGGGGTACCTCACGAGGTGCTCATGACGCAAGCAATGACGGTCAAGACCAGGCGGGCGCCAGGCAGGCACCAACCTGCGCAGTGTCCTCGTTTCCACTTTGGTGCAAAGGGGGCAAGCGCAGGCACGGAGTACCAAGGCATCAAGCAAAGGTTTCCATATCGGTGCAATGAGATTAAGACCAGCAGGACGGCAGGACATAGGTCACCATGGAGCCCAAGACAGCGTCATCACCAGTGCCTTTGGCAGTCGAAGACCACCTTTAGTCAGGATACCTTGTACTAGTTATCCCCTTTCAAAATGGCCATTGTTGGCTCCCTTCCCGCTCAATATTTGGGAATAGGACCAGGGCCCCTATAAATAGGGATGGCCAACACAGAAGAAGATATCTCATCTAGAGCCAACAGAGACGGATTGACTGCTCTCCAAGCACACCACCACAAGAACACCTCTCCTCGCGAGGCTGTTCTTCATCTGTACTGTTCATCATCAGCCCCAGAGGCAATCCACCGCATCACACACTGGATTAGGGTATTACACCACAATGGTGGCCCGAACCAGTATAAACCTTGTGTCTCTTGTATTGTTCATCGTGCTAGCTTAGAATCGCGGTGAGGTTGTGAGCGTGTCTTGGTAGGGAGAAGATCTTCGCGCGCACCCCAGTGTTCGAACCTTAAAGGTTTTTCCGGAACCCGATATCCAACATTTGGCACGCCAGGTAGGGGTGCGCAGAATTTTTTTTCCACCGATCTGCGTCCCATCACTTCGTCGCATCCATGGCAGACGCTCGCCGAGCTTGCGCCGAGCACCGAGCTGCTCTCGCCGCCCGTGTTGCCCAGACAGCCCCCATCGGTGGGCCTCCTTGTCGATCTCCGTCGCCTGCCGCCAACGCCGCCACCGGCCCGGCGTGGAACGAACAGCAATCATCTTCACTGCACCCCTCAGTGCGGCGGGAAGGCTGCACCGCCACTCCGTCACTGACTCCAGCTAGTTCGTCGTCTCACGCTCGTCACGCCCCCACGAATGCGCATGCCGCGTTTCTCCTGGCCCGCGAGCTCCTGCACTATCGCCCCGTCGATGATCTCTACAAGGAGTGGCTCGCTCGCATCACCGAGCTCGTCAGCGCCGCGGGGGGCTCTCCTGCGCCGTCCCTCTGTCTGCCTCGCCCTTAGTCATGCATGGGCGATGTGGCTCAGGGAGCGCCTCCACCACCCCCTCCCCAAGAAGGCGCCCTGGCTCCAAGGCGCGTGCCCCCTGGACGTGATATGCTGCGTCCGGTGCCTGGCGCGGCAAGAAAGAAGCTGCCAAGCAATTCCTCGGCCTCAAGAAGGCGCTCACATGCTCCCTGCACCAGCACGCCAAGACCCCGCGCTGCCCATGGCGGCGGCGCGCGGGAACCACCAAGAGAAGGCCCCGCGTCTACAAAAGGCTCCGGTGGCCACCGCAGGCAGCTGTTCCTTCACCGCCGAGCTGCGTAGCGTCGCCTGGCCTGGCAAGTTCAAGCCGGACCTGCCTCCCCGCTACGACGGTACTGCCGACCCCGCGGAGTTCTTGCAGCTCCACGAGCTGGGCATCGAGGCAGCCAACAGAGACGAAAAGGTCATGGCGAACTGGTTTCCCATGGCGCTCAAGGATGGTGCCCACACCTGGCTCCTGAACCTGCATCCCGGCTCGATCTCCTCTTGGGACGAGATGCGCAGCCGTTTCATCGCCAACTTCCAGGGCACTCGCGACCGCCCCCTGAACGCGGGTGACCTGCGCCGCATCAAGCAGCAGCCTAGAGAGACCCTGCAGAAATACATCCAACGCTTCAACAATGCCCGCCTCAAGATCCCCAAGGTGACGGACGAGGCCATCATCTCAGCGTTTTCTGATGGCGTCCGTGATGTCAAAATGAAGGAGGAGCTCGCCATCCACGAGGATCTATGCACATCTCTGGAGCTGTTCAACCTGGCGACCAAGTGCGCAAGAGCTGAGGAAGGATGCCTCTCCCTCCTCGAGCTTCTAGCTGCTGACCAAGAACAGAAGAAGGCCAAGGCCAAGGACGTGAAGCGCAAAGGAGCAGCCGTGCTTGCAGCAGAACGAGACACGAAGCGCGGCAGGGACCAGCCAGAGTCGTCCAAGGGCAACCAATTCTATGCCTACCACAACCTCTACAACCACAACACCAACGAATGCCAGAAGCTCAGAGCCGTTCGAGAAGGACGCCTCGGTCGACGCCCCGAGCGCAACGACCGGGGCTACGACCGAGGAGGAGGAAGAGGCGGAGGACGATGGGATGACCGAGGCCCTCGCCAGGAGTGGCGTGACCAACCTCGCGAAGATCGCTGGGAGGACCAGCCTCGCAAGGGAGCCTGGAGGGATCAGCCTCGCGAGGACCGCCCTCAAGGCAACACAGGCCTTCCTCCTCTGCCGCCATCGCCAAGAAGGAATGATGACCACCACCAGGACGAGGGGGCTGGGTGCTTCCAGGAGCCACGTGCCCAGGGGCGGTGCCCAGGCCCCAGCTTCTCAGCGAATCTTCAAGCAGTTTGCTCGCGAGGTGAATGTCGTCCTCCCCAAGCTCGAGGCCACGCGCTCGCTCAGGTGGTCCAAGTGCGCCATCACTTTCAGGTGAGCAGATCAACTCAAGTGTGCGACTACCGCTGGGTCCTCTCGATGCTTTGTTCCCCGGTCATCAGCAACATGCAAGTTACCAGGACCCTCATTGATGGTGGCGCAGGGCTCAATGTTCTGTCCGTCGAGATATTCAACAACCTTCAAGTGCCATAAGATCAACTTCAGCCTACCAAGCCTTTCTCAGGATTTACTGACGGCTCCACCATGCCGATAGGGTAGGTCCGCCTTCCTGTCACTTCAGGGCAGCGCAACAACTACCACACCGAGCTCGTCGACTTTGACGTCGCCCACATCCGCCTGCCATACAATGCCATCCTCGGGTATCCAGCCCTGGCCAAGTTCATGGCGGTGACCCACCATGGCTACAATGTCCTCAAGATGCCTGGAAGCGGCGGAATCATCATAGTCCCCTACGAAGAGAAAGATGCGGTATACTCCCTCGAGCACGCCTTTCAAGCTGCATCAATCGAGGACCCGGGCGGCAAGGGCGAGAACCCTCCTGAGGTAGTTCCCAAGAAGAAGAAGGCATCACCCAGCTCAAGGCCTCAGGAGGTTGGCATCTCAGGAGGTGTCGCATCAGGATCCGCGCCCGTGCAAGGGCTGCCTCCCTCCATCGCATAGGAAGGCGCGCCCGGCACCCTCCTCGGGCAGGGCTCGGGGGCTCTCTTCTGGAGGGCCTCAGCTTTTCCAAGACCACGAGGGAGGCGCTCGGGCACCACTTGGAGGCGTGCTTCGCAGCATGTTTCCCGCAGGAAGGCATGGGGCATGGAAAGCCCAACCCTCAGGAGCTCATCACCAAGACCACACAGGAGCTTCAAGAAGCAAGAGCCATACGCAAAGATCGCCGTTTGCCTGGCGTAGCTCCCCATCCAGGCAAGGATGGCGGGCTGCGCGTCTGCATCAACTTCCCAGGGCTCAACCGAGCCGTTTCTCAGGAGCGCCTCTGGCCCTCGCGCGTGGGACATTGCGAGGGTTCGCCGCACAGCTATATTCGCATGCCTTTCGGCCTGCCGAATGCGGCCGCAACTCACCACGCGGCTTCTCAGGAGTGCCATCTACAGAGCATTCTGGCGGCTCAGGAGGCCAGGCACCACGCGGTCCTGGCAAAGATGGAGATGGTCCTCGAGGAACCGCCTGGACCCCAGAGCCTCCCGAGGCTCAGGGCCCCAGTGGCTCGTTAGGGTCGCCCTCTACACTGCGCATCTCAGCTACTCGAACACCCCCTCTACAATGGTATCAGGTGACATCTTTTGAGATCATTTTAACTGGGAGCGCCCTTAGGGCTGCATCATTCCCAGGCCGCACGGGTCTGTCCCTGCGGCATGTATCCCTTTTTGCTTATGTCTTTAGTTTACCTTGCTGGGGGAGCCCCTCGGGCTGCATCATCCCCAAGCCGCTTGGGCCTGACCTAGTGGCATGTATCCCTCCTGCATTTATGTAAGCTGTTTTGCCTTTCATGCCTAACCTGTCTGTGTTATTGCCTGCTCGATTGACACCTACCTTTGGAGCCGTTCACGCTGGCACGGTGCTTGTGCATGGGTCCGTCCCGGCAACGTCGACACATCTGAGTGGTCGAGCTCTGGCCCACGGCAGCCCGGCAAGCGTCACCTCACCAGGCCCTTAGTGCCCTCACCACTCTCTCGGAGCAACCAATGGCTGGTCGGCAATCATAATGGAAACCCGTGCTTTTTTTATCGTGTTGGTTTACAGGAACCCCCTGAGGTCTACAGCGGGTGGCACCACGAGCTCTCTCCCCCTTTCTCGCGCGATCCGCTTGCACGTTAAAAGGGGGGCTCCTAAGCATCGCGACACAGGAGCTCTTACTGGCTCTCCAGCCCTCACCCCCTGGCCTTGTCCACGGCATGACGACCTGGCATAACAGCGGCGGGTGAGCTCGCTCGACGGCTGGGACCGGAGGACGTAGAGCACTAAGGAGAGTGTGGGGAAAAGAGGGAAAGCTCGTGAAGGACTAACCCAGCTACATCCCAGCTGCCGACATACAAGTTCGGTGCAACACGAAGAAACGACTCCATGTTTTCGAGATAAGTTCCACACCTGGAATAGCTAATTGATGCGACACAGAATCTCCGCCTAATGCGGCTCTGTGATGGCGATGCTGCCTTCCTTTCTCACTGAGGGAGTCCTGGACTAGGGGTGTCCGGATAGCCGAACTATCATCATTGGCCGGACTCCAAGATTATGAAGATACAAGATTGAAGACTTCGTCCCGTGTCCGGATGGGACTTTCCTTGGCGTGGAAGGCAAGCTTGGCAATACGGATATGTAGATCTCCTACCATTGTAACCGACTCTGTGTAACCCTAGCCCTCTCTGGTGTCTATATAAACCGGAGGGTTTTAGTCCATAGGACGAACAACAATCATACCATAGGCTAGCTTCTAGGGTTTAGCCTCCTTGATCTCGTGGTAGATCCACTCTTGTACTACCCATATCATCAATATCAATCAAGCAGGAGTAGGGTTTTACCTCCATCGAGAGGGCCCGAACACAGGTAAAAACATCGTGTCCCTTGTCTCCTGTTACCATCCGCCTAGACGCACAGTTGGGACCCCTACCCAAGATCCGCGGTTTTGACACCGACATTGGTGCTTTCATTGAGGGTTCCTCGTGTCGTCACCTCTGAACCCGATGGCTCCTTCGATCATCAACAGCAACACGGTCCAGGGTGAGACTTTTCTCCCCGGACAGATCTTCGTATTCGGCGGCTTTGCACTGCGGGCCAATTCTCTTGGCCATCTGGAGCAGATTGAAAGCTACGCCCCTGGCCATCAGGTCAGATTTGGAAGCTTGAACTTCACGGCCGACATCCGCGGAGACTTGATCTTCGATGGATTCGAGCCACAGCCGAGCGTGCCGCATTGTCACGATGGGCATGATCTAGCTCTGCTGCCGGACAGTGCCCTGGAGGCCGCACAAAAGTCCACTCCGACCCTTAACTCAGAGCTGACTGCGTTGATCGAGGATGGGTGGCTAGACACCGCCTCGAGGGCTGCCACCTTTATGGCGATGGAGCCGAATACCGACCCTGTCCCTTGTGAAGCTCGTGACTCCGGGGTGCCGGACTCCTTGCCAGACTTCGAACCTCCTGCGCCCCTGCCAATCGAATCCGATTGGGCGCCGATCATGGAGTTCACAGCTGCGGACATCTTTCAGCACTCGCCTTTCGGCGATATCCTGAATTCGCTAAAGTATCACTCATTATCAGGAGAGCCCTGGCCGGATTACGGTCAGTACGGTTGGGATGACGACGACGAAGAAATTCAAAGCCCACCCACCACCCACTTTGTAGCCACTGTCGACGACCTAACCGACATGCTAGACTTCGACTTCGAAGACATCGGCGGTATGGGCGGCGATGCGGAGACGACCAGAACCAGCGCCTATGGGGCGTTGAAAGCCACCTCGTCATCGACATATACATGGTGGACATACCAAAGGATGGGAATGGCAAGGAACGGCGGAGGAAGACCCTCCAAGAAACAGCCTAAGCGCGGCGTCGTGGCGCCGCTCTAAATCCGCCACAGCAAGAATGGAGATTTGACCGGAGAAAATAACACCGGACGGTCGAAGACAACCCCCTCCAGCAAGATTCAGCACGGGGAGGGCGGAGAAGCCAGCCCTCATGAGAGAGCGGCGACGAATAGGTAGAGGGCGATAATTACATGCCTCCTCCGGAGGCGAGGCAAGCCTCGACGACGATTTAATTGTCGTGCTCGAGGATCCCGTCGAACAAGAGCGTTTTAAACGCAGGCTTATGGCCACGACAAGTAGCCTTAAGAAAAAGCAGCAACAGCTTAGAGCTGATAAAGATCTGCTAGCCGACAGATGGACCGAAGTCCTTGCGGCCGAAGAGCATGAACTCGAACACCCCTCCAAAAGCTACCCCAAACGCGTGTTGTTGCCCCGATTAGAGAAGGAAGCATATAAACCTACATCACCAGCACACAATATGGCCGACCGGCCACCTCGTGCCCGCGATAGAGAGGCCTATAGACCTTCCACTAAAGCCATACCCTGGCATCGCTCAAAAAGTACAAAGCCACGGGGGAATGCGCCGGACTTGCAAGACATATTGGAGGATAAGACAAGACAATCAAGATCGATCTACGGATCGCGTGGACGCCCCACGACACGCGACGACAACCGTTGCGCCGGATACAGTAATTCCGGCCGGGCCAAACACAGTAGACAAAGCTCGCTTGAGCTACGTCGTGATATAGCCCAATATAGAGGCGCCGCACACCCACTATGCTTCACAGACGAAGTAATGGATCATCAAATCCCCGAAGGGTTTAAACCCGTGAACATTGAATCTTATGATGGCACAACAGACCCCGCGGTTTGGACCGAAGACTATCTCCTTCATATCCACATGGCCCGCGGCGACGATCTTCACGCCATCAAATACCTCCCACTCAAGCTTAAAGGCCCAGCTCGGCATTGGCTTAGCAGCCTGCCGGCAGAATTAATTGGGTGTTGGGAGGACCTGGAAGCCGCATTCCTTGATAACTTCCAGGGCACATATGTGTGACCACCATACGCTGATGACCTAAGCCACATAATTCAGCAGCCAGACGAATCGGCGAGACAATTCTGGACACGGTTCTTAACCAAGAAAAATCAAATCGTCGATTGTCCGGATGCAGAGGAACTCGCAGCCTTCAAACATAACATCCGCGACGAGTGGCTTTCCCGGCACCTAGGACAGGAAAAGCCAAAATCCATGGCAGCCCTCACATCACTCATGACCCGCTTCTGCGCGAGGAGAGGACAGGTGGCTAGCCCTTGATAACAACCTCAACAAAAATCCGGCAGTCCGGATACCAAGGACCGCAATGGCAGGTCACGTCGCAACAAGCAAAAACGCGCGTAACTGGCGATAATACGAGATCGGCGGTCAGCGCCGGATTCAGAGGCTCAAACCGGTCGCGGAAAAAGCCATTCAAAAGAACTACTCCGAGTCCGTCCAATTTAGACCGAATACTCTACCTCTCGTGCCAGATACATGGCACCCCCGAAAAGCCAGCCAATCACACCAACAGGGATTGTTGGGTATTCAAGCAGGTAGGCAAGTTAATCGCCGAAAACAATGACAAGGGGCTACATAGCGATGACGAGGAAGAGACCCGGCCGCTGAATAATAGAGGATAGAAGGGTTTCCCCCCACAAGTGCGGACGGTGAACATGATATACGCAACCCACATACCAAAAAGGGAGCGGAAGCGTGCACTCAGGGACGTATACGCGATGGAGCCAGTTGCCCCAAAGTTCAACCCATGGTCCTGCTGCCCGATCACTTTTGACCGAAGGGACCACCCCACCAGCATCCTCCATGGCGGGTTCGCCGCATTGGTTCTAGACCCAATCGTCGATGGGTTTCACCTCACTAGAGTCCTAATGGACGGCGGCAGCAGCCTGAACCTGCTTTACCAGGATAGAGTGCGCAAAATGGGCATAGACCCCTCAAGGATTAAACCCACAAAGACGACCTTCAAAGGCGTCATACCGAGCAAGAGGCCAATTATGCAGCTCGACCACACCGAAGTGGTCTTGGATCCCGGATAACTTCCGGCGAGGAGTTAATCTTTGACATAGTTCCGTTCTGCAGCGGCTATCATACCACCGCCGGACGAACGCGTTTACAAAGTTCAATGCGGTGCCGCACTACACATACCTAAAGCTCAAGATGCGGGCCCTCGAGTCATCATGGTCAGCGGAAACACTAAGCGCTCCTCCGAATGGAGGAACATACACGCTCTCGCGCGAAGTGCGAGCAACCTCTTAAGGCAATTCTCGAGTCCGGCCGTTAAGCGTTCGGACACTGCTAAGCGCGCCCGGAGTAACCTACAACAAGACCACCTGGCACGTTCCGAGCACGCGTAGCAATGCGGCCCCAACACCAGCCCTTGCAAAACTGCAAATACATCACTACGCTCTGGAAATACCATGGGCAAATGGGGAGGGGCACAACCACGGCAGGCCTAGAGTGCGGCTCAACCACACCAGGGGCTCCCAAGTATGTTATCCTTTTTCTTTCTTTTTTCCTCAGGACTCCATTTACCAGAGGCCCTGTCCGTCAGCAGACCTGCCGAACTCACGATGCAACAGCCAAGAAAGGAGAAAAGCTACAACGAGTATCCAGGTGGTCTCCATTATGAGCATTATACCTGTTTTATACACCATTCCGCAGCCTACCCCTGGAGGGGGGCATGCTAAATAGTTCCACCCCTTGCTTACCGCACTATTTGTATCGATCTGCATTCACGGCAGTATTATTTGAATAAACAATGCATCACTTTTTGCCTATAATTGCATTCCTTTTTTTATACATATGTTCATTTATGACATGATTGCATCCGTACACTTTGGTACGGCTAAATACACCAGGGGCTCAAGTTCCCCACATCATGGTGTGATAAGTCCGAACACTTTCACAAGTGCGGCACCCCGTACTTATAGCATTATATGCATCGGCTCCGAATCATGTCTTGGGTCAATAGTTAGGTTTGCCCGGCTCCCATGTTTTGGTACCTTACGTTCCGTTATATCGGCTAAGGTAGCACTGGGAGAACCACTGCGATTTTGCCCCAGTTGAGCTGGGCGAGCACCTCAGTGGAGAAAGCTAAAACTAACCGTCATGATGAGGCGAGAGCCGGTCGCTGTTCGAGAGGTTTTTTCGAGTCCCTAAAGACTTATGCCGCTTAGGCGAGGAACCGGCTTTGTCCGCCCAGCGTGGATGGCGCCCAATTGACCTTCGAACACTAGGGGCTTCACGAAATTTAAAATTATAGAATTATATGGCTAAGTGAGAGTGTTCAAGCCTTTGTATGTCCGGTTGCCTTGTTCGTTGTGTTGAGCGCCTCCCTAGATGGACCCAAAAATGGGAACAAGAGAGCTCAAGTTTATCCCGAACACCCCAGCACTCGTGGCATGGGGGCTGAAACCGACGACTTGCCATCTCTCAGATTTGATAAACGGCCGCACAGAAGGTAATATTTTAAATTAACAAGCGTTGCTTAGCGCATATGAGCAAAGTTTTCAGCGCACAGGATAACAAAATGCAAGTCTACTCAAACATTACATCTTTGGAGCACTCACCCGCAATAATGCGGGCACCCTTCAGGACACCCTTATAATACATCTCGGGTGTGCGATACTCCTTGCCCGGCGGTGGCGCGTCCTTCACAAGCTTCTCAGCATCCATCTTGCCCCTGTGCACTTTGGCACAGGCAAGGGCCCGACGACCACCTTCAATGCAGGCGGAGTGCTTGATGACTTCAACCCAGGGACACGCATACACCAGCCGCCGCACTAGGCTGAAGTAGCTCCCAGGCATGGCCTCTTTGGGCCATAGCCGAACTATAAGGCCCTTCATGGCCTGTTCGGCCACCTTGTGGAGCCCAACCAGCTGCTTCAGCTGGTCGCTAAGGGGCACCAGATGTCCGGCCTCAGCATACTGAGACCAGAACACCTTCTCCGTCGAGCTCCCCTCCTCAGCTCTGTAGAAAGCGGCAACATCGGACATGCTGCGGGGCAGATCTTCGAACGCTCCTGGAGAGCTCCAAATTCGGGTAAGAAACAGGTAATTCACTTTTACATGCTTGCTTTGCATGAAGAATGCCTTACCCGCTGCTATCTTCTTCAATTCCTCGATTTCCTGGAGGGCCTTGTGGGCTTCGGCCTTAGCGGCTTTGGTGCTCCCAAGAGCCGACGCAAGCTCGGACTCTCGAGTCTTTGAGTCACGCTCCAAATTCTCGTGTTTTTCCACGAGAGCCTGGAGCTCTTGCTGTACCGCCGCCACCCGCGCCTCCTGCTTCTCTCGCCCGACGCGTTCCGCGGCCGCATTGCAATAAGAACCCATCCAAATTCTTGTAGCAAGAGAACCCATCCAATAAGTCTAGGTTTAGCATCTTTCTTTTTCATAAGGTATTTAATAGCAGCATGATCAGTGTGAACAGTTACTTTAGATTCAACGATATAAGGTCTAAACTTATCACATGCAAATAAAATTGCCAAAAATTCTTTTTCAGTAGTAGCATAATTTCTCTAGGCACTGTCTAGAGTTTTACTATCATATTGAATAACATTTAGTTTCTTATGAAATCTTTGTCCTAGAACAACACCTACAGCATAATCACTAGCATCTCACATGATTTCAAAGGGTAAATTCCAATCAGGTGGCTGCATAATAGGTGCAGAAATCAAAACTTTCTCAAGTATTTCAAATGCTTCTACACAATCATCATCAAGGCAAAAGGAATATCTTTTTGTAAGAGATTAGTCAGAGGCCTAGAGATTTTAGAAAAGTCCTCAATGAACTTCCTATAAAAATTGGCATGACCAAGGAAACTTCTTATACCTTTAATATCCTTGGGACATGGCATATTTTGAATAGCATCAACCTTAGCTTTATCAACTTCAATACCTCTTTCAGAAATTTTATACCCCAAGAAAATGCCTTCATTAACCATAAAGTGGCACTTTTCCCAATTCAATACAAGACTAGTATCTTCGCATCCCTGCAAAACTCGATCAAGGTTGCTCAAGCAATCATCAAAAGAAGATCCATAAATGGAGAAATCATCCATGAAAACCTCAACAATCTTTTCACAAAAGTCAGGGAGTATAGCCATCATGCATCTTTGAAAGGTAGCAGGTGCATTACATAAACCAAAAGTCATACTTCTATAAGCAAAAGTACCGAAAGGGCAAGTAAAAGTGGTCTTTTGTTGATCCTCTTTTGACACAGGTATTTGAGAGAAACCAGAGTAACCATCTAGAAAGCAAAAATGTGTATGTTTGCATAATCTTTCTTGCATTTGATCAATAAAAGGCAAAGGGTAATGATCCTTTTTAGTATATTTATTTAATTTGCGGAAATCAATTACCATCCTATAACCTGTAACAATTCTTTGTGGTATCAATTCATCGTTATCATTAGGAACAACAGTAATACCTCCCTTCTCAGGACACAATGGACAGGACTTACCCACTGACTATCAGCAACGGGATAAATTATACCTGCTTCCAGGAGCTTTAGTATTTCTTTTCTTACCACTTCTTTCATCTTAGGATTTAACTGTCGTTGGTGATCAACAATCGGTTTAGTGTCTTTCTCCAATTTTATTTTGTGTTGGCATAGAGTGGGACTAATGCCCTTAAGGTCGTCAAGATTATATCCAATAGCAGCATGGTGCTTCTTCAGAGTTCTCAATAATGTCTCCTCTTCCTACTCTGAAAGGTTAGCACTAATAATAACATGATATATCTTCTTTTCATCCAAATAAGCATATTTAAGAGTATCAGGTAATGGTTTAAGCTCAGACACGGGATCACCCTTGGGTGGAGGGGGATCCCCTAGAATTTCAACTAGCAAGTTGTGTTTCAAAATAGGTCTCTGTTTAAAGAACACTTCATCTATCTCCCTTCTTTCATTCATAAACATATCATTTTCATGGTCTAGCAAATATTGTTCTAAAGGATCATTAGGAGGCATGACAATAGAAGCAAGACCAATAATTTCATCCTTACTAGGCAATTCTTTATCATGGGGTTGTCTACGAAATTTAGCAAAATTAAAGTCATGAGACATATCCCCCAAACCTATAGTAATAATATCCTTTTCGCAATCTATCTATGCATTAACAGTGTTCAAGAAGGGTCTACCAAATATAATGGGACAAAAGCTACCTTGTTGGGAACCAAGAACAAGAAAATCAGCAGGATATTTAACTTTCCCACACAAGACTTCAACATCCCTAACAATCCCAACTGGTGAAATAGTATCTCTGTTGGCAAGCTTAACTGTAACATCTATTTATTCTATCTCAGTAGGTGCAATATCATGCATAATTTCTTTGTATAAGGAATGAGGTATTTCACTAGCACTAGCACCCATATCACATAATCCATGATAACAATGATCTCTTATTTTAACAGAAATAACATGCATGCATACAATAGGACTATGTTTATTCTTAGTATTTGGTCTAGCAATTCTAGTAGCTTCATCACAGAAGTAAATAACATGAGATCTTTAACCATAGCAACACTAGGTTCAACTTTAGTTTGCTCAGGTGGTGTAGGTGTTCCAGTGTTACTCTTACGAACCACAGTTGAAGCTTTAGCATGATCCTTTATCCTAACAGGGAAAGGTGATTTCTCAATATAAGTAGTAGGAAGAATAGGATCATTATAAGTGATAGTCTTTTATTCAACTTTAATAGGTGCAACTACTTTTACTTCAGTTGGAGGATTATATTTAAACCAGTTCTCCTTAGGGAGATCAACATGAGTAGCAATAGATTCACAGAAAGAAGCTACTATCTCAGAGGCAAGTCCATGTTTAGTGCTAAATTCACGGAAAACATCGGCATCCATATAAGATTTAACACAATCAAACTTAGATGTCATACCTGACTCCTTACCTTCGTCGAGATCCCAATATTTAGAGTTGCATTTAATTCTTTCCAGTAAATCCCATCTGAATTCGATAGTCTTCATCATAAAAGAACAAGTACAAGAAGTACCGAGCATGTAGCGATTGTTGAGAGAAAGTCGAGCATAAAATTTTTGAATAATCATTTCTCTCGAGAGTTCATGATTGGGGCATGAATATAACACTGAATTAAGCCTCCCCCAAGCTTGAGCGATGCTTTGTCCTTCGCGAGGCCAAACATTATATATATAATTACGGTCACGATGAACAAGATGCATAGGATAAAACTTCTGATGAAATTCCAATTTCAATCGGTTGTAGTTCCATGATCCCATATCATCACATAGCCTATACCATGTCAACGCCTCTCCCTTCAAAGATAAAGGGAAGAGCTTCTTCTTGATAACATCCTCGGGCATACCTGCAAGCTTAAATAATCCACAAACTTCATCCACATAGATTAGGTGCAAATCGGCATGCAATATTCCATCTCTTGTAAAAGGATTAGCTAGTAGTTTCTCTATCATACCCGAAGGAATTTCAAAGTAAACATTTTCAGTAGGTTCAGTAGGTTGAGGAGAAACTCTTTGCTCTACAGGTCGGGGTGAAGATACCCTGAACAAGCCCCTCAAAGGATTATGTTCCATAGTAACAAGTGACAGTAAATTTCAGCACACTATATAACTTTTTCCTTACCAAGTTCCACTTACCAAAGGCGCTTCACTCCCCGGCAACGGTGCCAGAAAAGATTCTTGATGACCCACAAGTGCAAGTGATCTATCGTAGTCCTTTCGATAAGTAAGAGTGTCGAACCCAACGAGGAGCATAAGGAAATGACAAGCGGTTTTCAGTAAGGTATTCTCTGCAAGCACTGAAATTATCGGTAACAGATAGTTTTGTGATAAGGTAATTCGTAACGGGTAACCATCGCTGAAAGTAAATAAAGTGCAGCAAGATGGCTCAATCCTTTTTGTAACAAAGGACAAGCCTGGACAAGTTCTTATATAGAGAAAAGCGCTCCCGAGGACACATGGGAATTATCGTCAAGCTAGTTTTCGTCACGCTCATATGATTCGCGTTCAGTACTTTGATAATTTGATATGTGGGTGCACCGGTGCTTGGGTACTACACTTTCTTGGACAAGCATCCCACTTATGATTAACCCCTATTGCAAGCATCCGCAACTACAAAAGAAGTATTAAGGTAAACCTCACCATAGCATGAAACATATGGATCCAAATCAGCCGCTTACGAAGCAACGCATAAACTAGGGTTTAAGCTTCTGTCACTCTAGCAACCCTTCATCTACTTATTAATTCCCAATGCCTTCCTCTAGGCCCAAACAATGGTGAAGTGTCATGTAGTCGACGTTCACATAACACAACTAGAGGAGAGACAACATACATCTCATCAAAATATCGAACGAATACCAAATTCACATGACTACTTATAGCAAGACTTCTCCCATGTCCCCAGGAACAAATGTAACTACTCACAAATCATATTCATGTTCATAATGAGAGGGGTAATAATGTGCATAAAGGATCTGAACATATGATCTTCCACTAAATAAACCAACTAGCATCAACTACAAGGAGTAATCAACACTGCTAGCAACCCACATGTACCAATCTGCGGTTTTGAGACAAAGATTGGATATAAGAGATGAACTAGGGTTTTAGAGGAGATGGTGCTGGTGAAGATGTTGATGGAGATTGAGCCCCTCCCGACGAGAGGATCAATGGTGATGATGATGATGATGATGATTTCCCCCTCCCGCAGGGATGATTCCCCGGCAGAACAGCTCCGCCGGAGCCCTAGATTGGTTCCGCAAAGGTTCCGCCTCATGGCAGCGGTGTTTCATCCCGAAAGCTTGCTTATGATTTTTTTTCCTGTGTAAAAGACTTCATATAGCAGAATATGGTCACCGGAGGTCTTCTAGGGGGCCCACGAGGCAGGGGGCACACCGAGGAGGGTAGTGCGTGCCCCCACCCCCATGGCCAGGGTGTGGGCCCCCGCTGGTACTTTCTTCGCCAATATTTATTATTAATTCCAAATCATCTTTCGTGGAGTTTCACAACTTTTGGAGTTGTGCCGAATAGGTCTCTAATATTTGCTCCTTTTCCAGCCCAGAATTCCAGCTGCCGGCATTCTCCCTCTTCATGTAAACCTTGTAAAATAAGAGAGAATAGGCATAAGTATTGTGACATAATGTAAAATAACAGCCCATAATGTAATAAATATCGATATAAAAGAATGATGCAAAATGGACGTATCAGGTGCATGCTTAGTACCCATGTAAGAAATGGGAATGGATTTCAAACACCAGGGCACTATTGATTACTGGCAAAACGTTAAGATACTTTGTTTTTTAATTCTAGTAAATCCAAAACTTATCTAAAATTCATGAAACTTGGCATGCTATCATGGAATGGCACCCGACATGCTATGTTATTTTTCATGTCCATTTTGAGAAATAACAGCCAACAAAGGCATTTTAACAGCTCAAACGTTTTGTATAATTAAAATCATGTGCGTTCTGTTAACCATTCACGTGATGCCCCGCCTCACTCTTTTAATGGCTAGGACGTGCCATGCGTACAGGTGCTTGACTGAACGGGAGACGTGCGAGATGTATTCCAATGTGTAGGCTCATCGGGAAGCGTGATTGTTGTACGCCACGTAGGCTCACTGGGAAGCGAGCCCTTTCAGATGCATGGCCGACCGCCTTGCTCCCATCCTCTCCATTAATGGCGCCCAAGTCGCAATTTAATACGGGCGGCCTTACGTTTCACCTCCCATTCCCCTCCCGTAGACCTGTACCAATGCCATGGCGCAGAAGGATCATCTGCCACTAGTCTTCCAGTTGGGTTTAATACTATTTCTAGATGATATGAATATATATTTGTAGTGTGACTGAATGAAAGATATGGTTTGAACGAACTTGTGTTTTTCTCTCCAAATGTAAAGACTTATCAAATGATTTTCTTTAAAAAACATCAATGGTTTTTAAATATAAAACACTCATCACAAACGCTTTAGTTAGAACACCCGTATGTAAATGGACAGCTTCCCCAGGAAGCCAAGGGAAAATGTCCTGAGAAGGATTTGTGTAGCTCTTGATCGCAAACGTTTTAGCTAAAACACCCGTATGCAAACTGACAGCTTCCCCAGTAAGCCAAGGTAAAATGTGCCGAGCAATATTTGTGTAGCTCTTCATCGCAAACGTTTTAGATAGAGCACTCGTATGCAAAGTGAGAGCTATGGTCTTCCCCAGTAAGCCAAGGGAAAATTTGCCGCGGAGGATTTGTTCATCTCTTCAACACAAATGGTTTTTTCGGATGACCCGTGTGGAACCACGTACAGACAATTTGGTAAGATTTGCATCTGTCATATTGGTATGTTGCCATTTGTCAAACTGGACATATTGACATTTGTTGACCTAGTAACATTACCATTTTTCAACCTTGTAACACTGCCATTTGTCAAAATATGCAGCTAAAAATCACTAGCACTATCTAATTTCTGCAACAAAAATTCAGTAATTAAGCATAGATTTCATTCATAGATTAAGCAGTCGTTCTTTTTACAAATAGTTCAACTCGACAGCTGAACCGACCAAACTTTTCCCCAACTGTTGTCAACCACATACTGAAATTGCTAGTTCAACTATATATACTAGTTAATTTTAAGTACGTTGTATAGTTCCACCACATCTATAGTCAGATGAACTAAACTGAATAGCCCCTAAATACTACTGCTACAGAGGGGATTTGTACTACTTTGAGCAACCTCTCCTCTGCCGAGCGCGCTTAGTAAGAGGCAGAGGAGGAGGAGCCTACCAACGAACTGGACAACTGCAATACGGTGCCTGTGCTGCGGCACCTTCCGCGACGCTCACCATGAACACCCTCTCCCGCTCCAGACGACCCCTCTCGAAGCTGCGATACTCATCGTAGATCTCCTAATTCATCAACTCTGCGTTGGCCTGTGCTGCTGCCACAGCGGCGGTAAGGCTCTTTGCATGATCAACGAGGCCTCCTCCTCCCGCAAGAACTCGATGTAGCACGCAAGATCGCTGACGCACGTGCGGGCCTCTACCTCCCCCTCCTGCCGTCGGCGGCAGTGGCGGAGTGGGTCATGACCCCGGAAGTCGCCGGTGGTCTAGCGGCCACGCCGGTCGATGATGGGGTGGCGGCCATGACCACCACCTCCCGCCTTTGGGCTGCGGTGGCGGAGCGAGTGACGACCACGGTGGCCGACACTAGTGGTGGCCATGACGGCAAACTCCTGCCTTCAGGCCGTGGCGGCAGAGCGGGCGATGGCCCTAGCTTTCGAAATTGGCGTGGTGGCCACGGCGGCAGACGGTGGGTTGGTGGCAACAGCAGCCGGCAACAGTTGCCGACGGGTAGCGACGACGGAGCATGTGGTGGGTGTTCCGCGCACACCCAACAGGGACGCCATGCGCACTACACTACGCCCGGGACTAAGCCACCGCCGCGGTGTAGCCTCCTAGCTGGAGCTATCCTCTAATGACGGTGGAGTGGCAGAGCGACGATGATGGACCGGTGCCATTGGCGATTGTGGGAGAAGCAGACGAGATAAGCTAGAGGGAGGGAGGGAAAAAGGGAGGCATGACTCACTGGCCGTGTGGGTTTATATAGAAGGCTGGTAAGCATTGGGATTTTGGGGGATTTCACCAATTCGGGCGGGAAGCTCGCATGGGAACCTGCGCGGTTGTGCGGGCTCACCATCGTTTGGACAAAAGAACGCCCCCGCGCGCTGCTCAAGCTTGCACTTGAAGCCGTCTGTGGCAGTGGGGTGACAAGACGTGTGAGAGGAGGACGAAAGGACATGTACACATACGGTTGTTAAAAATATGTTTGCGACTTAGTTACCTATTACCCCCGTCTTGGTTTATAAATAGGATTTAACTAATAAAATAGGAATGCATGTCGCCGGGTAATCTGCCCTCATCCGTCCAGGCGCACTACTAGTGTTTGGGGCCGGTGCATGATAACGTTCGTTCGTGCAGCCATTATGCATGCAGTTGCGCCGGGCCCAGCGCCACGATGTAGTTACCCGCTGCAAAAACTGACATGCGGAAGCGCTAAGAATCCAGGCCGCTCGGGCCCCTTTATTCCTATGGACATTTACCTTCATCTCTCACTCCACACGACACAATAAGCACACCCACTACAACACATACAAATAGGAAATCCAGTGGTTCCAATGGCGCTCCCTGTGGCTCCTATGCTGCTCCCAGCGGCCAACAACAACAACGGGGGCAGTTCACCACGCATCAAGTAGTGGACACCCACGTGAGGGGGAAGGCCCTCTAGATGGTGTACACAAACAAGCCGGTGTTGATGGAGAGCTCCATCCAAACTATGAGTTGTTGCTTGCTGAGCACAAGTACCAAGTGATCGGCTTTGAACTCGAGTTCACCAGCGGTGGTGCCGGGCACGATCAGAAGGTTGTCGTCGCCCAGTTGTGCATGTGACATGACGTCCTCGTCTACCACTAGACCTAGCCACAAGGTCTTTTGAGTGTTTCTCTAGGTTTATCAACAGCTCCAACTACAGTTCTGCTACGGTGGACACCACCAATGATCTAAAAGCGCTCAAGGTTTTGGGCTTGAAATGCCAGAATCTTGTCAACATCCAGGACCACTACAATGTCTAGGGCAGTGACAACAAAAAAGAGAACTCCCTAGCAACCTTGACGATCATCGACCCCTACTACATGAAGTTTAAGGATGAGAGCAAGAAGGACAAGAATGCCTGGCACATTGTCTGGCATCAGAGACTGAATGAACAACACGTCAAGTACGCGGCCAAGGATGCGTACACAAGCTACTAGATGTATAGGCGGATCGTTGACATGAGGAAGTGTCTTCATCCTGCCCCAGACGAGGATCGAGCCACAGAGTAGTGGCGGGAGCGTCAAAAGAAGTAGATGACTAGACGATCATTTCTCCTAGTTTAGAATGCATGCAATTGTTTATTGAAGTGTGTGAATGATCTGTATAGTCACTTATGTAATTGGATATTTATTTTAGTTATATGTATATATATATATATCTTATTCTTCTGTAGACAGAACAAATCAGACGGCTCATTAGCAGCAATCGTGTGTGTTATTATTGGTCTTCGCTCACATTTCTGATTACGGACCTGTTTGCCGCGTATCACACACATCTTGTTCAGTTGAACTGTTTCTGTTGTCTTGGCTCATCGCAAACAGTTCATCTGAGTGAACTGTATGCCCTCCGTTGCACACACCTTGATCAAGCTGAGTGTTTCTATTTTGTTGCCTAATCACACACAGTTCATCCTAGTGAACTATATGATGTATATTGCACACACCCTCATCTGGCTGCCCGTTTTTGTTGTTCTGCCGCATCGCAAATAGTTCTGCTGGATTATCCATTTGCCATGCATCACACACGCAACTCTAATATGAACCGTGTTTGATGTCACCGCCATTGCAAATGTTTTGTAAATTTTTTGACGGTTTTATTACATCACCGTTCGTGATTAATGCATCGCACACAATTTAGTGGAATGTCGCATTTGGACCAACCTACAGTAGTGGTTTGACCTAATTCCACCTCTGTAAATTCATATATATTCCTAAACCAACAAGAGACACCCGAAACACTTTTTCTCCCGCCGCAAGCTTCTGTTCTTCTGCGATCCCATCTAGAGGCCTTTTCTGGTACTCTGCCATAGGGGAATTGATCATGGAGGGCTTCTACATCATCCATGCCGCCTTCCGATGATACGTGAGTAGTTTACCACAAACCTAGGGGTCCATAGCTAGTAGCTAGATGGATTCTTCTCTCTCTTTGATCTTCAATACCATGTTATCGTTGATCTTCCTGGATTTCTATCTGACGTTATCTTTGTTGGTGGTGTGTTTGTTGGGATCTGATGAATTGTCAGTTTATGATCAGATTGTTCATTGAAAGTAACTGAGTCTTTCCCAAACATTATTATACATGATTGTTATAGCTTTGTATTTCTCTCCGATCTATCCGGTTGGTGGCCAACTAGATTGATTTATCTTCATTGGGAAAGGTGCTTTGTAATGGGTTCAATCTTGCGATGAGATCACCTAGTGCCAGACGGGTGTGACAGCCTGGATTTTGCCTTCTCTCTTTTTACCGGACTTGCCTTCTCTCTCTTTTCGGACTTGGTTTTCATCGTGGTTTTTGCCCTAATTTGATTTGGGTTTTGGATCAATTCAAATGGACTTGTCACTTGGGCATATCCTTGGCTTTCACCCAAGTGACCTATCTACCTTATTCCTTCCAAAAATCCCCAAAATAATAAAATGAATATTTTCCTAAAAGGAAAATATTCATTTTTCTCTCTTAAGTCCATTTCAGAAGATTGTGCTCCAAAGCAACCTCAATTTTTCTTCCACAGAAAAATCTGAGATAATTCTTAATATTCTTAGGACCATGGCACATCTGCCCATGCAAAAATATTGCATCACTTTTGTAATATTTTTGCTGTAGAAAATCTTTTCACTTCTGGACCAGAAATGCACTTTGTACATCAAGTGCATTTTTCCTTAAGCTTTTAGCCTTGAGCTTTCTTGATCTTAAAAACCCTCCTAAGAAACCCTAAATCCCAGGAGATTAGCCCTAATGGCCTTCTAGAAGGTGGCCAAACTTTGCGACCAAGTTTCTGACCAGAAACTTGTCAGCAAGGTGGAGTCACTTTTGGTCGACCTGGGCATGATCCATCACCTCCCCTAGACTAAACACTGCATGGTAGAGAGCATAGACAAGGTTTGGCTGCTCATGGGCATCGTTTTGACCATGCCAGCTTGGTGACCGCACGTGGGCATGATGCCTGGCTTGCGTCTCGACGCGCTCTGGCTGGCGTCTTGCGCTCTGTTTCGCGCATGTGCATGCAAGTGCTCGCCTCTGACTACCGCACCGTGCCACAACCATCGACCCATCACCCCTGACCACTCCCTGGTGCTCACCAACGCCGGAGCCACCGCAGCACGCTCGTCCAGTCACGGCCAAAACGGCATAGTGCGCGCGTGTGCTTGTCCCCTTCTCGAACCGCCTCCTGTGCTCGTCCGTGAGCGTGGGCAAGCGCCAGCGTTGACTGCACCTTGTCCCCTCGTGTTGGAGCCTCTCGTCGACGTTCGCCGCGTGTCTAGAGCGCTCCGGCGGTGACACGTCCCCCCTCCTACTCTAGCTATATAAAGCCAGCCCCACTCGAATCCTGGACACACACCACTCCACAATCACCATGAACACATAGAACGACCGCAGTTTGGTCGGGTAGGCCTCTGGCCGTCGCCCCGACACGAGGACTCCGGCGATCCCTACAGTCCAGCCACCGCTCTCCAGGGCCTCTCGAGCTCAAGCAGCTGCTTGGGCAGGGCCTTGGTGGCCTGCAGCTGCCTCTCGCCGCCGTCTTCTTCCTCTCCGGCGAACCCCGCCCGCCACCGAAGCTTGCGAGCTCGACTGCGACCAGTTCCGTCCACCTCTTGCCAAGACACAGGTATAGGCAGGTGTGCCGCGAGCCCCGCTTTCGATCTATCCCTCTAGCCTAGCCCCAAACCCCCCCGTCGCCGGCGGTGAGCTCCGGCGCAACGCCGCCCCTCATCTAATCTCGATCCCCCTCTCTCTCTTTCCTGACTGGTGGGGCCCAGTATCAGCCTCACCACTTGCGCCCTAACCGGTACGAGTGGAGGCACACTCCCACTTTATGCCTTCGAAGTCACCCCCCATGGAATTTCTGTTTAATTCAATTTTATTCAGAAATTTGACCAAACTTTGACCAGCCATAACTTTTAAACCACAAGTACAAATGAATTGATTCTTTTTGCATTGTCTTTGTTACAGAAAGCTCTAGTAGCACACCAAAAGGTGGATTTTTCCTTGCTGCCTGGAATTTCTGGTGATTTTTAGAAAGTGTTTTGACCTTTATTTTTGTGATTTTAAAATATTTTCAGAAGGAGGATCTTGCCTTGAAGCTAACCAGGAGGAGTGTGACCCTCCTCTGCACTAAGGCAAGCCACAACATCATTTGGATGGTGTTATTTCAGTATCTATGATATTCTACTTGAATATGAGTCTTTATTTGCATTTAAAATTTGATAAATAACTTTGGTTAATTGCTAGTTACTTTACCATGCTTGATATGCTTGTTTTAGCTTCTGGTTGAATGCATGAACTTGTTTGGCTAAGTAGAATAATATTTTGCACTATGCAAATTTGCTATGGAAAGTAATGATAGATATTTTACTTGGTTTTACTAGTAATGGTTTTATTTAGATAATGAACTAATAAAAATATTACTTGGTTTTAAAAATGAGTTATAACCAGAGAAGTTTGATTCTTAGTATTGCAAGATGCATATGTGGTTAAGTTTGATCCATGATTATGAGTGGTTTGATTTGCATGACGAGTAGTTGCATGATCATTTCGGGTATATCATGTTAGTAATAAAAAGTTTTTCTGAAAGTTAAAACTTGATTAAGTTCAACTTGAATATGATATTGATCACATCATGGTGCCACTGAATCGGGTTTTTAATTCAGTGCGGCCACATTTATCTAATGGGAAGGTCTTGATTCGGTCCTTTATCGTGGCTCTCACCGGTGCGTCCCGCAAAGGAAGGTTATGGGCGTGCATACCCTGGCCGGGTAGGCAGGCATAACCTTGTGTGCTCGTTTTGTTATTGTGGTACCTTGTCCCTGTTTTGGACCGTTTTGCCACAACGATGGCCGTTGATGTCTTTGGTAGACACGGAGCCACCCAAGACCTAGCCCTGAGAGGGAGTTGGTCGAAGTGGCCGGGCAGAAGTGCATGACAAAGGGAGGGTTTTTGGAATGCTTTGGTCGACCCGAATGGGAGTGCGAGGCCAGGGTTCCGTAGTGTGGGTAAAGTGCGCTACCTCTGTAGAGTGTATTTAATCTATCGATAGTCGCGCCCTCGGTTATGGGCAAGACTCGGGAGTAAGTCACACCATGGATCAACTTTTATAATTAATCTTGCAAACTAGTAATTGTTGTGATGCATTTTTTCGTGGTGAACCATGAACACTCAAGGTGTTCATGAGTGATTGGTTTTAGGTGTGACCCCGGTGTGGTCACCGTTAGGTTACGAGGTAACCGTCTGGTAAGCGAGTCCGTGTCACTCGGTGCGCTGTTTGGTTGATTTGCATAGCTTTGCATTCGTAGTAAATTCTTGCATTAATTTCACTTGATTAATTATCGTGATATTGTCTGTCATCGTGCTTATGTTTGTTGTGAGCTTGCAAGTACATTCAATGTACTGACCTGGCGTGTCATACCACCTTTCAGGCAAGTTGGTTCGCATCGGAGCGCATCTCGTGTCTAGGTCGTGTCCACATCGGTGTCCCTATGCCATGGAGTTCCTCTACGTCGTTCTTCCGATGCCGCATAGTTTCATATGATCGAGGCCCAAGCCATGTTCATTAAATAATGTACATACTGTCCAACAACACCGTGTGTGCCGCTCGGCTTTGAATCTTGATGTAATATCTGACCTTTGTACCACACTAGTCAATAAAGCGGTTATTTCTGTACCATGTTGTTGTGTATTGCCAGAAGACTCGATCTCTGGGCTGGCAATGCAGGGTAAACCGGTTGCTGTGAGCCAGGGTGCCACAACGGGGTAGCGAGGCACGTATTGTATTGTTGCTATTAAGGGTAAAGCGACGAGGTTAATTTATGTTGAATGGGTTTACTTTGTCTACATCATGACATCTTGCTTAAGGCGTTACTCTATCTGTGAGGAACTTATTAACATAGATGCATGTTAGATAGTGGTCGATTGGTGAAGTAATAGTAGTAGATGTAGGCAGGACTCGGCCTACTTGTCACGGACATGATGCCTATATACATGATCATTGCCATGAATACGTCATAACTATGCACTTTTCTATCAATTACCCAATAGTAATTTGTTCATCCCATGTGTTCGAGAGAGAAGCCTCCAGGTCAAAACTATGGCCCCCAGGTCTACTTTTATCATATTATAAAAAACCAAAATACCTTGCTGCAATTTCACTTTTTTATTCTAATTTTATTTTAATCTATCTTACACTATCAGAATTAATCCTTGCAAATGATGAGTTCAAGGGGATTGACAAATCTCTTGCCCTCATTGGGTGGAAGTAATTACTTTTGTGTGTGTAGGTTATCTCGAAGGGAATTTCCTTGGTTCGATAACCTTGGTTCCCACAGAGGGAAATACTTATCTCTACCATACTACATCACCCCTCCTCCTCGGGAAAATCCTGACGCAGTTTAAAAGTAGCAGAGGTAATCATAAGTGGGTTGTTTGTTCAAGTAGGAACAACACCCTAGAACCTGTCCACCCACATAACAACTTATCAAAGCACTGAATGCGAGTGAACAAATCATGATGAAAATGACTAGATGAAATTCCCATGTGTACTCGAGAATGCATTACTCACTATGAGAAGTACTCTCGGCTTGTCCTTTGTAATAAAAAGGATTGGGCCACCCGCACCTTGTCACTTTTGTTACTTGTTACTTGTTATGTACTATCTTACTATCAAACAATCTGTCACAATTACTTTATAGCACCTGGAGATAATACCTTGCTGAAAACCTCTTATTGATTCCTTCTACTCCTCGTTGGGTTCAACATTCTTCCTTACAAAAAGGACTATGATTGATCCCATACACTTGTGGGTCATCTTGCATCCACAATCCCAAGACAAAGTTATGTCATAAGAGTCCACCATATCTACCCATATCCTGCCGTTCCAAGTAAATTTGCATGTGCCATCTCTAAGAACACTTCAAATAAACATTTGTTTTGTGTGCCCGTACTGCTCATGGAGTGACGAGGCAGTTAATATCTTCCATGCCAAGTGTGTTTAACTCACGATAGGAGTTTATTCACTCATCCGCTTTGAGGGAGGCTGGTAACATGGATGCCTAGTCATGCATTGCTTTACAAAAATAAAAAATAAAACTCCTCGTGGACAGTTGATTGTTTGAGGGCACCTATGGATTCAGCTAACCATAGTTTGTGTTTGTATGGTGGTGGGTGAGTAAAACCTTTTTCTTTTGGGGAACCTCCTTTAACGTGTTCAGCATGGAAGATATTGGAAACCTCTGTTGTAACGTTGAGAGGAAAGCACACCAACCAAAATGCAATTCATCTACGTTTCAACACAATGAGCTCTGGCACATAAGTAATTCCATGCTTCCCTATGTGAAGAGCCTATCTATTTACCTTTATTGTTGAGTCATCATCTTCTCATTCAAGGACCAATCCTGAGAGTGTTATTGTAAAACTTATTATAACATGCATTTGGTCTAATTAATATTGGGTATTAGCATGAATGGATCTTTTCTACCCTGAATTACAATATTTACTCGTTGCTTGAATTTCAGAGGTGCTCTACTTTTATGTTTTGTGGTCTCGGAAAGGGCTAGGGAGATACCACTCTATCATATTGCATCATGGTTATTTTGACAAAGTGTTGGTATTTGAATTAAAGTACTATTGCTCACTAGTTGATTATGTTGTTTTCAAGAGTAAATATGAATCCTAAGTGTTATCGTATATGTGGTTAGTTCATGATTCTTGCTGAAAACTTGATTCCTAGATAAGCATATATACGACAACAAGAACAAATGAGTTTTTAAAAGTTCTTCTAATCAATTTTAGCATATCAACTGAATTGCTTGAGGACAGGCAATGAGTTAAGCTTAGGGGAGTTGATACGTCTCTAGTAAATCTACTTTTTGAAACACTTTTGCTCTTGTTTTTTGAACTCTAATTTGCATGATTTGAATGGAACTAACTCGGATTAACTCCATTTTCAGTAGAACTACCTTGGTGTTCTTTTTTGTGCAGAAATAAAAGTTCTCTGAATTGGACAAAACTTGGCAGAGATTTCTTATGGAATATATAAAAAAATACCGATGCAAAGATCAACAAGAGGGGGCCACCAACTGCCCAAAAGGCAGGACGGTCACCTACCCTCCCGAGGGCATGCCCAGCTACCTTGTTGGGACCACAAGTGGCCATTTGGCCTAATCCCAAGCATACAAGTATCATCTTCCCAAGAAAAAAATAGAGAGAAATTTCATCATGTTTTACGATACAGAGCCGCCGTGACCTCCTGTTCTTCGACTAGAGGCCTGATCTGGAGTTCGTTTGGGGCTTCGAAGAGGGGCATTCGTCACCATCATCATCATGAACCTTTATCCATCAACAATTCCATGATGCTCACCATCGGGATTGAGTAATTCCTTCATAGGCTTGTTGGAATGTGAAGCAGATGTATGATATTTCTTATGTAATCGAGTCAATTTGTTAGGGCGTGATCCCTAGTATCCACTATGTTGTAAGATTGATGTTGGTATGACATTGCTATGCATAATGCTTGTCACTAGGGCCCGAGTGCCATGGTTTCAGATCTGAACCCTTTATGTTTTCATGAATATATTTGAGTTCTCGATCCCATCTGCAAGTTATATGCACCTATTATTGTTCTGAAACGTAGACCCCAAGGTGACAGTAATTGGGATACTCTCCTATAATGACTGTAATTTGAGGAGATCATGTATTCACTGTGTGTTAATGCTTTGTTCCGGTTCTTTATGAATAGGAGCGCCTTAATTACCCCTAGTTTACATTAGTAACATACCACGCGGTTTTGCAAGTTCTTTTTGCAAGCACAATGACTATATACGGAATACATGCCTACATATAATTGATGAATTGGAGCTATTGTGTATAGCTCTAGGTTGTGACTGTTACATATTGAATTTCGTCCAAATATCCATCGCTTATCCAATGCCTACGCTTGATAATATTGTATTTTCTGGAGTTACTATACTGCTATTGTTCCTATTGCGACAAAATTACTGTCACTACTACTGTTACTAGTGCTACTACTGCTACCGTTTCTATCATATTATTGTGCTACTTATAATTTGCTGTAGGTAAGTGACTTGTCAGGTGTGGTTGAATTGACAACTCAACTGCTCAGGCTTATAAATATTCTTTGGCTTCCCTTGTCTCGAATCAATAAATTTGGATGAAATACTACCCTCGAAGACTGTTGTGATCCCTATACTTATGGGTCATCAAGACTATTTTCCAATGCCATTGCCATGGAGCATAGCCCTATTTATTAAGTTCAATTGGGAGTTAAATATCTGCTGCAACTTATAATCACTATGAAGAATCTGAGAGACTCTAAGACCAAGATCATGCCCTTTAAGACGAGAGGAGGTGAGGAACTACCAACACAGACTACACTTGATTCACATTTTGTTTTAAGTCAGCTAGCGACACCACCGCCTGCTATTTAATATGATATGTCGGAATTAATATACACTGCTTCTGCTAATGATGATACTCATGATGATGCTTCTACTTTGCTTACTAAAATTGTGCCACTTGGTGAATTACTTGATGCTGATATTGCTAAAGCTAATGAATCTGAAATTACTGAAAACTATGAATCAGCTGCTACTCTTTGTACTCCTGCTAGAACTAAGATGCTTGATCTTCCTAATGGTTACATTTCCTAAGGAGTTTACTCGAGAACTTATGTCCTATGATACTTGTAATGGCATTAAAGGTTTTATGGCTATAATGAAAGAAAAAGCCATGAACCATGATGAAATATGATCCTAAGTTTGCAACTTCTCTTATTTTTGTTACTCATAAGGATTATTAATTCTCTGTTGATCCTAAACTTATTACTTTGTAGAATATGATCCATTTCATGGTTATGAATCCGAAATAGTTGTTGTGCATCTTACTAAACTAAATGATATTGCTGCTCTATTTGCTCAAAAGGAAAGGATTTGCTACTATTATATTCTTAACTTGTTTCCTTTCTCATAAAAGGGTGCATTGCTCTAGGTTGTGATTGGTATATACTGAGTTTCATCCAAATATCCATTGCTAATCCAATGCATACGCTTGTTAATATTGTCTTTGCTTGAGTTACTCTACTGCTACTATTCCAATTGCTCCAAAACTGACGTCACTATTACTATTACTATTGCCACCAGTGCTACCATTGCTAGCATATTAATCTTCTACTATTAAATTGATATAGCGAACTGACTTCTTAGGTGTGGTTAAATTGACAGCTAAACTGCCAAGGCTTATAAATATTCTCTTGCTCCCCTTCTGTCGAATCAAGCTTCCACGTTAGCATTCACATGACCTAAGCATTCATTTTCATATTGCTTTGCATGATCATATACGGCTAACATGATATTTTGTGGCAAAGCCATGTCCATCATTGTTATACATGTTATGGTAGATCATTGGACATCTTGGCACACTACAAGAGGCATTCATATGTAGTCATATTTTTTTTCTCAAGTTTTAAGTAAACTAAAGTGTGATGATCATCATTATTAGAGCATTGTCCCAATGAGCAAAGGAATGGTGGAGACTTACGAGTCCTCAAATATGTGGGGATGAGGTCCATGACACTGTTCTTAAAAAATGAGAGAAAATGTGAGAAGGGGCAATGCTAATATCCTTTTACCACACTTGTCCTTCATAGTAGCACCATATATTTCATATAGGGAGTCTCCATGATTTTCACTTTCATATACTAGTGGGATTTTTAAATTATAGAACTTGGCTTGCATATTCTAGTGTCGGTGTCAAAACTGGCGGATCTCGGGTAGGGGGTCCCGAACTGTGCGTCTAGGCGGATGGTAACAGGAGACAAGGGACACGATGTTTTTACCCAGGTTCAGGCCCTCTCGATGGAGGTAAAACCCTACTCCTGCTTGATTGATATTGATGATATGGGTAGTACAAGAGTGGATCTACCACGAGATCAAGGAGGCTAAACCCTAGAAGCTAGCCTATGGTATAATTGTTGTAATGGTTGTGTGTCCTACAGACTAAAACCCTCCAGTTTATATAGACACCGGAGAGGGCTAGGGTTACACAGAGTCGGTTACAATGGTAGGAGATCTACATATCCGTATCGCCAAGCTTGCCTTCCACGCCAAGGAAAGTTCCATCCGGACACGGGACGAAGTCTTCAATCTTGTATCTTCATAGTCTTAGAGCCCGGCCGACGATGATAGTCCGGCTATCCGGACACCCCCTAGTCCAGGACTCCCTCAGTAGCCCTTGAACCAGGCTTCAATGATGATGAGTCCGGCGCGCATATTGTTCGGCATTGCAAGGCGGGTTCCTCCTCCGAATAATTCGTAGAAGATTGTGAACACCAGGATAGTGTCCGGCTCTGCAAAATAAATTCCACATTCCACCGTAGAGAGAATAATATGTACACAAGTTCAATCTGCTAATGTATTTTGTGGCATGATGTCACACCACCACCAAGCCTTTACTTGAATTTTTATTATACCACCTCAGCGCGTTTAGCGAAGCGGTTTCCTTGGCGTGTCTTGTCGAAGTAGAGATCGTGTTCCCCTTATCCCGGGATTCCCATCAATACGGACGTGGGTAACCCAACCGCGCCATTGATGGTGGCGCTTGGGAGATAAGCGAGTTTCACCAGGCCGGTGGGGACGCATAGTCTTCGTCCGCCCATATATAAGGGGATAAGGATCCACCTTTTTTACCTACGCCTTCTTCCTCCTTTGCTTTATCCATCTCCGCGCGCTCGAGCTCTAGCACCCAAGCTTGCACATCTAGCCTCAACCTTCTCCAGCCATGTCCGGAGCGGGAGGCAAGTGGATGGTCTCCTCCGTCACGGAGGAGCACATCGAAAGGCTGCGCGGCGCCGGATACCTCTCCAGCGACATCGCGCACCGGCTGCGCGACAAGGGGCAGCTCATCACCACCCGCAGGCCCCATGAGATGGTCGTATTCCTTCCCCACTTCCTCCACGGACTCGGCTTCCCACTTCATCCCTTCGTCCGGGGGCTCATGTACTACTACGGCCTGGACTTCCACGATCTGGCGCCAAACTTCATCCTCAATATCTCGGCGTTTATAAATCGTGTGTGAAACCTTGCTCGCATCCAGCCCCACTTCGACTTGTGGCAAAAACCTTCAATGTCAAGCGAAGGTAGTGAAGGCGTCAAGCGGAGTCTTGGGCGCCATGGTGGGCAAAATGCCCAATGTCCCCTAGCTCGAGGGCGCCTTTGTGGAAACCATCAAAGGGTGGCAATCGGGGTGGTTCTATATCACCGAGCCGCGGGACCCTAAATGGGCAGCGGCCCCCGAGTTCAGATCTGGTACCCCCATGCAGCTCACCTCCTGGAAAGAGAAGGGCTTGCTATGGGGCAGTTCGGAGGAGCTGACCGGACTCCAATCCTGTCTCCAGACCCTGGTGAAGAAGAAGCTCAAGATTGTCAACGTGATCCAGGTCATGCTTGTCCGCTGGATTCTCCCCTGCCAACAACGGGCCTTCAATCTGTGGGAGTTTGATCCGGCACAGCACCGGACCCTGAGCTGGCTCTTCGACATGATGTATGAAGCTGCCTGGCGGGTGCTGTTCAAGGGCGGAGAAGCCCCCGCGTCCGCGACTGAGGACTGCGGATTCAGCACCAAGCGCCCGACCGGTGTGGTAAGATATGTTATCCTTTATGGGACATTTATTTCTTTCATAGTTTGACTCTATTGTTGGATCTAAAAACTCCCGATGCCTTTAACAGATGGCAGAGGGCGCCCGACAGACAGTTAGCTGTCGGCTCCCTCCCGAAGACCCAGTGGGTACCCGTTTAGCAGGGCTGCTAGTCTCGGCACTTTACGTGGTGCTGGAGAAGAAGGCTAAGAAGAAGGCCACGGGAACCCGAAGGAGTCCCCAGCGTCAGGTGGTATCGGACTCATCGTCCGATGACTCCGAGGCGGACTCCTCCCCGGAAGGCGAGGAGGAGGAAGAAGGCTCTCCCCAAGAGGGGGGAGAGAGGAAGAGTAAGGCTTCCCCAACGGGGGAGGCCGAAGGGTCCAAGAGAGGAAGGACCCTTCATCCGGACAGCTCCGCCAACGCCAACGTTGGCGACGAAGGGTGGCCCTCAAGGGCCAAGCCTCCGGCAAGATCATAAGTATCCGAATCCCTGAGCGATTTATAATTTCTCTTTTGTGCCACATAGTGTCCTTCTAATGCTGCCCACTACCTTTAGTCTGGCCGAGGATGATCTTCCCGCTTCATCGAGCGGGTCCTTGGCTCCGTCGGATGTGGATTCCATTCCGACCGCCTCCACCCCTCGTGATGCTAACGACGCCGAGGTGGGTTCCCAGGAGGGGACCCATCAGGAGGAGGCTCCGGAGGTGCCGCAAGGTAGCCTCCCGGACTTTGCGCCGGACTCGTGCGGAACCGCATGATGGTTCGAAGTCCGCAGCGGCCCCTTCGTAAGAAGGGCAAGACCGTGACACCGGCAGCCTCCGTCCAACCGGAGGTGCCGGACAATTTGTTGGAGGCGCTCAACGGTGCTTCCATCGAGGACAAACACATCACTGTTATGAGTGCGGTGATTCAGAAGGTGCAGCTCGCGAAGAGCGGGCTGACCGAAGCTTGCAGCAGCCTTCTAACAGGCTTTGAGGTAAGAAGTTTTAAAATATGTAATGTAATACCGCATAGACAGTAGCCCACGATGCTCGGTTCGGTGTTGGAAGGAAAAGCGGTCGAGGATCTAAAAGATATAGGCATGAGTTCTAAAAATTATGTCAATATGGGTTTGCAGGTTGTGCTGCTGACCTCTGCCGCATTGACTGCGGAGGTCAGTGCTTTGAAGCAGGACCTCGAGCGGACCGAGAACGAGCTCGGTCTTGCCAAGAAGCAGCTCGAGGACAAAGAAGGTGAGGAACACCGTATTAATTTTGTACCTTACAGAGAAGGATTTTGGTTGCGATAGAAATAACAAGGATAACGTGGGTACTGCAGGGGCCACGAACGAGGTGGCGAACCTGAAGGAGGCCGTGTCGCGCCGAGCATAATCTTGACGCATGAGCGAGCGGAGCGAGAGAAACAGGAGGCGTGGGTGGCGGAAGTGCGGCAAGAGCTCCAGGCTCTCATGGAAAAGCATGAGAGTTTGGAGCGCGACTCGAAGACTCGAGAGTCCGAGCTTTCCTCGGCTCTTGTAAGTGCCAAAGCCGCTAAGGCCAAGGCCCATAAGGCCCTCCAGGAGGTTGAGGCGGTGAAGAAAATAGCGGCGGGTAAGGCATTTTTCATGCAAAGAAAGCATTTGAATGTGAATTACCTGTTACTTACCCGAATTCGGAGCTCTCCAGGGGCGTTTGCAGATCTGCCTCGCAGCGTGTCCGATGTCGCCGCATTCTACCGGGCCGAGGAGGGGAGCTCAACGGAGAAGGTCTTATGGTCTCGATATCTTTGAGGCGGACATCCAGTGCCCTTAGCGACCAGTGAAGCGGTGGTCGAGCTCCACAAGGTAGTGAGCAGGCCATGAAGGGCCTCATAGTCATTTGTGGCTCGAGGAGGCCATGCACAGGAGCTACTTGACCTCGTCGGCGGCTGGTGGATCGTGCCCTGGTGGAAGTCATCAAGCGCTCCACTTTGCATTGAAGGTGCCGTCGGGCCCTTGCCCGCGCAAAGGTGCACTGGGGCAGGCTGGATGCTGAGAGGCTTATCATGGACGCGCCACCGGCGGGCAAGGAGTATCGTACGCCCGAAATGTACTATAAGAGTGTCCTGAAGGGTGCCCGCAAGATTGCGGATGAATGCCCCAAAGATGTAATTTTTGAGTAGACTCGCAATGTGTTATCGTGTGCGCTGAAAACTTTATTCATATGCGCTAAGCAACGCTTATTAATTTAAAATATTACCTTCTGTGTGGCCGTTTATCAAATTTGAGAGATGGCAAGTCGTAAACTTCAGCCCCCATGCCACAGTCTTTGGGGTGTTGGGATAAACTTGGCGCTCTTGTTCCCATTTTTGGGTCCATCTAGGGAGGTGCTCAACACAACGAACAAGGCAACCGGACATATAATGCTGTAACACTCTCACATAGCCATAGAATTCTATAATTTTAAATTTCGGCGAAGCCCCTAGTGTTCGGAAGACCGAATTCGGGGCGCTATCCACGCCTGGTCCGGACACAGCCGGTTCCTCGCTCTAAGCGGCATAAGTCTTTAGGGACTCGAAAAGACCTCTCAAACAACGACCAGCTCTCGCCTTATCATGATAGTCAGTTTTAGCTTTCTCCATTGAGGCACTCGCCCAGCTCAACCAGGGCACAATCGCAGTGGTTCTCCCAGTGCTACCTTAGCCGATATTACAGAACGTAAGGTACCAAAACATGGGAGCCGGGCAAACCCAACTATTGACCCAAGACATGATTCGGAGCTGATGCATATAATGCTATAAGTTCGGGGTGCCGCACTTGTGAAAGTGTTGGACTTATCACACCGTAATGTGGGGAACATAAGCCCTGGTGTATTGATCGTACCAAAGTGTACGGATGCAAGATGTCATAAATGAACATATATGTAAAAAAGGAATGCAATTATGGGCGTAAAGCGCTGCATTGTTTATTCAAGGAATGCTGCTATGAGTGCAGAACGATACAAATAGTTCGGTAAGCAAGGGATTGGACTATTAAACATATCCCCCTCCAGGGGTAGGCTGCGGACTTGTGTATTTAACAAATTTAATGCTCGTAATGGAGACCACCTGAATGTTCGTCGTAGCCTTTGTCCTTCCCTGGCTGTTGCATCGTGAGTTCGGCAGGTTTACCGCCGGACAGGTTCTCTGGTGAACGGAGTCCTGTGGATAAATAGAGAAAGGAAAAAAGGAAAAAAATAAAGAGAGCGACACACTTGGGAGCCCCTGGTGTGGTTGAGCCGCACTCTGTGCCTATCGTGGTCGTGCCCCTCCCCCTATGCCCATGGTATCTCCAGAGCGTAATGATGTAGGCGAAGAGCTGGTCTTGCAATCATGCAAGGGCTGGGGTTGGGGCCTGTCACATCCCTAGTTCTGGTATGCTCAAGGCTAGCTAGACATGTGTGCATCATGTTTAAATTCCATTTAAATTTGAAATGGGGATTTGTGAAACCCTCAGAATCACTTCTGGAAATGACCCAAATAAAAATTGCTCCAAAAGGGTCCAAGAAAATGCTCATGTTGCTCTCTGAAAATATTGGACAGAGATAATAATAAAACCAATATTTTTAGGAGCTCATAAGTAATTATTTTGGGCATTTGGAATTAATGCATAATTATTTGCATTGGATATATATATGTTATATATATAATATATGTCCAAAAAGTATGCTAGTTGATGAGGAGCTCTGGTATAATGCCACTAGCTCCTGCAAAAATTGGCATAAGTAAATAAAATGATTTAGTGTTTAAAACTAAATCGAAACAAGTTACAGAAAATAGAAAAAGAAATAAAAGGGAGAAGAGACTTACCTGGCGCTTATCTCCCTGTGCAGCCCGTTCCTGTGCGGCCTGGCCGGCCCAGTTGGCAAGCCCAGCCCAACTGGCCCCCCTCCTCTGTCATCTTCGTCCTCGACAGGAGGATGGGCGCGTGCCCGACGCGCGTGCACCGCCGTGCCGCGCCACCTCCTCCCTCCCTGCCTGCCTGTCCTCCCTCTCGTCGCTCTGGATGCTCCACGCGATGCTATGCGCCGCCCCGTACCCCTCTCACTCTCCCCCAGTCTTCTCCTATCCTCTCCCTCGCCTTCTCTCTCGTGTCCGAATGTGCCGGTCGCCGCCGTTCGCCATAGCCACAGCCACTGCCTCCCACTCGCCTCTCCGACGCGCCTCAGGGATCCGCCTTGTCGCCTTCGTCCTCCTTGTCGAGCTACGCGCCGCCGGACGCCCCCGAACGCCCCCAACGCCGTCTTCTTCAACCCTCGGCGTGCAGATCTCCGGCGACCGTACGCCGTCGTCAGCGCATCGCCGAGCCCACTAAGCTGCTCTACCGGCCCGCTGTGAGCTCCGCCGCACTTTACCCCTAACCCCGCCTTCGATTTTGCCCTCTAACCCGTTGGGCCGTCATGCCCGAGAGCTCGCCGCCACCGGCTATGTCGCCATCGCGGCTAGAGCGCACGCGCGTCATGCCTGAGCGCGTCACCCAGCTCAGCGCGGATCCAGGAGCACGTATCACCCATCCGTTCATCCAGAGGCGCTCTGTACCGACTCGCCGATCTGGCCGAGCTCCGGCCACCACCGAGGTCGACGCCGTGTCCAAGTCTGGCCACCTCGTGCCCTCCCCCTGCCACAGTTGGATGTGCACGAGCCCCAGCTCCTCGTAGATGGGCTCGGCCATCGATTTGATCGCTGGAGCCGCCGTTCCGATCATCGCCGCCACGTCTGTGTGCTCGTCGGCGTTGAACTCCGGTGAGATGACGTGGCCCGCCATTAGCAGCTAACAGCCCCGCTTAATTAACCCCCTGAAGCTGACATGTGGGCCCCAGTGCCCCCTAATCTTTTAATTAAGTTAATCTAACCCTCTGTCTACCCTGTGTCACTTACATGTGGACCCCACATGTCAGATTTGACCTAGTCAGTAGTGTTGACCTGCTGACGCACGCATGACGTCATGCTGACACAATTATTTATTTTTTGGGTTAAATTTAAATCAGGAAATTCCAGAAAATGATTTAAACTTCAAAAAATCGTAGAAATTCAACCGTAGCTCAGATTGAAATAATTTATATATGAAAAATTATCAGAAAAATGCAATCTTTCCATCTGTACCAGTTTCATGCATGAGAAACCAACCTAAACCTACTGTTTAAGTGAAACATATAAATGGCATATATAAGAGCTTAATTTGGAGTTGCATTTGAACCTTTGGTTCAAATGCACTTCATCCAAATAAAAGCTTGTTGCATTAGCTCAATCAGCATCACATATTCATGCCATGATCATGCATCATATTGTTGCATATGCTTGTGTTTTGATTGTCGACACCGTTCCTTCTCGATAGGTCTTGCTCCGGAGAGTATTTCAGAGTACCTGTCTGAGGAGCAGTGCCCCTTGTTGATCTACCAGGCAAGCAAACCCCCCATGTTCATTCCGATACAATCCTACTCTCTCGCTCCTGCTCTCAGTTATTGCATTAGGACAACAACGATTCATCTGCTACTTTGTGCTGCGGTAGTTGAATCCATTCCTCTGCATGACCTGTCATTGCCACGATAAATAGTTGAAACCCACTAGCATGTGTAGGAGTTGATTGAGCCATGTTGTGTTCCTACCATGCTATGCCTGCTATTGCTTAGAGTTGTGTCAGGTCTGATTCATTGGGAATGAATTGGAGTGTTATGATATGTTCTGATTCTGAGAGTGAAGTGTGTGAACACGATTTGGTAAAGGTAGCGGTGAGAGGCCATGTAGGAGTACATGGTGGGTTGTCTCACTGGAACCGTCCTTAAGCACTGAGTTCTATGTATGTTGTCCAATGACTCGATACTACCACACATTGGAATGCTTAAGTGCCCCTCTCGACTTATTAACCAACTTGATCTCTGTCCAGGAGTCGCAACTAGTTTCTGGTGTTTGTAGGTAGTGCTATTTTTCTACCAAGTGGCACCCTTGAGGTGGGCTTGGGACAGACTAGGCACTCGTGGCCTGGTGTGCAGTGGCACTGGATGGTGGGCTCGGGAACCTGCACACATCGTTTGGGGCCGTGGCGACACCTCGGCGGATCTCCTTGCGGATGGAACCGAATAGGCGATAAACCTGGGCTAGAGTCTTGTGTGGTTAGTCAGGTCGTGGCCGACACCCTTGCCAGGCTTCCGCTTGAAGGTTGCCGAGATACATGATGTGTACATGGCGGTAAGTGGTGAGAGCATGTGTGAAGAAGTACACCCCTGCAGGGTTAACATGATCTATTCGAATAGCCGGGTCCGCGGTTATGGACTTCTTGGATGCTTACATGGTACATGTACAACTTGAAGTGGATACTATAAAATGCTCAAGACAAGTGTGAGTGCTATGGATGGCCTTCTCGTAGGCAGACGGGAATGATTCCATAGTAGTGTATTGTGTGGTGATTAGTGGACTCGTGTGCGCCATATCACCTCAAAGAAGTTTTGGTAGTCGAGAACGGGATAGCCTTGAGTCAAAGCTGTCTTTTGCAACTAAACCCCACATTACCTTCTTGATACAAATGCATGTATGATAGGATCTGATGTAAGTCTTGCTGAGTACCTTTGTACTCATGTTGCTTTTTTACATTTTTGCAGCGGAGACTTCGGTCTTACTAGTGTTCTCGTGGACTTCGACGATTAGCTTGTACCTCAGCTACGATCTTGATCGGATGTTGTAGATAGTTAGGCTCTTCAGCCTTTTTCATTTGTAGATGTCTGTACTGAGACATGTAATGCTTCCGCTTGTTGCTTGTCTGCTCTGAATGTTGGGTCATGTGACCCCTGTTTGTAATAATGCTATGATTGCTCTTCTGAGCCTTTATCTACATGAGTTGTTGAGTTACGCTATGATGCGATGTTGTACATCACATACTTGCATGTTATGCGTACGTGTAATGTGTATTGCTATGTGTGGGATCTGACTATCTAGTTGTTTATCCTTAATAGCCTCTCTTACCAGGAAATGTCTCCTAGTGCTTCCACTGAGCCCTGGTAGCTTGCTACTGCTGCGGAACACTTAGGCTGGCCGGCATGTGTCCTTCTTCGTTCTGTATACGTCCCTTCGGGAAATGTCACGCTTGATGTCTACGGAGTCTGTTAGCTGCTACAGCCGGTTTACGAGTCTGCTAGCCCAATTGCTACAGCCCGAATTCACTCGCTGATGACCGACACGTTCGTTGTTGGGTCATGTATGCCTGTCCCTGTAAGTTAGTGCTACTTTGGGTTCACGACTAGCCATGTCAGCCCGGGTTCTCTGTCATATGGATGCTAGCGACACTGTCATATACGTGTGCCAAAAGGCGCAAACGGTCCCGGGCATGGTAAGGCGACACCCGTGGGAATACCGTGCGTGAGGCCGCAAAGTGATATGAGGTGTTACATGCTAGATCGGTGTGACTTAGAATCGGGGTCCTGACAGCTTTGGCGAGTTGTCACATCCCTAGTTCTGGTATGCTCAAGGCTAGCTAGACATGTGTGCATCATGTTTAAATTCCATTTAAATTTGAAATGGGGATTTGTGAAACCCTCAGAATCATTTCTGGAAATGACCCAAATAAAAATTGCTCCAAAAGGGTCCAAGAAAATGCTCATGTTGCTCTCTGAAAATATTGGACAGAGATAAAAATCAAACCAATATTTTTAGGAGCTCATAAGTATTTATTTTGGGCATTTGGAATTAATGCGTAATTATTTGCATTGGATATATATATGTTATATATATAATATATGTCCAAAAATTATGCTAGTTGATGAGGAGCTCTGGTATAATGCCACTAGCTCCTGCAAAAATTGGCATAAGTAAATAAAATGATTTAGTGTTTAAAACTAAATCAAAACAAATTACAGAAAATAGAAAAAGAAATAAAAGGGAGAAGAGACTTACCTGGCGCTTACCTCCCTCTGCAGCCCGTTCCTGTGCGGCCTGGACGGCCCAGTTGGCCAGCCCAGCCCAACCGGCCCCGCTCCTCTGTCGTCTTCGTCCTCGACGGGAGGATCGGCGCGTGCCCAACGCGCGCGCACCGCCGCGCCGCGCCACCTCCTCCCTCCCTGCCTGCCTGTCCTCCCTCTGGTCGCTCTGGATGCTCCACGCAACGCCACGCGCCGCCCCGTACCCCTCTCACTCTCCCCCAGTCTTCTCCTATCCTCTCCCTCGCCTTCTCTCTCGTGTCCGAACGCGCCGGTCGCTGCCGTTCGCCATAGCCGCAGCCACTGCCTCCCGCTCGCCTCTCCGACGCGCCCCAGGGATCCGCCTCGTCGCCTTCGTCCTCGTCGTCGAGCTACGCGCCGCCGGACGCCCCCGAACGCCCCCACTGCCGTCTTCTTCAACCCTCGGCCGTGCAGATCTCCGGCGACCGTACGCCGTCGTCAGCGCATCCCCGATCCCACTAAGCTGCTCTACCGGCCCGCTGTGAGCTCCGCCGCACTTTACCCCTAACCTCGCCTTCGATTTTTCCCTCTAACCCGTCGGGCCGTCATGCCCGAGAGCTCGCCGCCGCCGGCTATGTCGCCATCGCAGCTAGAGCGCACGCGCGTCATGCCTGAGCGCGTCACCGAGCTCAGCGCGGATCCAGGAGCATGTATCACCCATCCGTTCATCCAGAGGCGCTCTGTAGCGAGTCGCCGACCTGGCCGAGCTCCGGCCACCACCGAGGTCGACGCCGTGCCCAAGTCCGGCCACCTCGTGCCCTCTCCCTGCCACCTTTGGATGTGCACGAGCCCCAGCTCCTCGTAGATGGGCTCGGCCATCGATTTGATCACTGGAGCCGCCGTTCCGATCACCGCCGCCGCGTCTGTGTGCTCGCCGGCGTTGAACTCCGGTGAGATGACGTGGCCCGCCGTTAGCAGCTAACAGCCCCGCTTAATTAACCCCCTAAGGCTGACATGTGGGCCCCGGTGCCCCCTAATCTTTTAATTAAGTTAATCTAACCCTCTGTCTACCCTGTGTCACTGACGTATGGACCCCACATGTCAGATTTGATCTGGTCAGCAGCGTTGACCTGCTGACGCATGCATGACGTCATGCTGACGCAATTATTTATTTTCTAGGTTAAATTTAAATTAGGAAATTCTAGAAAATGATTTAAACTTCAAAAAATCGTAGAAATTCAACCGTAGCTCAGATTGAAATAATTTATATATGAAAAATTATCAAAAAATTCAATCTTTCCATTTGTACCTGTTTCATGCATGAGAAATCAACCTAAACCTACTGTTTAAGTGAAACATATAAATGGCATATATAAGAGCTTAATTTGGAGTTGCATTTGGACCTTTGGTTCAAATGGACTTCATCCAAATAAAAGCTAGTTGCATTAGCTCAATCAACATCACATATTCATGCCATGATCATGCATCATATTGTTGCATATGCTTGTGTTTTGATTGTCGACACCGTTCCTTCTCGATAGGTCTTGCTCCGGAGAGGATTTCAGAGTACCTGTCTGAGGAGCAGTGCCCCCTTGTTGATCTACTAGGCAAGCAAACCCCCCATGTTCATTCCGATACAATCCTACTCTCTCGCTCCTGCTCTCAGTTATTGCATTAGGACAACAACAATTCATCTGCTACTTTGTGCTGCGGTAGTTGAACCCATTCCTCTGCATGACCTGTCATTGGCACAGTAAATAGTTGAAACCCACTAGCATGTGTAGGAGTTGATTGAGCCATGTTGTGTTCCTACAATGCTATGCCTGCTATTGCTTAGAGTTGTGTCAGGTATGATTCATTGGGAATGAATTGGAGTGTTACGATATGTTCTGATGATGAGAGTGAAGTGTGTGAACATGATTTGGTAAAGGTAGCGGTGAGAGGCCATGTAGGAGTACATGGTGGGTTGTCTCACTGGAACCGTCCTTAAGCACTGAGTTCTATGTATGTTGTCCAATGACTCGATACTACCACACACTGGAATGCTTAAGTGCCCCTCTCGACTTATTAACCAACTTGATCTCATCCCAGAGTCGCAACTAGTTTCGGTGTTTGTAGGTAGTGCTATTTTTCTACCAAGTGGCACCCGGCAGGTGGGCTTGGGACAGACTAAACACACGTGGCTGGTGTGCGAGTGGCACCGGATGGTGGGCTCGGGAACCCTGCACACATCGGTTGGGGCCGTGGCGACACCCGGCGGATCTCCTTGCGGATGGAACCGAATAGGCGATAAACTTGGGCTAGAGTCTTGTGTGGTTAGTCGGTCGTGGCCGACACCCTCGCCGAGCATCCGCTTGAAGGTTGCCGAGATACATAGCGTGTACATGGCGGTAAGTGGCGAGGCGTGTGTGAAGAAGTACACCCCTGCAGGTTGACATGATCTATTGAATAGCGGGTCGCGGTTATGGACTTCTTGGATGCTTACATGGTACATAGACAACTTGAAGTGGATACTATAAAATGCTCAAGACAAGTGTGAGTGCTATGGATGGCCTTCTCGTAGGGAGACGGGAATGATTTCATAGTAGTGTATTGTGTGGTGATTAGTGGACTCGTGTGCGCCATATCACCTCAAAGAAGTTCTGGTAGTCGTAGAACAGGATAGCCACTGAGTCAAAGCTGTCTTGCTGCAACTAAACCCCACATTACCTTCTTGATACAAATGCATGTATGATAGGATCTGATGTAAGTCTTGTTGAGTACCTTTGTACTCATGTTGCTTTATTTACGTTTTTGTAGCGGAGACTTCGGTCTTACTAGTGTTCTCGTGGACTTCGACGAGTAGCTTGTACCTCAGCTACGATCTTGATCGGATGTTGTAGATAGTCAGGCTCTGCAGCCTTTTTCATTTGTATATGTCTGTACTCAGACATGTAATGATTCCGCTTGTTGCTTGTCTGCTCTGAATGTTGGGTCATGTGAATCCTGTTTGTAATAATGCTATGATGGCTCTTCTGAGCCTTTATCTATATGAGTTGTTGAGTTATGCTATGATGCCATGTTGTACATCACATACTTGCATGTTATGCATACGTGTAATATGTATTGCTATGTGTGGGATCTGACTATCTAGTTGTTTATCCTTAGTAGCCTCTCTTACCAGGAAATGTCTCCTAGTGCTTCCACTGAGCCCTGGTAGCTTGCTATTGCTCCGGAACACTTAGGCTGGCTGGCATGTGTCCTTCTTCGTTCCTTTATACATCCCTCGGGAAATGTCACGCGGTGTCACCGGAGTCTGTTAGCCTGCTACAGCCGGTTCTTGAAGTCTGCTAGCCAGTTGCTACAGCCCAGATTCACTTTCGATGACCGACACGTTCGTTTTTGGGTCATGTATGCCTGTCCCTGTAAGTTAGTGCCACTTTGGGTTCACGACTAGCCATGTCAGCCCGGGTTCTCTGTCATATGGATTCTAGCGACACTGTCATATACGTGTGCCAAAAGGCGCAAACGGTCCTGGGCATGGAAAGGCGACACCCGTGGGAATACCGTGCATGAGGCCGCAAAGTGATATGAGGTGTTACATGCTAGATCGGTGTGACTTAGAATCGGGGTCCTGACAGCTTTGGTGAGTTGTCACATCCCTAGTTCTGGTATGCTCAAGGCTAGCTAGACATGTGTGCATCATGTTGAAATTCCATTTAAATTTGAAATGGGGATTTGTGAAACCCTCAGAATCATTTCTGGAAATGACCCAAATAAAAATTGCTCCAAAAGGGTCCAAGAAAATGCTCATGTTGCTCTCTGAAAATATTGGACAGAGATAAAAATCAAACCAATATTTAGGAGCTCCTAAGTATTTATTTTGGGCATTTGGAATTAATGCATAATTATTTGCATTGGATATATATATGTTATATATATAATATATGTCCAAAAATATGCTAGTTGATGAGGAGCTCTGGTATAATGCCACTAGCTCCTGCAAAAATTGGCATAAGTAAATAAAATGATTTAGTGTTTAAAACTAAATCAAAACAAATTACAGAAAATAGAAAAAAAATAAAAGGGAGAAGAGACTTACCTGGCGCTTACCTCCCTCTGCAGCCCGTTCCTGTGCGGCCTGGCCGGCCCAGCCCAACTGGCCCCCCTCCTCTGTCGTCTTTGTCCTCGACAGGAGGATGGGCACGTGCCCGACGTGCGCGCACCGCCGCGCCGCGCCACCTCCTCCCTCCATGCCTGCCTGTCCTCCCTCTCGTCGCTCTGGATGCTCCACGCGACGCCACGCGCCGCCCCGTACCCCTCTCACTCTCCCCCAGTCTTCTCCTCTCCTCTCCCTCGCCTTCTCTCTCGTGTCCGAACGCGCCGGTCGCCGCCGTTCGCCATAGCCACAGCAACTGCCTCCCGCTCGCCTCTCCAACGCGCCCAGGGATCCGCCTCGTCGCCTTCGTCCTCCTCGTCGAGCTACGCGCCGCCGGACGCCCCCGAACGCCCCCACCGCCGTCTTCTTCAACCCTCGGCCGTGCAGATCTCCGGCGACAGTACGCCGTCGTCAGCGCATCCCTGAGCCCACTAAGCTGCTCTACCGGCCCACTGTGAGCTGCGCCGCACTTTACCCCTAACCTCGCCTTCGATTTTGCCCTCTAACCCGTCGGGCCGTCATGCCCGAGAGCTCGCCGCCGCCGGCTATGTCGCCATCGCGGCTAGAGCGCACGCGCGTCATGCCTGAGCGCGTCACCGAGCTCAGCGCAGATCCAGGAGCACGTGTCACCCATCCGTTCATCCAGAGGCACTCTGTAGCGGGTCGCCGATCTGGCCAAGCTCCGGCCACCACCGAGGTCGACGCCGTGCCCAAGTCCGGCCACCTCGTGCCCTCCCCCTGCCACCGTTGGATGCGCACGAGCCCCAGCTCCTCGTAGATGGGCTCGGCCATCGATTTGATCGCCGGAGCCGCCGTTTCGATCGTCGCCACCGCGTCTGTGTGCTCGCCGGCGTTGAACTCCGGTGAGATGACATGGCCCGCCATTAGCAGCTAACAGCCCCGCTTAATTAACCCCCAGAGGCTGACATGTGTGGCCCGGTGCCCCCTAATCTTTTAATTAAGTTAATCTAACCCTCTGTCTACCCTGTGTCACTGACGTGTGGACCCCACACGTGATATTTGACCTCGTCAGCACCGTTGACCTGCTAACGCAGGCATGACATCATGCTGACGCAATTATTTATTTTCTGGGTTAAATTTTAATCAGGAAATTCCAGAAAATGATTTAAACTTCAAAAAATCGTAGAAATTTAACCGTAGCTCAGATTGAAATAATTTCTATATGAAAAATTATCAGAAAAATGCAATCTTTCCATCTGTACCAGTTTCATGCATGAGAAACCAACCTAAACCTACTGTATAGGTGAAACATATAAATGGCATATATAAGAGCTTAATTTGGAGTTGCATTTGAACCTTTGGTTCAAATGGACTTCATCTAAATAAAAGCTAGTTGCATTAGCTCAATCAGCATCACATATTCATGCCATGATCATGCATAATATTGTTGCATATGCTTGTGTTTTGATTGTCGACACCATTCCTTCTCGATAGGTCCTTCTCCGGAGAGTATTCCAGAGTACCTGTCTGAGGAGCAGTGCCCCCTTGTTGATCTACCAGGCAAGCAAACCCCCCTTGTTCATTCCGATACAATCCTACTCTCTCGCTCCTGCTCTCAGTTATTGCATTAGGACAACAACGATTCATCTGCTACTTTGTGCTGCGGTAGTTGAACCCATTCCTCTGCATGACCTGTCATTGCCAAAGTAAATAGTTGAAACCCACTAGCATGTGTAGGAGTTGATTGAGCCATGTTGTGTTCCTACCATGCTATGCCTGCTATTGCTTAGAGTTGTGTCAGGTCTGATTCATTGGGAATGAATTGGAGTGTTACGATATGTTCTGATGTTGAGAGTGAAGTGTGTGAACACGATTTGGTAAAGGTAGCGGTGAGAGGCCATGTAGGAGTACATGGTGGGTTGTCTCACTGGAACCGTCCTTAAGCACTGAGTTCTATGTATGTTGTCCAATGACTCGAGACTACCACACATTGGAATGCTTAAGTGCCCCTCTCGACTTATTAACCAACTTGATCTCTGTCCAGGAGTCGCAACTAGTTTCTTGTGTTTGTAGGTAGTGCTATTTTTCTACCAAGTGGCACCCGGCAGGGTGGGCTTAGGACAGACTAAACACACGTGGACTGGTGTACCGAGTGGCACCCGGATGGTGGGCTCGGGAACCCTGCACACATCGTTTGGGGCCGTGAGCGACACCCCGGACAGATCTCCTTGCGGATGGAACCCGAATAGGCGACAAACCTGGGCTAGAGTCTTGTGTGGTTAGTCAGGTCATGGCCGACACCCTCGCCAGGCTTCCGATTGAAGGTAGCCGAGATACATAGCGTGTACATGGCGGTAAGTGGCGAGGCGTGTGTGAAGAAATACACCCTGCGGGGTTAACATGATCTATTGAATAGCGGGTCATGTTATGGACTTCTTGGATGCTTACATGGTACATAGACAACTTGAAGTGGATACTATAAAATGCTCAAGACAAGTGTGAGTGCTATGGATGGCCTTCTCGTGAGGGAGGCGGGGATGATTCCATAGTAGTGTATTGTGTGGTGATTAGTGGACTCGTGTGCGCCATATCACCTCAAAGAAGTTCTGGTAGTCGTAGAACAGGATAGCCACTGAGTCAAAGCTGGCTTGCTGCAACTAAACCCCACATTACCTTCTTGATACAAATGCATGTATGATAGGATCTGATGTAAGTCTTGCTGAGTACCTTTGTACTCATGTTGCTTTATTTACGTTTTTGCAGCGGAGACTTCGGTATTACTAGTGTTCTCGTGGACTTCGACGAGTAGCTTGTACCTCAGCTACGATCTTGATCGGATGTTGTAGATAGTCAGGCTCTTTAGCCTTTTTCATTTGTAGATATACGTACTCGGACATGTAATGCTTCCGCTTGTTGCTTATGCGCTCTGAATGTTGGGTCATGTGACCTGTTTGTAATAATGCTATGATGGCTATTACGAGCCTTTATCTATATGAGTTGTTGAGTTATCTTTGTGATGCCATGTTGTACATCACATACTTGCATGTTATCGTCGTGTAATGTGTATTGCTATGTGTGGGATCGACTATCTAGTTGTTTATCCTTAGTAGCCTCTCTTACGGAAATGTCTCCTAGTGCATCCTTTGAGCCACGGTAGCTTGCTCTTGCTCCGGAACACTTAGGCTGGCGGCATGTGTCCTTCTTCATTCCTATATCTGTCCCTTCGGGAAATGTCACCTTGGTGTCTACGGAGTCTGTTAGCTGCTATAGCCGGTTTATCGAGTCCTAGCTAGCCAGTTGCTACAACCTGGATTCACTCGTGATGACCGACACGTTCGTTCTTTGGGTCATGTATGCTGTCCTGTAAGTTAGTGCCACGTTGGGTTCACGACTAGCCATGTCAGCCGGGTTCTCTGTCATATGGATGCTAGCAACACTTGTCATATCGTGTGCCAAAAGGCATAAGCGGTCCGGGCATGGTAAGGCGACACCGTGGGAATACCGTGCGTGAGTCACAAAGTGATATGAGGTGTTACATGCTAGATCGGTGTGACTTAGAATCGGGGTCCTGACAGGCCGCATTACTCTGGCGATGCTCGGGCGTGCGGTGGTCTTGATGTATGTTACTCCGGGCGCGTTTGGCCATGTCCGTCGTTTAACGGCGGACTCGAAATGCCTTGAGAGGCTACTTTGTACTTCTGCCGCGAGAGCCGCTATGTGTTCCTCCATTCGGAGGGAGCGTTCAGTGTTTCCGTTGACCGTGATGACTCCACGAGGGCCTGGCATCTCGAGCTTGAGGTATGCGTGTCGCGGCACGCGTTGAACTTTGATGAAGCGGTTCGTCCGAGCAGAGCGTGATAGCCACTGCGGAACGGGACTATGTCGACTATTAACTCCTCGCTTCAGAAATTATCCGGGGATCCGAAGACCACTTCTAGTGTAACTAAGCCTGTACAATTGTCCTCAACACCAGGTATGACGCCTTTGAAGGTCGTCTTTGTAGGTTTAATCCTTGAGGGGTTTATGCCCATCTTGCGCACTGTATCCTGATAAAGTAGGTTCAGGCTGCCGCCGCCGTCCATCAGGACTCTAGTGAGGTGAAATCCATCGACGATTGGGTCTAAAATGCCATGGTGGATACTAGTGGGGTGGTCCCTTCGATCGAAAGTGATCGGGAAAGAGGACCATGGATTGAACTTCGGGGCGACTGGCTCCATCGCATATACGTCCCTAAGTGCACGCTTTCGCTCCTTCTTAGGTATGTGGCTTACGTATATCATGTTTACCGTCCGCACTTGTGGGGGGAAGCCCTTTTGTCCTCGACTGTTCGGCGGCCGGGTCTCCTCCTCGTCATCGCTGTGCAGCCCCTTGTCATTGTTTTCGGCAATTAACTTGCCTGCCTGCTTGAATACCCAACAATCCCTGTTGGTGTGGTTAGCTGGCTTTTCGGGGGTGCCATGTATCTGGCAAGAGCGGTCGAGTATTCGGTCCAAATTGGACGGACCTGGAGTGGTTCTTTTGAATGGCTTCTTCCGCTGACCGGGTTTAGAGCATCTGAATCCGGCGTTGACTGTCGTATCCTCAGTGTTATCGCCGTTAATGCGGCGTTTGTATTTGTTGCGACGTGACCTGCCATTGCGGTCCTTGCTGTCTGGACTGCCAGAATTTTTGGTGAGGTTGTTACTGCGAGCTAGCCAGCTGTCCTCTCCCGCACAGAAGCGGGTCATGAGTGATGTGAGGGCTGCCATGGATTTCGGCTTTTCCTGTCCTAGGTGCCGGGCCAACCACTCGTCACGGATGTTATGTTTGAAGGCTGCGAGGGCCTCTGCATCCGGACAATCGACGATTTGATTTTTCTTTGTGAGGAACCATGTCGAATTATGCGGCGATTCATCGGCTGCTGAATTATGTGGCTTAGGTCATCGGCGTCTGGTGGTCATACATATGTGCCTGGAAGTTGTCAAGGAATGCGGCTTCGGTCCTCTAACACCAATTGATTCTGCTGGCAAGCTGTTAAGCCAATGCCGAGCTGGTCCTTTAAGCTTGAGTGGGAGATATTTGATGGCATGGAGATTGTCACCACGGGCCATATAGATGTGAAGGAGATAATCTCCGATCCAAACCACGAGGTCTGTTGTGCCATCATAGGATTCGATGTTTACGGGTTTGAACCCTTCAGGGATTTGATGATCCATTACTTCATCTGTGAAGCAGAGTGGGTGTGCGGCGCCTCTATACTGGGCAATATCACGATGTAGCTCAAGAGAGCTTTATGCATTGTGTTCCGCCATTTGGAGTTCTTTGTATCCGCGCGATGGTAGTCGCCGAGATTGTGGGGCGCCACGTGATCCGTAGATAGATCTTGATTGTTTTGCTTTGTCCTCAATATGTCTCATAAGTCCGGCGCATTCCTCGTGGCCGTACTTTTGAGCGATGCGAGTGCAGTCTGATGGAGGGCCTGGATGCCTCTCTGTCTGCCACGGGGTGGTCGGTGTGCCGACAGCGCTGGTGATGAAGGTTTGTATGCTTCCTCCTCTAGTCGGGGGAGCAGCTTGCGTTTTGGGTATCTTTTGGAGGGGCGTTCGAGTTCATACTCTTCGGCCGCGAGGACTTCGGTCCATCTGTCGGCCAGCAGGTCTTGATCAGCTTGAAGCTGTTGCTGCTTTTTCTTTAGACTATTTGCCATGGCGATAAGCCTGCGTTTAAAATGCTCTTGTTCGATGGGATCCTCGGGCACGACGAATTTTTCGTCGTTGAGGCTTGCCTCGTCTCCGGAGGGAGGTATGTAATTGTCATCCTCTATCTCCTCATCTGTCGCTCTCTCTTGAGGGGGCGGCTCCTCAAATCCTCCTATGCAGAATCTTCTTTGGAGGGTTGTCTTCGGCACTCTCTGGGGTGTTATTGTCTCCGGTGCCGGAATCTCCATTCTTGCTGTGGCGGGATTTAGAGCGGCGCCGCTGACGTCGGTGCTTGGGCTGTTTCTTAGAGGAATCTGCCTCCGCTGCTTCTTCGTCGTCCCCATCCTTTGGGGTGTCCACCATGTATATGTTGTATGACGAGGTGGTCTTCCAGTGCCCCGTAGGCGCTGGTTCTTGATCGTCTCCGGCATCGTCGTCCATACCGTCGATGTCCTCGGAGTCGTAGTCTAGCATGTCGGTTTGATCGTCGACAGTGGCTCTAAAGTGGGTGGTGGGTGGGATTTGAATTTCTTCGTCGTCCGCATCCCAACCACCCTGACTGCAGTCCGGCCAGGGCTCTCCTGATAACGAGAAATACTTTAACGAGTTCAGGATGTCGTCGAAGGGCGAGTGCTGAAAGATGTCCGCAACGGTGAACTCCATAACCGGCGCCCAATTGGATTCGATCGGTAGGTACGCAGGAGGTTCGGGGTCCAGCAAGGAGTCCGGTACCTCGGAGTCACGAGCTTTGCAAAGGACAAGGTCGGTATTCGGCTCCATCGCCGTGGAAGTTGCAGCTCCCGAGGCGGTGTCCAGCCACCTGTCCTCGATCTGCGCAGTCGGCTCTGAACTATGGGTCAGAGCGGACTCGTGTCTTGACCTCGAGTCTTGTCCGTGGCAGAACTAAGTCATGCCCATCGTGACAGTGCGGCACGCTTGGCTGTGGCTCGAATCCATCGAAGATCAAGTCTCCGCGGATGTCGGCCGTGAAGTTTAGGCTTCAAATCGACTGATGGCCAAGTGAATTGGCCCATGATACAAAGCCGCCGAACACGAAGATCATGCGGGAGAAAAGTCTCACCACGGATGGCGTTGTTGTTGATTGAAGAAGCCATCAAGCCTATTGGTGACGACACGAGGAACTCTCAATGAAAGCACCAATGTCGGTGTCAAAACCGGCGGATCTCGGGTAGGGGTCCCGGCGTGCGTCTAGGCGGATGGTAACAGGAGACAAGGGACACGATGTTTTACCGGTTCAGCCCCTCTCGATGGAGGTAAAACCCTACTCTGCTTGATTGATATTGATGATATGGGTAGTACAAGAGTGGATCTACCACGAGATCAAGGAGGCTAAACCCTAGAAGCTAGCCTATGGTATGATTGTTGTAATGGTTGTGTGTCCTACGGACTAAAACCCTCCGGTTTATATAGACACCAGAGAGGGCTAGGGTTACACAGAGTCGGTTACAATGGTAGGAGATCTACATATCCGTATCGCCAAGCTTGCCTTCCACGCCAAGGAAAGTCCCATCCGGACACGGGACGAAGTCTTCAATCTTGTATCTTCATAGTCTTAGAGTCCGGCCGATGATGATAGTCCGGCTATCCGGACACCCCCTAGTCCAGGACTCCCTCATCTAGCATGTCGGTTAGATCGTTGATAGTGGCTACAAAGTGGGTGGTGGATGGGCTTGGAATTTCTTCGTCGTCCGCATCCCAACCGTCCTGATCGTAGTCCGGCCAGGGCTCTCCTGATAACGAGAGATACTTTAGCAAATTCAGGATGTCGCCGAAAGGCGAGTGCTGAAAGATGTCCGCAGCGGCGAACTCCATGATCGGCGCCCAATCGGATTCGATTGTTAAGGGCACGGGAGGTTCGGAGTCCGGCGAGGAGTCCAGCACCTTGAAGTCACAAGCTTCACAAGGGACAGGGTTGGTATTCGGCTCCATCGCCGTAGAGGTAGCAGCCCCCGAGGCGGTGTCTAGCCACCCATCCTCGATCGGCGCAGTCGGCTCCGAGTTAAGGGTCGGAGGGACTCTTGTGCGGCCTCCCGGGCACTGTCCGGCAACAGAGCTAGATCATGCCCATCGTGGTAGTGCAGCGCGCACGACTGTGGCTCGAACCCGTCAATGATCAAGTCTCCGCGGATGTCGGCTGTGAAGTTCAAACTTCCAAATCTGACCTGATGGCCAGGGGCGTAGCTTTCAATCTGCTCCAGATGGCCAAGCGAATTGGCCCGCAGTGCAAAGCCGCCGAATACGAAGATCTGTCCGGGGAGAAAAGTCTCGCCCTGGACTGCGTTGTTGTTGATGATCGAAGGAGCCATCGGGCCTATAAGCGACGACACAGAGGAACTCTCAATGAAAGCACCAATGTCGGTGTCAAAACCGGCGGATCTCGGGTAGGGGGTCCCGAACTGTGCGTATAGGCGGATGGTAACAGGAGACAAATGACACGATGTTTTTACCCAGGTTCAGGCCCTCTCGATGGAGGTAAAACCCTACTCCTGCTTGATTGACATTGATGATATGGGTAGTACAAGAGTGGATCTACCACGAGATCAAGGATGCTAAACCCTAGAAGCTAGCCTATGGTATGATTGTTGTTCGTCCTATCGACTAAAACACTCCAGCTTATATAGACATCAGAGAGGGCTAGTGTTACACAGAGTCGGTTACAATGGTAGGAGATCTACATATTCGTATTGCCAAGCTTGCCTTCCACGCCAAGGAAAGTCCCATCCGGACACAGGACGAAGTCTTCAATCTTGTATCTTCATAGTCTTGGAGTCCGGCCAATGATGATAGTTCGACTATCCGGACACCCCCTAGTCCAGGACTCCCTCAGCGGGATCATACAATTTATAGGCTAGCCAATTTAGGGTTTGGCCATAACGACCTCGAGGTAGAACAACCCTTGTAACCCCTATACCATCGAATATAATCAAGCATGAGTAGGGTTTTACCTCCATTAAGAGGGCCCGAACCTTGGTAAACACTATGTACGTTTGATTATTGTTACCATCGATCCGCAGACATACATCTTCGCCCCCCTACCCGAGATGTGCCGGTTTTTACACCGACTTTGGTGCTTTCATTGACAGCTCCACTATGTTGTCAACAGGGGGATTGATGGTGCACCTCTTCATCGACGATGACACTGCGTCCAGGGAAACCTTTCTCCTGAGATAGGTGTTTGTGTTTGGCGGCTTCATGCTTTGTGCCAACTCGACTGGCCACCTTTAGTAGGCCGACAGTTATGCCCCCGACCACTAGATCAGGTTCGCAAACCTGAACTACATTGTCGATATCCGAGGAGATATGATCTTCAAGGGAATTGTGGCCTCGGTTGCCGCTGCCTTCCTCCATGAAGGAAGCTCTTCAGATCCGCTCTTAGATCCTGTCCAGGGGTCGACACTCACACCCGCCTCGGCATTAGATCCGGAGCGGGTCGTACTGTCTGAAGACAGGAGGATCAGCCCCGCCGGACTCTTTCCCTTCATGGAAATTCCAACAGGAAACCGATATGCGATCTTGGACGCACCTCTGGATAACTCTGAACTGTCGAGGTCTGCGCCCATCGGGCCCGACTAGGTGTTTACCACCAAACCCAGCTCTACAGATCCACAGACTCATCCCTGGCTTTCGCCCTTAGATGAAGCACTAGGTTCAATGCGATCTCTCACCATTACGGAAGCTTTGCCTCTGAACTGCACCCAGCACGGGCTGGGGGCTGAGAGCGGGGAGTTTTATGACCCGCCCTCCACCCACCTAACAGCCACTGTCGAGGATTTAACCGACATGCTAGATGCCGACCTCGAATCAAGCAAAGTCCCACCTATCACAGGGTGTTGGACGGCCACTTCTACCCATAACGTAAACACGGTGGACACTCCTGATAAAAAGGACAACGAGGATAATCAGAATCCCGATAAGGATAAGCCCGTCGACGAAGCACCAAAGCGACGGCGCCAGCGGCGCCGTGCACGATCGCGTCGGGCAAGGGACAACAATGCCGGCACCAGAGACAATGATACACCGGATAATGCCGAAGACCCCGAACAACCCGTTGAGCCCACATCCGAACATGATGAGAGGGAGGAGGCTCAGTATAGCCCCAAACACGCTGATCATGATGATTCGGAGGACATCAATTAGATGCAAGTCTCCGAAGTGGATATTAGCCTTGGTGACGAAGATCTTATCATCCCAGAGGAACCTCTCGAACAAGAGCGCTTCAAGCGACAGCTCATCGCCACGGTGCAGAGCCTGAAAAAGGAGCTCCAGCAGGTCAAAGCTGAACATTATACGCTCAATGAAAGGTGGACCAAGGTCCTGGCCACCGAGGAGTACCGCCCCGAGCGACCCGTTAAAAGTTACCCCAAGCGCAAGCCGGTGCCATGATTTGATGATGAAGCCCTTGAGCCAATACCATCGAAATACAATCAGGCAGATCAACCATACTGTCCACCACGTGGACGGGATAAAGCGGCACATCAAGCCAAACACCAGCCCACACCCCCTCACCGAAGAGGCAAGGAGATAGCAGCTGCGGGCTATACATATGACTTGCACAAGGACCTGGCCAATAAAGTCGGTCAGACCAGATTGATCTATGGATCAAGAGGCCATGCCCCGGCATGAGACAATGGATATGAAGCCCGACGTGATGAACATTAAAATATTCGGGATCAACACCGAACTCAGATGTCATCCGATCTCTACCGTGATGTCGCACGGTATAGGGGTGCCTCACACCCTATGTGCTTTACCAATGAGGTAATGCAACACCAGTTTCCGGAAGGGTTAAAACCCGTAAACATCGAACATTATGATGGAACGATGGATCGGGCCATCTAGACCAAAGATTTTCTTCTCCACATTCAGATGGCTCGTTGAGATGACCTTCACGCCATTAAATATCTTCCTCTAAAGCTCAAAGGACAAGCATGGGCACTGGCTGAATAGCCTCCCAGAGAACTCCATTGGAAGCATGGGCACTCGCTTTTTGGGCCAACTTTCAGGGCACCTATGTCTGGCCACCGGATGTCGATGACCTAAGTCACATAATCCAGCAACCTAGCGAATAGGCTCGCAAGCATTGGAATCCGTTCCTAATTAAAAAGAACCAGATCATGTACTGTCAGTATGCCGAAGCCTTAGCGGCCTTCAAACACAGCGTCCATGACGAATGGCTCGCCCAACACCTCTGGCAGGAAAAGCCAAAGGCCATGGCAGTCTTAACTGCACTGATGACCCGTTTCTGTGCGGATGAAGATAGCTTGTTAGCTCGTAGAAGCAACAGCTCTGGCAACCTCGGCACTTCTGAGGCTAGGAACGACAATGGTAGACCACGCCGCAATAAAAACAAACTTCGAGCCAATAATGACGATGCAGATGAGACGATAGTCAATTTTGGATTCAGTGGTTCTAAATCCGGTCGATGGAAGAAACCATCCAAAGGCAATAGGGACGGTCCATCCAACTTGGACAAAATCCTTGAGAGGCCCTATCAGATCCATGGCACACCCGATAAGCCTGCTAACCACACCAACAGAAAATGTTGGGTTTTCAAATAGGCCAGTAAGTTAAATACCGAACACAAGGGAAAGGGACCTCCAAGCAAGGATGATGCTCAGCCACATCAGCCGAACACCAGGGGACGAAAGCAGTTTCCCCCTGAGGTGAAAACAGTGAACATCATTTATGTCTCCCATATTCCTAAAAGAGAGAACAAGCGCGCACTAAGGCACGTCTATGCTGTAGAGCTTGTCGCCCCAAAATTCAATCCATGGTTAGCCTGTCTGATCACGTTTGATCGCAGGGATCACCCAACCAGTATCCAACACAGGGGTTCAGCCGCCCTGGTACTTAGCTCGATCCAATTATCGACGGATACCATCTCAATAGTGTACTCATGGACGGTGGCAGCAGTCTCAACTTGATTTATCAAGACACTATCCGCAAGATGGGCATTGACCCATCAAGAATCAAGCCTAGTAACAATACCTTTAAAGGTGCGATACTCGGTGTGGAGGCCCATTGTACGGGCTCATTAACACTAGAGGTAGTATTGGGCTCCCCAGACAATTTCCAAAGTGAAGCACTGATCTTCGATATTGTCCCCTTCCGCAGTGGTTATCACGTAGTACTCAGCCAAACTGCTTTCGCCCGTTTAATACAGTCTTGCACTATGCTTATTTGAAGCTTAAAATGCCTGGACCACGTGGCATTATTACAGTCAATGGAAATATGGAGCGCTCCCTCCGTACTGAAGAGCACACCGTGGCCCTTGCAGCCAAGGCGTATGGCAGCCTCATCAAGTGGAATAATTGGTCAGACATTAAAGCCAATGACATCTCTAAACGAGTCTGGTCCGCACATCACCACGATAACTCGACGGATCCGGACCTCGATTAGCAGTTCGGCCTCCGCCGACTGCCCCATAAGGTTGTGGTTTACGTACCGCGTGTACACAACTATGCACTCAAAATACCTTGGGCAACGCTAGAGGCACATTGCGGAAAAAGTTCATAGTACGGCTTCACCCTATTTGGACCTCATACATTTTTTTCACTGCAGGTTCATTAAGAGCCCGATTTGATGTATGGTTGCATCAGGGATCCTTTCAAGGCTGGCTTTTCCCTTCTTTACGCTCAACCATCGAATACCCCTATCAAAGGATTTGTTACTATGGAGAAACAACGCAGACGTACGGCCGGGCATCACTTGAGTCTTTGAACCATTACTTTTAGGCCCTGTTCTAGACTTTCCCTTTTGTAAATTTTTAGGCATGTAAACATGACCTTTTTATATATGGCCTTGTCTGTCGAAACATGCCTTGATGTACTCATAAGGATATAAAGGAAGCAGATGATCAACACCTTTTGTTGGGTTCTTATATTGTATTATCATTCGTATTCCCCCCTTGCTTTTCACTGACGTTCGTGCTTTGGCATGGCCTTCATACCAGGGGCTGTATTTGTCCCTGCAAACTCTTACGTTCGGACACATATGGGGAAATCTTCGGCGTCCCGTATATTGCACTATATACATCGGCTCCGAATCATGTCTTTGGTCTATATTTGGGCTGCCCCGCTCCTATGGTTACCACCTTACGTTCCGCAAGTTCGGCTAAGGTAGTAAAGGGAGAAATACTGCGATTTTATTTCTGGTTCGTCCGGTCAAGTACCTCAGTAGAAAAAGCCAAAAACTGACTGTCATGATATGTGAGAGCTAGTCAGCGATCCGGTGACTTAGTATTATACTACGAATCGTTCGCGATTTATGCCATGTTATACGAGGGGATGGGATTCGACAGAGCCGTGTTGCAAAGGCGTCGTAATCCGGATTGTCCTTCACGCAACTGGGCTAGTACTTAGCCCCACCATTGGACTCCTATGGCTAAGTGAGGATAATAAAGTCGTATAGTCTGATTGCCTAGTTCATCTAGCGGATGCCTCCTCCACGGACAAAGACGTTGGATAAAGAGAGGACACGCATTTGTGAACAGCCTGGAAATACTTTCACGGGGGTGGAAGCCGATGACTAGCAATCTTCAGAAATAAAACGGCCGAACAGGATGATAAACTAACAAAATCATAAGGCATAAGCATAAATATTTCACATCATGATTTCATTACATGGTCTTTACAAACCGAACTCCACTACTCAAATATGATATCCTTTGAACATTGGCCCTCTATAGCTTGGGCACCCTCGAGGACCTCGCTGAAGTACTTCTCCGGCCTCTGGTGATTCTTGCCTTCGGGCGGCCCTGTGGTTGCAATTCCGGTGGCCTTCATCTTCGTCCATTGCACCTTGACACGGGAGAAGGCCATCCATGCACCTTCTATGCAGGCCGATCGCTTTATGGCTTCAATTCGAGGACGCGCGTCGACGAGCCGCTTCAGGAGTTCGAAGAAGCTGCTGGGCGTGGGCTCGGCCGGCCAAAGTTGGACTGTTAAATCCTTCATGGCCAACCAGGCAACCCTATGCAGCTCGGTTAGCTGCTTCAGCTGGTCGCCGAGGGGCATCGGATGTTCTGGCGCAAGATACTGCGACCAGAATAGCTTCTCCGTCGAGCTCCCCTCTTCGACTCGGAAGAACTCCGCGGCGTCGGCAACTGTAATGCCCTCGATGCGGCTATATCTCCCACGTGTCGAAGCACGACTTAGAGGCATAACTGCATTGAAAGCAATGTCGCAAGTGAGGTAATCTTCACACAATCCAAGTAATACATAAGGGAAAGAGATACATAGTTGGCTTACAATCGCCACTTCGCACAATTACATGAGTAAAAGCATTACATCATCCAGATACAATCAAGGTCCGACTACGGAACCAAAATAAAAGAAGAACCCCAAATGCGACAAAAGGTCCACGATCGGCCCCAACTGGGCTCCACTACTGATCAACTAGAACGAAACAACACAAAGGGCAAGATCTTCATCGAGCTCCTCCTTGAGCTTGATTGCGTCATCTGCTCGGTAACATAGGCACCTGCAAACTGGTTTTGGAAGTATATGGTGAGCCACGAGGACTCAGCAATCTCGCACCCGCGAGATCAAGACTATTTAAGCTTATGGGTAAGGTAAAGGCATGAGGTGGGGCTGCAGCAAGCGACTAGCATATATGGTGGCTACAATCGCAAAATAGAGCGAGAAGAGAAGGCAAAGCACGGTCGATAAAAGTATGATCAAGAAGTGATCCTATAGCAATCTACGTCAAGCATAACTCCAACACCGTGTTCACTTCCGGACTCCGCGGAAAGAGACCATCACGTTACACACACGGTTGATGTATTTTAATTAAGGTCAACTTCAGGTCTTCTACAACCGGACGTTAACAAATTCCCATCTGCCACATAACCGCGGGCACGGCTTTGAAAGATCAAATCCTGCGGGGTGTCCCAACAGCCCATGACAAGCTCTCACGGTCAGCGGAGGAATAGACCTCCACCCGAGACACTCCGATCAGACTCGGTATCCCGGTACAACAAGACATTTCGACAGGGTAAAACTAAACCAGCAACACCGCCCGAATGTGCCGTCAAATCCCGATAGGAGCTGCACATATCTCTTTCTCAGGGCACACTCAGATGAGACTAGCTACGAGTAAAACCAACCCTCAAGTTTCCCCGAGGTGGCCCCGCAGGTAGCTCGGTTCGGACCAACACTCGGAGGAGCACCGGCGGGGGTTTAAAATAAAGATGACCCTTAGTCTGCAGAACCCAAGGGAAGGTGGTAGGTTGTTAGAGCAAATGGTAAAACCAATGTTGGGCATTCTTTGGAGAAGCTTTACTTAAAGCGAACTGTCAAGGGTTCCCATTATAGCCCAACCGTGTAAGGAGCATAAAATCAGGGAACATAACACCGATATGGACGGAAACTAGAGGCGGCAAGAGTGGAACAAAACACAGGCATAAGGCCGAGCCTTCCACCCTTTACCAAGTATATAGATGCATTAATTAAATAACATATATTGTGATATCCCAACAAGTAAACATGTTCCAACAAGGAACAACATCTTCATGTTCAACAAGGAACAAACTTCAATCTTCACTGCAACTAGCAACGCTATAAGAGAAATTTGAGCAAAGCGGTAACATAGCCAATCAATGGTTTGCTAGGAATGGTGTCAAAGGTTAGAGGTTTGACATGGCAATTAGGGAGGCTGACAAGCAAATGGTAGGCATCGTGGCATTGACATAGCAAAAGAGCGAGCAAACTAGCAAGCAAAGATAGAAGTGATTTCGAGGGTATGATCATCTTGCCTGTAAGGTTCTCAGAGTTGTCGAAGGCTTGATCCTCGTAGGCGTTCACAACAGGTTCCTCGTTCACGTACTCGTCTCCCGGCTCTACCCAAAGCAAGAACACAAGCAACGGAACCACAATCAAACAAGGAACAATGCACAAGCAATATGATGCAAAACATGACATGCGATGCGAGATGTGATATGCAATGCATATGTATGCTCCGGAAGGAAAATGATGAACCGGGCATCAACTTGGCAAACCAAGTATGCCGCTGGAAAGATGAGATGATTTCAGGTGAAATCGATATAAAGATCACCAGAATCGGATGCACGGTTTGCAAATGACAAGCAAAACAAGAATGACGCAAATCTGCGTTTAACAGCCCGATGCTACTTAGTAAGCAACAAGAAACTATGCTACAGCACCCCAACATAAAAGCAAAGCATATGGCAGAGAACTACAGGAGATGATTAACAAAAGAGGAACACTGAGCTACGGCTAAATCACATCATAACATGTTCAAACAAGCATGGTGAAAGTGCTAAAAATATCAGGTTCACAGACTTATTGAAAATACTAACATGCGAGAATTAACATCGAGGAAGGCATGTTTAGAGCAAGCAAACAACATGCTACAGGAACTTATAATAGCAAAACAAGGCATAACATGATTCTACTCAAAGCATATATCAATAGTCCCTTACTGACCATAAGCCAAAAAGGAACTTAAGAAATGATGGCACCCATGTAAACATAGCAAGTTTTATTACAGATTTCAGACTTAGCAGAAAACTGGGCATGGCAAAAACAGTTAACGAGTAGGCATGTTCGTGAGCTTGATGCACTCACTACAGAGCAATACATGACATGGCAAGGCAACCAACAGTAAGAAGGCATGATTATGAAGCTAAGCATGGCAAGAGCAAGGTCATAGCATACACGGATCAACTACAACAACCTCGTGAAAATTGAATCTCATGCAAACAATCTGCCAGGAAACATTTTCAAGCAAAAGTAGAGCACGAAAATGACATGCTAGACTACTCCATAAATACCAACAAAGGCATGGATGGATAGAGCACATCCATATGTTCAAAACACCCTTACTGATCATGCTCAAAAAGGGCATGGATCTCTCTGTAACAACATGAACATATGGCATAAAAATAACAGCAGGACAAGACTAAGTTCCTGAAATCAGCAACATCATCATCCCTACTTTGCATGCTTGTACTAGTCAACACATAGCTCACAAAAATACATGGCAAACACCCCTGGAAAGATGGCATGGCAATGTTCAACTCACATGTAGGACTCAAATTCATAGGGTGCACACATAATTCATGGCAAAAATGACAAAAGAGCTCGAACTGATAAGATTCTGAAACTAACGATCTGAAGCCTTCTTCCAACAGCATTTCGGGCATCAAGACGAGCTCAAATGCAAATGATGCAATGGAATGAAATGATGTACTCTTCGAGACGAACAATTTTACATATTATACACGCGAAACGGAGCTACGGATGAAGAGATGCGACATGATGAATATGGCATGATTTTGTTGGAAATCTGGGACTTAGTGGGAAAATCACCTCATGGGGCGGGAAGTCAACCTTGGCGGCAGCTCCGGTGAGTCGGGGCAGTCCGGGCGAGGCGCGGGAAAAGCGGAGGAGGGGGTTGGTCGGAGAGGGTGCTGGCGAGGCCGGGCCAGTCCGGATCTGGCCGGACTGGCCGGACCGGGCTTGGCGAGAGCAGTTCCGGCGGGGCAGGCGCGACCTGGCCCGCGGCGGAGGAGCTTGGGCGGCGGTGAAGCTTCGGGCCCCATGGCAAGGCAGCGGCGGCCGGCGGCGTAGCAGAGGCGGTGCTGTAGCCGGAGAGGAGAGGCGCCGGCGACCTCGGGGCTGAATGACGCGACGAGGACCAGCGAAGCGGCAGTGGCGGCGGCGCTGGGCACTCGGCGGCGGGGGCGGGCTCATGGCGGTGGCGGTGTGTGGCTGGCGAGACGGCCATGTGGCCAGTTCGGCCGGCGGGCGGATCTGGCCCCGGGTGACCGGCGGTGGAAAGCGAGGAGGCGACGTGGCGACTCGGGGTTGGTCCGGGGCGGCGGCGCGATGACGTGTCAGCCCCTGATTCGTCGGGGTGACGCGGCCGGTGGATGCGTCCGGCGCGGGCGGACACGTCCGGCGGCGGAGAGCGATTTTTTTAGGGTTTGGACCCGGGATTAGAGGAGGGGTGCACATATATATAGGTAGAGGGAGCTAGGAGAGTCCAAATGAGGTGCGGTTTTCGGCCACGCGATCGTGATCGAATGGCCGAGAGCATGGAGGGGAGTTTGGTGGGTTTTGGGCCACTTTGGAAGGGGTGTTGGGCTGCAACTCAAAGAGGGCTTTACGGTTACCCGGTTAACCGTTGGTGTATCAAACGACCTCCAAATGGCACGAAACTTGACAGGCATGCTAACGGTGGTATACCAAGGCCGCTTGGCAAACCTCGGGCCATTCGAGAAAGTTTAATACCCACACAAGAGAAGGAGAAGAGGGAGACGGAGGACATAGGGCGCCGGATTGCAAAAGCAGACAACGGGAAAATGCTCGGATGCATGAGACGAACATGTATGCAAAATGAAATGCACATGATGACATGATAAAATGCAACTGATGACATGGCAAAGTGCAACACGCAAGCACATGACATGGCAACGACGGCGAATAACTGGCAGACACCTGGCGCATCGGATCCGGGGCGTTACAACACTCCACCACTACGAGAGGATCTCGTCCCGAGATCTAGGATGGCACCGGAGGGAAACGGAAGAGAAAGAGAAGAGGTAAAATTAAGTTGCTTCTTTGACGAACGAGTGAAACCACAGAACCTTGAGAGGTTGACCAAATTGAAAGAAACAAAACAACGGAGATGAGCAAGGTTGAAAACACTCTGTTAGAAAACAGGAACAAGGGAACATTGCGAGAACTTGAAGGTTGCAAAGACATGAATCAAGAGCTTAACGAACGAAAAGAATATGACCACATCGGTATAATGAGATAGCCAAGGAGCAAGAATGACAGAATTTGGACAGCACTCCGGTAGAAAAGAGAAGAAAAACTTGATGAGATGAAAAGATATTGAAGAGATGATACAACACTCCGGTTAAATGGATAAGCAAGAAAAGAACGTGATCCTCACAAATCGAGATGATGAGTGAAACGCACAACATCACAATGCCTCCATAACGAAAGAATAGAAGTTAGATCGTTGGGATAAAGGGACGGAGAAGAAAATGCCAACTTCTACCACCATTGAATTTGGAAGGCATCCTTGCAAGAAGGTTAGAATAGAGTTGTTGGAAGACCGACAACGAAAAGAATAAGTTTGTAGTGGGCTTATGGAAACATCTCAACATTATGAGGTGACAACCGGCCACTAACGGAAACCATTGATTTGATTGAGAGCACCAAAGAGATGAAAGCTTCTTTGACGAACCACCATGTTGAGCCTCCATGAAGAACTCCGGTAAGCAAAAGGAATGAAAAGAAAGATAAATTGAAAACACAAGGTGAATCCTTGCAATGATTTATATGGATCTCCGTGATAATTAGAGCTTGGAACTCCGGGAAAAGAGAAGATGAAACAAATGAAAATGAGAATTTTAAGGGCCTCCAAAATAAAGAATTAATCACTTGGATGAACAAGAATAAGAATTATGTTATGCTTATCCTTCACCAATTAAATTGATGACAATCAACGGATTTGGCATACTACTTATTCTCGAAGAAAGGATTAAAAGAGATATATCAAAACTTGAGAAGGTCTTCAACGAACCACCGGTAGGATTGGAACAACAAATGAATTGATATGATGAACAAGGAAGAGAGATCTTGAAAGAACCACCGTAAGAATTGAAAATGAAAGAAGCAAAGGCACAAATCACCGGGAAGAATTGGAAAATGAATGAAGATACTTGAGGGGATTTAGATCCAAGTGAACGTAGAGATCATGAGCTGATTAGAGGATATTTGAACGAATCACCGGTAAGATTTGGAGAACGATAGCTACACGCTGAGAATGAAGAATTATGACATGATGGCCTTCGGAGGAAAGAAATGGAAACAACTCATGAAATGCTCCGGATGGTAAGAAAAGAATTCTCACAATCGAAAACAATTATGAGACCATGAATATTGAAGAGAATGGAGCAAGATTTAAGAGAAATCCTTCTTCGGTCTTCAAATGATGAGAATGACAACGAGAAACACCACCAAGAATTATTGAGGCACACCGGAAGAATCAAAAGCAAAGAGGTTGAGCCAACTATGAAAAGAATTTGAAAGATCTTGGAGAAAAGCATTTGACTGATGATAACTCATTCTTACGTCAACTTGGAGAAGAATTTAGGATAGCTCTGGGAAAATAGAAGAGTCAGGTAAGATCCTGGGAAAAAACTTGTGGGTTAGGGCCCACTCAAAAGAACACCGTTGAAAAGATTTAAAAGAGATGTTGCACCGGTTGAATTAAATGACTTGAATGAGATACCAATCTCGAAATAACTTGAACGGATAGAGAATGGAAACACAAGTCTTGTGAGATATCTTGAGCTCTCCGAAATAACAAATAGCGAGAAGTAGAATGATAATGAGGTGCACCGGCATGAGAAAACATTGAAACGAGGAAAAGAATATGATGAATATCGAAAGCTTGAATAGGATCCACCGGAGAAGAGACAACAATGAAGGATGATGAACTTGAAGCTGTTGAGCATCTTCATGGGAAATCACCGGATAAGAACATTGACGGAAAAGAATGGAGAAACTTCACAAAATAAAAGGATACTTGGTAAAGAAATCTTAATCTTTGAGGAAAAAGGGTGGGTGGGCGGGAAAAAAACAAAGGCAACTTGGAGATGGATGAAACAAACACCGTTGAGAAAACTTAGAATTTATCTTTCGGATGGGGAGAATGATCGGATCCACTTGAAGAGAAGCATACCGATTGGAATATAATTAACATGACAACCTCAATGATCAAAAGGATTAGTATTCACATAGAAATATGAGAACACCGTTTCGGAAAGGTATGGAATCAACACTTGACATTGAAGCAACTCGAATACCACAACTCAAAACAAAAACAAAGGACTGGCTTGCAGAATAAGTCAGAACAAACATATGATAGAGATTTCGTCCGAAGTTTTCGTGGTGGGGCCTACACGGGCTCAAGCGTACAGCACCATCATGTACAAGGCAGTGCACATGACATACGAAGCGTCCCAGTCGGCATAGCCAAGGACTCTTTAAGACACAACGAGACCCTTTGTAAAACCAACCGTGAATAGGCGGACCACTAGGCGTCGAACCCCAATTTCATATCATACATCCGTCGGAAAGATATCCTAAGAGCTACTTGAATTCCCACCTATAAAACTCCCGAAACTTTCGGTTATGCAATCGGTGTTGGGGATACAGGGAGCAATATATATCTCACACAAACTAACAATCCCTACATCCATTTGTATCCATCCGTCAACACATAACCAAGAAACCTTCGAAATCGTCTACCTCAACCTTGAAAAGCATCCGTTATACAAGTCATGGCAATACTCCGTACTCACCTCGATCTTTGGGTTAGCGGGGTTATCTCACCAACAAGCGCATAAAAGAGATTTTCGATGTCGGGTACTAAACTCGGGTATTCGAGAACTGCAACGATAAAATTATGATGACAACACCTCGAGCTCAACTCCCGGGACACCGCCACAACCCCTAAATGACAGGAGGCAACCAAGACAATGTTGTCATCATAAAACCATCGAACGATTCTAAGATACCAGCGTGATCCTAAAATTTTTTTTAGTGAAATTTGAGAAGAGAAGCGTCAAAACTCTACGTCAGGATACCTCACCAGAAGGTCGAAGGGACTGGGGAGTAAAAAGAATTCCTAAACTCTCCGATATATATAATCCTAAATGACTCAAAACAATTTTTCTAGACACAACTCGGCCACTAAAAACGATCAAGCAGTGGGGCTCCTAAGGTCGGGGAAGGCTCTGATTACCAACTTGTAATGCCCTCGATGCGGCTATATCTCCCACGTGTCGAAGCACGACTTAGAGGCATAACCGCATTGAAAGCAATGTCACAAGTGAGGTAATCTTCACACAATCCAAGTAATACATAAGGGAAAGAGATACATAGTTGGCTTACAATCGCCACTTCACACAATTACATGAGTAAAAGCATTACATCATCCAGATACAATCAAGGTCCGACTACGGAACCAAAATAAAAGAAGAACCCCAAATGCGACAAAAGGTCCATGATCGGCCCCAACTGGGCTCCACTACTGATCAACTAGAACGAAACAACACAAAGGGCAAGATCTTCATCGAGCTCCTCCTTGAGCTTGATTGCATCATCTGCTCGGTAACATAGGCACCTGCAAACTGGTTTTGGAAGTATCTGGTGAGCCACGGGAACTCAGCAATCTCGCACCCGCGAGATCAAGACTATTTAAGCTTATGGGTAAGGTAAAGGCATGAGGTGGGGCTGCAGCAAGCGACTAGCATATATGGTGGCTACAATCGCAAAAGAGAGCGAGAAGAGAAGGCAAAGCACGGTCGATAAAAGTATGATCAAGAAGTGATCCTATAGCAACCTACGTCAAGCATAACTCCAACACCGTGTTCACTTCCCGGACTCCGCCGGAAAGAGACCATCACGGTTACACACACGGTTGATGTATTTTAATTAAGGTCAACTTCAGGTCTTCTACAACCGGACGTTAACAAATTCCCATCTGCCACACAACCGCGGACACGGCTTTGAAAGATCAAATCCTGCAGGGTGTCCCAACAGCCCATGACAAGCTCTCACGGTCAGCGGAGGAATAGACCTCCACCGAGACACTCCGATCAGACTCGGTATCCCGGTACAACAAGACATTTCGACGAGGTAAAACTAAACCAGCAACACCGCCCGAATGTGCCGACAAATCCCGATAGGAGCTGCACATATCTCTTTCTCGAGGCACACTCGGATGAGACTAGCTACGAGTAAAACCAACCCTCAAGTTTCCCGAGGTGGCCCCTTGATCAGCTCGGTTGGACCAACACTCGAGGAGCACCGCCCGGGGTTTAAAATAAAGATGACCCTTGAGTCTGCAGAACCCAAGGGAAGGTGGTAGGTTGTTAGAGCAAATGGTAAAACCAATGTTGGTCATTCTTTGGAGAAAGCTTTACTTAAAGCGAACTGTCAAGGGGTTCCCATTATAGCCCAACCGTAAGGAAGCATAAAATCCGGGAACATAACACCGATATGACGGAAACTAGGGCGGCAAGAGTGGAACAAAACACCAGGCATAAGGCCGAGCCTTCCACCCTTTACCAAGTATATAGATGCATTAATTAAATAACATATATTGTGATATCCCAACAAGTAAACATGTTCCAACAAGGAACAACATCTTCATGTTCCAACAAGGAACAAACTTCAATCTTCACCTGCAACTAGCAACGCTATAAGAGGGGCTGAGCAAAGCGGTAACATAGCCAATCAATGGTTTGCTAGGAATGGTGTCAAAGGTTAGAGGTTTGACATGGCAATTAGGGAGGCTGACAAGCAAATGGTAGGCATCGTGGCATTGGCATAGCAAAAGAGCGAGCAAACTAGCAAGCAAAGATAGAAGTGATTTCGAGGGTATGATCATCTTGCCTGTAAGGTTCTCAGAGTTGTCGAAGGCTTGATCCTCGTAGGCGTTCACAACAGGTTCCTCGTTCACGTACTCGTCTCCCGGCTCTACCCAAAGCAAGAACACAAGCAACGGAACCACAATCAAACAAGGAACAATGCACAAGCAATATGATGCAAAACATGACATGCGATGCGAGATGTGATATGCAATACATATGTATGCTCGGAAGGAAAATGATGAACGGGCATCAACTTGGCAAACCAAGTATGCCGCTGGAAAGATGAGATGATTTCGGTGAAATCGATATAAAGATCACCGGAATCGGATGCACGGTTTGCAAATGACAAGCAAAACAAGAATGACGCAAATCTGCGTTTAACAGCCCGATGCTACTTAGTAAGCAACAAGAAACTATGCTACAGTACCCCAACATAAAAGCAAAGCATATGGAAGAGAACTACAGGAGATGCTTAACAAAAGAGGAACACTGAGCTACGGCTAAATCACATCATAACATGATCAAACAAGCATGGTGAAAGTGCTAAAAATATCAGGTTCACAGACTTATTGAAAATACTAACATGCCAGGAATTAACATCAGGAAGGCATGTTTAGAGCAAGCAAACAACATGCTATAGGAACTTATAATAGCAAAACAAGGCATGACATGATTCTACTCAAAGCATATATCAATAGTCCCTTACTGACCATAAGCCAAAAAGGACCTTAAGAAATGATGGCACCCATGTAAACATAGCAAGTTTTATTACAGATTTCAGACTTAGCAGAAAACTGGGCATGGCAAAAACAGTTAACGAGTAGGCATGTTCGTGAGCTCGATGCACTCACTACAGAGCAATACATGACATGGCAAGGCAACCAACAATAAGAAGACATGATTATGAAGCAAAGCATGGCAAGAGCAAGGTCATAGCATACACGGATCAACTACAACAACCTCGTGAAAATTGAATCTCATGCAAACAATCTGCCAGGAAACATTTTCAAGCAAAAGTAGAGCACGAAAATGACATGCTAGACTACTCCATAAATACCAACAAAGGCATGGATGGATACATCACATCCATATGTTCAAAACACCCTTACTGATCATGCTCAAAAAGGGCATGGATCTCTCTGTAACAACATGAACATATGGCATAAAAATAACAGCAGGACAAGACTTAGTGAAAACACTAAGTTCCTGAAATCAGCAACATCATCATCCCTACTTTGCATGCTTGTACTAGTCAACACATAGCTCACAAAAATACATGGCAAACACCCCTGGAAAGATGGCATTGCAATGTTCAACTCACATGTAGGACTCAAATTCATAGGGTGCACACATAATTCATGGCAAAAATGACAAAAGAGCTCGAACTGATAAGATTCTGAAACTAACGATCTGAAGCCTTCTTACAACAGCATTTCGGGCATCAAGATGAGCTCAAATGCAAATGATGCAATGGAATGAAGTGATCTACTCTTCGGGACGAACAATTTGACATATTACACGCGCGAAACGGAGCTACGGATGAAGAGATGCGACATGATGAATATGGCATGATTTTGTTGGAAATCTGGGACTTCGTGGGAAAATCACCTCGCGGGGGCGGCGAAGTCAACGCGGGCGGCAGCGGCTCCGGTGAGTCGGGGCAGTCCGGCGAGGCGCGGGGAAAGGCGGAGGAGGCCGGGGTTGGTCGGAGAGGGTGCCGGCGAGGCGGGCAGTCCGGATCTGGCGGACTGCCGGACCGGGCGTGGCGAGGAGCAGTTCAGCGGCGGGGACGAGGCGCGACCGGTGGCGGCGGGAGGAGCTTGGCGGCGGTGAAGCTCAGGCCCTTGGCGAAGGCAGGCGGACGGGCGTGGCAGCAGAGGCGGTGCCGCGCGCGGAGAGGAGGGCCGGCGACCTCAGCGCGGACGCTGATGGCGGGACGGGCGAAGGCACGCTGGCGGCGGCTGAGGCACCTCGGGCGGCGACGGGGCCGGGCTCATGGGCGGCGGCCGGCGGCGGAGAGCGGGCTGGCTGGCCAGTTCGCCCGGGCGGGCGGATCTGGGCCCCGGGTGACCGGCGCGGTGGAAGGCGAGAGGAGGCGACGTGGCGACTCGGGGTTGGTCCGGGGCGGCGGCGCGATGACGTGTCAGCCCCTGATTCGTCAGGGTGACGCGGCCGGTGGACGCGTCCGGCGGCGGAGAGCGATTTTTTTAGGGTTTGGACCCGGGATTAGAGGAGGGGTGCACATATATATAGGTAGAGGGAGCTAGGAGAGTCCAAATGAGGTGCGGTTTTCGGCCACGCGATCGTGATCGAACGACCGAGAGCATGGAGGGGAGTTTGGTGGGTTTTGGGCCACTTTGGAAGGGGTGTTGGGCTGCAACTCAAAGAGGGCTTTACGGTTACCCGGTTAACCGTTGGTGTATCAAACGACCTCCAAATGGCACGAAACTTGACAGGCATGCTAACGGTGGTATACCAAGGCCGCTTGGCAAACCTCGGGCCATTCCGAGAAAGTTTAATACCCACACAAGAGAAGGGAGAAGAGGGAGACGCCGGAGGACATAGGAGCGCCGGATTGCAAAACGGACAACGGGGAAAATGCTCGGATGCATGAGACGAACATGTATGCAAAATTAAATGCACATGATGACATGATAAAATGCAACTGATGACATGGCAAAGTGCAACACGCAAGCACATGACATGGCAACGACGGCGAATAACTGGCAGACACCTGGCGCATCGGATCCGGGGCGTTACAGCAACACTCCGCGGCAGATCCGCAAACGCGCCTGGAGAACTCCAAACTCGGGTCAGCAAGATGTATCTCCTACTTACAAATTTGCCCTACAGAAGAAAGGCCTTACCAGCCGCTATATGCCTCGCCTCCTGGATCTCCTGGCGAGCACCCTAGGCCTCAACTCGGGCCTCCTTCATGCTCTGGAAAGCTTTGGTGAGTTCGGGGGATTGATCCAAAGTGTTCTGCTCCAATGACTCGCACTTCGCAATGGCGTCCTTGAGCGCTTGCTCGACTTCGCCTCACTGCGCCTCGTGTTTTCGGCGGGTTGTTTGCTCCACCTCTAGCTCCTTTGCCGCCTTGTCAACGGTCGCCCTACTCACCTCGGCCTCTTTTTTGGGTTGGGCAAGCGCGCTCTTGAGGGACTCGACCTCGGTTGCGCCAACTATGATTACACTCATAAACTTCAATAACTTAAAAGAATTAGCACACATATCACTTCTGGTTTGTAAGTGCCGCATACCTTGCGTTTCATCAAACTGCTTGTTGATGCGGTCGAGCTCCTCATCGGCTAATCAAAGCTTCTGATTGAGCTCAAAAACCTCTGCAGTTTGGGCAGTAGCCACCAACATGGATGCCTATCTCACACGTTAACACAGTATGTTAATAATTTGACTGGGGGTCCTCTATCCGGATTGTTCTAATCCGGACAGAGTCTCAGGGGCTACTATCTATACATGGGTTCAACATTTTATATGAAAAACTTGTTAGAGAATTACATCGCATACCTCAAAGCCCGTCAGTAGGCTATTGAAGGCATCGTTCAGTCCGCTTTTCACAGACTGAACCTTCTCCATAACCGCACCCATCAGGGTGCAGTGCTCCGCCACGATGGAAGCGTGTTGCAGTGCTTCCTGCAGAGCATGAGAGGCATCCGGATTGACGGAGGCCACCGATGGAGCTGCTGTTCCTCCCCCTCTGTCAAAGGGGGTTGCTGATCCAAACCTGGAGCCACATTGGTCTCCGAGACGGTTTCCGGTGGGGGACCGAACTGTTGAGACCCTCCACCCTCGGTGGTCATGGGGTCCTTCGAGACGACACCTTAGTGTCCCCCATGGCAGTAGGGGAGGGGCCGCGTGATGGTCTGTCATTCTTCGCCTCTTCAAGCGCTAGAGAGTTCCCCGATGAAGAAAAGGTGTTCGGGATATCGCGTGGAGGGCTGAAAAGTAGGCAAAGATACAATTTATATAACAAAGGAAGGTAAGCGGAAACTGAACAAGTAAAGTTTTGAAACTAACTATTCAGCCAGGGGCTTCAACCTGGAAGCTCTCCTCGGGCTATGTTCGGACTCCGAGTCCGAACTGACCGAGAGGGTAATCTTCTTCCTCTTTGGCATCGCCCACTCTGGATTCTCGTAGGCCGTTCTCTTCTTCCTCCTCAACTTGCAAGGAGAGTCGTTCTCCACCACCACCACCACCACCTCCTCCTCCTCCGCCTCCTCTTCGTCCTCGTCTTTCGCATGAGAGAAGACGACCTCAGTTCCTCCAGACATAGCGTCCGAAGGACCTCTACAGCGGGGCCCACCCTTGGGCTCCTTGCCCTTTTTCTCCGGCGCCTGGTAGGACGCCTGGACCAGCATCTCCTTCAGCTGGGGAGTGACTGGGTCTTCGGGCAACGGAGCCGGACTCTTGATCGGCTCCGCTTTCCTGGTCTAGCCCTATAAAGAAATGGGCTGATAAGATTCATACTGATCAAATATATAGACCGGACATATCTTTGGAAAGTTAATACTTATCGTAGTGGCCGTATTCTCGCCGTGGAGCCCGACGTCTTCGGTTTCCATAGGCCATCTCTTCTGGGCCTTGAAGAGCAGCTTCCATATTCCTTCGTGCGTTGTGCCGAAGAAACGCTCTAGGGTCCGTGGCTTCTCCGGATTGAACCCCACATGGGGGAGTCCCGGCGTTGGCAAGGGAGGAGGCGGCAGAAGATAATGATCTCCACCACATTGGTGAGACCAACATTCTTGCCCAGCATGTTGGTGATGCACGTCTGCAGCGTCTACACCTCCGTCTGGGACCCCTAGTTGAGGCCCTTAGCGGTCCACGAAGTGAGCCTCATGGGGGGTCCGGACCTGAACTCTAGAATTGCCACCAAGTTGGTGCGGTGCGGCTCGGTGATGTAGAACTACTCTTGCTGCGAGACCTTGACAGTCCTGATGAAGGCCCTCTTGGGCCATGTGGCGTTGGGAAGCTTGCTTATCATGGCCCCGCTGCAGTCCGCATGGTGCCCATCGACCACCTTTGGCTTCACATTGATGATTTTTAGCCATAGGCAGAAGTGTGCGGGGATGCGGAGTAAAGCCTCGCACACGACGATGAATGCAGAAATGTGGAGGAAAGAGTTCAGGGATAGATTATGGAAATCTAGCCCATAATAGAACATGAGTCCCCGGACGAAGGGGTGGAGTGGAAAACGTAGCCCTCTAAGAAAATGGGGGAGGAAGACGACCCTTTTTCCTGGCTCCGGAGTAGGGATGACTTGCCCCTCGTCAGGGAGCCTATGCGCAATGTCTGCAGCCAGGAACACCGCGCTCCAGAGATTCTTCACCTCCTTCTCCGTGACGAAGGAGGCCTCCCACTTTCCCTTGGAACCGAATCCTACCATGGTTCGAGGAGGTGGTGGTGGTGAGGACGAAATCTTTTTTCGAGCGCTGAGAGCTTGGGAGATTGGAAGGCAGAGGCTGGAAGAAGGTATGGGGAAGAAAGGAGGAATCTTTTGCCCTCTTGTAGGCGGTAAAAATGCCAACCGTCCCCCCACTTACGCCTTGAAACTCACATGTTCCCAATGTGAGCATGTGCCGTAAACGGTTGGGTTACCCAAATCTTATTGATGAGCAATCCCATAATAAGTGGGCACGATCTCTGTTTTGACAAGACAGGCCAAGGGGCTCGACCTTGAAACACGAAACGTGGAGTGTGGAAACGGTTCAAAACACTGAAGGGTTAACTCTGAAGCTTCGCTGGAAAAAGTTGTCAGTAAAGACACTATTCCTTTTTTCTATGTATCCCACCTTCGCGGCTAAGGGTTGTGTTAATTGTTGAAAGACAAATATAGTTCTTTCGTGGTGGAAAGCCGATGTATATTGTTCAAGGAGAGGAACCTACCTTACAATGCCGAAGACAATCTGCGCGCCGAACACATCGTCATTGAAGACTGGTTCAGGGGCTACTGAGGGAGTCCTGGACTAAGGGGTCCTCGGGCGTCCCGTCTATTCAATATGGGTCGGACTCATGGGCCGTCAAGATATAAGGAAGAGGGCCACCTCTCGTGTCCGGTTAGGACTCCCGTATGCGTGAACGGCAAGTTGAGGTTTCGGGATATACTATTTCCTTTCTATTGAACCGACTTTGTACAACCCTAGGCCCCACTGGTATCTATATAAACCTGAGGGTTTAGACCGAAGGCGGGATCATACTATTGATAGGCTAGCCAAGTTAGGGTTTAGCTATTATGATCTCACGGTAGATCAACTCTTGTAACCCCTATACCCATCAACTATAATCAAGGAGGAGTAGGGTTTTACCTCCATTAAGTGGGCCCGAACCTGGGTAAACACTGTGTCCCTTTGATTATTGTTACCATCCATCTGCAGACATAGAGCTTGGCCCCTTCTTCCTGAGATCTGTCGGTTTTGACACCAGCAGTCCTACACGACACTTACTCGCGTGTGACGCTTTTTATGGGCCCACAAGGTCGTCCTCCATCACTTTGACCAATAGCCAGTAGAAATGTTAATTTGACAAACAAGGTTAGAATCTTTTTTGTTTGTGTTATGGTGGGAGTATATAGTACGTGTCGAAGAGGTGGGGGGGGACTAGCATATATATACTACGTACGCGTCTATGAACATGTATGCCTCACTTAGTGTCTGGACTTTTCAGTTTCCGAGGCACGTGCCACATCAAACTTGTGCATTGGCTATTCAAACATCACACAACACCTCTTTGGGCCCCATGCATGCAGGCGGTGGTTATCCCAGGACACTCATGTGTGACGCTTCCATCTATGGGCCCGCAAGGTCATCGTTGATGCATGCATCACTTTGACCTACATCGAAAGGAGTTAATTAATTTCATGAACAAGGGGGACTTTTTTTGGGTTGTATTACGGTAGGAGCATGTAGTATGCATCGAAGAGGGGGAAGGGGACTAGCATACGTAGTACGCTTCATGAGCCTCACTATGTGTGGAAACTTTACGGTGTTCGAGACATGTGCCACATCAAAGTTGTGCAATTTGGGTATTCAACATATGTTTAGCCCACATGCAAAGCGATGGTTGTTGTCCTCTCGCACCCACTCTCGCAGTTACCAGCGGTATCAATGCTTTCCATCTGTGGGCCCGCTTGGTCCATCACTACTTTGCCTGACAATGAGAGCGGTTAATTTGACTTAGGGGGATTATTTTTTTGTTTGTATTACGGTATATAGGTTATGATCTAGGATGAGATGATACAGTTTGAGCACACATGCATGTGTACGCATGAATCCCTTCCATCGATTCGAAGTGGCCAGTACCACGACACATCATGAACCAATCTCACTTTGTGTGGGGACTGTACGATTTTTGACGCACGCCCCACATCAATGCATGTTGCGAATGGTATTCAAACATGCATGCACGCATCACCTCCATATATACATATGCATGTAGTGGTTGTCTTCAAACGTTACACTCCATCGCATGGTTATTGGCAACAAGCCTATATATTCGTGGGCCCGCGCGGACATCCATGATCACTTTGACCGACAACAAGATATATATAGGTTAGCATGGTGGATTCTTCCTTTGGGTCGTGTTATTGTAGTAGGTCATGGTGAGATTCAGACCTAATTAAGTTTGAACGCATACTATATGCATGCATGCATGCATGAATCCCAGCCATAGAGTCAAAGTGTGGTGTGAAATACATATGCATCGTCAACTAACCCTCGCTCCGTGTGGGGATTTTTGGTTCCAAAGCACGGTGCCACATCAAAGTTATTGCATTGTGTATTCAAATAACAACACCTCCATACATATGTTTAAGCCACACGCAGATAGCGATTGTCTTCGGGGACTAGCTACTTGCATGATTATTGACGAGCTAGCCCATCTCTAGGGTTGCCTGGACGGCCATCACTTTGACCAACAACAAGAGAGAGGTTGTACGACCAAGGTGGATTATTCTAGGTCCATTTTGCGATACATCTTGCTGAGATGCCCTCTCCTGCCTATTGAAAGTGTGTGTGTGTGTGTGTGTGTGTGTGCGATGGGGGGTGGGACTACTACTTCGCACATTGCTAGGTGAACTTTCATGGGGGCGGGCATGCATTCATAGCTTAGGATTCCCCTCCTGCCGGAACAAGGGGGGCAAGCAGTACCATGCGCTTTGCGAGATAGGTGCCACATCGAAGTTGCATTTGGTATTCAAACATCAAAACACCCTTTTCATACATATATTTGGTCCACATGCAAGTGTGTTCGTGTTTTGCCCCTTTCATGCGTCATTTTCGCCAAATTTATGAACATTAGGCAAGTTGGATGACGCAACAGCCATGGTTCACTCAGACTAACCGTGTACCATGCCGGTGCCTCTGTCATGCACATCATCACAGTACATTGGGCGCCACGAGCCTCCCCCTCTCAAAAATATCTACCCGCCTACAGGTTTTTTCTGTTTGATAACACACGGTTATTATGTTTCGACCATGTGTGATGTTTGTTGTCCCCGCTCCCGCCTGCATCCCTCAGAAATATCTGCTTGGCTCGAGGGTTTTTCTTTTTCATTACAAACGGTTGTTATGTCTGGACCTAGTGCGATGCACCATCATCCAAATTTTGAATAGCCTGGCATTTCACTCCCGTGTTTGACTCCCGCGTAGTAAAAGTTTCAATAGCCGCGTCATTTCCTCAAACACACCCCCCTCCACACACACACACACACACCCCAAAAGCTCCTCGGGTGTGCACGCGCACACACACACACCCCACCACCACAACCCCTCCCTCGCTTGAAAACCTAGCAAGGTCACCACCGACGCCACAACTGACGCTGCCACCGCAAGGCCTCCATTGTCAACATCTACCGGTTTTCTTGTGCAGCTTAGCCACCGATCTCCATATCGAGGCCGCCTTGAGTTTCTTAGATGACGCTTGCCAAACGCCCCCTTCCCACAGATCCCCATGCCCATCCTCCACTCCAGAGCGTCGTAGCCTAAGTCCAGCTACCCTTCCCGTTGAGCTCGATTAGCGACTGGCCCAAAAGAGGTGTATCGCGGCCTCTTCACCCGACGTCGCCAAGGGGGCCACTAAGGAAGCTGACGACCATTACTGGCCGCAAGAACTCAATCAACGGGCTAGAGTATGTTGGTATGTCGCGGATGCCAGCTATGACATCGAGGTCATCGACCACGACGGCCTGACGTGGGCTATGTCACAGGTTATATGGCCCACCCCAACCCCTCAGGTTCAACCATTGTCGATCTCATCCATGGCCTCGCCGCTGCTCTCCTCTGGCTCGTTATCAAGAATTTGCCATCCTACATCGCCATCGAGCCCCTTTTGTCATTTCTGAAGGACACGTTCTGTGATGCTGGATTAGGATCCACAGATTCCAAGTGAGACCTCATCAACGGTGACCACGAGGAGGGCACCCTCTCCGGCTCTTCCAAGGGGAAAGAGCCCATCTTCTCTTCCAAGAGGAAAGAGCCCGTCTGTGACATTAGGGAGGGCACCCTACAGTCATACTCTTCAAAGGGGAAGGAGACCATCTGTGACAATATGGAGCGCACCCAGGGTCCGTGCTCTTCCTACAGGAACAAGCCCATTTGTGAGAAGTGAGGAAAGCCATGATTTGTTTTGCCGTGCCTCTTCAGAGGGGGAACCCATGATTTTTTTTTGTTGATTCCCTTTTGTAGTGTAGTGGGAATATGTCCAGTTTTAATTGCAATATTTGGTTGTTTGCAGTATGCCTTGTTTATTTCAGTTGTTCGCAATGTGATGCTCTATATGTGCAACTATTTACTGTGCAGTTCATTTTCATCAATACAAGTTTTAAACATACCCATAGGAATGCATATATTTGCTTGTTGTTAAGCCTGTTATAGCTAGCATATGCCTCTTTTAAAGTTCTTTTGTTGTTTGGTTGTTTGTAGTTAGAATATGTCCAGTTTCAAATGCTATCTTTGGTTGTTTGTACTTTGCCTTATTTATTCCAGTTATTCACAAGGTGATGTTCTATTTGTGAATATATGAACTATGTAGTTCAATTTCATCAATACCAGTTTCAAAAATACCACTATGAGTGAAAACATTTGGTTGCTACATCTTGTAGTTAACACACCTTTCCATTTTCATTTAACAATAACCAGTGTACTTTGCCTACAGGCACAATACCAGTTTGAACGACTATGTTCGATTGTTGTTAAATGATAGTCACTTGCAGTTAACACAACTTTCCACTTGTTTGTCTTAACGAGCATGCTTAAACCTGCACACTGAAGATATCTTTTGGAGATTATTTTGTCTGCCATGGATATATTTGGTTGATGTTTACCCTGGTGTGCTTAACATGCCTCTCGATGTACTTACACAGTACAATTTTGGCAACGACTGCTATTTTCCATTGAGGTTAGTTTCATGCCATGGCTTATATATACTCACTGTTCAGGATACCGGCAGCTGCTACCATATAGACCGGGTTGATAAGGGACTAATCGGTGAATCAAACTTTTAATTGAATAAAACTGTAACCCATTTATCGTTAGCTTAACTTGGGCCATATGTAATATATCTGAGGCTATGTAGCAACATGCACTATATTGAATGTCTAAATATGCAATCCTAGGCTACATAGCAACAAGGAAGAGTGTTAGCTTAATGTTTTAATGATGTCTTGATATACATAGAAGAGCAGCAGGAACAACAACAACAACAACAACAACAACAACAACAACAACAACAACGATACAAGAGCAGTTAATCAACCCATAATTTGTAAAAAATCGATAAACTCCTTCTGACCCATAATATAAGATGTTAATTCATCAAATATGTGAGTATATTGGATGTTATAAGATATTATATAATGGGATGAATGGATTGTTGTACTACATCATTGTGCAATTGTTGTTTAGCTTCTAATATTAATTTGGTGCTTTTAGATACATATGTCATTGGTAAAGATCCGCGCTTCGACCCTTTTTGCGTATGGGGCAATACGATATGGATGAACCAGCATCGAGTGACGAAGCTGATAAAGGTTTTTAGTAAAATGGGTCAAAAGATGGCAATTAAACTATTTGTTACACTTTATCCAAGATAACACCAAACTGCAGGGTGGTAAGTAAGAACTCTGCAGCCTTCATTTTGTTACCCATAATGAGTTGTGTTAGATGACAATGTCTGAATCTTTTTCCTTGAAGTGGTTCGCTAAGCAGTTTACTCAAGAGTACCTCTCAAACTACATGATTGGTGGGCATGCAAAGGTTAAAGTATTTCTACCAGAACATGATGATTATATAGATGTTTTCATGAGGATAGTGAAGGATGGGTGGTCGCCATCACAAGGGGTTGGACTAGAGTCATGCATGCCTTCTGCATGGAGGAGGGCACAATATGGGCATTCCGCTTCACCTTGTTCAGCAACCAGAATGTATTTTGCCTCTTTCTTTACCGTCTTTAATAGTACAAGTATACAATTGTGGTGCATCATTGTTTATTTGGTGCTTATGTAATTCTTGAACATGTGTACCTATGAATCGAATAATGCATTGGTTGTTTGAATGTGATGGATATGAATAAAGTTATAGCATACTTTCAAATTCAAATCCGATACAATTTGAAATAGCAGCAATTAAATTATAGTGAAATTATGCTCTATAGGTCGTTACGACGCACATGTCGGTAAACACACAAACGTTTATGATATACACCATAACCAGACACGGTTCATAGAGAGAAAACGTGTGCGAGCATGCACACTGTTGTCATTTGCAAACCATGTGTGATATCAGACAATATCACAAATGGTGCGGGGAAACTAAACGCCGCATGGCCTCCGTTGTCAACATCTGCCGGTTTGCCCATGCAGCTTACCCACCGATCTCCATACCCAGGCCGCCTTGAGTTTCTTAGATGACGCCTGCCAAATGCCCCCTACCCACAGATCCCCATTCCCATCCTCCATTCCAGAGCGTTGCAGCCTAAGCCCGACTACCCTTCCCATGGAGCTCGAGGAGCGACTGGCCCAAAAGAGGTGTATCGCGGCCTCTTCGCCCGACGTCATCGAGGTGGCCGCCGAGGAAGCTAACGACCATTACTGGCCATAGGCACTCGATTAATGGGCTAGAGTATACGGGTATGTCGCGGACGCCGGCTACGACATCGAGGTCGTCGACCGTGATGGCCTAACATGGGCTATGTCACAGGTTAAGTGGCCCACCCCCAACCCCTTAGGTTCAACCACCGTTGATCTCATCCATGGCCCCACCGCTGATCTCCTTTGGCTCGCTGTCAAGAATTTGCCATCCTACGTCACCATCGAGCCCCTTCTATCATTTCTGAAGGACATGTTCTGCGATGCTGGCTTGGGATCCACAGCTTCCAAGTCAGACCTCACCGATGGCGACCACGAGGAGGGCACCCTCTCCGGCTCTTCCGAGGGGAAAGAGCCCATCTGCTCTTCCAAGGGGAAAGAGCCCGTCTACAACATCAGGGAGGGCACCCTACAGTCGTGCTCTTCCAAGGCGAAGGAGCCCATCTATGACAATATGGAGCGCACCCAGGGTCTGTGATCTTCCCATGGGAACGAGCCCATCTGTTAGAAGGGACGAAAACCATGATCTGTTCTGCTGTGTTTGTTCGGAGGGGGGAAGCCGTGATTTGTTTTGTCGAGTCCCTTTTGTAGTGTAGTGAGAATTTGTCCAGTTTTAATTGCTATATTTGGTTATTTGCGGTATGCCTTGTTTATTTTAGTTGTTCACAATGTGATGCTCTATATGTGTAACTATTTACTATGCAGTACATTTTCATTAATACCAGTTTTAAACATACCCCTAGGAATGCATATGTTTGCTTGTTGTTAAGCCTGTTATACCTTGGATATGCCTATTTTAAAGTTTTTTTGTTGTTCGGTTGTTTGTAGTTAGAATATGTCCAGTTTCAAATGCTATCTTTGGTTGTTTGTAGTATGCATTGTCAAAGTGATGTTCTATATGTGCAAGTATGAACTATGCAGTTCAATTTCATCAATACCAGTTTCAAACAATACAACTATGAATGACTACATTTGGTTGTTGCATGTTGTAGTTAACACGCCATTCCATTTTTATTTAACAGTAACCAGTGTACTTTGACCGGCACAATACCAGTTTGAATGACTATGTTCGATTGTTGTTAAATGTTAGGCATGTTGCAGTTAACACACCATTCCACTGGTGTTTCTTAACTAGCGTACTTAAACCTGCACACTGGAGCTGTCTTTTGGGGATTATTTTGTCTGCCATGGATATATTTGGTTGATGTTTAGCCTGTTGTGCTCAGCATGCCTCTCGATGTACTTACACAGTACAATTTTGGGAATGACTGCTATTTTCCATCGAGGTTATTTTCATCCCATGGCTTATATATACTCACTGTTCAAGATATCGGTAGCTAGTACCATATAGGCCGGGGGCTGATAAGGGACTAATCGGTGAATCAGACTTTTAATTGAATATATTTGTAACACATTTATCGGTAGGTTAACTTGGGCCATATGTAATATATATCTGAGGCTACATAGCAACATGCACTGAATTGAATGTCTAAATATGCAATCCTAGGCTACATAGCAACAAGGAAGAGTGTTACCATAATGTTTTGATGATGCCTAGATATACATAGAAGAGCAGCAGGAAGAACTACAACGATATAGTAGCAGTTAATCAGCCCATAATTTGTAAAAAATCGATAAACTCCCTCTGACCCATAAAATAAGATGTTAATTCATCCAATATGTTAGTATATTGAATGTTGTAAGATATTATATAATGGATCGAAGGGAGTGTTGTACTACATCATGCAATTGTTGTTTAGCTTCTAATATTAATTTGGTGCTTTTAGGTACATCTGTCATTGGTAAAGATCGGCGCTTTGACCCTTTCTGCATATGGGGCAATGAGACATTAATGAACTAGGATCAAGTGAGGAAGCTGATAAAGATTGTTAGTTGTAATTAAACTATTTGTTACACTTTATCCAAGACAACTTTGAACTACAGGATGGTAAGTAAGAACTCTTCAACCTTATTTTTACTAGCCACAATGAGTTGTCTTAGATGACAATGTGTCACGCCCAATATGCGACCCTATCCTAAAAGAATTCGAAGGTCCCACCAAGGATAGAAGCGCATATTGGAGACGCTTTTGCAAGGTGGATATCATTACATCGTACCATTACATAATAGGTTGGGGATACATACAAGAGGCATCCAATGCCACATGAATATAACAACATCATACACAAGAGCAACATCCGACTAAGGATGAAATAGAAACAGAAACTCAAATGACATCCACCCTGCTAGCCCAGGCTGCCGACCTGGAACCTATCCCCTGATCAGAGAAGAAGCAGAAAAACAACTCCAAAACAAGCAAGCATCGCTCTCGCGTCATGATCATCGCATAATCTGTAGCTGCAACTTTTGTTGTAGTAATCTGTGAGCCACGAGGACTCAGCAAACCCATTACCATGGGTATCAAGACTAGCAAAGCTTGACTGGGTATGGAAAGGATAAGTGGTGAGGTTGCAGCGGCTACTAAGCATATATGGTGGCTAACATACGCAAATAAGAGCGAGAAGAGAAGCAACGCAACGGTCGAGAAGCTAGAGGAGATCAAGGGGTAATCCTGAAACTACTTACATTCATACATGACACAAACCATGTTCACTTCTCGACCCACTCAAAAAGAGACCATCACGGTTACAACACAGTTGGGTATTTAAATTTGAATCTGGTGTCAAGTTCTCTACAACCGGATATTAACAAATTCCCATCTGCCACATAACCGCGGGCACGGCTTTCGAAAGTTTATACCCTGCAGGGGTGTCCCAACTTAGCCCATCACAAGCTCTCACGACCAACAAAGGATATTCCTTCTCCCAGGAAGACCCGATTAGTCTCAAAAACCCGGTTACAAGACATTTCGACAATGGTAAAACAAGACCAGCAAGACCGCCCGACTATGCTGACAAAACCCGATAGGAGCTGCACATATCTCATTCTCTGTGCACATCAGATGAACACTACGTACAACTAAAACCAACCCTCAAGTTTCCCTGAGGTGGCGCTGCAAGTGGCTCTAGTTTGCACCAACACTCAGAGCAGCACTAGCCCGGGGGGGTTAAAAGAAAGATGACCCTCGGGCTCGCGAAAACCCAAGGGAAAGATATAGGTTGTTAGGCAAATGTAAAACCTAGGTTGGGCCTTGCCAGAGGAGTTTTATCAAAGCAAACTGTCAACGGGTTCCCATACACCCGGCCGCGTAAGGAACGCAAAATCAAGGAACATGACACCGGTATGACGGAAACTAAGGCGGCAAGAGTTTAACAAAACACCAGGCATAAGGCCGAGCCTTCCACCCTTTACCAAGTATATCCCAACATAATCCTGTCCATCTTGGAGCAATCTTTGACTTCACCTGCAACTAACAATGCTATGAGAGGGGCGGAGCAAAGTGGTAATATAGCCAAGCAACGGTTTGCTAGGAAGGGTGAAAAAGGTTAGAGGCTGGCATGCCAATTTGGGAGGCTTGATAAACAGGTGATAGGTAGCGCAGCATAGCGATAGAACAAAGCCACTACTATAGCGATGATAGTAGTGAGATCCAGGGTAATGGTCATCTTGCCTAAAATCCCGCTAGGAAGAAGAATGAATCCATGAAGAAGACGAACGGGCGAAGACGAACCAAGTCTAGACAAACGAATCCTCATGATCGCAATGAAACAAGAACTATCGAGAAGAAGCACAACCGGAAAGGAGCAAACAACATGGTAAACACACAACACATAAACATGACAAGATGCTCAACCAAGCATGATGCATGACAAAGGCTATATGATGCTACTCATGGCAATAGATGATGCATACAAGAGCAAAACATCAAAGCAAATTTAAATGAGGCCGGAAACAACATATAACAAATCCGGTAAGTCCTCATATGCAAATTTCGAAATTGGTCCGGAACTGAATACACCTTATGTTGAAGTTGTTAAACATCGATTTAAGATGCACACAGATGATCTACATGAAATTCTAGTCAAGTTACATATAAAGTTCATTTAGTTCGGAGCTACAGCCTAGAAGATATGAGCAAAACAAGTTAAAACATGGCATTGATGCAAAATGCACTCAAACGTCAAGCAAACACTCTCAAACAAGGAAGAAACATGACAAGATGAAACTACATGCAAGTCTAAGCAAGTTTCATATAGAGCATGCTCAAAACGATGCAACACATACACTCCAAACAAGTTATTACAAAAATCTACCCAAAACAGCAAGTACGCACTTTGCAAACATCAAAACAACATGCTACAAGAAACTTATGAGCACAAACTTGACATTCACTTCATATTTCAAATATCATTAAAGGTCCAGGTTCATAGGCATCAAGATTAAACCATTATGATCAATGTAAAAAGCAACTTTATAACACAACATCATATGCATGAGCAGAGTTAATATGATGGCAAATTGAGAGCAAGAAAGAGACAAGCTACAGAAAGTAAACAAAGAAACCAAGGGCATTGCATCAAATTACACATAATAAATAACAAATAACATCATGGCATCATATACAAAAGGCTCATGGATTAGTAGGAACCAACATGACAAGATTGAATGTTGAAACATTTTCAGCAAGTGGAAAACAACAACATTATGATGACATGTTTGCAAGCATGAAACAGAGGCATATTGTCTCCAAAATTATCAAACATGGCATGTGAACAAAGTACTCCTAGCATACTACAATTCATGTAACTGGAGCATCTCCATAAGAGGCATGGATCACTCAATAACAAGCTCACAACAGTGCATCATGAAGTTAAAAGGAATCTGGAACATTATATAAGCATGTTCATGGAAATGAAAACATATGCTACAGGTTATATATAGGGCATCAAGAGGAATGGCATGATATACCATAGCATATAAAACAAAACATCTCAACTAAGTATCTCCAGATTATGCATGGATTAATTGGTAGCATCAATCAAACATGGCATCATGATATAGCAGTTTCAGCATTGACAGAAAGTTAACAGCAAATAGCCCACTTCACAAGCTTGATGCACCCACTAAACAGCATATAAAAATACATGGATTGCACCCCTGTAAAGATGGCATTAAATTGCTCCTATAACATGTAGACATCATGCTCATCAGATGCACACACAAAATGCAACAAAAATGACAAGTCAGAAAGTTACAGCAGTTTTCAGTGGTTAACAGTAACATGCACTTTTGCAACACGGGTTATGATATCAAGGTGCACCCTAACATGAAGGCAAAGCACACCACCATGTATAGCATGAACATCATAACATGCGCATATCAAGATCATCATCATAGCGTCAACAGGGACAAAGTTGTCGCACTCAAGAGATGCACAAACGATGTTAACAATCAGCAGATTCCAGCAGTAAACATCATGTAGCACTCTTGCAAGGAAGATTTAGGCATCGAAATGAACCAAAAAAAACATGCCACAATGAAGTGAAATGAAGAGCATCTCTCAATAAACATTTTAAAATATCATATGCCCAAACCGGAGCTATATGCATGAAGTTACGACATTACAAACATGCACACATAATATGAAAACTACGGGGACTTGGCAGAAAAATCACCTCTGGATCTGGGGTTGACCCAGCGCAAAAATCAAGGCGGTGGCGGATCTCATCGGACTTGGGCGTGGAGGCGGCCGGAGGTTGCGGGCGTCGACGGAGACGCCGGATCCGGCCGGATCTCGGCGGGGAAGACGGCTAGGCGACGGGGAGGCGATGCGGGGCGGTGCCGGTGAAGCGTGGCAGCGGGTGCTGGGCGACGGCGCCTCAGGGCGGGGCGGCGTTACTTGATGGCCTCACGCTGGGCGGCGGGTACGAGGGCGAGACCGGCGGCGGCGGCCGGGCCCGCTGGGCCGAAAGCGGGCCGGCGGCGGTGGGAGGTGGCAGAGCGCCACGTGGCAGCCTCTGGTTCGTCCGGCACGGTAGCGTGATTTCGTCCGGCGGGAGCGGACATGTCCGGCGGCGTGTGGGGGATTTACTAGGGTTTGGACCCGGATTTGGACGGGGAAGGCATATTTATAGGTAGAGGGAGCTAGGAGAGTCCGAACGGGGAGCGGTTTTCACCCACACGATCGTGACCGAACGTCGGAGAGCATGGAGGGGATTTAGATGGGTTAGGTGGGCTGTGTGAAGAGGTGCTGGGATGCATAGAGAAGGGGGTTTTGGTTAACTCGGTTAACCGTTGGGGCATCAAACGACCTCCAAATGGAGCGAAATTTGACGGGCGGTCTACCGGTGATGTACGAAGGCCACTCGGCAAATCTCAGCCCATTCCGAGAATGTTTTTCGGCGGCTCACAAAATAAGAGTTGGGAGGTGCCGCGGGCGTGTGCGAGTGTGGTCGGGCTCAGAACGGCAATGGTGAGAACCGGGGGAACCCGAACGGATGCATGTTGTGAAAAACATGCAGATGAAATGCAGATGATGACATGGCAAAATGCAACACACAAGCAAATGACATGGCAACGACAGCGAATCACTGGAAGACACCTGGCACATCGGATTTGGGGCGTTACAACTCTCCTCCACTAACAAGAGATCTCGTCCCGAGATCTTAGGAACAAGACGGAAGAGAAAGAGGAAGAGGTGAAGTAAGAGTACAAGAGAGAAGATGAACAAGGTTGAGAGCACTCGGGTAGAAAGAGGAACGACGAATATGACGAGAATCAGAAATCATGGAAACAAGATAGACTCTGAAACCACTCCGGTTAGAACAAGATAGAAAAGGAATGAATAAAAGAATTTGGGCAGCACTCCGACTGAAAATGGAAGGAATAGAACATGAACTTCACAAGATGGGATGGCACTTGATGAGATGAACAATGCAATGACTCCGGAAGAATTAAAAGAATGGAATGAAAAGAACTTAGAAGGAAGGATTGAACGGAGTTGTTGAGAAAATCAACAATGAAAGAATCAGCTTGTTGTGGACCTATGGAGAAACATCTCAAAACTTGAGGTGAAACTCTGCCACAATCAAGTGTCTGAATAGTTGAGAAGAACCAAGAAATGGAAAAACTCTACTTCAGAAGAAAACAAAGAATTATTTGCACTTCGAAACGCGATAAGAAAAGATACTTAAACTCCACCAACAAAATGTTGACTAACTCTTGAAGAATGAATTAAATCATGAAGAACCACCATGAAGAACTCCTGTGAAAAAAGCATGATGAGACAGAAATGAAGGATGAAAAAAAAATAAGATTGAGCCTTGCGGTGATTTAGATGGGGCTTTCGACGAAATGGCCGAGGAAAAATTCGAACTCCGGAAAAGAACGGATGAAAAACTTCGAACCGAGAGATTATTCACCATGAACAAACTCCGAAAGAAAGGATTACTTGGCGACGATGAAATAAGAATAAGAATTACGTTATGCTTATCCTCATCGAATTTAATTGATGACAACCGGATTTGGCATTCAACTTATTCTTGTTGAAAAGGCTTAAGGGGGATTGTCGGTGTCAAAACCAGCGGATCTCGGGTAGGGGGTCCCAAACTGTGCGTCTAGGCGGATGGTAACAGGAGACAAGGGACACGATGTTTTTACCCAGGTTCAGGCCCTCTCGATGGAGGTAAAACCCTACTCCTGCTTGATTGATATTGATGATATGGGTAATACAAGAGTGGATCTACCACGAGATCAAGGATGCTAAACCCTAGAAGCTAGCCTATGGTATGATTGTTGTAATGGTTGTCTGTCCTACGGACTAAAAACCTCCGGTTTATATAGACACCGGAGAGGGCTAGGGTTACACAGAGTCGGTTACAATGGTAGGAGATCTACATATCCATATCGCCAAGCTTGCCTTCCACGCCAAGGAAAGTCCCATCCGGACACGGGACGAAGTCTTCAATCTTGTATCTTCATAGTCTTGGAGTCCGCCAATGATGATAGTCCGCTATCCGAACACCCCTAGTCCAGACTCCTCAAGAGCTGAACGAACCAGCTTCAATGACGATGAGTCCGCGCGCATATTGTTCGGCATTGCAAGGCGGGTTCCTCCTCGAATAATTCATAGAAGATTATGAACACCAGGATAGTGTTCGGCTCTGCCAAATAAATTCCACATTCCACCGTAGAGAGAATAATATGTACACAAGTTCAATCTGCTGACGTATTTTGTGGCATGACGTCACACCACCACCAAGCCTTTACTTGAATCGTTTTTTATTATACCACCTCAGCGCGTTAGCGAAGCGGTTTCCTTGGCACGTCTTGTCGAAGCAGAGATCGTGTTCCCCTTATTCCGGGATTCCCATCAATACGAACGTGGGTAACCCAACCGCGCCATTGATGGTGGCGCTTGGGAGATAAGCGAGTTTCACCAGGCCGGTGGGGACGCATAGTCTTTGTCCGCCCATATATAAGGGGATAAGGATCCACCTTTTTTACCTACGCCTTCTTCCTCCTTTGCTTATCCATCTCCGCGCACTCGAGCTCCAGCGCCCAAGCTCGCACATCTCGCCTCAACCTTCTCCAGCCATGTCCGGAGCGGGAGGCAAGTGGATGGTCTCCTCCGTCACGGAGGGGCACATCGAAAAGCTGCGCGGCGCCGGATACCTCTCCAGCGACATCGCGCACCGGCTGCCCGACAAGGGGCAGCTCATCCCCACCCCCAGGCCCCATGAGAGGGTCGTATTCCTTCCCCACTTCCTCCGCGGACTGGGCTTCCCACTTCATCCCTTCGTCCGGGGGCTCATGTACTACTACGGCCTGGACTTCCACGATCTGGCGCCAAACTTCATCCTCAACATCTCGGTGTTTATCGTCGTGTGTGAGGCCTTCCTCTGCATCTAGCCCCACTTCGGCTTGTGGCTAAAAACCTTCAATGTCAAGCCGAAGGTAGTGAAGGGCGTCCAAGCGGAGTGCGGAGGCGCCATGGTGGGCAAAATGTCCAACGTCCTCTGGCTTGAGGGCGCCTTTGTGGAAACCATCAAAGGGTGGCAATCGGGGTGGTTCTATATCACCGAGCCGCGGCACCCTAAATGGGCAGCGGCCCCCGAGTTCAGATCTGGTACCCCCATGCAGATCACCCCCTGGAAAGAGAAGGGCTTGCTATGGGACAGTTCGGAGGAGCTGACCGGACTCCAGTCTTGTCTCCAGACCCTGGTGAACAAGAAGCTCAAGATTGTCAACGTGATCTAGGTCATGCTCGTCCGCCGGATTCTCCCCTGCCAACAACGGGCCTTCAATCTGTGGGAGTTTGATCCGACACAGCACCGGACCCCGAGCAGGCTCTTCGAGACAACGTACGAAGCTGCCTGGAGGGTGCTGTTCAAGGGCGGAGAAGCCCCCGCGTCCACGACTGAGGACCACGGATACAGCACCAAGCGCCCGACCGGTGTGGTAAGATATGTTATCCTTTATGGGACATTTATTTGTTTCATAGTTTGACTCTATTGTGGGATCTAAAACTCCCGATGCCTTTAACAGGACTGGCAGAGGACATCCAGACAGGTTAACTGTCCGGCTCCCCTCCCCGAAGACCCAGCGGATACCCGTTTAGCGGGGCTGCTAGTCCCGGCACTTTACGTGGTGCCAGAGAAGAAGGCCAAGAAGAAGGCCACGGGAACCCGAAGGAGTTCCCGACGTCAGGTGGTATCGGACTCATCGTCTGATGACTCTGAGGCGGACTCCTCCCCCGAAGGCGAGGAGGAGGAAGAAGGCTCTCCCCAGGAGGGGGGAGAGAGGAAGAGGAAGGCTTCCCCAACGGGGGAGGCCGAAGGGTCCAAGAGAGGAAGGACCCTTCCCCCGGACAGCTCCGCCAACGCCAACGTTTGCGACGAAGGGTGGCCCTCAAGGGCCAAGCCTCCGGCAAGATCGTAAGTATCCGGATCCCTGAGCGACTTATAATTTCTCTTTTGTGCCACATAGTGTCCTTCTAATGCCGCCCACTACCTTTAGTCCGGCCGAGGATGATCTTCCCGCTTCATCGAGCGGGTCCTTGGCTCCATCGGATGTGGACTCCATTCCGACCGCCTCCACCCCTCGTGATGCTAACGACGCCGAGGTGGGATCCCAAGAGGGGACCCATCAGGAGGAGGCTCCGGAGGGGCCGCAAGGCAGCCTCCCGGACTTTGCGTCGGACTCCGTGCCGGAACCCACAGTGGTTCCGGAGTCCGGCAGGCGGCCCCTTCGTAAGAAGGGCAAGATCTTGACACCGGCAGCCTCCGTCCAACCGGAGGCACCGGACAACTTGTTGGATGCACTCAACGGCACTTCCATTGAGGACGAACACCGCACTGTTATGAGTGCGGTGATTCAGAAGGTGCAGCTCGCCAAGAGCGGGCTGACCGAAGCTTGCAGCAGCCTTCTAACAGGCTTTGAGGTAAGAAGTTTTAAAATATATAATGTAATACCGCATAGACAGTAGCCCCTGATGCTCGGTTCGGTGTTCGGAAGGAAAAGCCGGACTGAGGATATAAAAAGATATACGCAGGAGTTCTAAAAATTATGTCAATATGGGTTTGCAGGCTGTGCTGCTGACCTCTGCCGCATTGGCTGCGGAGGTCAATGCTTTGAAGCAGGACCTCGAGCGGACCGAGAACGAGCTCAGTCTTGCCAAGAAGCAGCTCGTGGACAAAGAAGGTGAGGAACACCGTATTAAATTTGTACCTTATAGAAAAGGATTTAGGTTGCGATAGAAATAACAAGGATAACGTGGGTACTGCAGGGGCCACGAACGAGGTGGCGACCCTAAAGGGGGCCGTGTCCATGACGAGCATAACGCAATGCTGCAAGAGAGAAGAAACAGAGGCGGGTGGCGGAAGTGCGGCAAGAGCTCCAGGCTCTCATGGAAAAGTATGAGAGTTTGGAGCGCGACTCGAAGACTCGAGAGGCCGAGCTTGCCTCGGCTCTTGAAAGTGCCAAAGCCGCTAAGGCCGAGGCCCATAAGGCCCTCCAGGAGGTTGAGGCGGGGAAGAAAATAGCGGCGGGTAAGGCATTTTTCATGCAAAGCAAGCATGTGAATGTGAATTACCTGTTACTTACCCAAATTCGGAGCTCTCCAGGGGCGTTTGCAGATCTGCCTTGCAGCGTGTCCGATGCCGCCGCATTCTACCGGGCCGAGGAGGGGAGCTCAACGGAGAAGGTCTTCTGGTCTCGGTATGCTGAGGCCGGACATCCGGTGCCCGTTAGCGACCAGCTGAAGCAGCTGGTCGAGCTCCGCAAGGTAGCCGAGCAAGCCATGAAGGGCCTCATAGTCCGGCTGTGGCCTGAGGAGGCCATGCCTAGGAGCTACTTCGCCTCGTCGCGGCGGCTGGTGGATGCGTGCCCTGGGTGGAAGTCATCAGCGCTCCCTTTGCATTAAAGGTGCCCGTCGGGCCTTGCCATATAAAGGTGCATTGGGGCAGGCTGGATCTCGAGAGGCTTATCACGGACGCGCGCCGGGCGGGCAAGGAGTATCGTACGCCCGAAATGTACTATAAGTGTGTCCTGAAGGGTGCCCGCAAGATTGCGGATGAATGCCCCAAAGATGTAATTTTTTAGTAGACTCGCAATGTGTTATCCTGTGCGCTGAAAACTTTATTCATATGCGCTAAGCAACGCTTATTAATTTAAAATATTACCTTCATGCGGCCGCTTATCAAATCGAGAGATGGCAAGTCGTCGGCTTCAGCACCCATGCCACAGTCTTTGGGGTGTTCGGGATAAACAAGAGCGCTCTTGTTCCCATTTTTGGGTCCATCTAGGGAGGCGCTCAACACAACGAACAAGGCAACTGGACTTATAATGCTTGAACACTCTCACTTAGCCATAGAATTCTATAATTTTAAATTTCGGCGAAGCCCCTAGTGTTTGGAAGGCCGAATTTGGGGCGCTATCCATGCCTGGGCCGGACACAGCCGGTTCCTCGCTCTAAGCGGCATAAGTCTTTAGGGACTCGAAAAGACCTCTCGAACAGCGACCAGCTCTCGCCTTATCATGACGGTCAGTTTTAGCTTTCTCCACTAAGGCGCTCGCCCAGCTCAACCGGGGCGCAATCGTAGTGGTTCTCCCAGTGCTACCTTAGCTGATAGAACGGAACGTAAGGCACCAAAACATGGGAGCCGGGCAAACCCAACTATTGACCCAAGACATGATTCGGAGCCGATGCATATAATGTTATAAGTTCGGGGTGCCGCACTTGTGAAAGCTTTCGAACTTATCACACCGTAATGTGGGGAACATAAGCCCCTGGTGTATTCGGCCATACCAAATTGTACGGATGCAAGATGTCATAAATGAACATATATGTAAAAAAAAGGAATGCAATTATGGGCAAAAAGCGCTGCATTGTTTATTCAAGGAATGCTGCTATGAGTGCAGAATGATACAAATAGTGCGGTAAGCAAGGGATTGGACTATTTAGACATATCGCCCTCCAGGGGTAGGCTGCAGACTAGTGTATTTAACAAATTTAATGCTCGTAATGGAGACCACTTGAATGTTCGTCGTAGCCTTTGTCCTTCCCTGGCTGTTGCATCGTGAGTTCGGCAGGTTTACCGCCGGACAGGTTCTCTGGTGAACGGAGTCCTGTGGATAAATAGAAAAAGGAAAAAAGGAAAGAAATAAAAAGAGCGACACACTTGGGAGCCTCTGGTGTGGTTGAGCCGCACTCTGGGCCTGTCGTGGTCGTGCCCCTCCCCCTATGCCCATGGTATCTTCAGAGCGTAATGATGTACGCGAAGAGCTGGTATTGCAATCATGCAAGGGCTGGGGTTGGGGCCGCATTGCTACGCGTGCTCGGAACGTGCCAGGTGGTCTTGATGTATGGTACTCCGGGCGCGTTTGGCCTTGTCCGGTCGTTTAATGGTGTAACGCCCTCGATGCGGCTATATCTCCCACGTGTCGAAGCACGACTTAGAGGCATAACCGCATTGAAAGCAATGTCGCAAGTGAGGTAATCTTCACACAACCCAAGTAATACATATGGGAAAGAGATACATAGTTGGCTTACAATCGCCACTTCACACAATTACATGAATAAAGCATTGCATCATCCAGATACAATCAAGGTCCGACTACGGAACCAAAATAAAAGAAGAACCCCAAATGCGACAAAGGTCCCCGATCGACCCCAACTGGGCCCACTACTGATCAACTAGAACGAAACCACACAAAGGGCAAGATCTTCATCGAGCTCCTCCTTGAGCTTGATTGCGTCACCTGCTCGGTAACATAGGCACCTGCAAACTGGTTTTGGAAGTATCTGGTGAGTCACGAGGGCTCAGCAATCCCATTACCATGGGTATCAAGACTAGCAAAGCTTAATGGGAAAGGAAGGGGTAAAGTGGTGAGGTTGCAGCAGCGACTAAGCATGATATGGTGGCTAAGCAACGCAAATAAGAGCGAGAAGAGAACAAGCGGAACGGTCGTGAAGCTAGCAATGATCAAGAGGTGATCCTGAACACCTACTTACGTCAAACATAACACAGCAACCGTGTTCACTTCCCGGACTCCGCCGAGAAGAGACCATCACGGCTACACACTCGGTTGATGTGTTTTAATTCGGATCTGGTGTCAAGTTATCTACAACCGAACATTAACAAATTCCCATCTGCCACATAACCGCGGGCACGGCTCTCGAAAGTTCATACCCTGCAGGGGTGTCCCAACTTAGCCCATGACAAGCTCTCGCGATCATCGAAGGAATAGACCTTCACCCGAGACACTCCGATCAGACTCGGTATCCCGGTACATCAAGACATTTCGACAATGGTAAAACAAGACCAGCAAGACCTCCCGGCGTGCGACATCCCGATAGTAGCCAGCAGATCTCGTCTCGAGCCACGACCGGATGAGCGAGACGCACGACAACCGACGATACCCCAAGTTGCCTAGGGGCGGCACCGCAAGTGGCTCTAGTTTGGACCAACGCTTAGACAAGCACTGGCCCGGGGGGGCTATAATAAAGATGACCCTTGGGTTAATTACTCCCAAGGGAAAAATAGGTGGTGGTGAGGCAAATGGTAAAAGTCAATGTTGGGCCTTCTTTGGAGGAGTTTTATTCAAAGCGAACTGTCAAGGGGTCCCATAAATCACCCGACCGCGTAAGGAACATAAAATCCGGGAACATAACACCGGTATGACGGAAACTAGGGCGGCAAGAGTGGAACAAAACACCAGGCATAAGGCCGAGCCTTCCACCCTTTACCAAGTATATAGATGCATTAATAATATAAGAGATATTGTGATATCCCAACATAAACCCTGTCCACCATGGAGAAATCTTCAACTTCACCTGCAACTAGCAACGCTATAAGAGGGACGGAGCAAAGTGGTAACATAGCCAATCAATGGTTTGCATAGGAAAGGTGTCAAAGGTTAGAGGTTCATGGCAATATGGGATGGCTGGACAAACAGGTAATAGGTAGCGCAGCATAGCGAAAGAACGAGGCAACTAGCATAGCAATGATAGTAGTGAGATCCAGGGTAGCGGTCATCTTGCCTGAAATCCCGCAAGGAAGAAGAACGAGTCCATGAAGAAGACAAACAGATGCAGTCGAACGAATCCTCACAACTCTGGAACGAAACCGAAGCTAACGAGAGAAGCAACCCGGAAAGAAGCAAACAACATGGTAAACACACAAGCATAACCATGGCATGATGCACAATCAAGTATGATGCATGTCCGGTTTAATGAGGCATGGCATGGTAAAGTGCAACAAACAATGCTACAAGTTAAGTGGAGCTCAATATGCAACGAGTTGCATATTGACAAAACACCACATCCGAGTTATTTAGTTCGCTCTCGTTTAGGTACACAACAATGTTAAACGTTGTTAAACATGTCAAGGGGTGAAGCATAACAAAACTACCTAACTAGGCAAGTTTAAATGAGGCCGGAAGAACAAACAACAATTCCGGAAGAACCTCATATGCAATTTATGAATTTTCTACTGTTCTGCCCTAAACACAATTTTAAAGTTGTTAAACAGCAAAATAAAGTGGACCATGTTAATCTAGGCATTTTTCCACCCCATTTACATATAAAGTTTATTAAATTCCGAGTTACGGTTATTTAGTTATGGAATAAATCATTTTAACATGGCATTTGGCAAAATTAATGCAAACAATAATTTTAATCATTTTAAATATTGTTATCATGATGCGGATGACAAATTCAATTTTTATGCAGTTTTTATGAAAATGTTGACATGAGCATGTTATGAAGCATTTGTCGCCATGGCGGAACAAAAAGGGTGCCACGGCGGCGAAACGAAAAGGGTGCCACGGCGACGAAAAGGAAATGGTGCCACGGCAACATATCCGAAAATGATGCCACGGCAACATATCGGTTCCGGTAGCTCACGGAGATACCGGTGCAAAAGGAAGCGTGCGGATGTGTGGAACACGTAAGAGATCGGGAGTGATCCCGGATACCGGGTGTCCCACATGTCGGTGGCATGGCAAAAGAGGGGCATCGCAAGCGACAATTCGGACATGGTGCAAACACGGGCATCTCATACATGCAAGGGCATCTCATCGTGGTCGTCTCGGGTTATACCTTCGAACCGTGCAAACGGGACGGTTCACGTTTCGTAGAGGGAAGTAGTTGTTCACGTGTCGTCGTGGGAAGTAGTCGTACACATGCCGTAGTGGAAGTAGTGGTTCACGACAACGGTCGTAGTGGAAGTAGTGGTACACGTTCGTTCGGAGAGGTACTTGATGACTCCAACGTCTTCGGGGCGACGGTAGTTGTACACGGTCCAGGAGACGTCGATCGTTCGGGGTCCGACTTGCGAGTCTTGCCGACATGAGTGGAACTTGGCGGAAATCTCGAAGATGGCCTTGGTGTTCCTGGTACTTGGCGTCTTGTACTGGCCGATCCAAAACGAAGAAAGACAAAAGGGCCTCTGGAGGACAGCAGCAAGGCAACTCATGCCCGACAATGAAACAACAAAATCGGCCACGACGTGGTGGTGGAGCAGAGCACCAAGAGGCAGGGCGTCGGCGAGGGAGACGGGACGCACACAGCAGAGGCCAGCGGCGGCGCACGTCCATGGCACACATGAAGGCGAGCAGGACGTCGAGGAAGGCAGCAGAGGCGACGGGGATCGGGCGAGGACGAGGACGAGATGCAGACCTGGGCGGCGGGAGCCCATCTCCGACGATGGCGGCGGCGCTGGAGCGTGAACGAACACCGGGGGAGGCAGAGAAGCTCGCGTCCCTGGCGGCAGGGAACTTGGCGCGGCGACGGCGAGACGGGGCGGCGTCGGGCACGCATGGCGAGGAGAAGCAGGTGCAGGTTCGAGGAGGGGGTCACCGGATGGCGCGGGGACGAAGCAGCAACAGGAGGCGCTCGGGGACAGTTCGGGCTCCAGGAGCTTGGGCGCGGTGAGGCAAAAGGGACGGGAGGAGGCGATGGGAATCGGGCACTGAACGAGGGGCTCTTCCCCTGTGGCGGCGCGAGGATGTACGAAGGGGAAAAAGGGATCGAGAGGAGGGGGGTTCGAGGGAGAGGAAGCAGATGGGATCGAGCGTTGCAGCGGCGCTGGAGGGAGAGAGATGTGGAGGAGGGGGTCGGGCTAGGTTAGGTGCGGCTGGGGTTCGGCTGGGCCTTGGCCTTGGGCCGGCGCGGGAGGCTGGGAGGCTATGACGCCCCCGATTTAATCGTACACTAATCATGCATGCAAACGTGTACGATCAAGATCAGGGACTCACGGGAAGATATCACAACACAACTCTAAAACATAAATAAGTCATACAAGCATCATAATACAAGCCAGGGGCCTCGAGGGCTTGAATACAAGTGCTCGATCATAAATGAGTCAGCGGAAGCAACAATATCTGAGTACAGACATAAGTTAAACAAGTTTGCCTTAAGAAGGCTAGCACAAACTGGGATCAGATCGAAGAGGCGCGGGCCTCCTGCAGGATCCTCCTAAACTACTCCTGAGTGTCGTCGTCCGCCGCCCGCACGTAGTAGTAGGCACCTTGATAGTAGTAGTCGTCCTCGACGGTGGCGTCAGCTGCCTGGACTCCAGCATCTGGTTGCGACAACCGTAAAGAAAGGAAAGGGGGAAAAGGGGAGAAAGCAACCGTGAGTACTCATCCAAAGTACTGCAAGCAAGGAGCTACACTACATATGCATGGGTATATGTGTAAAGGGCCATATCGGTGGGTGAGCTGCAGAATGCGAGAATAAGAGGGGATAGCTAATCCGTCGAAGACTACGCTCGGCAGCCTCCGCCTTGCAAACATGTAGAAGAGAGTAGACAGAAGTCCTCCAAGTAGCATCGCCAAGTAGCATCTCCAAGTAGCATCTCCAGTAGCATCGCATAGCAAAATCCTACCCGGCGATCCTCTCCTCGTCGCCCTGTTAGAGAGCGATCTCCGGGTTGTATCTAGCACTTGGAAGGGTGTGTTTTATTAAGTATCCGGTTCTAGTTGTCATAAGGTCAAGGTACAACTCCGGGTCGTCCTTTTACCGAGGGACACGGCTATTCGAATAGATAAACTTCCCTGCAGGGGTGCACCACATAACCCAACACGCTTGATCCCATTTGGCCGGACACACTTTTCGGGGTCATGCCCGGCCTCGGAAGATCAACATGTCGCAGCCCCACCTAGGCACAACAGAGCGGTCAGCATGCCGGTCTAAACCTATGCGCGCAGGGGTCTGGGCCCATCGCCCTGAGCACACCCAAGACGTTGCGAATCTGGCGGAAGCGTAACTAGCCCCTTAATACAAGTGCGGGCTTGCGTTCCAATCCGGTAGCGCCACTCGATCGGCCGACGTCAAGAAGGCTTGGTGATACCACGACGCCGGGATACCCATAACTACTCCCGTAGATGGTTAGTGCGATAGACCAAATGGCCGACTCGTAAAAAATACCCAGATCTCGTTAAGCGTGTTAAGTATCCATGAGCGCCGAGCAGGCCAGCCCACTGTCTCCTAGGTGGTCTCAACCTGCCTGTTGCTCCGCCACAAAGTGTGATCGGGGCCATCGGGAACCCAGGCCCACCTCTACCGGGATGGAGCCACCTGTCCTTTCAGCCCCCTCATCAGAATCACTTGCGGGTACTCCTCGAGCTGACCCGACTTTAGTCACCATCTGTATAGTATGTATGTATGTATAGTATATACCCATGATCACCTCCCAAGTGATCACGGCCCGATAGTATAGCAAGGCAGACTGACAAGAATGTAGGGCCAATGATGATAAACTAGCATCCTATACTAAGCATTTAGGATTGCGGGTAAGGTATCAATGACTGTAGCAACAATGACAAGCTATGCAACAGAATAGGAGTAACCGAACAGTAACATGCTACACTACTCTAATGCAAGCAGTATAGAGAAGAATAGGCGATATCTGGTGATCAAGGGGGGGGGCTTGCCTGGTTGCTCTGGCAAGAAGGAGGGATCGTCAACTCCGTAGTCAAACTGGGGGCGCTGACAGTCTCGGGTTCTACCGGAAAGAAGTAATGGAGGGGGAACATAATAAATAACAGAGCAATCAAAGCATCACAAAGTGTAACAAGGCGATACGCGGTGTCCGATGTGCCCTAACACCGTAGTAGGTGATACCGGCGAAAGGGGGAAACATCCGGGAAAGTATTCCCGGTGTTTCGCGTTTTCGGATCGGTGAACCGGAGGGGGAAAGTTGTGTGTTTGGTATGCTAGGGATGCGTGGCGGACGAACAGGCTGCGTATCCGGATTCGTCTCGTCGTTCTGAGCAACTTTCATGTAGAAAGTATTTTAATCCGAGTTGCGGATTAAAAGTTATGATTTTCTAATGATTTTATTAATTTCTGGAATTTAATTAGTTATTTAAATTAATTCGAAAATGGAATAATGACATCAGCATGATATCATGCTGACGTCAGCAGTCAACAGAGTTGACTGGTCAACCTAACCAGTGGGTCCCACTGGTCAGAGACACATGTTAATTATCCAAATTTAATTTAATCTAATCAGAAATAATTAGGGGTGGGCCCCACTGTCATTGACTCCTACTTTTTAACAGGGACTTGTTTTTATTTAATTTATCCTAATTAGTAGGGGGGCCCTGCTGTTAGTGTCTATTAGAGGTTATCTAGTTTGACTAATTAGATTAGTTCCTAATCTAATCTCTTTGGGGACCCGCATGTCGGTGGCACACGCACGAGCACACCAGGCGGGGCCACGACGGAGCAGCCGGGGAACCACGGCGAGGGGCTCGAAGCTACGAGAGCGATGGCGGCTGGAACCGTCATGGCGGGGCCACGACGGCGGTAAGAACGACCAGCAGCGGCGGGTCAAGACGCAGACGGCGGCGAAGCGCCGCGATGGTTGCTGATGGGGATGGCGGTCGCGACTGGTCGCGATCGGGCGAAAGCAAGCGCAACAACGGTCGCGGCCAGTCACAGCCAGAGGCCCGCAAGAGCGGCTAGGGAGCATGGCTAGCGTGTGTGCGCATGATGGTGCGCCATGCGGGGCGAGTGCAGCCCAGAGCGCGGGCGCGTTCGGTGACGAGCAAGCAGAGGGGGAAGGGGAGCGTGCTCACGAGCGTTGAAGGGGAGGGGTCGGCGTGGCTCAGGTCGGCCGATGAGGAGGAGATGAGGAGGCGAGGCGACGACGTTGAGGTGACGACGCCGTAGGGCGACGGGGCACGGCCTCGAGGTGATGGAGTCGACGCAGTTCCAGCGGCGGTGGCGGGTCGATCCTGCGAGGAAGAGGTGCGGGTGGTCCGGTGATGGCAGCAGGCATCGGGGCGCCGGCGAGGTGCGGCGGGGTGGCGCATGGCATCGACATCGGCGGGGTCGGGGGCGGCGAAGCGTTCGTGCTCGATCCGAGATCGAGGATCGGGAAGTGGGGTGTGGTGGTGGATTAGGGTTTACTCAGGTGGGGGGATAAGGCGGACCGGGGTGGGCCGGCCTGGCGGCCCATCGGCCTGCTGTGCCGAGGCCCAGATGGGGGGTGTTCCTTCTATTATTTTTTTTGTTCTAGTCTTTCCCTTTTTCTTATTTTCTTTTCTTTTCTGTTTTAATTTTATATTTCAAATAGCTTAGTTTTATAAAATACATTAGTTGTACCTAAATTAGTATTAACAATTATGCCACCACCACAATTAACTTGGCACCTAAAATAAAATAGTTTGTAAGTGTTTAATATTTTAAAAGCTTTTAAATAATTTGTTTTGTTACTATTTTGCTCATTTCAGAATTTTAAACACTTTATAAAAGTGGGGTTTCTTCACCACAATCACCTCTGCATTATTTAGCACGACTCGAACATTTTAGTTTTAAAGTTTGAAAACTTTTGTTGTTTGTCTTTATTTTAAATTTGAATTTGAATCGTTTTTGAACCATCGCGAGATTAACTAAAGTGACAACGGTGACATGGCAGCATTAGGAGAGGGTTACTGTAGCTTAATTATCCGGGCGTCACAATTCTCCTCCACTATAAGAAATCTCGTCCCGAGATTTAAGACGGGGAGTAAGAGGGAAGGGATTTGGTTACAAAATTCTAACGAATCTTCTCGTCTTTGGTGGCTCTTCTCGAAGAGGTCGATCCATTACATTGATGTCTTCAGTTCTCTGCCTCGGGTCATCATGATGAAGTTGTCGTCCTTCCTTGGGGATCTTCATTGTACTTACGAAAAGGATAAGGGGTAGCTTCAAAAGGATAGACCTCTATAAGGTTGACTATCTGGTCGATAGCATCAAGGAAGGTGGCGGAAGTTACTCTCGAATTGAATCTTAAGAAAATATCGAGAGCAAAGTAAGGAGGTACCATGAGAAGTTTCAAACGGATAGGCAAGCGTTCGATGCCAAATCAGAGGGTGAAAGGGGTTCAGAGCAACGAGAATAAGTATTGCGCCTGATACCAAAATAGATCACTTGGAACGGTGGTCCGTGAATTACATACGAGTCCATGCGCGAGGAATAACTTTGGGAACAAGGGGTGTACAGGAGAGTCAGGTTTTGATCCTGTGGAACTGTGGGTTATGGGCCCACCATGTGGTTGAAAGTAGGAAGGGGGCCGACATCTTGCACTGTCACGATAGTAAGGCGTGTCAGAGGGTAGCCTATCAGTTATGTCGGCAACAACATCGATACCAAGGGCGAGGGACGAAGAGAACCATTTTCCTGCTCGTTGAACGAGGCGGGCCAATAGGCAAGGTTCTCGTCCATCGGTGGTTATCAGGGTGCTATCGACAAATGCAACAGGGTCTCGCTGACAGAACTGTACACCGAGGTGTTTACATAAGCAGGATAATATTACTGCTTAGATCATATAGATCACCAGTAAGGTTAAACGAAACAATGGAAAGGAAAAGGTGATCATGAGATTAAACAGAACAATGGAAAGGAAAAATGTGTTTAAACACATATTCCAGGGGTATATCATTTCCAAGGAGAAACAAAGCATGATATCCATGACAGGATATTATGTAGAAAACCCGTTAGGAAAGGGGGAAGAAATCTCATGACATTACCCATACAACGGTGTTCGGATAATTTGATAAAGAAAATGAAGCATTGTGCTTCAAATGTTCTTATAGAAATTCGGAGTACCATAGACATGCTCCGAGATAGCATTGACATGGTCATCCTGTGAAGATCAGTCTTCGGAATCACAAAGGATCCATCAGGAATAACTTGTAAAATAAGTCTTACAATTTTCTCTTGAAAGAATGGATAACTTTGCTGAAAAGGAAACTATAACAGTAGGTCCTCCAGCCGTGGGGGGGGGGTGCTAGGCATGACATCATGTTACCGGGTCATCGAAGGACCAACATCCTAACTCTTGGAGAGTTGTCCCAACCATCATATCTGATCGAGATTCAGATTCGATTGGTGTCATGATACCTCAGACTCAGGATGTCCGAGAAGAAAAGGTGCAACACAATTAGACGAAATGACATCAAAGATTCTCGGGAGATGAACCATGGAAGCCAGTTCCGAAACAAGAGTTCATCGGTAAACCAACGAGAGGATGAGGAGGTGGTTGATGGAATTCAACGGCAATTCATCGAGATTAACAAAAGATGGATTTCCACCATTACGTGAACAAGGAGATAACATTTGTCAGATCAAAATGATATATTGATGTATGCTTGAGGAAAACATACACGATTTAACAATGGTTGAAAGGTGCGCCCGAAATATGGGCTGGGTTGCACGGCTAACATTGGAATGGTGATTCAATAATCAATAGCCTAAGAATGAACGGCCAACCATTAACTTCAAAGCAATAGGGTTGCTAGAAGGGCGGAATCCAAACAGCACCGCTCACTTGTTGGTATCCCGGTTGGAATCAACACGAGGACCCAGAAAGAATGGTGATGGTGAGAAGTATCACCATACCAAGAATTTTTACGAGGTGGTGAAATTCTCACAATATTGATGACATAAGAGATGTTAATGTTCCAAGGTACAGGAGAACAATTGTTGTATAGCAAGGAACTCAAGGTATATAACCAAACACGAACAAGCTTGTGTTGGTGGGAAGGCAATAAAGTCGTCGATGATAAAACAATCAATGAGGGGCAAGGATGGTATTTCTCATCATGAATACAATTGATATCCTGGAGGAACTCAGAATGTTGATGATGATCATGATAAATTTTGTCGAGAGACTTCATGAAGATGTAATCGATCGGCGATGACATCAAGTTAAAGGAATGATGAAACAAAAGGTTATTGGAACCATGGGTCCGACACAAACTTGAAATCAAGTTTGTTGTTTGAGGAGAATTGGTATGACGAGGAAGATCGGCACATGATTCGCTCATCATCAAAAATTATGCTCTGGGAAAGAACCAGGTAGCACAATTAAAATTTAGCACGATAAGGATATAGCCAATCAGGCTAGGAATGACTTCAAGGATTATTAAACTCATAAGCAACGAAAATTACTTAGAGTTATCGTATCGGAGTGCGGAATCGATTCACTTATCGGTGTTCTCGAGTGACTAATAACTCAGAACCCGTGAAAAATTGGAATCAGTGGGAATGCACTTGATGAAGAACTCATAAGAAGTTATGCACTTCCATGATAATCTCGAGATACCAGGGGGGTAATACTCGACGACAGATCAAAGTACAGGTTGGAGTGGGGTATTGCTCTATAGAAGACAAGTGCTTAAACTTGCACAGGAAATGGTATTTAAGGGAGAATATGGTCGGAACCACGATTGCAAAAGGCCAGATCCCAAATATAAGATGAACTTATAACAAAGGGATAATTAAATTTAAGAGAAGCTTTAATGATAAGATCTACATCATGTCCATGGGCATGAACACAAGTTCAAGGTCGACTCCCACTTCCTCAATGTATAACCTTCCATTCACTTCTCGCTTTGATAAAAGCATTAGTGTTGAAAGTTTTACCTGGTAAAATACCAGATGAGTATGACTCGTGAAAACTTCCGAGTTCACACATATTAGGGAAGGCACAGGTTCAACCCATCAGGGCATCTTAGGAACATATACCACAACTTAGGAGTAAATAATACAAGCTCGAAAGTAGAGCATTGTTCAAAAGCAGATGATACAATTTACCAAAGGCATTATATACCCATGGAAAGGCTCACAAGGTTATTCAATATGAAGGACATTATCGGATAAAATCCAACAAAGGAACCGATGGTCCACAAGGGGTCTTATGTGAGCATCGGTACTCAACCAGAGGAAGAAGAATGCAAGGAGATCTGATTATAGAAACATCTGACTAATTCAAAGTTCAAATGCAAAACCATTATGACTTCCAGATCAGGGGATCAGAAGCAATGCTCTGATCAAGGATGGATAAGTTGAATAGACTTAGGGGTACATTCGACGACAACTTGATTGATCGTGGACCAGCTCATGTTCAAAATGACATCTGAGCCGGAAGGATGAATTCTAGGATCTGATCGAGGAGTGCGAGCATTCGCAACATATCGAATCAATGGACTCAAAATGATAGTGACAAAGGATGTCAACGGAGGTTACTAGAAATATGGAATTAACCATAATGCAGGAATTCAAGGAATTCAAGAGCAATAGGCTGCTGAGGATTTTCAGAAAACCGAATAGTATTCCAAAGAATTTTATGATCCACATGAATAACTGAGGATGAACAAATCCTTGATAAGTGGGAGGAATTATACTTAGGGGTATTCAGGTGGCAAAGAGATTGCAAGGCAGTAAGCACAAAGGATTCTCGGAATAGCGCGAAGCAGTTTCGGATATCTTGTACTAACAAGAGTAATCGAGAATGAAGGTATGGGTGGCAAGTATAAGTAACTAACCATAGGGATGTCTCGGTGGTAGTGAGTTTGCAAGGGTGGTGGGCACAAGTGTCTTGCTAAAACATCAAATAGCATCTTCGGAAAACTTCTGGTGCAGCAGGCGTTCGTCCATAATAAGGGGCTCTCCGGGAGGAAGTAATTGCGAGAACCTAGAGTCGGAGTTAGTAAAATTGTTTAACCCGAATAGAAGAGATGTCAGAGTCCCAGAGTATAGACGAGGAGTAAAAGATCCTAATACCACCCGATGGCGACGTGGGCCCGTAAGGCACACAGCCAAGTTAGTAAAAGTTTTTGCAATGTCTAGACTCAACTTCGGCCAAGGAGTGTGGAAGGGGGAGTCCTACAGGCAGTTGGCTCTGATACCAACTTGTGACGCCCCCGATTTAATTGTACACTAATCATGCACGCAAACGTGTACGATCAAGATCAGGGACTCACGGGAAGATATCACAACACAACTCTAAAACATAAATAAGTCATACAAGCATCATAATACAAGCCAGGGGCCTCGAGGGCTTGAATACCGTCTTTCGATCATAAACGAGTCACGGAAGCAACAATATCTGAGTACGAGACATAAGTTAAACAAGTTTGCCTTAAGAAGGCTAGCACAAACGGGATACAGACGAAGAGGCGCGGGCCTCTGCGCAGGATCCTCCTAAACTACTCACAGTCGCCGTCGCCGCCCGCACGTAGTAGTAGGCACCTTCAGTGTAGTAGTCGTCCTCGACGGTGGCGTCTGGCTCCTGGACTCCAGCATCTGGTTGCGACAACCAGAAAGAAAGGAAAGGGGGAAAAGGGGGAGAAAGCAACCGTGAGTACTCATCCAAAGTACTCGCAAGCAAGGAGCTACACTACATATGCATGGGTATATGTGTAAAGGGCCATATCGGTGGACTGAACTGCAGAATGCCAGAATAAGAGGGGGATAGCTAATCCTGTCGAAGACTACGCTTCTGGCAGCCTCCGTCTTGCAGCATGTAGAAGAGAGTAGACAGAAGTCCTCCAAGTAGCATCGCCAAGTAGCATCTCCAAGTAGCATCTCCAATAGCATCGCATAGCATAATCCTACCCGCGATCCTCTCCTTGTCGCCTGTGTTGAGAGCGATCACGGGTTGTATCTCGCACTTGGAAGGGTGTGTTTTATTAAGTATCCGGTTCTAGTTGTCATAAGGTCAAGGTACAACTCCGGTCGCCCTTTACCGAGGGACACGGCTATTCAATAGATAAACTTCCCGCAGGGTGCACCACATAACCCAACACGCTTGATCCCATTTGGCGGACACACTTTTCGGGTCATGCCCGCCTCGGAAGATCAACACGCCGCAGCCCCACCTAGGCACAACAGAGCGGTCAAGACGCCGGTCTAAACCTATGCTTGCAGGGTGCAGGCCCATCGCCTACGAGCACACGCACGTTTAAACGCGCCGAAGCGTAACTAGCCCCTTAATACAAGTGCAGGCTTGCGTTCCAATCCGGCGCGCGCCACTCAGTCGCTGACGTCAAGAAGGCTTCGCTGATACCACGACGTCGGGATACCCATAACTACTCCCACATAGATGGTTAGTGCGTATAGACCAAATGGCCAGACTCGGATCAAATACCCGGATCTCGTTAAGCGTGTTAAGTATCCATGAACGGCGATCAGGCCAGCCCACTGTCTCCTAGGTGGTCTCAACCTGCCCTGTCGCTCCGCCACAATGTAACAGTCGGGGGCCATCGGGAACCCAGGCCCACCTCTACCGGGATGGAGCCACCTGTCCTTTCGCCCCTCATCGTAATCACTTATGGTACTCCTCGAGTGACCCGACTTTAGTCACCATCTGTATAGTATGTATGTATGTATAGTATATACCCATGATCACCTCCCAAGTGATCACGGCCCGATAGTATAGCAAGGCAGACTGACAAGAATGTAGGGCCAATGATGATAAACTAGCATCCTATACTAAGCATTTAGGATTGCGGGTAAGGTATCAATGACTGTAGCAACAATGACAAGCTATGCAACAGAATAGGAGTAACCGAACAGTAACATGCTACACTACTCTAATGCATGCAGTATAGAGAAGAATAGGCGATATCTGGTGATCAAGGGGGGCTTGCTGGTTGCTCACGGCAAGAAGGAGGATCGTCAACTCCGTAGTCGAACTGGGGGCGCCGACAGTCTCGGGTTCTACCGAAAAGAAGTAATGGAGGGGGAACATAATAAATAACAGAGCAATCAAAGCATCACAAAGTGTAACAAGGCGATACGCGGTGTCCGGTGTGCCCTAACTCCGTAGTAGGTGATACCGGCGAAAGGGGGAAACATCCGGGAAAGTATTCCCGGTGTTTCGCGTTTTCGGATCGGTGAACCAGAGGGGGAAAGTTGTGTGTTTGGTATGCTAGGGATGCGTGGCGGACGAACAAGCTGCGATCCGGATTAAATCTCGTCGTTACGAACAACTTTCATGTAGAAAGTATTTTAATCGAGAAGGCGGATTAAAAGTTATGATTTTCTAAAGATTTTATTAATTTCTGGAATTTAATTAGTTATTTAAATTAATTCGAAAATGGAATAATGACATCAGCATGATATCATGCTGACATCAGCAGTCAACAGAGTTGACTGGTCAACCTAACCAGTGGGTCCCACTGGTCAGAGACACATGTTAATTATCCAAATTTAATTTAATCTAATCAGAATTAATTAGGGGTGGGCCCCACTATCATTGACTCCTACTTTTTAACAGGGACTTGTTTTTATTTAATTTATCCTAATTAGTAGGGGGGCCCTGCTGTTAGTGTCTATTAGAGGTTATCTAGTTTGACTAATTAGATTAGTTCCTAATCTAATCTGCTGGGACCCGCATGTCGGTGGCACACGCACGAGCACACCCAGAGGCAGGGCCACGACGGAGCGGCTTGAGGGAACCACGGCGGAGGGGCTCCAGGAAGCTACGAGAGCAGCGGCGGCTGGAACCGTCGCGGGCGGGGCCAGCGACGGCGGCAAGATTTACCAAAGCGGCGGGGTCAAGACACAGACGGCGGCGAAGCGCCACGATGGTTGCAGATGGGGATGAGCGGTCGCAAGACTGGTCGCTGGCCGGGCGAAAGCAAGCGCAACAACGGTCGCGGCCAGTCACAGCCAGAGGCCCGCAAGAGCGGCTAGGGAGCATGGCTAGCGTGTGTGCGCGTGATGCTGCGCCGTGCGGGACGAGTGCAGCCCAGAGCGCGGGCGCGTTCGGTGACGAGCAAGCAGAGGGGGAAGGGGAGCGTGCTCACGAGCGTTGAAGGGGAGGGGTCGCCGTGGCTCAGATCGGCCGATGAGGAGGAGATGAGGAGGCGAGGCGACGACGTTGAGGTGACGACGCCGTAGGGCGACGGGGCACGGCCTCGAGGTGATGGAGTCGACGCAGTTCCAGCGGCGGCGGCGGGTTGATCCTGCGAGGAAGAGGTGCGGGAGGTCCGGTGATGGCAGCAGGCATCGGGGCGCCGGCGAGGTGCGGCGGGGTGGCGCACGGCATCGACATCGGCGGGGTCGGGGGCGGCGAGCGTTGCGTTCTCGATCCAGATCGAGGATCGGGGAAGTGGGGTGTGGTGGTGGATTAGGGTTTAGTCGGTGGGGGATAAGGCGGACGGGGTGGGCGGCTGGCGCCCGTCGACTCTGCTGTGCGAGGCCCGGATGGGGGTGTTCCTTCTATTTTTTTCTAGTCTTTCTTTTTTTTTTTTTCTTTTCTTTTCTGTTTTAATTTTATATTTCAAATAGCTTAGTTTTATAAAATACATTAGTTGTACCTAAATTAGTATTAACAATTATGCCACCACCACAATTAACTTGGCACCTAAAATAAAATAGTTTGTAAGTGTTTAATATTTTAAAAGCTTTTAAATAATTTGTTTTGTTACTATTTTGCTCATTTCAGAATTTTAAACACTTTATAAAAGTGGGGTTTCTTCACCACAATCACCTCTGCATTATTTAGCACGACTCGAACTTTTAGTTTTAAAGTTTGAAAACTTTTGTTGTTTGTCTTTATTTTAAATTTGAATTTGAATCGTTTTTGAACCATCACGAGATTAACTAAAGTGACAACGGTGACATGGCATCATTAGGAGAGGGTTACTGTAGCTTAATTATCCGGGCGTCACAGAGGCCCAGGCTGGGCTGGACTCTCTTCTCCCTCTCCCCTATTTCCTTTACCAATTAAAACAAAACAGAAAAATAGGAAGAAGAGAAAGAGAAGTTAGGGGTGAAATCTGGGCATGGGGATAATTTTCACGGACTCGTAAAAATGTCAGGAGTTTAAATAAAATGGCAAGAGGATTTTTGGAGAACAATAGATTTGCACATATTGAATTTAATGCAACATGTTTGAATTTTGAAACCCACTCGAAAGGACTCTAAATGGGCTGAGATTTTTAGAGGAGCCTTGATAAAATAGAGAGAAATATTGACAAGGTTTGGAGGTCAAACTCGAAGAGGAATAGACATGGAAAATGTTTTGCACGTGTGTTATGGGTGATTCCGAAATGGAATATTTAATATAGCTCCTTAAATATCGGGAGGGTATGTTATAAAGAGAAGTCATCCTTCCCTCGATTTAAATGGATCGAAGATCCATACGATTTATTTAGTTGAGATGCAAAAGATTTATGAGATGATGGCGTGATGACATGATGCAATGCAAATGATGCAAAGATGAAAGCAACAAACAAAACAAATCACATGACGAAACTCGGAGTAGCTGGAAGTCTTCTGGAGCGTCGGTCTCGGGGCGTTACAACACTCCACCACTATGAGAGGATCTCGTCCCGAGATCTAGAATGGCACCGGAGAGAAACGGAAGAGGAAGAGAGGAGGTAAAACTAAGTTGCTTCTTTGACGAACGAGTGAAACCACGAACCTTGAGAGGTTGAGCAATTTAAAAGAAAGACTACAACGGAGATGAACGAAGTTGAAAACACCCTGTTTGACAAGAGCAACAGGGAATACGACAAGAACCAAGAGATCAAGGAGCAATATAGACTCTGAACCCACTTTGGTTGAAGAGAAGCAAGGAAAGAAAAATTCGGCAGCACTCCAATTGACAAGAGGAGCAAAACTTGGTAAGATGAAAAGAACTTCAAGAGATGACACAACACTCTGGTTAAATGGATAAGCAAGGAAAAGAACCCGATCTTGACAATTCGAGATGATGAGAGAAAAGAGCAACATCACAATGCCTCCGGAAGAAATGAAAGAATGGAATGGAATGAACAGAGGGAAACAATATCTTGAAAGAGCACGCTTACAAGAAATGCAAGAACGGAGTTTTTGGAAAACCAACAACGAAACGAATAAGCTTGTAGTGGCCTTATGGAAAACATCTCAAGACTATGAGGTGACATTCTGCCACTAACAAAAACAATTGATTGGTTGAGATCAATGAAGATAAGTGAAACTTATTTCACCGGGAGGACAAATGAAGAACTTGGGTCATTTATAAGCACCATAAATAGCAACAATCCTTAGGGAAAGCTTTAGGGGAAATATAACCCAAGATAACTCCAATGAAGAGACTGATGGATTTAAAATACCTCATTCTTGACAACAATATGAATCATGAAACATGAAGGAAATTGTCAAGAGTGACATAACACCACCTCAAAAGATAAGGTAGAAAGAATTGCACTTCGAAATGCAAGAAGAAAAAAATACTTGAGCTTCTCAACACAAAACAAGTGTTGGGCACCATGTTTATTTTAGAGTATAGCTAGGCAGGTCATAACTTCGAGAGAAAACTTGAAGAACAATTGAAGAATGAAAAGAATCCTTGATGAACCACCATGTAGAGCCTCCATGAAGAACTCCGGTAAACAAAAAGAATGAAAAGAAAGAGAAATTGAAAACACAAGGTGAATCCTTGCAATGATTTAGATGGATCTCCGTGATAATTAGAGCTTGGAACTCTGGGAAAAAGAGAAGATGAAACAAATGAAACCAAGAATATATTCATCATGAACAAACTCCGAAAGAAAGATGAATCACTTGTAATCAAGAATTTATTCGTCATGAATAATCTCTGGAAGAAAAGAATTGAATCACCTCGAGGAAATAAGAATAAGATTTATTGTATGCTTATCCTTCATCAAATTAAATTGGTGGCAAGCAATGGATTTGGCATACTACTTATTCCCGTAGAAAGGATTAAAAGAGATATATCAAAACTTGAGAAGGTCTTCAACGAACCACCGGTAGGATTGGAACAACAAATGAATTGATATGATGAACAAGGAAGAGAGATCTTGAAAGAACCACCGTAAGAATTGAAAATGATCGAAGGTGCTTGAGACAAACTAGATACAAGAGAACAAAGAGATCAAGAACTGATTGGCGGATATTCGATTGATGCACCGGCAAGATAGGAGAATGATAACTGACAGCTGAGAATGAACAAACCTGAATTGATGGACTCCGGATGACAAACTGAGAAGAGTCCTGAATATCTCCTGATGGGTGAAAAAGATTCTCACAATCGAAAACAATTATGAGAGGATGGCAACAAGCTAGCACCATGAATCTTGAAGAGAATAGAGCAAGATTAAAGAGAAACTCTTCTTCGGTCTTCACATGATGAGAATGACAACGAGAAACACCACCAAGAATTATTGAGGCACACCGGAAGGATCAAAAGCGAAGAGGTTGAGCCAACTATGAAAAGAATTTGAAAGATCTTGGAGAAAAGCATTTGACTGATGATAATTCCTTCTTACATCAAACTAGGAGAAGAATTTAGAATAGCTCTGGGAAAATAGAAGAGTTAGGTAAGATCCTGGGAAAAGACCTGTGGGTTAGGGCCCACTCAAAAGAAAACACCGTTGAAAAGATTTAAAAGAGATGTTGCACCGGTTGAATTAAATGTCTTGAATGAGAAACCAATCACGAAAGAGCTTGAACGAATTCAGAGTGGAAACACGAATCTTCGAGATATCTTGAGCACTCCGGGTAAGAATAGAGAGAGGTGAACAATTAAGAGGTACACCGGCATGGAAAAACATTTGAAACGAGGAAAGGGACATGATGAGTATCGAAAACTTGAATTAAATCCACCGAAGTAGAAACAACAATGAAGGATGATGAACTTGAAACTGTTGAGTATCTTCATGGGAAATCACCGGATAAGAACATTGATTGAAAAGAGTGAAGTGACTTCACATGAATAAATGGATACTTGATTAAAATAAATGAGTCCTCGAAGAAAAGGGTGGGAGGGTGGGGAAAAACAAAGACAACTTGGGATGACCGAAACAAACACCGTTGAGAAAAAATGATAATTGGTCTTGCTGATGTTGAAGTGATCGGATCCACTTGAAGAAAAACACGCCGGTTGAAAAGGATTGACATGACAATCTCGATTGTCGAGAAGGGTTGGTATTCGCATTGGAGTATGAGAACACCATTTCGGAAAGGTATGGAATCAACACTTGACATTGAAGCAACTCGAATACCACAACTCAAAACAAAAACAAGGACTGGCTTGCGGAATATGCCGGAACAAATACATATGATAGAGATTTACCCAATCCCATATCATGCATCTGTCGAAAAGATATTCTAGGAGCTACTTGAATTCCCACCAATAAAACTCCCGAAACTTTCTGGTTATGCAATCTGGTGTTGGGGATACAGGGGAAGCAATATATCTCACCCAAACTAACAATACCTACATCCAAGCTGTATCCATCCGTCAACACATAACCAAGAAACCTTCGGAAATCGTGTACCTCAACCTTCGAAAAGCATCCGTTATACAAGTCATGGCAATACTCCCGTACTCACCTCAGTACTGGGTTATCGGGGTTATATCACCAACAACTGCATAAAAGAGATTTTTGATGTCGGCGTACTAAACTCAGGTATTCCAGAACTGCAACGATAAAATTATGACGACAACACCTCAGAGCTCAACTCCCCGGGACACCTCCACTAAGAAAAAACCCTGCTGACGGGAGGCACCAAGGCAATGTTGTCATCATAAAACCATCGGAACAATTCCAAGATACCCGCGTGATCCTAAAAAAATTTAGTGAAATTTGAGAAGAGAAGAGTCAAAACTCTACGTCAGGAGACCTCACCAGAGCGACGAAGGGACTGAGGAGTAAAAAGAGTTCCTAACTCTCCGATATATATAATCCTAAATGACTCAAAACATTTTTCTAGACACAACTCGCCGCTAAAAACGATCAAGCAGTGGGGCTCCTAAGGTCGGGAAGGCTCGATTACCAACTTGTAACACCCTCGATGCGGCTATATCTCCCATGTGTCGAAGCACGACTTAGAGGCATAACCGCATTGAAAGCAATGTCGCAAGTGAGGTAATCTTCACACAACCCAAGTAATACATAAGGGAAAGAGATACATAGTTGGCTTACAATCGCCACTTCACACAATTACATGAATAAAGCATTGCATCATCCAGATACAATCAAGGTCCGACTACGGAACCAAAATAAAAGAAGAACCCCAAATCCGACAAAGGTCCCCGATCGACCCCAACTGGGCCCACTACTGATCAACTAGAACGAAACCACACAAAGGGCAAGATCTTCATCGAGCTCCTCCTTGAGCCTGATTGCGTCACCTGCTCGGTAACATAGGCACCTGCAAACTGGTTTTGGAAGTATCTGGTGAGTCACGAGGGCTCAGCAATCCCATTACCATGGTTATCAAGACTAGCAAAGCTTAATGGGAAAGGAAGGGGTAAAGTGGTGAGGTTGCAACAGCAACTAAGCATGATATGGTGGCTAACCAATGCAAATAAGAGCGAGAAGAGAACAAGCGGAACGGTCGTGAAGCTAGCAATGATCAAGAGGTGATCCTGAACACCTACTTACGTCAAACATAACACAGAAACCGTGTTCACTTCCCGGACTCCACCGAGAAGAGACCATCACGGCTACACACTCGGTTGATGTGTTTTAATTCGGATCTGGTGTCAAGTTATCTACAACCGGACATTAACAAATTCCCATCTGCCACATAACCGCGGGCACGGCTCTCGAAAGTTTATACCCTGCAGGGGTGTCCCAACTTAGCCCATGACAAGCTCTCGCGATCATCGAAGGAATAGACCTTCACCCGAGACACTCCGATCAGACTCGGTATCCCGGTACATCAAGACATTTCAACAATGGTAAAACAAGACCAGCAAGACCTCCCGGCGTGCCGACATCCTGATAGTAGCCGCTCGTATCTCGTCTCAGGCCACGACCAGATGAGCAGTAATTACGGCAACCGACGATACCCCAAGTTGCCTAGGGGCGGCACCGCAAGTGGCTCTAGTTTGGACCAACGCTTAGACAAGCACTGGCCCGGGGGGGGCTATAATAAAGATGACCCTTGGGTTAATTACTCCCAAGGGAAAAGTAGGTGGTGGTGAGGCAAATGGTAAAAGTCAATGTTGGGCCTTGCTGGAGGAGTTTTATTCAAAGCGAACTGTCAAGGGGGTCCCATAAATCACCGGACCGCGTAAGGAACGCAAAATCCGGGAACATAACACCGGTATGACGGCGGCAAGAGTGGAACAAAACACCAGGCATAAGGCCGAGCCTTCCACCCTTTACCAAGTATATAGATGCATTAATAATATAAGAGATATTGTGATATCCCAACATAAACCCTGTCCACCATGGAGAAATCTTCAACTTCACCTGCAACTAGCAACGCTATAAGAGGGGCTGAGCAAAGCGGTAACATAGCCAATCAATGGTTTGCATAGGAAAGGTGTCAAAGGTTAGAGGTTCATGGCAATATGGGATGGCTGGACAAATAGGTAATAGGTAGCGCAGCATAGCGAAAGAACGAGGCAACTAGCATAGCAATGATAGTAGTGAGATCCAGGGTAGCGGTCATCTTGCCTGAAATCCCGCAAGGAAGAAGAACGAGTCCATGAAGAAGACAAACAGATGCAGTCGAACGAATCCTCACAACTCCGGAACGAAACCGAAGCTAACGAGAGAAGCAACCCGGAAAGAAGCAAACAACATGGTAAACACACAAGCATAATCATGGCATGATGCACAATCAAGTATGATGCATGTCCGGTTTAATGAGGCATGGCATGGTAAAGTGCAACAAACAATGCTACAAGTTAAGTGGAGCTCAATATGAAACGAGTTGCATATTGACAAAACACCACATCCGAGTTATTTAGTTCGCTCTCGTTTAGGTACACAACAATGTTAAATGTTGTTAAACATGTCAAGGGGTGAAGCATAACAAAACTACCTAACTAGGCAAGTTTAAATGAGGCCGGAAGAACAAACAACAATTCCGGAAGAACCTCATATGCAATTTATGAATTTGCTACTGTTCTGCCCTAAACACAATTTTAAAGTTGTTAAACAGCAAAATAAAGTGGACCATGTTAATCTAGGCATTTTTCCACCCCATTTACATATAAAGTTTATTAAATTCCGAGTTACGGTTATTTAGTTATGGAATAAATCATTTTAACATGGCATTTGGCAAAATTAATGCAAACAATAATTTTAATCATTTTAAATATTGTTATCATGATGCGGATGACAAATTCAAGTTTTATGCAGTTTTTATGAAAATGTTGACATGAGCATGTTATGAAGCATTTGTCGCCATGGCGGAACAAAAAGGGTGCCACGGCGGTAAAGCGAAAAAGGTGCCACGGCGAAAAGGAAATGGTGCCACGGCAACATATCCGAAAATGATGCCACGGCAACATATCGGTTCCGTAGCTCACGGAGATACGGTGCAAAAGGAAGCGTCGCGGATGTGTGGAACACGAAGAGATCGGGAGTGATCCCGGATACCGGGTGTCCCACATGTCGGTGGCATGGCAAAGAGGGCATCATGGCGACAATTCGGACATGGTGCAAACACGGGCATCTCATACATGCAAGGGCATCTCATCGTGGTCGTCTCGGGTTATACCTTCGAACCGTGCAAACGGGACGGTTCGCGTTTCGTAGAGGGAAGTAGTTGTTCACGTGTCGTCGTGGGAAGTAGTCGTACACATGCCGTAGTGGAAGTAGTGGTTCACGACGACGGTCGTAGTGGAAGTAGTGGTACACGTTCGTTCGGAGAGGTACTTGATGACTCCAACATCTTCGGGGCGACGGTAGTTGTACACGGTCCAGGAGACGTCGATCGTTCAGGGTCCGACTTGCGAGTCTTGCCGACATGAGTGGAACTTGGCGGAAATCTCGAAGATGGCCTTGGTGTTCCTGGTACTTGGCGTCTTGTACTGGCCGATCCAAAACGAAGAAAGATAAAAGGGCCTCTGGAGGACAGCAGCAAGGCAACTCATGCCCGACAATGAAACAACAAAATCGGCCACGACGTGGTGGTGGAGCAGAGCACCAAGAGGCAGGGCGTCGGCGAGGGAGACGGGACGCACACAGCAGAGGCCAGCGGTGGCGCACGTCCATGGCACACATGAGGGCGAGTAGGACGTCGAGGAAGGCAGCAGAGGCGACGGGGATCGGGCGAGGACGAGGACGAGATGCGGACCTGGGCGGCGGGAGCCCATCTCCGACGATGGCGGCGGCGCTGGAGCGTGAACGAACACAGGGGGAGGCAGAGAAGCTCGCGTCCCTGGTGGCAGGGAACTTGGCGCGGCGACGGCGAGACGGGGCGGCGTCGGGCACGCATGGCGAGGAGAAGCAGGCGCAGGTTCGAGGAGGGGGTCACCGGATGGCGCGGGGACGAAGCAGCAACAGGAGGCGCTCGGGGACAGTTCGGGCTCCAGGAGCTTGGGCGCGGTGAGGCAAAAGGGACGGGAGGAGGCGATGGGAATCGGGCACTGAACGAGGGGCTCTTCCCCTGTGGCGGCGCGAGGATGGACGAAGGGGAAAAAGGGATCGAGAGGAGGGGGGTTCGAGGGAGAGGAAGCAGATGGGATCGAGCGTTGTGGCGGCGCTGGAGGGAGAGAGATGCGGAGGAGGGGGTCGGGCTAGGTTAGGTGCGGCTGGGGTTCGGCTGGGCCTTGGCCTTGGGCCGGCGCGGGAGGCTGGGAGGCCCAGGCTGGGCTGGACTCTCTTCTCCCTCTCCCCTATTTCCTTTACCAATTAAAACAAAACAGAAAAAGAGGAAGAAGAGAAAGAGAAGTTAGGGGTGGAATCTGGGCATGGGGATAATTTTCACGGACTCGTAAAAATGTGAGGAGTTTAAATAAAATGGCAAGAGGATTTTTGGAGAACAATAGATTTGCACATGTTGAATTTAATGCAACATGTTTGAATTTTGAAACCCACTCGAAAGGACTCTAAATGGGCTGAGATTTTTAGAGGAGCCTTGATAAAATAGAGAGAAATATTGACAAGGTTTGGAGGTCAAACTCGAAGAGGAATAGACATGGAAATTGTTTTGCACGTGTGTTATGGGTGATTCCGAAATGGAATATTTAATATAGCTCCTTAAATATCGGGAGGGTATGTTATAAAGAGAATTCATCCTTCCCTCGATTTAAATGGATCGAAGATTCATACGATTTATTTAGTTGAGATGCAAAAAATTTATGAGATGATGGCATGATGACATGATGCAATGCACATGATGCAAAGATGAAAGCAACAAACAAAACAAATCACATGACGAAACTCGGAGTAGCTGGAAGTCTTCTGGAGCGTCGGTCTCGGGGCATTACAACACTCCACCACTATGAGAGGATCTCGTCCCGAGATCTAGAATGGCACCGGAGAGAAACGGAAGAGGAAGAGAGGAGGTAAAACTAAGTTGCTTCTTTGACGAACGAGTGAAACCACGAACCTTGAGAGGTTGAGCAATTTAAAAGAAAGACTACAACAGAGATGAACGAAGTTGAAAACACCCCGTTTGACAAGAGCAACAGGGAATACGACAAGAACCAAGAGATCAAGGAGCAATATAGACTCTGAACCCACTTTGGTTGAAGAGAAGCAAGGAAAGAAAAATTCGGCAGCACTCCGATTGACAAGAGGAGCAAAACTTGGTAAGATGAAAAGAACTTCAAGAGATGACACAACACTCTGGTTAAATGGATAAGCAAGGAAAAGAACACGATCTTGACAATTCGAGATGATGAGAGAAAAGAGCAACATCACAATGCCTCCGGAAGAAATGAAAGAATGGAATGGAATGAACGGAGGGAAACAATATCTTGAAAGAGCACGCTTACAAGAAATGCAAGAACGGAGTTGTTGGAAAACCAACAACGAAACGAATAAGCTTGTAGTGGCCTTATGGAAAACATCTCAAGACTATGAGGTGACATTCTGCCACTAACGAAAACAATTCATTGGTTGAGATCAATGAAGATAAGTGAAACTTATTTCACCGGGAGGACAAATGAAGAACTTGGGTCATTTATAAGCACCATAAATAGCAACAATCCTTAGGGAAAGCTTTAGGTGAAATATAACCCAAGATAACTCCAATGAAGAGACTGATGGATTGAAAATACCTCATTCTTGACAACAATATGAATCATGAAACATGAAGGAAATTGTCAAGAGTGACATAACACCACCTCAAAAGATAAGGTAGAAAGAATTGCACTTCGAAATGCAAGAAGAAAAAAAATACTTGAGCTTCTCAAAACAAAACAAGTGTTGGGCACCATGTTTATTTTAGAGTATAGCTAGGCGGATACTAGTGGCGGATACTAGTGGGGTGGTCCCTTCGATCAAAAGTGATCGGACAAGAGGACCATGGATTGAACTTTGGGGCGACTGGCTTCATCGCATATACGTCCCTAAGTGCACGCTTCCGCTCCCTCTTGGGTATGTGGGTTGCGTATATCATGTTTCTGATCCGCACTTGTGGGGGAAATCATACATCTCGACTGTTCGGTGGCCGGGTCTCCTCCTCGTCATCGCTGTGTAGCCCCTTGTCATTGTTTTCAGCAATTAACTTGCCTGCCTGCTTAAATACCCACCAATCCCTGTTGGTGTGGTTAGCTGGCTTTTAGGGGGTGCCATGTATTTGGCAGGAGCGGTCGAGTATTCGGTCCAGATTGGACAGACCCGGAGTGGTTCTTTTGAATGGCTTCTTCCGCTGACCGGGTTTAGAGCCTCTGAATCCGGCGTTGACTGCCGTATCCTCAGTGTTATCGCCGTTAACGCCGCGTTTGTTTTTGTTGCGACGCGACCTGCCATTGCGGTCCTTACTGTCCGGACTGCCGAGTTTTCTTTGAGGTTATTCTGCGAGCTAGCTAGCTGTCCTCTCCCGCCTGAAGCGGGTCATGAGTGATGTGAGGGCTGCCATGGATTTCGCTTTCCTGTCCTAGCTGCCGGGCCAGCCACTCGTCGCGGATGTTATGTTTGAAGGCTGCGAGGGCCTCTGCATCCGGACAATCGACGATTTGATTTTTCTTTGTGAGGAACCGTGTCCAGAATTGTCTGGCCGATTCATCTGGCTGCTGAATTATGTGGCTTAGGTCATCGGCGTCTGGTGGTCGCACATATGTGCCCTGGAAGTTGTCAAGGAATGCGGCTTCCAGGTCCTCCCAACACCCAATTGATTATGCTGGTAAGCTGTTAAGCCAATGCCGAGCTGGTCCTTTAAGCTTGAGTGGGAGATATTTGATGGCATGGAGATCGTCACCACGGGCCATATGGATGTGAAGGAGATAATCTTCAATCCAAACCGCGGGGTCTGTTGTGCCATCGTAGGATTCGATGTTTACGGTTTGAACCCTTCAGGGATTTGATGATCCATTACTTCATCTGTGAAGCAGAGTGGGTGTGCGGCGCCTCTATACTGGGCAATATCACGACGTAGCTCAAGAGAGCTTTGTCTGTTGTGTTCGGCCCGGCCGGAGTTGCTGTGTCTGGCGCGACGGTAGTCGTCGTAGATTGTGGGCGCCCACGTGATCCGTAGATAGATCTTGATTGTTTTGCTTTGTCCTCCAATATGTCTCGCAAGTCCGGCGCATTCCCTCATGGCTTCGTATTTTTCGAGTGATGCTGGGGTACGGTCCTGATGGAGGGCCTAGATGCCTCTCTGTCGCGGCCACGGGGTGGTCGGTCTGCCGTATTGTGCACTGGTGATGAAGGTTTATATGCTTCCTCCTCTAGTCGGGGGAGTAGCTTGCGTTTTGGGTAGCTTTTGGAGGGGCGTTCGAGTTCATACTCTTCGGCCGCGAGGACTTTGGTCCATCTATCGGCCAGCAGGTCTTGATCAGCTTGAAGCTGTTGCTGCTTTTTCTTTAGGCTATTTGCAGTTGCGATAAGCCTGCGTTTAAAACGCTCTTGTTTGACGGGATCCTCGGGCACGCATTTAATTAAATCGTCGTTGAGGCTTGCCTCGTCTCCGGAGGGAGGTATGTAATTGTCATCCTCTATCTCCTCATCCGCGCTCTCTCTTGAGGGCTGGCTTCTCCAAATCCTCGGTCTGAATCTTCTTTGGAGGGGTTGTCTTGACACTCTCTGGGGTGTTATTGTCTCCGGTGCCGGAATCTCCATTCTTGCTGTGGCGGGATTTAGAGCGGCGCCGCTGACGTCGGCGCTTGGGCTGTTTCTTAGAGGAATCTGCCTCCGCTGCTTCTTCGCTGTCCCCATCCTTTAGGGTGTCCACCATGTATATGTCGTATGACGAGGTGGTATTCCAGTGCCTCGTAGGCGCTAGTTCTTGATCGTCTCCGGCATCGTCGTCCATACCGTCAATGTCCTCGGAGTCGTAGTCTAGCATGTAGGTTAGATCATCGACAGTGGCTATAAAGTGGGTGGTGGGTGGGCTTTGAATTTCTTCGTCGTCCACATCCCAACCATCCTCACCGCAGTCCGGCCAGGGCTCTCCTGATAACGAGAGATACTTTAACGAGTTCAGGATGTCGCCGAAGGGCGAGTGCTGAAAGATGTCCGCAGCGATGAACTCCATGACCGACGCCCAATCGGATTCGATCGGCAGGGACGCAGGAGGTTCGGGGTCCGGCAAGGACTCCGATACCTCGGAGTCACAAGCTTTGCAAAGGACAAGGTCGGTATTCGGCTCCATCGCCGTGGAAGTTGCTACTCCCGAGGCGGTGTCTAGCCACCTGTCCTTGATCTGCACGGTCGGCTCCGAACTATGGGTCAGAGCGGACTCGTGTGCGGCCTCCAGGGTACTGTCCGGCGGCAGAACTAAGTCATGCCCATCGTGACAGTGCGGCACGCTCGGCTGTGGCTCGAATCCATCGAAGATCAAGTCTCCGCGGATGTCAGCCGTGAAGTTTAGGCTTCCAAATCTGACCTGATGGCCAGGGGCGTAGCTTTCAATCTGCTCCAGATGGCCAAGTGAATTGGCCCGCAGTGCAAAGCCACCGAACACGAAGATCTGTCCGGGGAGAAAAGTCTCACCCTGGACGATGTTGTTGTTGATTGAAGAAGCCATCAAGCCTATCGGTGACGACACAGTGGAACTCTTAATGAAAGCACCAATGTCGGTGTCAAAACCGGAGGATCTCGGGTAGGGGGTCCCGAACTGTGCGTCTAGGCGGATGGTAACAGGAGACAAGGGACACGATGTTTTTACCTGTGTTACGCCCTCTCGATGGAGGTAAAACCCTACTCTGCTTGATTGATATTGATGATATGGGTAGTACAAGAGTGGATCTACCACGACATCAAGGAGGCTAAACCCTAGAAGCTAGCCTATGGTATGATTGTTGTAATGCTTAACTGTCCTACAGACTAAAACCCTCCGGTTTATATAGACACCGGAGAGGGCTAGGGTTACACAGAGTCGGTTACAATGGTAGGAGATCTACATATCCGTATCACCAAGCTTGCCTTCCATGCCAAGGAAAGTCCCATCCGGACACGGGACGGAGTCTTCAATCTTGTATCTTCATAGTCTTGGAGTCCGGCCGATGATGATAGTCCGGCTATCCAGACACCCCCTAGTCCAGGACTCCCTCAGGGATATAGCACAAAACCTGAGAAAGTCTTCATGAACCACCGGTAGGATTGGAAAGAACGAATGAATTAATATGATAATCGAAGAAAAAGAATCTTGAACGAACCACCGTAAGAATTCAAAAATGATTGATCAAAGAGAATGAATCACCGGGAAGAATTAGAATAACAAATATGCTTGAGAGGATTTAGATGCAAAAGAATGAAGAGATAACGAGCTGATTAAAGATCACTGGAATGAAGCGTCAGGATAATTGGATAACGGTAGCTGGAATGATGCCTCAAGTGAAAAGAAATAAAAAAACTCCAGACATACTCCGAATGGGTAATAAAAGAATATCTGACAACCGGAATAATTTGAGAGGATAACATGAAGCACGAATCTTCGAGAGAGCAGGTAAGATTTAGAGGAAAAACTCTTCTTCAATCTTCAACTAACGATGAGAAGCACCACCAAAATTACCGAGATACTCCGGGGGAATGAAAAGCGAAGAGGTTGAGCCAATAATGAAAATAATTTGAAAACGATCTTGGAGAAGGCATGTGACTGATGGAATCCATTCTTATGTCACACTTTGAAAAGAATTTGTGAAAAGCTCCAGAATAATTAGAAGAGTCAGGTAAGATCCTGGGAGAAGACCTATGGGTTAGGGCCCACTAAAATAAAACACTGTTGAAAAGGATTGTTGAAGAGATAGATGATGCACCGGAACAATTGAAATATTTGAATGAGGTGACAACCTCGAATTAATTCGAACACAAACGAACCTCCTGAGATGTCTTCCGAACTCCAGAATGATAAACTGGCGAGAGGCGAACGAGCAGGGAAAACAATTGATCCAAGGAAAAGAATATGGTCAACCCGAAAAAAACTTGAATTGAGTCCACCGGAGAAGAAAAAGAGTTAAAGACTGCCGAACAAGACAAGAATTCACCGGTTGAAACAATTGACGAAAGGCTGAAGAGGCTCAGCATGGATGAAGTTGATGGTCGAAAGAGACTCAGACTCCGGGAAGAAAACGGGTGGGAGGGCGGGAAAACAAAGGCACCTAGAAGGGAGAACCGACGAATATGTTGAAGAGAAAAACACCGGTTGAAAGAAAGCAAAGGCTTCACACGAGTAGGATTGATACTCGATTACGGGCTCCGGCTCCAAGAGGAAAAGGGTGGGCGGGTGGGAAAAGAAAACAACTGAGGATTGATCTTGCGAAACCAAAGAGGTCGAATCGACATGACGAGAAAATGCACCGGATAAAAAGAGCTGAGAACCAATGAACGAAAAACTAACCACGTGATCCTGAAGAAAAATTTGAAGGGCAAGAGGAGTAATTCAAAACACCTATGTCAAGATTCCTCACCAGATCGACGAAGGGGCTGAGGAGTAAAAAGAATTCCTACCCTCCAATATAACTATACTACGAAAACAGTTTTCTTCTAGACTCGACAACGACCAAACTACGAACAATCAAGGGGGCTCCTATGGTCAGTCGAGGCTCTGATACCAACTTGTCACGCCCACATCCTAAAGGAACTCGAAGGTCCCACCAAGGCTAGAAGCGCATATTGGAGGCACTTTTGCAAGGTGGATATCATTACATCATACCATTACATAATAGATTGGGGATACATACAAGAGGCATCCAATGCCACATGAATACAACAACATCATACACAAGAGCAATATCCAACTATGGACGAAACAGAAACAGAAACTCAAACGACATCCACCATGCTAGCCCAGGCTGCCGACCTGGAACCTATCCCCTGATCGAAGAAGAAGCAGAAGAAGAACTCCAAAACAAGGAAGCATCGCTCTCGCGTCATGATCATTGCATAATCTGTACCTACAACTATTGTTGTAGTAATCTGTGAGCCACGAGGACTCGGCAATCCCATTACCATGGGTGTCAAGACTAGCAAAGTTTAACTGGGTATGGAAAGGATAAGTGGTGAGGTTGCAGCGGCGACTAAGCATATATGGTGGCTAACATACGCAAATAAGAGCGAGAAGAGAAGCAACGCAACGGTCGAGAATCTAGAAGAGATCAAGGGGTGATCCTGAATCTACTTACGTTCATACATAACACAGACCGTGTTCACTTCTCGACCCACTTGAAGAGAGACCATCACGGTTACATACACGGTTGTGTATTTTAATTCGAATCTGGTGTCAAGTTCTCTAAAACCGGATATTAACAAATTCCCATCTGCCACATAACCGTGGGCACGGCTTTCGAAAGTTTAAACCCTGCAGGGGTGTCCCAACTTAGCCCATCACAAGCTCTCACGAGCAATGAAGGACATTCCTTCTCCTGGGAAGACCCGATCAGTCTCGGAATCCCGGTTACAAGACATTTCGACAATGGTAAAACAAGACTAGCAAGACTGCCTGACTGTGCCGACAAATCGCGATAGGACCTGCACATATCTCGTTCTCAGGGCACATCGGATGAACACTACGTACAGCTAAACCCAACCCTCAAGTTTCCCTGAGGTGGCGCTGCAAGTGGCTCTAGTTCGGACCAACACTCAGAGGAGCACTGGCCCGGGGGGGGGGGGTGGTTAAAATAAAGATGAACGTCGGGCTCGCGAAAACCCAAGGGAAAGTTATAAGTTGTTAGGCAAATGTAAAACCAAGGTTGGGCCTTTCTGGAGGAGTCTTATTCAAAGCAAACTGTCAAGGGGTTCCCATACACCCGACCGCGTAAGGAACGAAATCAAGGAACATAACACCGGTATGATGGAAACTAAGGCGGAAAGAGTGGAACAAAACACCAGGCATAATGCCGAGCCTTCCACCCTTTACCAAGTATATAAATGAATTAATTAAATAAGAGATATTGTGATATCCCAACATAATCCTATCCATCATGGAGCAATCTTCGACTTCACCTGCAACTAACAATGCTATAAGAGGGGTTGGGCAAAGCGGTAACATAGCCAAGCAACGGTTTGCTAGGATGGGTGAAAAAAGGTTAGAGGTTGGCATGTCAATTTGGGAGGCTTGATAAACGGGTGATAGGTAGCGCAGCATAGCGATAGAACGAAGCCACTAGCATAGCAATGATAGTAGTGAGATCTTGGGTAACGGTCATCTTGCCTGAAATCCCGCTAGGAAGAAGAACAAATCCATGAAGAAGACGAACGGGCGAAGGCAAACCAAGCGTAGACGAACGAATCCTCACGATCGCAACGAAACAGTAACTATCTAGAAGAAGCACACCTGGAAAGGAGCAAACAGCATGGTAAACACACAACACATAAACAGGACAAGATGCTCAACCAAGCATGATGCATGAAAAAGGCTATATGATTCTACTCATGGCAAGAGATGATGCATACAAGAGCAACACATCAAAGCAAGTTTAAATGAGGCCGGAAACAACATATAACAAATCCGGTAAGTCCTCATATGCAAATTTCGAAATTGGTCCAGAACTGAATAAACCTTATGTTCAAGTTGTTAAACAGCAAGTTAAGATGCACCAAGATGATCTACATGAAATTCTACTCAAGTTACATATAAAGTTCATTTAGTTCGGAGCTATGGCCTAGAAGATATGAGCAAAACAAGTTAAAACATGGCATTGATGCAAACTGCACTCAAACATCAAGCAAACACTCTCAAACAAGGAAGCAACATGATAAGATGAAACTACATGCAACTCTAAGCAAGTTTCATATAGAGCATGCTCAAAACGGAGCAACGGTGCAACACATACACTCCAAACAAGTTATAACAATAATCTGCCCAAAACAGCAAGTAGGCACTTCGCAAACATCAAAACAACATGCTACAGGAAACTTAGGAGAACAAACTTGACATGGACTTCATGCACAGATAACATAATTCAAAAAACGATCAGGTTCATAGGCATCAAGATTAAACTATTATGATCAATGTAAAAAACAACTTTATAACACAACATCATATGCATGCGCAGAGTTAATATGGTGGCAACTTGAGAGCAAGAAAGAGCAAGCTAAAGCAAGTAAACGAAGCAACCAAGCAAATGGCATCAAAGTACACATAATAAAGAGAAAATATCATCCTGGCATCATATAAAAAGGCTCATGGATTAGGAGGAACCAACATGACAAGATTGAATGTTGAAACAGTTTGAGCAAGTGTAAAACAACAACATTATGATGACATGTTTGCAAGCATGAAACATAGTCATATGATCTCCAAATTACCAAACATGTCATGTGAACAAATTACTACTAGCATAATACAATTCATGTAATTTGAGTATCTCCATAAGAGGCAAGGATCACTCAATAACAACCTCACAACAATGCATCATGAAGTTAACAGGAATCTGGAACATTATATAAGCATGTTCATGGCAACGAAAACATATGCTAAATGATATATATAAGGCATCAAGAGGTAGGGCCTGATATAGAATATAATAGAAAACAAAACATATCAACTAGGTATCTCCTGATTATGCATGGCTTAATTGGTAGCATCAATCAAACATGGCAACATGATATAGCAGTTTCAGCATTGACAGAAAGTTAACAGCAAGTAGCCCACTTCACAAGCTTGATGCACTCACTACAGGGCATATAAAAATACACGAATTGCACCTCTGTAAAGATGGCATTATTGTGCTCCTAAAACATGTATAAATCATGCTCATCAGATGCACACACAAAATGCAACAAAAATGACAAATCAGAAAGTTACAGAAGTTTTCAGTGGTTAACAGCAACATGCACTTTTGCAACATGGGTTAATATATCAAGATGCACCCTAACATGAAGGAAAGGCACACCACCTTGTATAGCATGAAGAGCAGAACATGCTCATATCAAGATCGTCATCATAGCATCAACAGGGACAAAATTGTGGCACTCACAAGATGCATAAAAGATGTTATCAATCAGCAGATTCCAGCAGTAAACATCATATAGCACACTTGCAACGAAGATTTAGGTATCAAAACGAAACCAACAAACATGACACAATGGAATGAAATGAATAGCATATCACAATGAACATTTTGATATATCTTATGCTCAAATCGGAGCTATATGCATGAAGTTACGGCATTACAAACATGCACACATAATATGAAAACTACGGGGAAGCAGAAAAATCACCTCCGGATCTGGGGTTGATCTAGCGCAGAAATCAAGGTGGCGGCGGATCTCACCGGAGTTGGGCGTGGAGGCGGCCGGAGGTCGCGGGGGTCGACGGAGGCGGCTAGGCAACGAGGAGGCGTCGTCTTGGCGCCGGGAAGCGTGGCGGGCGGGCGGCATGGCCTTCATGAGGTGAAGCAGCGTCTTGCGCCAGCTGCAAGGTGTGGCGTCGAGGGCGCGACCGGTGGCGGCGGCTTTGGGCGGAGGGCCTCGCTGAGCAGCGGGCGGCGGCGGTGGGAGGTGGCGGAGCGCCACGTGGCGGCCTTTGGTTCGTCTGGCGGCCTATGGGGGGATTTGCTAGGGTTTGGACCCGGATTTGGACGGGGAAGGCATATTTATCGGTAGAAGGAGCTAGGAGAGTCCAAATGGGGAGCGGTTTTTGCCCACACGATCATGATCGAACGGAGGAGAGCATGGAGGGGGTTTAGATGGGCTAGGTGGGCTGTGTGAAGAGGTGCTGGGCTGCAAAGAGGAGGGGGTTTCGATTAACTCGGTTAACCGTTGGGGCATCAAACGACCTCCAAACGGAGCGAAATTTGACGGGCGGTCTACCTGGTGATATACCATGGCCACTCAGCAAATCTCGGCCCATTCCTAGAACGTTTTTCAGCAGCTCACAAAGCAAGAGCTGGGAGGTGTCGCGGGCACGTGCCAGTGTGTTCGGGCTCAGAACGGACAACGGAGAGAACCGGCAAAACCCGAACGGACACAAGTTTTGAAAAACATGCAGATGAAATGTAGATGATGACATGGCAAAATGCAACACGCAAGCAAATGACATGGTAACGACAACGAATAACTGGAAGACACCTGGCGCATCGGATTCGGGGCCTTACACAATGTCTGAATCCTTTTCCTTTGCAGTGGTTCCCAAAGTAGTTTACTCAAGATTACCTCTCAAACTACATGATTGGTGGGCATGCAAAGGTGTGACAACCTAGTTTTTTCCCTCTCTTCTTTGCCTGATTTTCAGTTGGGTTGAATTTGAAATTTGGAGTTTTGGAATCTTTTCATATGGACTTAACCACTTGGCTACCCCTTGTATTTCACCCAAGTGCTTCATCTCCCCCTCTAACCATCATTCCATCTCTGGTTCACCTCAAGATAATATTTAGAATATTTTTCTTTAATGAAAATATTCATTTTCCCCTCTTAAACCCTAGCTAGCTCAATATGCTCCAAAGCAACCCCAATTTTTCTTGCCCATAAAATTCTGAGAAAAATCCCAATTTTTCTTTGAACCCTAGGGCACCTTTCTGAGCAAAAATATTTCATGACTTTTTGGAATAGTTTGGCTACAGAAAATAATTTATGTTCTAGGCGAAAATGGTATGTTCTACAACAACTACCATTTTACTTGCTCCATTGTAGCTGGTTTTTCTTGTGCATTATCACCTTAGTTGATGATTGCTAGCCTCCAAATCCCAGCCCTCAAGTCCCAATGGTTTGACCACAGTAAGCTCTCAAAGTTACTCTCCAGAAACTTACCAGGAGTGCGAAATCATTTCTACAGCACCTAAAACCAAACCCCAGCATGGTAACATTCAAAACTACCATGAACAACACGCCAGGCATGAAGTTTGGGCTTAGGTCGGCCTGAGGTCATAGTTCACGCGGTGACCGCGTTCGTCTAGGTGTGCTGGCATGCAGCCGACGCTCTCTGAGTGCCGCCGAGCGCTCTGTTGCGCGCGTGATCGCTGCCCCGCCTGCCTGAGCGTGCCAAACCGCACCACCATCATCGTCTTGACCACCTTAACTCCCCCTGGCACTCGCCGACGACGGAGTTCGCTGCAGCGGGCACGGGCATTGTCCAGCCAACGCCATAGTGCGTGGCGCACTGTGCTCGTCGTCTTCCTCTCGCCCCTGTGCTCGTCCCCATTCGCCAACAGTCCCCGCATGAGCTACGTCTTCTTATCCCCCTCTCACTGATGTCGTTCGTCGTCGGGCGCCGCGACCAGGTGTCCACCGGCAAAGCCCGAAACCCCCTCGACGCTCGGCTATAAATAGGGCCATCCCAGCCTCCTCTAGCACCCTCCTCCACTCCCACACACTCCACAAGCGCGTAGAAAGCCGTAGCCCGACCGGGAAGGCAGCGGGCCGCCGTCCCCGAGCTCGAGCTCGCCGGCGATCCCCTCTGATCGTCTCTGCAGCTCCAGCCCTTCCCAAGCCAGGGCAACCCTTCCAGGGCCTCCACCACTCTCTGGTGCTGTCGTCTTCGTCTCCGGCGACCACTGCTCTCTGCCTTCGCTAGAGAGGTTGATTTCGGCACCGTCCGACCACCCCTAGCTACTCTACGGGTACGGGCAAGTGCGCCTCCGTCTCCTCTCTCGATCCCTCCCTCTCGTTTTGGCCAAGGAGCCCTCGCCGCCGGCGTGCGCTCCGGCGAAGCCTCGCCGCCCTCTGTTTACCTCCCCCCTCCACCTCACCTGACTAGCTGGGCCTGCTAGTCAGCCAGTCAGTACGCACGCGAAGCGGTATTAGTGGTGACGCCTCGGGGCTTTACGCCTTCTACGTCACCCCCAGTCTGTTTATTTAAATTCAAATTTTAATTAAATCCAGAGAACTTCAAACGGCCAAAACTTTTTAACCATAAGTCTAAATGAATTAATTCTTTTTGCA